>CM038670.1:68384563-69029563 GCA_021605145.1 Aegilops bicornis | reverse complement strand
AAGGCCAGGCTTGTGGTGCTCTCAAGACTAACTCCCCGCAAAACTTGAGATTTGTTTCTTTACTATACATGCACGCAACGATTTAATGGACATTGTATCTCAACATGTGATGGGGAGCTCTAAATTTGAATTTGAAACTTATAAAACGAAAAGATTCAAAACAAATAAACTGGCAGAGAGGGAGTATATCGTAGGATGCGTCCCATACAAAATATGTCCCCTGGTTTGTCACCGCGAAGATGCGGTTAGAAAGGAGCACATCGTCTTCCTACTCGTACGGCAACAAATCGCCGCAGACAAAGATGATCTCGCTTTGACCGCCATGTGCAAGGTTCGTGGCTATCTTATTCAATCTCATCGTGGTTCCATCAGACCAATTCATGCGGTGGCCCGCTGCATGGCTGATCCCAATGTTGGACAAAGGTTCTACGGGAACAAGTGTCACCGCTGTAAATGTTGTGCAAATTGATGTTGGTACCCTCCGCACATATGCAAGCCAATCTCCACTGCAAGACCGAGCCTAACCTGTGAAACAAGCAAGGGGGGAGAATTAGGAAATGGACACGAAAGTAGTCTTTAGAATGCATTTACTACGTGATCAAACTCATCTTACCCGCCGTCAAGGAAATCCGAGTGCCCTCAACGCCGGCATCTCAAGGGGCGCCAACTTGCAACCACGGCCACGCCGCTACCGGAGAGACCCCTCAAGGAAACATCCTCGTATGCTCCACGTAACATCAAGATGCATTTGCATGAGTAGTTTATCTTGTGAGAGAAAAGGATGAACGAGGGAAGGCCTCTAGAGATAGAGATGGACACTACTACTACCAATGTGCTGGCCCGTGCGTTGTAATGGATCCAAAGTAGTAGAATAATACTTGTTCACGTGCTTGAAATATAAACACTCTAGTTTTAATATACATGTGTCAGCAGACATGATAGCTTGTCCATGGAAGTTGAACCACGGCGACCATCACATTTCTTGTTTCTACCACTGCCACACCCACACACGATTCCCACAACGCTGCTCCAACCCACGGCACGACGTCCCCTGACGTGGACATGGATCCTCTGACGTGGCTATCACTGCCTTGCCCTGCCTTTCCTTCGACGATGTGTGGACCCACGCTTATGGGTCCCACATGTCGCTGATGTAATGGTAGGATTGTTCGCGTCGGGGATCACATCCTCGACGTGCCCCTCATCCCTCTCGCCCCACAGCTCCTCGCTTTTGTGTGCATGACATGCGGGCCACCGAATCAAGGGCGACCATCAACTTTCTACCACAGACACACCCGATTGACGCGGTTTGCTCGCTCCGCTGTTGTGTTCGATCCGCATCTCCCGCACCATCGAATTTTCATCCAAATGCTCGACACATTTTGTCCCGCATCAATCTCGCTTGAGTACTTATGTACTATAGGTAATACCCGCCGGTGTGGCCATCTACGCCTTCGACGCCAGCCGTGGCAATTCTCGCCACGGCCACGCCACCACCGGCCTGTTCATCTCGAACGAGTGAGTCGCGAACCACGCCACCACCATGAGAATGACATGTGGGCCAGCTGCATTTAAGGTCCGCATGTCATTGAATCATAGGCCGGGCACTAAGCCAATCGGGTTCGTCCCGTGGGCCCCGAGAGGGAAATGTAACTCCCACGACAGCCTTGTGGTGCCCCAGCATTTGACGCAGCTCGTGCTAAAACTGGAATTTGTTTCTTACTACTACTCCTACCAACTAGTACTAGTAAGGTACACGGCATTGCACGCATGAGATTCTCGTGGTTTGTGCATTATGCTTCTACATGTGGAGCTCGGATTCTAAAATGTGGCAAAATCTGGTGGAATGTAAGGTTAGGCAAGTTTGATTAACTTAGGTGAGTGTTTGGTTCAAGCCACACCTTAGGCAAGACATACTAAGGCTCCACATGACATACACACAAAAAACGTGGCAAGATTCCCTTAGTCTTGCCAACTTGTGGCTCTCATTTCGAAGAACTAATAACTTTGCCTAAGCTTAGTTGTGGCAAAGGTTAGTCACGAATTAAGTTCAACCATGGAGTCTTCTAGATTATACAGGTGGCGTAATCGGTGGATGATATCCAACGACCAAGAGTGCTCGGATTTGCCATCTTTTGTACCACGGATTGGCTTCATCCAACGACCAACTTTCAAAGTTTTTCACACACTATGTAGGGGGTATAGATATAGATGTGCCGGTCCGTTGCAATGGATCCAAAGTATATCTATACCCCTATATAGTGTGCGAATAACTTTGAAAGATGGTCGTTGGATGAAGCCAATCCAACGGTGCGTAGATGGCAAATCCGAGCACCATCGGCCGTTGGATATCATCTACATTCCACCAGATTTTGCCACATGTACAATCTAGAAGACTCCATGGTTGAACTTAAGCATAATGCACAAACCTCAAAACACAAGCACTTCTCCTTTGTTCTAGAATCTTCCGTATCATAATTGCCCAAAGTTTTTTCTAGATGAATTGCCATTAGTTGTTTTTACTTTATGCTTTACAACGCACAATTCCATGAATCTTAAAATAGATTAGTTTTTTTATGAAAACTAAATGATTTTGAATGAGATGAACTATAAGTATTAAACGAAAATCTACATCATGCATATATGACTCAAAGCTTACATGCTATAAGGTTGTATTTATTCATAATTTGGTTGCCAAATCTCATGCGTGCAATGCACGTGTACCTTACTAGTATCTATTTAGTGGAGTGCACTCTAAACACATTATCTATTTATTTTTCTCAAACCTTCCGTAGCCATGCAACCAAGCGACATAAGCTTCATGGGTGCCCCCCACATCATATTATTCATACTACCTCGATTGAAAAAAAGATAAATCACCCAAAACAAGATCTTCCCGCTTTTTTTCCTACGATGTTGTGCCGTGCACGTACCTACTAGTTGTATAGTGGTAGTACTAGTAATATAGTATTAGGAGTACAAACTTGGTACTACTAGGAGTAGTAGTAGTACGGAATGCTCCGACTCTATTAACGAGCCCCGTCTGACACCAAATTTCTTGGCTTCCATGCTACAGCTAGATCTTCCCCTCGTTTCTGTTTTCCAACCCGGCGGCGGGCGGGGTGTCGGTTTGCTCAACGGCGGTCCCACATGAAAGTGAAAATGCTAGGTAACACGCCTTCCCTAAGCTATGTGTCGTGCCAGACGGGCCGTGTTGTACTCCCGATTCCCGGGCGTGTGGGGGTGCGACACGAATGCGGCATGCCTTTTCCTTTTACCAGCAATGTGACCGTGCGTTGCGACGGATCCAAAGTAGTAGAATAGTAGTATTTGTTCACAAACTTTAAAGAAATCACTATTGTTTTGATATACACCTAATATATTACTCCCTCCGTACCTAAATATTTGTCTTTTTTGAGATTTCAAATGGACTATCACATACGGATTATATAGACATATTCTAGTGTTTCTAGCAAGATGCCCGCTGCTGGGAAGTTGATGGAAAAGGTAAGCACAACTTATAAAATTGACGGATGGAGTACTAGTTACAGTGATGCATATAATTAAGCAAAGGGATCGCACATGTCGGTATTGACTAGAACGAGAATGCAACAACACAATAAGAATTAAGGCCACGATGATGCGATCGCAGTGGTGGTTACAGAAGGCAAGAAGGAAGATGGATCCACGAACGTACGACTTCCTCCTCCTCAACTTATCGCGCCGGCCACCAATCGCCGGGCTAAGGAGCGGCGGCTTTTGTGGCGAGGTCGAGGTGCTTCTCAAAGAAAGGCATCCAAGGCTTCCATCCGGTTGAGGAAGGCCAACCTCGTAAGCGCCCTCACCGGCCTTGTAGATACCTATGTACACGATTTGCTCGTGACACGTGGATGTGTAGGTCGATGAATTCTTGCAGAGCCGCGGGCGCAGCGCGACCTTCGTGGACATTCTTCGTGGCGTCGGGCGGGCGCCGTAGGGCCACCAAGCTTGAAAGAGGTTCCGCCATGGAGGCCGATTAGGGTGGCAGTAATGAGGAGCCCGGCGCTGGCTGGAGGAGTACGGCGATGTCGTCCGCGAAGCTTCTTGAAGACGGTGAACTTGTTGCTGGTGGCAACGATCATCTGGTCCAACCGAGAGTCGAGTTGGCGCCGACGGTGGCTATCCACCAGCCGGTCTCCAACACCGCCTAGAGACGATCCTCGGCGCCATGTCCGCAGGTCGGGCGTCAGGACCATCTGGCGCAGCCGCTGGCCACTCACGCGTATCGCCGCCATGGGTCTAGAGTGAGCTCTTTTGCGCTTAGTGTAGGTGCTTAGGCAAATGCTTAGGTGCGTTCGATGTGGTAGATGCATTGGAATCTGAGAAAGAATAAGATATCATTATTCTCTTGGAGGGGCGCCTTTATATAAGGGCAATGAGGGCAAATCATGCTGCATTCACATCGCAACCTCTTTTCCCGGACCTCCTCCCATTACTTCCCTCATGCATTAATTGAAGGAGGATGCATTGGCCGCTCAACATATCAGAACCGCTACTCCCTCCTCGCTCGCATTAAAGCCATATCGTGAACTACGCCGTCATTGCCAAATCAATACTCCCTCCGCCTAGGTGAGTATTAAGTCATCTTATGAAAACCACTCGTTTCTTCACATTATATACGTACAATATATATGGCCAACATCATATAGCCAGCAGTTTAGTTGTCAAAGAATTTCAGGGTGCTTAGTTTTGTCAAAGAATTCCGGGGTGCTTAGTATTATTTGAGGGGTGGGTTGTGCACTTATGCTGGACACCATTATTGTGACAAGCCTTTTAATAGTACTATATGCATAATTGGCGACGAGCGCTCTCTATATGTACCACCTTTTTTTTAATTTCAAGTTTTGCTCCATGGCGCAATCCATTGATACTAGTACTACTGTACAAAAGTGGAGTATATACATTTTTTAAAAGGCTAGAGGGCGGGGCAGTCTAGCTCGGTCGTATTCACGAGAGGCGAGGGCCTTTGTGATTTGCCGGCTCATTACTACTATCAAATCGAATAGTATCAAGGCCGCACGCTGCACGCCCGACGCCCATTAAACCCTCCGTTAAACCCGCATGCAAACCGAGAATCCTACTCCGGCCACACGTCCGTTCATGAGCGGGCCGGAATTAAACGCAACACCGGCCGAGCTCCTCCCGTCCGACCTCAGTTTAAACGAGGCCAGATGCCGGCCAAGCTCCTACCGTCCGCCCTCTATTTACACGAGGCCAGACAAACAGCGGGCAAGAATCGCACCCCTCCGCTGCTTCCCCATCTCCTCCTTCACCATTTTCTCCACTCTTCCGATGGTTGCCAATGAGCCGTTCACCGGCATATTACCCGGCTGGGTGGCCCGCCGAGCCCTCCGGATACGGGTGAGGCCGCTCGGTGCTTCACCAATCTCGCTTGGCCCGACGGAGCTGGAGCGCTTGCCGCTAAGCAGGCGTGGTTCAGCAACTCGCCGCTTCCAGCTTCAGCTCGATGAGGAGTGGCGAAGTTGCTCCACACCGCACGGGCGGCGAAAGCACGCCGGTACGGGCGCTGCCGCTGCCGCTGGCTGCATTGCGCCACCAAAGGTTCGCGGTGGCCGCGCCTCCTGCGGTTCGTGGCACGCTTCCGTGCCTGCGGCAGCGCCATGCAGAGATAGAAGCCGGGTGCGTGGAGAGCAACGAGAAGGTGGCCAGCTTCTCCGTGTCCGCCGCCATCATCGAGGAGAAGTAGAACACGGGAGGCCGCCGCCACTTGGGACCCATGAAGGCCACGGCTGAGGCGACGACCGCGGATTCAGGTGGTTTCTTTGCTGCTTTGTCTCTTCCGAGGACCTTCGTCGACCCCGCAAGTGTCTGACGGACATGAGGAAGACAAAGGGATCCGCGGGCGGCCATTTAGAACTAAAATAAGTCTAGATACATCCATTTCTAGGACAAGTATTTCCGTACGGAGGGAGTATTAATTATACAAGAGAGCCGGATTGGCACCTCTTAGTTCATGTAAATGTAATGAAATCCATCATGTTTATATGAAGATCCGGCTTTTCTATACGAAATCCTTCATGCTTATATGAAATCAGTCCGTGTTTGCAACGAATTTCATCTGGTTGATTAGAGTTGTAAAATGTATGATTACCGGGCGTTTGATGTCGTCCTCCGCTTAAGGAAGCGGGAGGAAATTTGCCGGCTACCGTTGGAGATGCTCTTTATGTTGGTGACATCCAATCCATTTGAGTTAATTGCCTGTATGATTGTCCCTCTATAAAAAGTTAATTGCATGTACAGTGTACACATGACTTGCAGGGTGGCTACAACTTCGTACAGAAAGTTAAAAAGAAACAAGTCCATCCTTAATCTTGTATTCTGTGGGTTCCATTGTCAGTACAGTAGCGAAAGAAGTATATATTAAAAAAGTAGAGTAATATATAATATAAAAATATTAAGTTAAAAGACAGAATTCGAACTCATGTCATCGCTTATGAGCATCCAGTAACCAGCCCAAAGACATTTTTTTGTAGACCATGCTGGAGATATATCTCCATGTCTACTCTTATATATACTCCATTCATTCCTAAATATTTGTCTTTTTCAGATTTCAAATGGACTACCACATACGGATGTGTATGTAGACATATTTTAGAGTGTAGATTCACTCATTTTGCTCCGTATGTCTTTTAAGGAAGGGGTCAAATTTGTCCTTAATTTATTTATGAGGTATCCAGATGGCACTGCACCGCCATGAAAAGAGGGTAACATCAAAATTATGGACTACTTTTTGAGTATGTTGGTAAGGTCCGGTCATAGTCACTTGTTGAAATCTCTAAAGACAAATACTCTTCGTCTCGAATATTTGTCATCAAAATGGATAAAAGGAAATGTATCTAGACGTATTTTAGTTTTAGATACATCTCTTTTATCCATTTTGATGACTAGTATTTTCGGACGGAGGGAGTAGAAAAGAGTTGGTGATGATGGTGTGCGTGCCATCCTGCAATATAGGCCGTCGGATTTATATCTAACGGATAGGAAAGAAACTATGGCAATTTTGCAAAAATATACCCACACGTCTCTCCACGTTCGCAAATAAGGCCTACCCTCGTTCAACCTTTTCTCTCACAAGATAAACTACTCATAAAAATGCATCTTGATGTTCCGTGCAACGCACTGGCAGCTAGCTAATTTCTTTTAAAATAGTTGCTGCGATAATTGGGTTGAACTGATATATTTTATGTCTGCCCCGAATGATTTCAGATTCACTAGTAGTAACAAAGAAAAGGTTGCCTTGTTAATTAACAAAAAACAGGGTGAAAACTATCACATGAGGCTGGTAAAAACAAGGCACACTGGGTTCAGTGTCATCGTCACTACAGCTGTGCGCGCGCGTGAGAAGTCTACATATCGAGGGGGCTACCGAGCGAGGCACCGATACACAATGTTTGAGAGAGAAACCAATTGACAGATTATGATCAGATCGAGTTGTCACCCTTCTGCTGTCATTGTTGGGGGGAGAAAGACGTATTGAGAGTGTGCGCGGTAGGCACAGAGGCACAACTAGCTTAATCGTGGTGTGTGTGTGTGTGTGTTTGAAAGAGGAGTAGATAGATTATTATCAAGATCGATGTGCCACCCTACTCCTTCCGGTGCGGGTAGTGTGTGTGTGTATGTTTGAGAGAGAAGCCGGTCGATAGATTAGTATCAAAATCGAGGTGTCACCCTACTCCTTCGGTGTTGGGAAGTGTGGGTGTGTGTGTGTAAGGGGGGGAGTGACACTCACATATCTCTACTCTTATAAAAAAACAGAGTTGGTGATGATGGTGTTCCTGCCATCCTGCAATATAGGCCATTCGATTTATATCCGACGGACAGGAAGGGAACTATGGAAATTTTACAAAAAGATACCCACACCCCTCTCCGCATTTGCAAATAAGGCATTCCCTCGTCCATCCTTTTCTCCCACAAGATAAACTTCTCATACAAATGCATCTTGATGTTTCGTGCAACGCATGGGCATCTTGCTAGTAGGGAGAAGGAGTTTGTGTGACACATATCTAGCTATGGATAGGTAGATAGCATATGTGTGAGAGACATTAGTGGCTGTGGGTGGGCGGAATTAAAGGGGTGGGCGTGTTAGACATAGAGAGCGTGTGTGTTTCTGTGTGAGAGACTTGTAGGACGGGGTAGAAAGACGAACCCTGACGGAGGGAGAGAAATACATGAAGTGCGCGTGTGTGATTCCGATGCCCACAGGGAAATGAGATATGTATGTGTGTGAGAGAGATTGCACAATTCATTCACGTATCACTATCTAGCTTCGCTTGAACATAAGTCAATATCTACTTCGTATCGTGGCCAAAGGTACAATATCAATTCAACGCTATAAAGATTGGACACTCACATATCACATTTTTTCTATTTAAATAAGCCTTTTTAGTTGTGCATGCCAAAGTTATAGTGATGTTTCTTCAAACAACCAATGTAGCTATCATGAACATGCACCATTGTTACTCTTGCATTCAAATTCATTAGTCTTGGATGATTTAAGTTTCTATTTTGAAGTAATACATGTAATATTCATATATGAATTCAACGGGTACGCAATTTATGAAATGGAGGCTATGTAATCATATGAGGTAACACTTTTAAGTAGCTGACTACAATATTCATTTCTTTTTGTGCGCCTCTACACTAACACGTCAATGCATTATGTTTAAAATAAATAACCAATGGCACTAAATTATCTATTTACATGAGAAATACATAGGCTGAGCGTTTGATCCCTTTTTTTGTGAACGGGCCACTACACCCATATGATAGGCCGAGCTCGTGTGAACGTCCAAGTTATCGACGCATCATCCCGAGTTATTGTCTTTTTTCTGGGGTGGACTTCACACCAGTTATTAACTGCTGACGCGTGCCCCGTGTACACAGTCTAGCATGACCTTCCCGCTAGCACAATCTAAAATTAGTTGAAACTGGATACGAACGATCCCGCGGGCGGCAAAATCTCCCGCCTCCTTCTAAAATTTCCGCCACCTTAGTCTTTAGCATGTGAAATCCCCCTTTTGTCCTTGGTGCACGGAGACCAACAGTTACAATACCGCCCTCATCTACATGATAGGTCGGGGATGCTTTGGCAACTTCCGGTCCCCCACTACACGGCACCCCCATTTCCTCTCCCCCTCCCGCAAAAACCACTAACTCCACATCACCAGAGCATCTTACATCACGCTTTCTCCCCTCCCCTCTCGAAACCCTAGACTGCTCATCCACCGGCGTACCATAGCCCATTCACTGCAAGCGGCGTCCACCTCGCTTGATCTGCTTCGCGTCGCATCTACCCTCCCACCTCCCTAGAAACAAGTAGACTGCTCATCCACCATTGTACCATTACAGCCCATTCAGTGCGGCCTTGTCCATGGCACCGGATCTGCTTCACGGTATTCTCGCCAAACGCCACAGATCTGCAGCGGCTCATTCGTACTCCCCACCGGAGACACTTCGTCCACACCCCCAGAGCCGCCCCACCGATGCCCCCGTCGACGGCCTCTGATCCTCTTCGCCGACACCTTCCTCAACCCTATCGGAGCCGCTTCGCCGACACCTTCCTCAACCCTACCGGAGTAGCTTCGCCTATACCATTCTCAACCCTACCGGGGCCGCTTTGCCAACTCACAAGTCCACGACCTCAGATCCGCTTCCTCGCACCCTCATCCAACCTACCGGAGCAGCTTCTGACGCCCCATCCACGGCCACAGATCCGCATTGTTGACACCACCCTTAACCCAACCACCGGAGCAGCTTCTGACGCCCCATTCACGGCCGCAGATCCGCATCGTCGACACCATCCTTAACCCAACCACCGGAGCAACTTCACCTACGCCCTCGTCCACGACCATAGATCCGCTTCGCCCACACCGTAGTCCACCCTACCGGAGCCGCTCCACAAACACCCTACTCAACGGTTCTAGATCTCCTTACCGGACCCCGACAGCCAGCGCAACGTCATCACCCTCGATGTTTCTAACCTGATTCCCACAGTCTGGAGAGATGCCAAGCACCCGCCACGGCCTAGGTACTTGTCACCTTTAAACCCGTCCAGCATCACCTGCCCGATGTACTTCAAATATACTAACCGGTCGCTGTTACCTGTTATGCAGCTGGCAAAAACTACAAGGACGATGTTTCTTCTGGATCTAACAACTTGGCCAACCAAGATCCTGGACTAAGGCATTGCTATGATCTTGTAAGCGTCTCTCTCTCTCTCTCTCTTGTATTGTTCTGGCTTCGCCAAATAAGTGCTTTGCTAGGATTTTCACCAGCAATCCCTTTGTGCGCATAATGATTTCTACTCTTGGCTGCTAAATTAGATATGTAGATGTCATACATGATACTACCTCGTACCTGCTCCTAAATATAAGTCTTTCTAGAGATTCCACTATAGGCTACATACGGAGCAAAATGAGTGAATCTACACTGAAAATGCATCTATATACATCAAGATGTGGTCCATCTGAATCTCTACAAAGACATATATTTAGGAACAGGGCATTACATTACACAAAATCGTAGGTGGCATGTAGGAATTCCAAAGGCACTACATTAGGCTCCCTTAGAGTGCCTGCTAGTCTAGCATAAAGAGTCATGGCTAGTTTATGGTACGCACACAATCGTTAATTGGTGGTTTAAATATGTGCAAGGGATATGCAATGTAGTATCATGTAGAGATGTCTGAAATTAGCCGTGTCAAATTGCAGATAGGGTTACACAATGAAAAAGTACAAGATGTATGTGGCAATTTCATGGAACATCACAAAAAAAAGGAGAGGCAGCGGTGAGCCTATGCAATGTGCTATGGTACGTCACTCCTCCATTGCAATCATCGTGACATGTTATTTGTATGCCAGTTCTATTAGCCAAGTTTCTTAGGGACAGTTATTACGAGTTATCCTAAGAAAATAAGCACCTGTGAATATAAGCTCCATGTAATAAGCCAACCAGTTCTTTTCATTGCGTTTTTAGCTTATCTTTGGTATGATCAGTGGAAAGTCTAGATAGCATTATATACTTTTCATTTTGCTGCCCATATGGAAATTAATTTGACTTGCAAACATAACAAATTGAACCCAAAGGCAGTAATTAATATGATAGGAAAAGCAGACCATCACTATTTGCTCAAAATGCAAATACAAAGATACCATCTACTTGGCACAATCTACTTTGGTCAATGTTTTCCATAGAGATCCCATTGCCTAATTTAAATGAAGAACGCATGACCCACATTTAAGAATATCAATTATTTATTGAAATTCGATGGTCCAAGTGGCTGGTTATTATTATCGTATAGCAGCACCACCTGAAAGCATCATATAGCAGCAACAGCTCATAGCAACTCATCATACAGTAGCAGCAGTCTGCAATTCATCATATACCAGCAGCAGCTCATAGCAATTCATCATATAGCAGCAGCAGAGCAGCTCATAGCAATTCATCATATAGCAGCAGCAGGAGCAGCTCATATAAAAGCAATTCATCATATAGCAGCAACAGGAGCAGCTTGTAGCAACTCATCATATAGCAGCAGCTTGTAGCAACTCATCATATAGCAGCAGCAGCTCATAGCAATTCATCATATAGCAGCAACAGCTCATAGCAACTCATCATACAACAGCAGCAGCTCATAGCAATTCATCATATAGCAGCAGCAGGAGCAGCTCATAGCAATGCATCATATAGCAGCAGCAAAAGCAGCTCATAGCAATTCATCGTATAGTGGATCAGAATGAAAATTTGGCAAAAAATCAGAAAAGATCCTCACCTTGTTGGATGACCTCATCCTTCAACAGCACCTCAAGGCCATGGCCTGGGAGGAGGGGAGGGGGAATAAGGTGCCTTACGCAGCAGTGTGGCATCACCAGAAGTTGTGCAAATGGCCCCGCCGGAGTAGTGCGTTGGACAAACCACAGTGGAGAAGCTGCTGGAGACCATGAGAATGAGGGGCGGCGCCAGAGGGAGGAGAAGCCAGGGAGATTTGCCCCTACCCGCCGGCCATGTAGCCTAGCTGGACATAGCATCGTCGAGGACAAGGCCAGATGGGACCAGTGGCGATGGCTCGCTGGAGGAACCCTAGTGCTGCAGGCAGGGGATCGAGGTAGAGGGAAAGGGGAGAGGAGATGCAAGCGGGCAGGGCAATGAATGCTTGCGTGTTTGTTTTTACTTGAGGGTCAGGTGTGACACGGGCGTCAGCAGTTGCATTTTGAGTGTAATATAGGCAGACAATAGAGTCATTTCACTATTCCCCTTCCCTTCAATTTTAGTGAGGTTCTACCCGAAACACCCCCCTCCAGAGCGAAATTAGTTAAGCCCAAGCCCATAACTCAAAAATGACTTCTTTACATCTTCTATGGCTTATTTTGACAATATTCCCTGAAAAGGCGGAATCGAACTGGCCCTTAACCTGCAATTCAATTGTGTGTGCAATGATGAATCACTCATGTCTGCTATCTGTACATTTAGGCATCATCATACATGGCATAACCTAATACATGTGCATTCCATTGTAGAATCTGGAATATGCAATGTTTATGTTAGTTCATACGCTGCACGTGATGTTTAAATGCCCCTTAAATCTGGTCAGTCAAGTGATGGTCTTTAAGCCTCCTTCTTTGCTTCTTTTCTTGATATGTAAGATTTGCTCACACATCTGTTCAATTGCTTGTTTGCATCATCCACCCATACTAGGACTGTTTGCTTTGATTACTTGCTGTTCTTGACCTAACACTCTAACAAAGCTTGTCAACGATTTAAACACTAAGGGCTGCTGTAGTGGGGCCTTGTCTAACTCATAGGTGACATAAAGGTTTGGCTGTACACTACAGTAGGCCCTCCAAGAGTACCTGGAGATCCAGTTCAAAGGTATGCCTAGTTTTTACATAGTGCAGACATAGTAAATGCTCATTTCATTGTGTGCAAGTGCAAGAGATGCGGCATGTTTCATTATGTGGTGTTGTTTTGTTATAATCTCATCCTTTTGTGTTCACAGATGGAAAGTATGCATATTTATCTTCCAAGGAGACGAGTAACTAGTTTGTGTCACCTTGCGGAGGGGTACAATGAAGATAAGATTGAGGATTTCCAAGTACAAGATGTTAGGAAGGAGCCTTGCAAGAGAAGTAGGAGCTACTTTGAGCCTCTTCAACCTGCTAAGGTAAGTCATCATATGCAACTCAACAGTTCAATTCCTTGTTTGTTTCAGGCATAGTTAATTTTCTCTTTTCAATTGCTTTATTTGTCCTCATTTAATGAGATGCCCAAATAATCATGCACGATGTTCGGTACTTGTATCACTATTAGTTGACATAATTAAAGGCCTTACCATTTAATTACTTCCCGCCAAGTGTGCCTGAAGCTTTGAAGTCTATTAACCAACTATTATTGCATGAGGCTCACAATCTAGTTTATACCACGCTAATGATTGCATAGTTTTGCCTGCTGTAGTATGTTTGTATGAAACCCCCAGTTGTTCATTATGCTCCCTAAGACTTTAATTGAGGCACATAATGGCCAACTGCTTGCTTACTTATACGCAACGTGTTGTCTAAATTTGTAACTTGTCTGTGTTTTCGATTGGGCCCCAACATCATGCTCCTCTGGTGAGCTAAGAGGGACTTCTGTATGTAGGCTGCACAGACTATCTTTTTTATAATTTCTAAAATATCACCTGCTTATGCTTCATGACGTGTAACATTTATTTTTGAAAGTGAAGTGTAACATCATTGTTAGTCCTGTTTTTCCATGTAGTACAAAATAGTGTCTTGTTCGCTTCACTGTTGTAACTATATTTTTGCCCTAGTCATGTGTACTTACAGAAACATTTCAGGATGAAGTTACATCAACACAAAGATCTCATGCAAAGGCGGCATGGCCGTTACTGAATGATTATGGATTGGAATTGGAATATGCTGATGTTCTCAAGCATCAACTAGAGGTGGCAAGACAATGTGTACATGATTGTCAACGTGTAATCAACAAGTTGAGACTGGACATGCAGGTATTAGATGCAGGAGTAAAAAAATGAAACAAGACATTGAGGTAACCATGAAGGAATTGGAGATTTTGCAGACTGAAATTTGTGCTATTTGAATCCGGCCAATCCTATTTTCTGAAGAGATTATAGTTCAAATGGAGTTAAGTTGATGTGCGTCCATGATGTATGAGTTGTATTTGCCCAGTGTATGTAATTTGTTGTTTGTGTATGCTTTATTATCACCAGTGCGGAAGCATAATGCCCAGTGGGTATAATCGGCTGTAATTTCTTTATTGTATAGTGTAGGATTATTCTACCTTTCTATGCCTTGATCTCTTTGTTGTAATAGTGTAGGCTTTTTAGAGGTGATAGTATTGAGTAGGATAATTCTTCGAATATGCTATATCGTTCAAACGGGGGCCAATTCGCCCGACCATGGCCCTTCACGGGCCGTCGGATCCATGGGCCTTCTACGTCTCGTAGGATCCATGGGCCTTCTAAGTCTCGTAGGATCCATGGGCCTTGTACGTCTTGTAGGATCCATGGGCCACCGGCTCATTTATGGGTCTTGTACGGGCCTTTAATGGGCCATAGACGGGCCTTTAACAAAAATCGTATGTTTTATGGGCTGACCATAACGGGCCGTTAATAGGCCGTATTTGGTGATGCTATGAAAATGGCCCAACACACTAACGGTCCACAAACGGGCCGACTGTAACGACGGGCTGAATTTGGCCCACAAGTAGAAAATGACAGTAACGGGCCATAAGTAACTGAATGCTGCAAATGAGCCCAAGAATAAATGGGCCCTCAGAACGCTGAAAGTTAACTTGGGCTGGAAATGGCCCAAGCGGAATAACGGGACGTTAATGGGTATAAAGTGATACACTGTTCATTACGGGCCAGTTTCATCACGAGCCGTTAATGGGTGTAAAGTAATACACTGTTCATTACGGGCTGGCCAAAGACGGGCCGCTAATGGGCCAAGAGTTACAAAGGGCCTCATATGGGCTGAAAGACGTCATGGGCTATACATGGGCCAGAAGTGAAAACGGGCTGGAATCATATTGGACGGCTCAGATGACGCTATTGGGCCTAATTCGAATAGAGCGTAACGGGCCTTGGGTTAGCGGGCTATAAATGGGCTATATGCGAACATGCCGTTAACAGGCTTTCCATGGGCCGGCCCGCCAGCTTTTGACCAAGTCAAACGGGCCGGCCTTTTCACAGGAATGGGCCACTCTTGGGCCATGCCACGTGTCGACATATCATAGGCGCCTTCTGTCCAGTGAGTGGATGACATCTGTCCCAACGATGAGCCGACACGTGTTTCCTCTAGCCAATGATGATTTTACACGTGGAAAATCCCCATTGGTCGGGGCTGTTAACGGGTTATCGGATCCAAAACCCGACCCGATAGCTTAACAGAGTTCCGTTACGGTGGATGCCACGTGTTGGTCACCCTTGACGAAAGCACTTCTGTGACGCGTGATTTATTGTCATGGAAGTGGACACTTCCATGATGATATTTTGGTAATGTCATGGAACACTTCTACGACAACACAGGTATGACTATCTTGATTCTGTCATAAATTTGTCATGGATGTACATGCATGACAAAAAAAGTGACCTACTGTGACAAACACGTATCATCACGGAAGTGTATTTTTTTGTAGTGTACGTACCCCGAAACTATCAGAACAGGAGCCAAAAACCTAATTTCACCGCCGCAACTTTCTGTATCCACGAGATCCCATCTTGGGGCCTGTTCCGGAGCTCCGCCGGAGGGGGCAATCATCACGGAGGGCTTCTACATCATCATAGCCTCTCCGATGAAGTGTGAGTAGTTTACCTCAGACCTTCGGGTCCATAGCTAGTAGCTAGATGGCTTCTTCTCTCTTTTTGGATCTCAATACAATGTTCTCTCCCTCTCGTGGAGATCTATTCGATGTAATCTTCTTTTTATGTGTGTTTGTTGAGACCGATGAATTGTGGGTTTATGATCAAGATTATCTATGAACAATATTTGAATCTTCTCTGAATTCTTTTATGTATGATTGGTTATCTTTGCAAGTTATCCGTTTGGTTTGGCCAACTAGATTGGTAGTTCTTGCAATGGGAGAAGCGCTTAGCTTTGGGTTCAATCTTGCGGTGTCCTTTCCCAGTGACAGCAGGGGCAGCAAGGCACGTATTGTATTGTTGCCATTGAGGATAACATGATGTTTTTTTATCATGTTGCATGAATTTATCACTCTACATCATGTCATCTTGCTTAAGATGTTACTCTGTTTTCATTAACTTAATACTCTAGATGCATGCTGGATAGCGGTCGATGAGTGGAGTAATAGTAGTAGACGCAGGCAGGAGTCGGTCTACTTGTCTCGGACGTGATGCCTATATACATGATCATACCTAGATACTCTCATAACTATGCTCAATTCTATCAATTGCTCAACAGTAATTTGTTCACCCACCATAGAAATACTTATGCTCTTCAGAGAAGCCACTAGTGAAATCTATGGCCCCCGGGTCTATTCTCATCATATCAATCTTCCATCACTTTATTATTGCTTTGATTTTTACTTTGCATTTTATTTTACTTTGCATCTTTATATCAAAAATACCAAAAATATTATCTATCAGATCTCACTTTCGTAAGTGACCGAGAAGGGATTGACAACCCCTAATCGCGTTGGTTGCGTTGAGCTATTGTTTTGTGTAGGTACGAGGGACTCATGAAGCCTCCTCTTGGATTGATACCTTGGTTCTAAAAAACTGAGGGAAATACTTACGCTACTCTGCTGCATCATCCTCTCCTCTTCGGGGAAATCCAACGCAAGCTCAAGTGGTAGCAAGAAGAATTTCTAGCGCCGTTGCCGGGGAGGTCTTCACAAAAGTCAACATACCAAGTACCCATCACAATCCCTATCTCCCGCATTACATTATTTTCCATTTGCCTCTCGTTTTCCTCTCCCCCACTTCACCCTTGCCGTTTTATTTGCCCTCTCTTTTCCATTTGCCTTTTTCTCGCTTGCTTTTTGTTTGCTCGTGTGTCGGATTGCTTGCTTGTTGCGATGGCTGAAGATAATACCAAATTGTGTGACTTTACCAATACCAATAATAATGATTTCCTTAGCACTCTGATTGCTCCTCTTGCCAATACTGAATCTTGTGAAATCAATACTGCTTTGTTGAATCTTGTTATGAAAGATAAATTCGCCGGCCTTCCTAGTGAAGATGCCGCTAATCATCTAAATAGCTTCGTTGATTTATGTGATATGCAAAAGAAAAGGGATGTTGACAATGATGTTGTTAAATTGAAGCTATTTCCTTTTTCGCTTAGAGATCATGCTAAAGCTTGGTTTTTGTCTTTGCCTAAAAATAGTATTGATTCTTGGAACAAGTGCAAAGATGCTTTTATCTCTAAGTATTTTCCTCCCGCTAAGATCATCTATCTTAGAAATGATATTATGAATTTTAAGCAACTAGATCATGAACATGTTGCACAAGCTTGGGAGAGAATGAAATTAATGATATGTAATTGTCCTACTCATGGTTTGAATTTGTGGATGATTATACAATTTTTTATGCGGATTGAATTTTGCTTCTAGAAATCTTTTAGATTCGGCATGGGAGGCACTTTTATGGAAATCACTTTAGGAGATGCTACTAAAGTCCTAGATAATATTATGGTTAATTATTCTCAATGGCACACTGAAAGATCTACTAATAAAAAAGTGCACGCGATAGAAGAAATTAATGTTTTGAGTGGAAAGATGGATGAACTTATGAAATTATTTGCTAATAAGAGTGTTTCTTCTGATCCTAATGACATTCCTTTTTCTACTTTGATTTAGAATAGTAATGAATCTATGGATGTGAATTTTGTTGGTAGGAATAATTTTGGTAACAACGCGTATAGAGGGAATTTTAATCCTAGGCCTTATCCTAGTAATCCTTCTAATAATTATGGAAATTCCTACAACAATTCTTATGGAAATTTTAATAAGATGCCCTCTGAATTTGAGACTAGCGTTAAAGAGTTTATGAATTCGCAAAAGAATTTTAATGCTTTGCTTGAAGAGAAATTGCTTAAAGTTGATGAATTGGCTAGGAACGTTGATAGAATTCTCTTGATGTTGATTCTTTAAAGCTTAGATCTATTCCTCCTAAGCATGATATCAATGCGTCTCTCAAAGCCATGAGAATTTCCATTGATGAGTGCAAGGAAAGAACCGCTAGGATGCGTGCTACGAAAGATGCCTTTATTAAAGCGTGTTCTTTCAATTTCTATGAAAATAAAGGTGAAGATCTAAAAGTTATTGATGTGTCCCCTATTAAATCTTTGTTTTGAATATGAATCTTGATAATGATGGGACTGAATATGATCCACCTTTACCTAGAAGGCGTTCCAAAAATTCGGAGTTTTTAGATTATGATGCTAAATTTGATAAAAGTGGGATTGAAGAAATCAAAACCCTAGATGTTGCTAAACCCACTATTTTGGATTTCAAGGAATTTACTTATGAAAGTTGCTCTTTAATTGATTGTATTTCCTTGTTGCAATCTGTGCTAAATTCTCCTCATGCGTTTACTAAACATAAAGCGTTTACTAAACATATCGTTGATGCCTTGATGCAATCTTATGAAGAAAAACTTGAGTTGGCAGCTTCTATCCCTAGAAAACTCTATGATGAGTGGGAACCAACTATTAAAATTAAGATTAAGGATCATTAATTTTATGCTTTGTGTGATTTGGGCGCTAGTGTTTCCACCATTCCCAAAACTTTGTGTGATTTGCTAGATTTCCGTGAGTTTGATGATTGCTCTCTAAATTTGCACCTTGCGGATTCCACTATTAAAAAACCTATGGGAAGAATTAATGATGTTCTTATTGACGCAAATAGGAATTATGTGCCTGTAGATTTTATCGTTCCTGATATTGATTGCAATCCTTCATGTCCTATTATTGTTGGTAGACCTTTTCTTAGAACGATTGGTGCAATTATTGATATGAAGGAAGGGAATATAAGATTCCAATTTACATTAAAGAAAGGCATGGAACACTTCCCTAGAAAGAAATTAAAATTACCATATGAATCTATCATGAGAGCTACCTATGGTTTGCCTACCAAAGATGGCAATACCTAGATCTATCCTTGCTTCTATGCCTAGCTAGGGGCGTTAAACGATAGTGCTTGTTGGGAGGCAACCCAATTTATTTTAGTTTTTTGCTTTTTGCTTCTATTATGAATAAATAATTTTTCTAGCCTCTGGTTAGATTTGTTTTTGTGTTTTAATTAGTGTTTGTGCCAAGTAAAACCGTTAGGACAACCTACGGTAATAGTTATTTGATTCTGCTGCAGAAAACAGAAACTTTGTGCGCACGAAAATAATTTTCATAAATCACAGGAAAGTGATTTTTAGTTGATTCGTTTTGCTGTAGATCAATAAACAAATTATCTAGAACTTCCTAATTTGGCTGAATTTTTCACGTTCCATAAGTTTGCGTTAGTTACAGATTACTACAGACTGTTCTGTTTTTGACAGATTCTGTTTTTCGTGTGTTGTTTGCTTATTTTGATGAATCTATGGCTAGTAAAATAGTTTATAATCCATAGAGAAGTTGGAATACAGTAGGTTTAACACCAATATAAATAAATAATGAGTTCATTACAGTAACTTGAAGTGGTCTTTTGTTTTCTTTCGCTAAAGGAGCTCATGAGATTTCTGTTGAGTTTTGTGTTGTGAAGTTTTCAAGTTTTGAGTGAACTCTTTTGATGGATTATGGAACAAGGAGTGGCAAGAGCCTAAGCTTGGGGATTCCCATGGCACCCCCAAGATAATCCAAGGACACCAAAATTGAAGCTTGGGGATGCCGGAAGGCATCCCTCTTTAAATCTACTTCCATCGGTAACTTTATTTGGAGCTATATTTTTATTCACCACATGATATGTGTTTTGCTTGGAGCGTCTTGTATGATTTGAGTATTTTCTTTTAAGTTTACCACAATCATCCTTGCTGTACACACCTTTTTGAGAGAGCCGTACATGAATTGGAATTTGTTAGAACACTCTATGTGCTTCACTTATATCTTTTGAGCCTTATAGTTTTGCTCTATGTGCTTCACTTATATCTTTTGAACGTTATAGCTTTTGCTCTAGTGCTTCACGTATATCTTTTAGAGCATGGTGGTGGATTTGTTTTAAAGAAACTATTGATCTCTCATGCTTCACTTAGATTATTTTGAGAGTCTTAAATAGCATGGTAATTTGCTTAACAATCTTAATATGCTTGGTATGCAAGATTTTAAAACTTTCTTTTGAGTGCGTTGGATACTAAGAAAAGTTTAACGATTGATAATTGTTTTGAGATATGGAGGTAATAATATCAAAGTCGTGCTAGTTGAGTAGTTGTGAAATTGAGAAATACTTGTGTTGAAGGTTGCAAGTCCCGTAGCATGCACGTATGGTAAACGTTATGTAACAAATTTGAAACATGAGATATTCTTTGAGTGCCTTCCCTTGTGTGGAGGTCGGGGGCGCGCGATGGTTAACTCCTACCAACCTCCCCCTAGGAGCATGCGCGTAGTATTTTGTTTTTGATGACTTGTAGATTTTTGCAATAAGTATGTGAGTTCATTATGACTAATGTTGAGTCCATGGATTATACGCACTCTCATCTTTCCGCCATTGCTAGCCTCTCTAATACCGCGCACTTTTCGCCGGTATCATACACCCACCATATACCTTCCTCAAAACAGCCACCATACCTACCTATTATGGCATTTCCATAGCCATTCCAAGATATATTGCCATGCAACTTTCCACCGTTCCGTTCATCATGACACATTCATCATTATCATATTGCCTAGCATGATCATGTAGTTGACATAGTATTTGTGGAAAAGCCACCATTCATAATTCTTTCATACATGTCGCTCATGAATCATTATCCATCCCGGTACACCGCCGGAGGCATGCATATAGAGTCATACTTTGTTCTAGTATCGAGTTGTAATCATTGAGTTGTAAATAAATAGAAGTGTGATGATCATCATTCTAGAGCATTGTCCCAAGTGAGGAATAAAAAAATAAAAAAAAAGAGAAAGGCCATAAAAAAAGAGAAGGCCCAAAAAAATGAGAGAAAAAGAGAGAAGGGACAATGTAGCACCATGTTCTTCATGATAGAGAGTCTCATGTTTTGTCACTTTCATATACTAGTGGGAATTTTTTATTATAGAACTTGGCTTGTATATTCCTACAATGGGCTTCCTCAAATGCCCTAGGTCTTCGTGAGCAAGCAAGTTGGATGCACACCCACTTACTTTCTTTTGTTGAGCTTTCATATACTTATAGCTCTAGTGCATCCATTGCATGGCAATCCCTACTCCTCACATTGATATCTATTAATGGGCATCTCCATAGCCCGTTGATACACCTAGTTGATGTGAGACCATCTTCTCCCTTTTTGTCTTCTCCACAATCACCATATTCTATTCCACATATAGTGCTGTGTCCATGGCTCACGCTCATATATTGCGTGAAAGTTGAAAGAGTTTGAGAATTCTAAAGTATGAAACAATTGCTTGATAGAAACCGGGGTTGTGCATGATTTGAGTATTTTGTGTGACGAAGATGGAGCATGACTAAACTATATGATTTTGTAGGGATGAACTTTCTTTGGCCATGTTATTTTGAGAAGACATAATTGCTTTGTTAGTATGCTTGAAGTATTATTATTTTTATGTCAAGATGAACTTTTGGCTTGAATCTTTCTAATCTGAATATTCATACCACAATTAAGAAGAGTTACATTGAAATTATGCCAAGTAGCACTCCGCATCAAAAATTATCTTTTTTGTCATTTACCAACTCGAGGACGAGCATGAATTAAGCTTGGGGATGCCTGATACGTCTACAACGTATCTATAATTTTTGATTGCTCCATGCTATATTATCTACTGTTTTGGACTATATTGGGCTTTATTTTCCACTTTTATATTACTTTGGGGACTAACCTATTAACCAGAGGCCCAGCCCAGAATTGCCGTTTTTTTGCCTATTTCAGTGTTTCGAATAAACGGAATATCAAACGGAGTCCAAACGGAATGAAACCTTCAGGAACACGATTTTCTCACCGAATATGATCCAGGAGACTTGGACCCTACGCCACAGAAGCCAGGAGGCGGTCACGAGGGTGGAGGGCGCGCCCCCCTACCTCGTGGGCCCCCCGAAGCTCCACCGACGTACTTCTTCCTCCTATATATACCTACGTGCACTCAAACTATCGTAACATGAGCCAAAGACCTAATTTCACCGCCAACTTTCTCAGATCCACGAGATCCCATCTTGGGGCTGGTTCGAGCTCCGAGGAGGGCAATCATCACGGAGGGCTTCTACATCATCATAGCCTCTCCGATGAAGTGTGAGTAGTTTACCTCAGACCTTTGGGTCCATAGTTAGTAGCTAGATAGCTTCTTCTCTCTTTTTGGATCTCAATACAATGTTCTCCCCCTCTCTCGTGGAGATCTATTCGATGTAATCTTCTTTTTGCGGTGTGTTTATTGAGACCGATGAATTGTGGGTTTATGATCAAGATTATCTATGAACAATATTTGAATCTTCTCTGAATTCTTTTATGTATGATTGGTTATCTTTGCAAGTCTCTTGAATTATCCATTTGGTTTGGCCAACTAGATTGGTAGTTCTTGCAATGGGAGAAGTGCTTAGCTTTGGGTTCAATCTTGCGGTGTCCTTTCCCAAAGGATGTTAGGGCAGCAAGGCACGTATTGTATTGTTGCCATCGAGGATAACAAGATGGGGTTTTCATCATATTGCATGAATTTAGCCCTCTACATCATGTCATCTTGCTTAAGGCGTTACTCTGTTTTCATTAACTTAATACTCTAGATGCATCTTTGGATAGCGGTCGATGAGTGGAGTAATAGTAGTAGATGCAGCAGAGTCGGTCTATTTGTCTCGGACGTGATGCCTATATACATGATCATACCTAGATACTCTCATAACTATGCTCAATTCTGTCAATTGCTCAACAGTAATTTGTTCACCCATTGTAGAAATACTTATGCTCTTGAGAGAAGCCACTAGTGAAATCTATGGCCCCCGGATCTATTCTCATCATATCAATCTTCCATCACTTTATTATTGCTTTGCTTTTTTACTTTGCCTTTTGTTTTACTTTGCATCTTTATATCAAAAATACCAAAAATATTATCTATCAGATCTCACTTTCGTAAGTGACCGAGAAGGGATTGACAACCCCTAATCGCGTTGGTTGCGTTGAGCTATTGTTTTGTGTAGGTACGAGGGAATCGCGCGAAGCCTCCTACTGGATTGATACCTTGGTTCTCAAAAACTGAGGGAAATACTTACGCTACTCTGATGCATCATCTCTCCTCTTCGGGGAAATCCAACGCAAGCTCAAGAGGTAGCAGACGTTCACATAACACCACTAGAGGAGAGACAACATACATCTCATCAAAATATCAAAGGAATACCAAATTCACATGACTACTTATAGCAAGACTTCTCCCATGTCCTCAGAAACAAACGCAACTACTCACAAATCATATTCATGTTCATAATCAGAGGGGTATTAATATGCATAAAGGATCTAAACATATGACCTTCCACGAAATAAACCAACTAGCATCAACTACAAGGAGTAATCAACACTACTAGCAACCCACAGGTACCAATATGAGGCTTTGGGACAAAGATTGGATACAAGAGATGAACTAGAGTTTTAGAGGAGATGGTGCTGGTGAAGATGTTGATGGAGATTGACCCCCTCCCGATGAGAGGATCGTTGGTGATGATGATGGCGATGATTTCCCCCTCCCGGAGGGAAGTTTCCTCGGCACAACAGCTATGCCGCAGCCCTAGATTGGTTCCGCCAAGGTTCCGCCTCGTGGCGGCGGAGTTTCATCCCGAAAGCTTCATTCTGATTTTTTCCAGGGTAAAAGACTTCATATAGCAGAAGATGGGCACCGGAGGCCTGCCAGGGGTCCCACGAGGCAGGAGGCGCGCCCAGGGGGGGTAGGGCGCACCCCTCACCCTCGTGGCCAGGGTGTGGCCCCCCTCTGGTACTTTCTTTCGCCAGTACTTTTTATTAATTCCCAAAATAAATTCGGTGAAGTTTCAGGACTTTTGGAGCTGTGCAGAATAGGTCTCTGACATTTGCTCCTTTTCCAGCCTAGAATTCCAGCTGTCGGCATTCTCCCTCTTCATGTAAACCTTGTAAAATAAGAGAGAATATGCATAAGTATTGTGACATAACGTGTAATAACAACCCATAATGCAATAAATATCGATATAAAAGCATGATGCAAAATGGACGTATCAACTCCCCCAAGCTTAGACCTCGCTTGTCCTTAAGCGAAAGCCGATAACGATAAATATGTCCACATGTTTAGAGATAGAGGTGTCGATAAAAATAAAATACGGACATGAGGGTATCATGATCATTCTTATAGAAGCAACAAATATAGATATTGTCATGTGATTTCTTATGCTCAAGTAATAATCTATACACATTGTAAAGTATGAATCAAAAAATTCATTGGGAACTAACAAACTATGATCTTGGTCAATGAAGCAATTGCAATTTATCATAACATCGGAAAGAGTCAATATAAGAGCTTTTCAGCAAGTCCACATACTCAACTATCATTTAGTCTTTCACAATTGCTAACACTCACGCAATACTTATGGGTATGGAGTTTTAATCGGACACTGAGAAAGATAGGGGCTTATAGTGTTGCCTCCCAACTTTTTACTTCAAGGGTAATGTCAACGATAATAATTCATGCTAACTTACATCCAATTGGATATATATATATATATATATATATATATATATATATATATATATATATATATATATATATATATATATATCGTGATCTTTCCAACATAATGTGCTTGCCAAAGGATAAAATGTACAAAAAGGAAAGGTGAATATCACCATGACTCTTGTATAAGGTATATGACAAAAGTAAAATATAGGCCCTTCGCAGAGGGAAGCAGAGGTTGTCATGTGTTTTTGTGGTTGAATGCACGAAATCTTAATGCAAAAGAACGTCACTTTATATTGCCACTTGTGATATGGACCTTTAATATGCAGCCCGTCGCTTTTATTGCTTCCATATCACAAGATTGTATAAAGTTTATTTTCTCCACACTAATAAGTCATACATATTTAGAAAGCAATTTTTATTGCATACAACAATGACAACTTACTTGAAGGATCTTACTCAATCCATAGGTAGGTATGGTGGACTCTCATGGCAAAACTGGGTTTAAGGATATTCGGAAGCACAAGTAGTGTCTCTACTTGGTGCAAAGAATTTGGCTAGCATGAGAGGGAAAGGCAAGCTCAACATGTTGGACGATCCATGACAATATACTTTATTTCAGATATAAGAAAACATAACTCATTACGTTGTCTTCCTTGTCCAACATCAACTCTTTAGCATGTCATATTTATTGAGTGCTCAGAATCATAAAAGATGTCCAAGATAGTATATTTATATGTGAAAACCTCTCTTTCTTTATTACTTCCTATTAATTGCAGCGATGACCAAAACTAAGTTTGTCAACTTTCAACAACTTTTATTTATCATACTCTTTATATGTGAAGTCATTACTCTCCATAAGATCACTATGATCTCTTTTATTTCTTTTATTCTTTCTATTTTCTTTTATTCCCTCACGATCATAGCAAGATAATCAAGCCCTTGACTCAACACTAATCTTTATTATAAATAGCTCACGGACTCGATTACATAGAGGGATCATAAAGCAAAACTCAAAACTCAAAACTAAATCATACTAAAACTTTATTCTACTAGATCAAGATATTAACAAAAGGATCGAACTAAGAAAAACGGTAAAGATAGGAGCGTGATGGTGATACGATACCGGGGCACCTCCCCCAAGCTTGGCAGTTGCCAAGGGGAGTGCCCATACCCATGTGATTATATCTCTTTCCTCGGGGGTGGTGATGATGGAGTTGTTGATGATGTAGGCTTGTCGTCCATCTTCCAAGGCATAGGCTCACCATCATAGGAAGATGATCGAGTCTCCGAAATCCTCAAATCTGTAGCCAAACACATCCTCTTGAATCTATATTCATACTCACAGTTTTGGTTTTGCAGGTCATAGATCTGGGCTTGGAGGTGCTCGATTTTCTCGTGAAGCTTGAAGATGGTCTCCCCAATATTCTTGGCATCTAGCTTGTGGTTGTTGGTGAACTCCGCGATCATCATGTGGTTGGCGTTGAGTCCGCGTTCCACCATCCCTTGGCACTTGAAAACTTGTTGCTCCATTGCTTCAAGTCTTGTCTCCACGCTTCCGGTCCTCCTTGGTCCCTCGACATCACGGATGTGCAGCAACCAATCATGCATCTCAATGGTTTGAGGGTATTGCAGCACCTCCGCGAGGTAGGGATTGATAACCTTCTCGAAAAACTTATCCTTGGGGGCACTTGGAGACGTCATGGCGATCTAGATCTGTCAGAAAAACAGCTCGAAACAAAGACAGAGGATATTTGCGTGGTACAGTGGTCAAAGAATGATTTTTTACCGACCAAAAGAAGTATTGTGCAAGAAAACGGAGTCCGGAGAGCACACGAGGTGCCCACGAGGTAGGGGGGCGCGCCCTCCACCCTCGTGGACTCCTCGTGTCCTTCCCGGACTACTTCTTATTTTCGTATTTTCTTAAATATTCCAAAACGGAAAAAATTACCATTAGAACTGTTTTGGAGTCGGTTTACTTACCGTACCACGTACATATTCCTTTTCGGAGTCTGAAGCATTCTGGAAAGTGTCCCTTATGTCTTCCTCCAGGGTTACGGTTTCAATAACATTGGATTCAACATTTATAGGATTACCTGAGATATGATGTTTGATTCTTTGACGGTTCACCAACTTCGGATTTGTGCCTTCAAAGTTGTTGATTTTTATGGCACCAGAACGATAGACATCCTCGATAACGTAAGGACCTTCCCATTTAGAGAGAAGTTTTCCTGCAAAAAATTTTAAACAAGAGTTGAATAGTAACACATAATCACCTATATTAAACTCATGCTTTTGTATCCTTTTGTCATGTCATCTTTTAACCTTTTCTTTAAACAGTTTGGCATTCTCATAGGCCTGGGTCCTCCATTCATCAAGTGAGCTAATGTCAAATAGCCTCTTCTCACCGGCAAGTTTGAAATCATAATTGAGCTCTTTAATGGCCCAATATGCCTTATGTTCTAGTTCGAGAGGTAAGTGACATGCTTTTCCATAAACCATTTTATACGGAGACATACCCATAGGATTTTTATATGCAGTTCTATAGGCCCATAATGCATCATCAAGTTTCTTGGACCAGTTCTTTCTAGATCTATTAACAGTCTTTTGCAAAATTAATTTGAGCTCTCTATTACTCAATTCTACTTGGCCACTAGACTGTGGGTGATATGGAGATGCAATTCTATGATTAACATCATACTTAGCAAGCATTTTATGAAAAGCACCATGAATAAAATGTGAACCACCATCAGTCAATAAATATCTAGGGACTCCAAACCTCGGAAAAATAACTTCTTTAAGCATCTTAATAGAGGTGTTATGATCAGCACTACTAGTTGGAATAGCTTCTACCCACTTAGTAACGTAATCAACAACAACTAAAATATGTGTATACCCATTGGAGGAAGGAAACGGTCCCATATAATCAAAGCCCCAAACATCGAATGGCTTAATAACAAGTGAATAATTCATAGGCATTTCTTGACGTCTACTAATATTACCAATTCTTTGACATTCATCACAAGATAAGACAAACTTATGGGCATCTTCGAAGAGAGTAGGCCAATAAAAACCAGATTGCAATACCTTATGTGCAGTTCTATCTGCAACGTGGTGTCCTCCATAAGCTTCGGAGTGACACTTGCGTATGATCTGTTCCTGTTCATGCTCAGGTATACAACGTCTAATAACACCATCTACTCCTTTATAAAGGTGTGGGTCATCCCAGAAGTTATGTCTTCAATCATAGAAAATCTTTTTCTTCTGCTGGTATGTGAAACTAGGTGGTATAAATTTAGCAACAATGTAATTAGCATAATCAGCATACCATGGAGCAGTACGAGAAGCATTAATGTCATTCAATTGTTCATCAGGAAAGCTATCATCAATAGGTAGTGGGTCATCAAGAACATTCTCTAACCTAGACAAGTTATGCAGAATCGGGTTCTCAGCTCCCTTTCTATCAATAATATGCAAATCAAATTCTTGTAGCAAGTGAACCCATCTAATAAGTCTAGGTTTAGCATCTTTCTTTTTCATAAGATATTTAATAGCAGCATGATCAGTGTGAACAGTTACTTTAGAATCAACAATATAAGGTCTGAACTTATCACAAGCGAATACAACTGCTAAAAATTCCTTTTCAGTAGTAGCATAATTTCTTTGAGCACTGTCTAGAGTCTTACTAACATATTGGATAAGATTTAATTTCTTATCAACTCTTTGTCCTAGAACAGCACCTATAGCATAATCACTAGCATCACACATAATTTCAAAGGGTAAATTCCAATCAGGTGGCTGAACAATAGGTGCAGAAATCAATGCTTTCTTAAGTATTTCAAATGCTTCTACACAATCATCATCAAAGACAAAAGGAATATCTTTTTGTAAGAGATTAGTCAGAGGCCTGGAGATTTTAGAGAAGTCCTTAATGAACCTCCTATAAAAACCGGCATGACCAAGGAAACTTCTTATACCTTTAATGTCCTCGGGACATGGCATCTTTTTAATAGCATCAACCTTAGCTTTATCAACTTCAATACCTCTTTCAGAAATTTTATGCCCCAAGACAATACCTTCATTAACCATAAAGTGGCACTTCTCCCAATTCAAGACAAGGTTAGTTTCTTCATATCTCTGCAAAACTCGATCAAGGTTGCTCAAGCAATCATCAAAAGAAGTTCCGTATACGGAGAAATCATCCATGAAAACCTCAACAATCTTTTCACAAAAATCAGAGAATATAGCCATCATGCATCTTTGAAAGGTAGCAGGTGTGTTACATAAACCAAAAGGCATACATCTATAAGCAAAGGTACCGAAAGGGCAAGTAAAAGTGGTCTTTTCTTGATCCTCTTTTGACACATGTATTTGAGAGAAACCAGAATAACCATCTAGAAAGCAAAAATGTGTATGTTTGGATAATCTTTCTAGCATTTGATCAATAAAAGGTAAAGGGTAATGATCCTTTTTAGTAGCTTTATTTAATTTGCGGAAATTAATTACCATTCTATAGCCTGTAATAATTCTTTGAGGGATCAATTCATCTTTATCATTAGGAACAACAGTAATAACTCCCTTCTTAGGGACAATGGACATGACTTACCCACTGACTATCAGCAACGAGATAGATTATACCTGCCTCCAGAATCTTTAATATTTCTTTTCTTATCACTTCTTTCATCTTAGGATTTAACCGTCGTTGGTGATCAACAACCGGTTTAGCGTCTTTCTTCAATTTTATTTTGTGTTGGCATAGAGTGGGACTAATGCCCTTAAGATCATCAAGAGTATATCCAATAGCAGCATGGTGCTTCTTCAGAGTTTTCAATAATTTCTTTTCTTCATGCTCTGAAAGGTTAGCACTAATAATAACAGGATATATCTTCTTTTTATCAAGATAAGCATATTTAAGAGTATCAGGTAATGGTTTAAGCTCAAACACGGGATCACCCTTGGGTGGAGGAGAATCCCCTAG
This sequence comes from Aegilops bicornis, assembly GCA_021605145.1. Taxonomy (NCBI): domain Eukaryota; kingdom Viridiplantae; phylum Streptophyta; class Magnoliopsida; order Poales; family Poaceae; genus Aegilops; species Aegilops bicornis. The sequence continues at coordinate 68,999,728 of CM038670.1, read as the reverse complement.
GATTTCAACAGGAAAGTTGTGTTTCAAAATAGGTCCTTGTTTAAAGATTACTTCATCTATTTCCCTTCTTTCATTCATAGACATATCATTTTCATGGTCTAGCAAATACTGTTCTAAAGGATCATTAGGAGGCACGGCAATAGAAGCAAGACCAATAATTTCATCTTTACTAGGCAATTCCTCATCACGGGGTTGTCTACGAAATTTAGCAAAGTTAAACTCATGAGACATATCCCCCAAACCAATAGTAACAACATCCTTTTCGCAGTCTATCTTAGCATTAACAGTGTTCAAGAAGGGTCTACCAAATATGATGGGACAAATGCTATCTTGTGGGGAACCAAGAACAAGAAAATCAGCAGGATATTTAACTTTCCCACACAAGACTTTAACATCTCTAACAATCCCAACTGGTGAAATAGTGTCTCCATTAGCAAGCTTAATTGTAACATCAATTTCCTCTAACTCAGCAGGTGCAATGTCATGCATAATTTCATTGTATAAGGAATGAGGTATTACACTTGCACTAGCACCCATATCACATAATCCATGATAGCAATGATCTCCTATTTTAACATAAATAACAGGCATGCCTATAACAGGTCTATGTTTATTTTTAGTATCAGGCCTAACAATTCTAGCAGCTTCATCACATAAGTAAATAACATTCCCATCAATATTATCAGCCAAGAGATCCTTAACCATAGCAATATTAGGTTCAACTTTAATTTTCTCACGGGGTTTGGGTGTTCTAATATTACTTTTGTTGACCACAATTGAAGCTTTAGCATGATCCTTTATTCTAACAGGGAAAGGTGGTTTCTCAATATAAGCAGTAGGAACGACAGGATCATTATAAGTGATAGTCTTTTCTTCAACTTTAATAGGTGCAACTACTTTTACTTCAACGGGAGGATTATATTTAAACCACTTCTCCTTAGGAAGATCAACATGAGTAGCAAAGGATTCACAGAAAGAAGCTACTATCTCAGAGTCAAGTCCATATTTAGTGCTAAATTCACGGAAAACATTGGTATCCATAAACGATTTAACACAATCAAACTTAGGTGTCATACCTGACTCCTTACCTTCGTCGAGGTCCCGATCTTCAGAGTTGCGTTTAATTATTTCCAATAAATCCCACTTGAATTCAATAGTCTTCATCATAAAAGAGCCAGTACAAGAAGTATCGAGTATGGAGCGATTATTGAGAGAAAGCCGAGCATAAATTTTTTGAATAATCATTTTTCTTGAGAGCTCATGATTGGGGCATGAATATAGCATTGACTTAAGCCTCCCCCAAGCTTGAGCGATGCCTTCTCCTTCGCGAGGCCAAAAATTATATATATAATTACGATCACGATGAACAAGATGCATAGGATAAAACTTCTGATGAAATTCCAATTTCAATCGGTTGTAGTTCCATTATCCCATATCATCACATATCCTAAACCATTTCAATGCCTCTCCTTTCAAAGATAAAGGGAAGACCTTCTTCTTAAGAACATCCTCGGCATACCTGCAAGCTTAAATAATCCACAAACTTCATCCACATAGATTAGGTGCAAATCGGGATGTAATGATCCATCTCCTGTAAAAGGATTAGCTAGTAGTTTATCTATCATACCCGAAGGAATTTCAAAGTAAACATTTTCAGTAGGTTCAGTAGGTGGAGGAGCAACTCTTTGCTCTACTGTACGGGGCGAAGATACCCCAAACAAGTGACAGTAAATTTCAGCACACTATATAAATTCTTTCTTACCAAATTTCACCTACCAAAGGCGCTTCACTCCCCGGCAACGGCGCCAGAAAAGAGTCTTGATGACCCACAAGTATAGGGGATCTATCGTAGTCCTTTCGATAAGTAAGAGTGTCGAACCCAACGAGGAGCAGAAGAAAATGACAAGCAGTTTTCAGTAAGGTATTCTCTGCAAGCACTGAAATTATCGGTAACAGATAGTTTTGTGATAAGACAATTTGTAACTGTTAATAAGTAATGAAAGTAAATAAGGTGCAGCAAGATGGCCCAATCCTTTTTGTAGCAAAGGACAAGCTTGGACAAACTCTTATATATTGAAAAGCGCTTCCGAGGACACATGGGAATTATCGTCAAGTTAGTTTTCATCACGCTCATATGATTCGCGTTCGTTACTTTGATAATTCGGTATGTGGGTGGAGCGGTGCTTGGGTGCTGTCTTTTCTTGGACAAGCATCCCACTTATGATTAACCCCTATTGCAAGCATCCGCAACTACAAAAGAGGTATTAAGATAAACCTAACCATAGCATGAAACATATGGATCCAAATCAGCCCCTTACGAAGGAACTCATAAACTAGGGTTTAAGCTTCTGTCACTCTAGCAACCCATCATCTACTTATTACTTCCCAATGCCTTCCTCTAGGCCCAAACAATGGTGAAGTGTCATGTAGTCGTATGCTCACATAACACATACTAGAGGAGAGACAGCATACATCTCATCAAAATATCGAGCGAATACCAAATTCACATGACTACTTATAGCAAGACTTCTCCCATGTCCTCAAGAACAAACGTAACTACTCACAAACCATATTCATGTTCATAATCAAAGGGGTATTAATATGCATAAATGATCTGAACATATGATCTTCCACCAAATAAACCAACTAGCATCAACTACAAGGAGCAATCAACACTACTAGCAACCCACATGTACCAATCTGAGGCTTTGAGACAAAGATTGGATACAACAGATGAACTAGGGTTTTAGAGGAGATGGTTCTGGTGAAAATGTTGATGGAGATTGACCCCCTCCCGATGAAAGGATAGTTGGTGATAACGATGGCGATGATTTCCCCTTCCCGTATGGAAGTTTCCCCGGCAGAACAGCTCTGCCGGAGCCCTAGATTGGTTCCGCCAAGGTTCTGTCTCATGGCGACGGAGTTTCTTCCCGAAAGTTTCCTTCTGATTTTTTTCAGGGTAAAAGACTTCATATAGCAGAAGATGGACATCGGAGGCCTGCCAGGGGGCTCACAAGGCAGGGGGGCGCCCAGGGGGGTAGGGCGCGCCCCCACCCTCGTGGCTAGGGTGTGGGCCCCCTCTAGTACTTTCTTTCGCCAGTATTTTTTATTAATTCCCAAAATAACTTCCGTGAAGTTTCAGGACTTTTGGAGCTGTGCAGAATAGGTCTCTAATATTTGCTCCTTTTACAGCCTAGAATTCCAGCTGCGGGCATTCTCCCTCTTCATGTAAACCTTGTAAAATAAGAGAGAATAGGCATAAGTATTGTGACATAACATGTAATAACAGCCCATAATGCAATAAATATTGATATAAAAGCATGATGCAGAATGGACGTATGATACGTCTCCAACGTATCTATAATTTTTGATTGTTCCATACTATTATATATTCTGTTTTGGATGTTTAATGGACTTTATTATACACTTTTATATTATTTTTGGGACTAACCTATTAACCCAAGGCCCAGTGCAAATTGTTGTTTTTTGCCTATTTCAGTGTTTCGCCAAAAAGGAATATCAAATGGAGTCCAAACAGAATGAAACCTTCGGGAGCGTGATTTTTGGAACAAACGTGATCCAGAGGACTTGAAGTGGAAGTCAAGAAACCAACGAGGAGGCCACGAGGCAGGGAGGCGCGCCTGCCCCCTAGGCGTGCCCCCCACCCTCGTGGGCCCTCGTGGCTCCACCGACCTACTTCTTCCTCCTATATATACTTATGTACCCCGAAACCATCCAGGAGCACCACGAAAACCTAATTCCACCGCCGCAACCTTCTGTACCCGTGAGATCCCATCTTGGGGCCTTTTTTGGCGCTCCGCCGGAGGGGGAATCGATCACAGAGGGCTTCTACATCAACACCATAGCCTCTCCGATGATGTGTGAGTAGTTTACCATAGACCTTCGGGTCCATAGTTATTAGCTAGATGGTTCGTCTCTCTCTTTGGATCTCAATACAAAGTTCCCCTTGATCTTCTTGGAGATCTATTCGATGTAACTCTTTTGCGGTGTGTTTGTCGAGATCCGAAGAATTGTGGGTTTATGATCAAGATTATCTATTAACAATATTTGAATCTTCTCTGAATTCTTTTATGTATGATTGGTTATGTTTGCAAGTCTCTTCGAATTATCAGTTTGGTTTGGCCTACTAGATTGATCTTTCTTGCAATGGGAGAAGTGCTTAGCTTTGGGTTCAATCTTGCGTTTCGATCCCAAAGGATGAGGGGAAACGACACGTATTGTATTGTTGCCATCGAGGATAAAAATACGGGGTTTATATCATATTGCTTGAGTTTATCCCTCTACATCATGTCATCTTACCTAATGCGTTACTCTGCTTTTATGAACTTAATACTCTAGATGCATCTGGATAGCGGTTGATGTGTGGAGTAATAGTAGTAGATGCAGGCAGGAGTCGGTCTACTTGTCACAGACGTGATGCCTATATACATGATCATGCCTAGATATTCTCATAATTATGCACTTTTATATCAATTGCTAGACAATAATTTGTTCACCCACCGTAATGTTGGAAATATGCCCTAGAGGCAATAATAAATTAGTTATTATTATATTTCCTTGTTCATGATAATCGTTTATTATCCATGCTAAAATTGTATTGAAAGGAAACTCAGATACATGTGTGGATACATAGACAACACCATGTCCCTAGCAAGCCTCTTGTTGACTAGCTCGTTGATCAATAGATGGTTACGGTTTCCTAACCATGGACATTGGATGTCGTTGATAACGGGATCACATCATTAGCGTAATGATGTGATGGACAAGACCCAATCCTAAGCCTAGCACAAAGATCGTAGTTCGTATGCTAAAGCTTTTCTAATGTCAAGTATCATTTCCTTAGACCATGAGATTGTGCAACTCCGGATACCGTAGGAATGCTTTGGGTGTACCAAACGCCACAACGTAATCGGGTGGCTATAAAGGTGCACTACAGGTATCTCCAAAAGTGTACATTGGGTTGGCACGAATCGAGATCGGATTTTTCACTCCGTAAACGGAGAGGTATCTCTGGGCCCACTCGGTAGGACATCATCATAATGTGCACAATGTGACCAAGGGGTTGATCACGGGATGATGTGTTACGGAACGAGTAAAGAGACTTTGCCGGTAACGAGATTGAACAAGGTATCGGGATACCGACGATCGAATCTCGGCAAGTACAATACCGCTAGACAAAGGGACTTGTATACGGGATCGATTGAGTCCTTGACATCGTGGTTCATCCGATGAGATCATCGTGGAACATGTGGGGGCCAACATGGGTATCCAGATCCCGCTGTTGGTTATTGGCCGGAGAACGCCTCGGTCATGTCTCAAGATGGTTCCCGAACCCGTAGGGTCTACACACTTAAGGTTCAATGCCGCTAGGGTTATAAAAGAAGTTTGTATGTGGTTACCGAATGTTGTTCGAGTCCGGATGAGATCCTGGACGTCACGAGGAGTTCCGGAATGGTCCGGAGGTAAAGATTTATATATGGGAAGTCCTGTTTTGGTCACCGGAAAAGTTTCGAGTTTTATCGGTAACGTACCGGGACCACCGGGAGGGTCCCGGGGGTCCACCAAGTGGGGCCACCGGCCCCGGAGGGCTGCATGGGCCAAGTGTGGGAGGGGACCAGCCCTAGGTGGGTTGGTGCGCCCCCCATAGGGGCCCAACGCGCAGGGAAGAGTGGGAGGGGGCAAACCCTAGGGCAGATGGGCCCTAAGGCCCACCCCAGGTGCGCCTCCCCTCTCTCCTCCTCTGGCCCTCACCCAGATGGGATCTGGGGGCTGCCGCCACCCCTGGGGAGGGAACCCTAGAGGGGGCGCAGCCCCTCCCCTTCCCCCTATATATAGTTGAGGTCTAGGGGCTGCCCAACACACGAGTTTCTCTCCCTCTTGGCGCAGCCCTACCTCTCTCCCTTCTCCTCTCCCGCGGTGCTTGCCGAAGCTCGCAGATTGCCACGCCTCCACCACCACCACACCGTTGTGCTGCTGCTGGACGGAGTCTTCCTCAACCTCTCCCTCTCTCCTTGTTGGATCAAGGCATGGGAGACGCCACCGGCTGTACGTGTGTTGAACGCGGAGGTGCCGTCTGCTCGCACTAGGATCTCCGGTGATTTGGATCACGACGAGTACGACTCCTTCAACCCCGTTCTCTTGAACGCTTCCTCTTAGCGATCTACAAGGGTATGTAGATGCACTCTCCTTCCCTCGTTGTTGGTTTCTCCATAGATAGATCTTGGTGACACGTAGGAAAATTTTGAATTTCTGCCACGCTCCCCAACAAAGGGCATCATGAGCTAGATCTATTGTGTAGATTCTTTGCACGAGTAGAACACAAAGTAGTTGTGGGCGTTGATGATGTTCAATATGCTTGCCGTTACTAGTCAAATCTTGTTTCGACGGTATTGTGGGATGAAGCGGCCCGGACCGACCTTACACGTACACTTACGTGAGACAGGTTCCACCGACTGACATGCACTTGGTGCAGAAGGTGGCTAGCGGGTGCCAGTCTCTCCCACTTTAGTCGGAACGGATTCGATGAAAAGGGTCCTTATGAAGGGTAAATAGCAATTGGCATATCACGTTGTGGTTTTGCGAGGTAAGAAACGTTCTTGCGAGAAACCCATAGCAGCTATCAGAAACATGCAAACAACAATTAGAGGACGCCTAACTTGTTTTTGCAGGATATGCTATGTGATGTGATATGGCCAAGAAGAATGTGATGAATGATATGTGATGTATGAGATTGATCATGTTCTTGTAATAGGAATCAAGAATTGCATTTCGATTAGTATGACAAACGGCAGTAGCCATAGGAGTTGTCTTAATTTATTGTATGACCTGCGTGTCATTGAACAAACGCCATGAAATTACTTTACTTTATTGCTAACCGGTAGCCATAGTAGTAGAAGTAATAAGTTGGCGAGACAACTTCATGGAGACACGATGATGGAGATCATGGTGTCATGCCGGTGACGATGATGATCATGGAGCTCAAGATGGAGATCAAAAGGAGCAAAATGATATTGGCCATATCATGTCACTATTTGATTGCATGTGATGTTTATCATGTTTAAGCATCTTATTTGCTTAGAACGACGGTAGTAAATAAGATGATCCCTCATTAAAATTTCAAGAAAGTGTTCCCCTAACTGTGCACCGTCGCGAAAGTTCGCTGCTTCAAGCACCACGTGATGATCGGGTGTAATAGATTCTTACGTTCACATACAACGGGTGTAAGCCAGATTTACACACGCCAAACACTTAGGTTAACTTGACGAGCCTAGCATGTATGCATACATGGCCTCGGAACACAAGAGACCGAAAGGTCGAGCATGAGTCGTATGGAGGATACGATAAACATGAAGATGTTCATCGATGATGACTAGTCCGTCTCACGTGATGATCGGACATGGCCTAGTTGACTCGGATCATGTAATCACTTAGATGACTAGAGGGATGTCTATCTGAGTGGGAGTTCATGAGATGAACTTAATTATCCTGAACATAGTCAAAAGATCTTTGCAAATTATATCGTAAGCTCGCGCTTTAGTTCCACTGTTAGATATGTTCCTAGAGAAAATATAGTTGAAAGTTGACAAGATGGCGATTATGCGGACAAAAGAAAGCTTATGTCCTTAATGCACCGCCAGTGTGCTCAACCCCAAACGCCGTCCTGTGGATGTTGCGAACATCGGACATACACGCTTTTGATAACTACGTGATAGTTCAGTTAAATGGTTTAGAGTAGAGGCACCAAAGACGCTTTCTCAAACATATAAGATATTTCGAGGGTTGAAATTGGGATTTCAGGCTCGTGCTCACGCCAAGAGGTATAAGACCTCCGACGCATTTTCTTAGCCTGCAAACTAAGGGAGAAAAGCTCAATCGTTGAGCTTGTGCTCAGATTGTCTGAGTGCAACAATCACTTGAATCGAGTGGGAGTTAATCTTTCCAGAGATAGTGATGTTTCTCCAAAGTCATTGCCACAAAGCTGCTAGAGCTTCGTGATGAACTATAACAAATCAGGGATAAATATGATGATCCTTGAGATATTCGCGATGTTTGACACCGCGAAAGTAGGAATCTAGAAGGAGCATCAATTGTTGATGGTTGGTGAAACCACTAGTTTCAAGAAGGGCAAGGGCAAGAAGGGATACTTCATGAAATGGCAAATCAGCTGCTGCTTTCATCAAGAAACCCAAGGTTGAACCCAAACCCGAGACTAAGTGCTTATGTAATAAGGAACAGCCACCGGAGCAGAATTACCCTAGGTACTTGGTAGATAAGAAGGTTGTAAAGGTCGATAGAAGTATATTGGATATACATTATGTTAATGTGTACTTTACTAGTACTCCTAGTAGCACCAGGGTATTAAGATACCGGTTCGGTTGCTAAGTGTTAGTAATTCGAAATAAAAGAGCTACGGAATAAACGGAGACTAGCTAAAGGTGAGCTGACGATATGTGTTGGAAGTGTTTCCAAGTTTGATGTGATCAAACATCGCACGCTCCCTCTACCATCAAGATTAGTATTAAACCAGAATAATTGTCATTTGGTGTTTGCGTTGAACATAGACATGATTAGATTATGTCTATCGCAATACGGTTATTCATTTAAGTGGAATAATGGTTACTCTATTTATTTGAATAATACCTCCAATGGTCTTGCACCTAAAGGAATGGTTTATTGAATCTCGATCACAGTGATACACATCTTCATGCCAAAAGATATAAGATAGTAATGATAGTACCACTTACTTGTGTAATCGCCATGTAAGTCATATTGGTGTAAACGCATGAAGAAGCTCCATGTTGATGGATCTTTGGACTCACTCGTTTTTTGAAAAGTTTGAGACATGCAAACCATGTCTATTAGTGTATACGCATGAAGAAACTCCATGCAGATGGATCGTTTGGACTCACTTGATTTTTAATCACTTGAGATATGCAAATCATACCACATAGGCAAGATGACTGAAAAGCCTCGGTTTCAAAGAAGATGGAACAAGGTAGCAACCTGTTGGAAGTAACACATTTTGATGTGTGCAGTCCAATGAGTGCCGAGGCATGCAAAGGAATATCGTTATGTTCGACTTCACGATGATTCGAGTAGATGTTGAGTATATTTACTTGATGAAACACAAGTCTGAATTATTAAATGGTTCAAGTAATTTCAGAGTGAAGTTAAAGATCATTGTGACAAGAGGATAAAATGTCTATGATATGATCATGGAGATAAGTATCTGAGTTACGAGCTTTGGCACACAATTAAGACATCGTGGAAATTGTTTCACAATTAATACCGCCTGGAACACCATAGTGTGATGGTGTGTCCGAACATCATAGTTGCACCCTATTGGATATGGTGCGTACCATGATGTCTCTTATCGAATTACCACTATCGTTCATGGGTTAGGCATTAGAGACAACCACACTCACTTTAATAGGGCACCACGTTATTCCGTTGAGACGACACCGTTTGAACTTTGGTTTGGAGAAACCCAAGTTGTCGTTTCTTAAAAGTTTGGGGCTGCGACACTTATGTGAAAAGTTTCAGGTTGATAAGCTCGAACCCAAAGCGGATAAAATGCATCTTCATAGGACACCCAAAACAGTTGGGTATACCTCCTAATTCAGATCCGAAAGCAATAGGGATTGTTTCTACTAACGGGTCCTTTCTCGAGGAAAAGTTTCTCTCGAAAGAATTGAGTGGGAGGATGGTGGAGACTTGATGAGGTTATTGAACCGTCACTTCAACTAGTGTGTAGCAGGGCACGTGAAGTTGTTCCGTGGCACCTACACCAATTGAAGTAGAAGCTTATGATAGTGATCATGAAGTTTCGGATCAAGTCACTAACGCATTCTCGAGGGGTGACAAGGATGCATTTACTTCTGAGTGGTACGCAATCCTGTCTTAGAGGTCATGTTGCTAGACAACAATGAACCTACGAGCTATGGAGAAGCGATGGTGGGCCCGGATTCCGATGAATGGCTCGAGGCCATAAAATCCGAGAACGGATCCATGACTTTGGAAGAAATACTTGATGGTCGTAAGGCCATTGGGTACGAATGGATTTTAAAAGGAAGACAGACAATGATGGTAAGAATTACCATTAAGAAAGCTCGACTTGTCGTTAAGATGTTTTCTGACAAGTTCAAGGAGTTGACTACGGTGAGGCTTTCTCACTAGTAGCGATGCTAAGAGTCTGTTGGAAATGGATTAGCAGTTACTGCATCATTTATGAAATCTTGCAGATAGAATGTCAAAACATTGTTTCCTTGACAGTTTTCTTGAGGAAAAGGTTGTATGTGATACAACCAGAAGGTTTTGACAATCCTGAAGAACGCTAACAAATATGCAAAACTCCAGCAATCCTTCTAAGGACTGGAGTAAGCATCTCGGAGTTGGAATGTGTGCTTTGATGAGATGACCAAAGATTCTGGGTTTATACAAAGTTTATGAGAAACTTGTATTTCCAAAGAAGTGAGTGGGAGCACTATAGAATTTCTGATGAGTATATGTTGTTGACATATTGTTGATCGTAAATGATGTAGAATTTCTGGAAAGCATACAGGGTTATTTGAAAGGTGTTTTTCAATAGAAACCTGGATTAAGCTACTTGAACATTGAGCATCAAGATCTATGAGGATAGATCAAAACCGCTTAATGGTACTTTCAAATGAGCATATACCTTGACATGATCTTGAAGGTGTTCAAGATGGATCACCAAAGAAGGAGTTCTTGCCTAAGATGTAAGGTATGAAGTTAAGACTTAAAGCTCGACCACGGCAGAAAAGAGAGAAAGGACGAAGGTCGTCCCCTATGCTTTAGACATAGGCTCTATAGTATGCTATGTTGTGTACCGCACCGGAAGTGTGCCTTGCCATGAGTCAGTCAAGGAGTACAAGAATGATCCAGAATGGATCATTGGACAATGATCAAAATTGTCCTTGGAGTAAATAAGGACATGTTTCTCGATTATGGAGGTGATAAAGAGTTCGGGCGTAAAGGGTTACGCCGATGCAAGCTTTAACACCTATCCGAAAGTGACTCGAGTAGCAAACCGGATACTTATAGTGGAGCAACCATTTGGAATAGCTTCAAGTGGAGCGAGAAGCAGCATTTACAATATGACTTAGAGATTTATGGAGTACATACGGATCCGAATGTTGCGCACTGCTGACTAAAACTTCTCTTACAAGCAAAACATGATCAAACCAAAGAACTCATTGAGACTTAATCACATGGTGATGTGAACTAGTTTAAGACACTAGTAAACTCTTTGGATGTTGGTCACATGGCGATGTGACCTATCAGTGTTGATCACATGGCGATGTGAACTAGATTATTGACTCTAGTGCAAGTGGGAGACTGTTGGAAATATGCCCTAGAGGCAATAATAAATTAGTTATTATTATATTTCCTTGTTCATGATAATCGTTTATTATCCATGCTAAAATTGTATTGAAAGGAAACTCAGATACATGTGTGGATACATAGACAACACCATGTCCCTAGTAAGCCTATGTTGACTAGATCGTTGATCAATAGATGGTTACGGTTTCCTAACCATGGACATTGGATGTCGTTGATAACGGGATCACATCATTAGCAGAATGATGTGATGGACAAGACCCAATCCTAAGCCTAGCACAAAGATCGTAGTTCGTATGCTAAAGCTTTTCTAATGTCAAGAATCATTTCCTTAGACCATGAGATTGTGCAACTCCCGAATACCGTAGGAATGCTTTGGTGTACCAAACGTCACAACGTGAATCGGGTGGCTATAAAGGTGCACTCATGTATCTCCGAAAGTGTCATTGGGTTGGCACGAATCGAGATCGGATTTGTCACTCCGTAAACGGAGAGGTATCTCCGCCCACTCGGTAGGACATCATCATAATGTGCACAATGTGACCAAGGGGTTGATCACGGGATGATGTGTTACGGAACGAGTAAAGAGACTTGCCGCAACGAGATTGAACAAGGTATCGGAATACCGACGATCGAATCTCGAGCAAGTACAATACCGCTAGACAAAGGGAATTGTATACGGGATCGATTGAGTCCTTGACATCGTGGTTCATCCGATGAGATCATCTTGGAACATGTGGGAGCCAACATGGGTATCCAGATCCCGCTGTTGGTTATTGGCCGGAGAACGTCTCGGTCATGTCTGCATGGTTCCCGAACCCGTAGGGTCTACACACTTAAGGTTCAATGACGCTAGGGTTATAAAGGAAGTTTGTATGTGGTTACCGAATGTTGTTCGGAGTCCCGGATGAGATCCTGGACGTCATGAGGAGTTCCGGAATGGTCCGGAGGTAAAGATTTATATATGGGAAGTCCTGTTTTGGTCACCGGAAAAGTTTCGGGTTTTATCGGTAACGTACCGGGACCACCGGGAGGGTCCCGGGGTTCCACCAAGTGGGGCCACCGGCCCCGGAGGGCTGCATGGGCCAAGTGTGGGAGGATCAGCCCTAGGTGGGTTGGTGCGCCCCACAAGAGCCCAAGGCAGGGAAGAGTGGGAGGGCAAACCCTAGGCGAGATGGGCCCAAGGCCCACCCCAGTGCGCCTCCTCTCTCCCCCTCTGGCCGCCACCCAGATGGGATCTGGGGGCTGCCGCCACCCCTGGGGAGGGAACCCTAGAGGGGGCGCAGCCCCTCCCCTTCCCCCTATATATAGTTGAGGTCTAGGGGCTGCCCAACACACGAGTTTCTCTCCCTCTTGGCGCAGCCCTACCTCTCTCCCTTCTCCTCTCCCGCTGTGCTTGGCGAAGCCCTGCAGGATTGCCACGCTCCTCCACCACCACCACGCCGTTGTGCTGCTGCTGGACGGAGTCTTCCTCAACCTCTCCCTCTCTCCTTGCTGGATCAAGGCATGGGAGGCGTCACCGGGCTGTACGTGTGTTGAACGCAGAGGTGCCGTCCGTTCGGCACTAGGATCTCCGGTGATTTGGATCACGACGCAGCACGACTCCTTCAACCCCGTTCTCTTGAACGCTTCCGCTTAGCGATCTACAAGGGTATGTAGATGCACTCTCCTTCCCCTCGTTGCTGGTTTCTCCAGAGATAGATCTTGGTGACACGTAGGAAAATTTTGAATTTCTGCTACGTTCCCCAACACGTAATACTTATGCTATCTTGAGAGAAGCCACTAGTGAAACCTATGGCCCTCGGGTCTATTTTCTATCATATTAATCTCCCGTCAACTAGCTATTTCTATTTGCGTTTATTTTGCACTCTTTACTTTCAATCTTTATCATAAAAATACCAAAATTATCTTATCATCTCTATCAGATCTCACTTTTGCAAGTGGTCGTGAAGGGATTGACAACCCCTTTATCGCGTTGGTTGCAAGGTTCTTATTTGTTTGTGTAGGTACAAGGGACTTGCGTGTGGCCTCCTACTGGATTGATACCTTGGTTCTTAAAAACTGAGGGAAATACTTACGCTACTTTGCTGCATCACCCTTTCCTCTTCAAGGGAAAACCAACGCATAATCAAGAGGTAGCAAGAAGGATTTCTGGCGCCGTTGCCGGGGAGTCTATGCACAAGTCAAGACATACCAAGTACCCATCGCAAACTCTTATCCCTCACATTACATTATTTGCCATTTGCCTCTTGTTTTCCTCTCCCCCACTTCACCCTTACCGTTTTATTCGCCCCCTCTTTCCGGTCGCCTCTTTTTCGCTTGCTTCTTGTTGCCTGTTTTCCATAATGGCCCTGCCTAAAAACATTGATCCTTACCTTAAAAGGTTGGAAGAAATTGAAAACAATGTAAGAAGCTTTATGGCTTTGCAATTTGAGCATAATAATTTCTTTAGAAATGAGCTTAAAGAACAAAAAAACTTTATGGAGTACATGAATAAAGAGCTTGATAATATGTCTAAGGAATTTTATGGCTTGAGATCTCCGTTTGCTCATCTTGAAAAATTAATAGCCCAAATTTCGGATAAACAGGCCACCTTAGTCAATAAGATGGCCGCTAAACCGAAAATCTAGAAGGAAATAAGGATGAACATCTAAAAGTGATTGATGTGTCCCCTATTAAATCTTTGTCTTGCAATATGAATCTTGATAATGATGGGACTGGAGATGAGTCAACTTTAGTTAAAAGGCGTCCCAATGATTCAGATTTTTTAGATCTTGATGCAAAAATTGGTAAAGTGGGATTGAAGAGGTCAAAACTTTAGATAGCAATGAACCCACAATATTGGATTTCAAGGAATTTAATTATGATAATTGTTCTTTAATAGATTGTATTTCCTTGTTGCAATCCGTGCTAAATTCTCTGCATGCTTATAGTCAAAATAAGGCTTTTACTAAGCATATCGTTGATGCTTTAATGCAATCTTATGAAGAAAAGTTTGAATTGGAAGTTTCTATCCCTAGTAAACTTTATGATGAGTGGGAACCTACTATTAAAATTAAAATTAAAGATCATGAATGCTATGCTATGTGCGATTTGGATTAAAATTAAAACTTTGTGTGGTTTGCTAGGTTTCCGTGAATTTGATGATTGTTCTTTAAACTTGTACCTTGCGGATTCCACCATTAAAAAACCTATGGGAAGAACTAATGATGTTCTTATTGTTGCAAATAGTAATTATGTGCCCGTTGATTTCATTGTTCTTGATATAGATTGTAATCCTTCATGTCCTATTATTCTTGGTAGACCTTTCCTTAGAACGATTGGTGCAATTATTGATATGAAAGAAGGGAATATTAGATTCCAATTTCCGTTAAGGAAAGGCATGTAACACTTTCCTAGAAAGAAAATTAAATTACCTTATGAATCTATTATAGAGCAACTTATGGATTGCATGCTAAAGATGGCAATACCTAGATCTATCCTTGCCTTTATGCCTAGCTAGGGGGCGTTAAACAATAGCGCTTGTTGGGAGGCAACCCAATTTTATTTTAGTTTCTTGTTTTTTTTTAGTAATAAATAATCCATCTAGCTTCTGCTTAGATGTGATTTTATGTTTTAATTAGTGTTTGTGCCAAGTAGAACCTTTGGGAAGACTTGGTTTTATGTTTTAATTAGTGTTTGTGCCAAGTAGAGCCCTGTGATATGATACGCTCTATCACACACAAACCTCCTTATATCTTCCTCAAAACAGCCACCATACCTACCTATTATGGTATTTCCATAGCCATTCCGAGATATATTGCCATGCAACTTTCGACCGTTCCGTTTATTATGACACGCTTTATCATTGTCATATTGCCTTGCATGATCATGTAGTTGACATCGTATTTGTGGCAAAGGCACCATGCTTATTTTTCATACATGTCACTCTTGATTCATTGCATATCCCAGTACACCGTCGGAGGCATTCACATAGTCATATTTTGTTCTAAGTATCGAGTTGTAATCATTGAGTTGTAAATAAATAAAAGTGTGATGATCATTATTAGAGCATTGTCCCATGTGAGGAAAGGATGATGGAGACTATGATTCCACCATAAGTCAAGAGGAGACTCCGGACGAAAAAAAAAAGAAAAAAAGAGAAAAAGAAAGAAGGCAAAAAAAGAAAAAAAAAAGAAGGCCCGAATAAAAAAAGAGAAAAAGAAAAAAAATGAGAGAAAAAGAGAGAAGGAACAATGTTACTATCCTTTTCCACGCTTGTGCTTCAAAGCAGCACCATGATCTTTATGATAGAGAGTCTCTTATTTTGTCACTTTCATATACTAGCGGGAATTTTTCATTGTAGAAGTTGGCTTGTATATTTCAATGATGGGCTTCCTCAAATGCCCTAGGTCTTCGTGAGCAAGCAAGTTGGATGCACATCCACTTAGTTTCTTTTGTTAAGCTTTCATACATTTATAGCTCTAGTGCATCTGTTGCATGGCAATCCCTACTCCTTGCATTAACATCAATCAGTGGGAATCTCCATAGCCCGTTGATTAGCCGCGTCAATGTGAGACTTTCTCCTTTTTCTTCTTCTCACACAACCTCAATCATTATATTCTATTTCACCCATAGTGCTATGTCCATGGCTTGCGCTCATATATTGTGTAAAAGTTGAAAGAGTTTGAAAAGGCTAAGTATGAAACAATTGCTTGGCTTGTCATCGGGGTTGTGCATGATGAGAGCATTTTGTGTGACGAAAATGAAGCATGGCCAAACTATATGATTTTGTAGGGATAAGCTTTCTTTGGCTATGTTATTTTAATAAGACATAATTTCTTGGTTAGCATGCTTGAAGTATTATTATTATTTTTATGTCAATATTAAACTTTTATCTTGAATCTTTCGGATCTGAACATTCGTGCCACAATAAAAAGAATTACATTGAAGAATATGCTAGAAAGCATTCCACTTCAAAAATTCTGTTTTTATCATTTACCTACTCGAGGACGAGCAGGAATTAAGCTTGGGGATGCTTGATACGTCTCCAACGTATCTATAATTTTTGATTGTTCCATGCTATTATATATTCTGTTTTGGATGTTTAATGGGATTTATTATACACTTTTATATTATTTTTGGGAATAACCTATTAACCCAAGGCCCAGTGTAAATTGCTGTTTTTTTGCCTATTTCAGTGTTTCGCAGAAAAGGAATATCAAACGGAGTCCAAACGGAATGAAACCTTCGATAGCGTGATTTTTGGAACAAACGTGATCCAGAGGACTTGGAGTGGAAGTCAAGAAACCAACGAGGAGGCCACGAGGCAGGGAGGCACGTCTGCCCCCTGGGCGTGCCCCCACCCTCGTGGGCCCCTCATGGCTCCACGGACGTACTTCTTCCTCCTATATATGCCTACGTATCCCGAAACCATTCAGGAGCACCACGAAAACCTAATTCCACCGCTGCAACCTTCTGTACCCGTGAGATCCCATCTTGGGGCCTTTTAAGCCCACGAGGGGAATCGATCACGGAGGGCTTCTACATCAACACCATAGCCCAGATGTGTGAGTAGTTTACCACAGACCTTCAGGTCCATATTTATTAGCTAGATGGCTTCTTCTCTCTCTTTGGATCTCAATACAACATGATTGTAGATAACATCCTCTTTAGAAAGATAGAATCACATCTGGTGACTTTTAGTAGTGGCCAACACTCTAGCCAGATTGATTTCGTCCTCTCGAGAAGAGAAGATAGGCGTGCGTGCCTAGACTGTAAGGTGATACCTGGAAAGAGTGTTGTTCCTCAAAGATAAGTGGTGGTTGCTGACTTCCGCTTTCGGATTCGTGTCCAGTGGGATAAGCGTGCCAAAGTCACTAGAACGAAGTGGTGGAAGCTCAAGGGGGAGGTAGCTCAGGCGTTCAACACTACTAGAAAAACCCCTACTAATAGCGCACCTAATATGGCTATTAATGGCGCATCTGTGGTGCGCCATTAATAGCACGCCATTAGTAATTTTTACTAATGGCGCACCACCTGGTGCGCCATTAGTATCTAGTATACTAATGGCGCACTACATAGAGGTGCGCCATTAGTATCTGGTATACTAATGGCGCAGGTGCGCCATTAGTAACATTTTTTTTCAATTTTTTTTTAAATTTTTCCAATTTTTTTTAATTTTTTTCAAAAATTGTTTTCAATTTTTTTAATTTTATTTTTCAATTTTTTCTTAATCTCAGTTCACTATGGCTTAATCTCAGGTCAAATCGCACTCCGTGGTCAAACTTCCCGAAAGGTCACCCATCTTCACACTACTCCAGCCCAAGCACGCTTAACTACAGAGTTCTATCCAACCTCAAAGAATAAATTTCACTTCACGTGCACTTGTTGATATATCTAGCATATCAATCAAGTTATACCTTATTGATGTCTAGGACTTTGTTCATGTTAATGACTATGATGAAATTTTGAAAAATATTTCAAACTTCTCGATCATATTACGTATCATTTTTTGAAAAAAATCAAAAAAAAATTTGAAATTAGTAATTTTGAAATTAGTAATTTTTTTCTGTTACTAGTGGCGCACCACATCCACGGTGCGCCACTAGTAAGTTTGAAATTTTTTGAATTTTTTTGCCGCTAGATCTTGAAAGCCCCGTAACTTTTTTTCTGTTAGGTTTTTGGGGATTTTGAAAATGTTTAACGGGGTTCCCCCAGTTAAATTCGGATGTAACTTTTCGAGTAGATGATTTTTCATATAAAAAACTTTTTCATCCGAGTTAGTATGCAAAAGTTATGCCCATTTTACAAATTCTAGAGATTTTGCAAATGAAGTCGAAATTTATATTTGCAAATTTTCCCAACAACTAGACCACATATCACATGGGAAACTTATTTTCTTTTATTTTTTGACATTTTCATCATTTTCTTTTTATTTTTATAAAAGCTGAAAAGGCGATCCACTGGGGGTGCATTCTTGGAAGGTGGCCAAGTTACTAATGGCGCACCGTGGGAGTGGTGCGCCATTACTAGTTCAAGTACTAATGGCGCACCACTCCCACGATGCGCCACTAGTAGTTTTGAAAAAAAAATGATATTTTTTTTTATTTTTTTTAAAAAAACTTAGTAATGGCGCACCAGTGGAAAGTGCGCCATTACTAGTTAAAACTAGTAATGGCGCACCACTACAAGGTGCGCCATTAGTAACAAAATTTTTTTATTTATTTTTTACATTTTTTTCAAAACTACTAATGGCGCACGACGGATGTGGTGCGCCATTACTATGTCAATTAGTAATGGCGCACTATGCACCGGTGCGCCATTAGTAACTTAAATGTTTTTATGTTTTTTTCCAAACTACTAATGGCGCACCACACACCAGGTGCGCCATTAGTAATATATTACTAATGGCGCACCGAGACATGGTGCGCCATTAGAATATAGTAATGGCGCACCACATCACAGGTGCGCCATTAGTAGCCATTCCATCTATAGCCCTTTTTGTAGTAGTGCAAGGAGAAGGTCATTAAGGAGGGCCCTTGGGAGGAAGGAGGGGATGCGTATAATGTGTGGATGAAGATGGCGACTTGCATTCATAAGGTGGCCTCGGAGAAGTTTGGAGTGTCCAGGGGAAGGGGAAACAAAGATAAGGATACCTGGTGGTGGAATGATGATGTCCAGAAGGCGATTAAAGAGAAGAAAGATTGCTTCAGACGCCTATACCTGGATAGGAATGCAGACAACATAGAGAAGTACAAGATGACGTAGAAGGTCGTAAAGCAAGCTGTTGGTGAAGCAAGGGTTCGGGCATATGAGGACCTCTACCAACGGTTAGGCACGAAGGAAGGCGAAAGGGACATCTATTATGGCCAAGATCCGAGAGAGGAAGACGAGGGATATTGGCCAAGTCAAATGCATCAAGGACGTAGCAGGCCAACTCTTGGTGAAGGACGAGGTGACAAGTTGTTCAATGGAGAGAATGAGAGTTCTACCATTGAACTTGACGACTCCTTTGATGAGACCAACATGCATTTTGTGCGTCGAATCCAGGAGTCTGAGGTCAAGGAGGCTTTAAAAAGGATGAAAGGAGGCAATGCGATGGGCCCTGAATCTATCCTCATTGAGGTGTGGAAAGGTCTCGGGGATATAGCGATAGTATGGCTAACCAAGCTTTTCAACCTCATTTTTTGGGGCAAACAAGATGCCAGAAGAATGAAGACGGAGTATATTAGTACCAATCTTTAAGAACAAGGGGGATGTTTAAGAGTTGTACTAATTACAGTGGAATTAGGCTGATGAGCCATACAATAAAACTATGGGAGAGAGTCATTGAGCACCGCTTAAGAAGAATGACAAGCATGACCAAAAATCAGTTTGGTTTCATGCCTGGGAGGTTGACCATGGAAGCCATTTTCTTGGTATGACAACTTATGGAGAGATATAGGAGCAAAAGAAGGACTTACATATGGTGTTCATTGACTCGGAGAAGGCCTATGATAAGATACCGCGAAATGTCATGTTGTGGGCCTTGGAGAAACACAAAGTCCCAGCAAAGTACATTACCCTCATCAAGGATATGTACGATAATGTTGTGACAAGTGTTCGAACAAGTGATGTCGACACTAATGACTTCCTGATTAAGATAGGACTGCATCAGGGATCAGATTTGAGCCCTTATCTTTTTGCATTGGTGATGGATGAGGTCACAAGGGATGTACAAGAAGATATCTCATGGTGTATGCTCTTTGCGGATGATGTGTTGCTAGTTGACGATAGTCGGACGAGGGTAAATAGGAAGTTAGAGTTATGGAGACAAACCTTGGAATCGAAAGGGTTTAGGCTTAGTAGAACTAAAACCGAGTACATGATGTGCGGTTTCAGTACTACTAGGTGTGAGGAGGAGGAGGTTAGCCTTGATGGTCAGATGATACCTCAGAAAGACACCTTTCGGTATTTGGGGTCAATGCTGCAGGAGGATGGAGGTATTGATGAAGATGTGAACCATTGAATCAAAGCCGGATGGATGAAGTGGCGCCAAGCTTCTGGCATTCTCTGTGACAAGAGAGTGCCATAAAAGCTAAAAGGCTAGTTCTACAGGACGGCGGTTCAACCCGCAATGTTGGATGGCGCTGAGTGTTGGCCGACTAAAAGGCGACATGTTCAACAGTTAGGTGTGGCGGAGATGCGTATGTTGAGATGGATGTGTGGTCACACGAGGAAGGATCGAGTCCGGAATGATGATATATGAAATAGAGTTGGGGTAGCACCAATTGAAGAGAAGCTTGTCCAACATCTCTGAGATGGTTTGGGCATATTCAACGCAGGCCTCCAGAAGCTCCAGTGCATAACGGACGGCTAAAGCGTGCGGAGAATGTCAAGAAAGGGCGGGGTAGACCATATTTAACATGGGAGGAGTCTGTTAAGAGAGACCTGAAGGATTGGAGTATCACCAAAGAGCTAGCTGTGGACAAAGGTGCGTGGAAGCTTGCTATCCATGTGCCAGAACCATGAATTGGTTGCGAGATTTTATGGGTTTCACCTCTAGCCTACCACAACTTGTTTGGACTAAAAGCTTTGTTGTTGTTGTTGTTGTTGTTGTTGTTGTTGTTGTTGTTGTTGGGACCTATTTAACATGGTGTAGTAGTATACGAGTTTGCGGATTTGCGGATATGGGTGTTGCCTTTCCGAACCCATACCCACATTACCCGATGGGTACAAAAATTTCCCATTTAGAAACCCATGTGTATTTTTATTTACCATACCCTCATCCTAATAGGGTTTTACCTGCCGGGTTCGCGGGTACCCGCCGGGTTCACGGGTAGCGAATATCCATTGCCATGTCGAGGAGCACATTCTCGTCAAGAAATTCTTTATGGCCTTTCAATTGTAGACAACCAACTTTGGATAAGGCGTATCCCTTACTAGGAAAAAGGCAGGCCTTGCGGTGTGCGGAGGTTGCTAAAGCAAGAAAAACATTTTCATCATTCATGTCTTAGGAGCAACTCCAGTAGCTCTCGTATCCTTAAAAGAACCATTGTTTACAGGAATTTGAAGCAAAAAAGGCCTCCAATAGCTCCCGCAAACCTGATTTTCTATGGGATCCCGTATAATTACCCTTAACTTCCCTCATGTTTACGTGAAGATGACCTTCCCGTGTAATTTTGGTGGGCAGGAAACCATCTTTAAGTTCATGGGCAGAACTACGGAACACCGTCGTGCCGCCTTCGGCTTGCTGCTGGCCCGCGCTGTCCCATAGCTTGCCGTCACGCCGTAAGTTGCCGATGCACCATGAAATGTATTTTCATAATATATAGTTTAAGTATTGTATATGTTCATATTTTTTAATATAAATTTGGTCAAACTTTGTGTAGTTTGACTTTGACCAAAACTTATACGCGGAGTAAAAAGGAACGGAGGGAGTACATATAAAGTTTTATTTCTTTTCAAAATTATCAAAGATTTATTCATCTCCATGCCAAGTTGCTAACAATAGAAGATAATCACTGACCGGCATGAAAAAGATAAGATCCATCTTTTTCACTAGTTGGATTACTCTGGCCTGCCACCAATAGACATAGAATGGAAATCCTCGCAAAAAGAAAGAAAGAATGGAAGCGAAAATGTTCAGGTGCTAGCTCACAAGCTCATAGTGTCAAATGTGCGTTGGCTTATATTGCATTGAAGAGCATAGACACCAGTAGCATTGAAGTTGTCTAAGTAGTGAAGAAGATGTATCTCCTCTGTTCATGTCGATCAACACGTATCTTCTGTTGGTGGCAACTTTGCTTGATGTTAATAAGTCTTAGATTACTTCTAAAATAAATAAATTCTTAGATATATCTTTACTTAATTGTCAGGGTTGTATTGCATGGTTTCCATATCGTATTATGTTTTATTTACTTGATATGATTTTGGTTAACATATTAATGATTTTTTTCTATTCTTGTGTTAGCAACCTCCCAACATGTAGATAGATTGATATATTTATGTAGATGTCCTGGGATAACTAGTGCCAATTAAAGCTCGTCACATATTTGGATGTGAATAAGTGACAATATATAGTACTAGGCATTTATTCTAATATATTTTGGATGTGAATAAATATGGATAATTGATTATTAATTTTCCTCCTAAAATAGTCTAGCTACAAGACCTATATGTGTCTTTCACATCAGCTTGTAAAACAACTTCTGGCATTTGAAAAACTTGAATCTACAACTCTAAATTTTTGTGCATTTGTCTCCCACTATGAGACAAACCACATGCAAAACACAACTTATTTTGGTCGGGTAGGTCCCACCAGTCATGTGATCGATGCGAAGAGTAGGCACCACGATATTTTGTTGAGTTTGCGGGGTTAAAGAATTCTTCATTTTCTGTTTTGTAACATGTTGGAAACAAAACAACCGCAAGGAAAAGATGGGACAGTTTGTTGGCCCACCAAGCATCGGAGGCACCAAGGAGAAACAGAACCAGCCAAGCAATACGTTCAGCTACATCCTCACCACAACTACTTCGGCTACCTCCGGAGCGTAGGCAAGTAGTGGGGCCCATGTGAGGGAACCCTACAACCACCCTCGGGCCTTTCTTAGGTGGTGCATCACACTTTGGTCTTTCGGTCTTGAGCATCTCCCCCTCTCGAGCTCCCATCTCGACAACCTCATGTCAGTCGTACGGTGCTGGTGTAGGCCCATGTTATTGTTGCTTTGCACCGGCATGGTACAACCAACATGGAGGTTACCAAGATGGGAGCTCAGGGCGGATGAGACGCTCGAGGCCGAAACACTAGAGCGTGGTGTGCCACCTTATAAAGGCCCGTGGTGGTCATAGGATGCCCTCACAGGGGCCCGACTACTTGCCCGCCAGCGGTAGCCGGGCCAGTTTTGGTTAGGAGGTAGCTGAATGGATTGCTTGGCCGGGCCTAGTTCTCCGCCGATGCTTGGTGGGCCTCCAGACCTGTCTCATCTTCTCTTTCCGATTGCCTTGTTACCCACATACCAAAGAACAGAAAATGGAAATTTTGTTAGGTTCGCAAACTCAAAGAAATACCTTGTTGCCTAATCTTTGTACATCTCTACTCCTAATGGAGGAGTACCTAGTTTCGTTCGTTCGCTCACGCACTGACTCCCCTCGATCTCCTCCTCCTCACCTTCCACCGATTTTTTCTATCCCTGTAAAAGCCGGTGGAGAAAACCCCTAAAAAAGATCATCATTTTCTCCTCCCACTGAAAACCAGTCCATCCCTTTGTCGGTCTTTGTCCTCCCGCCCCCGCAAGAAAAAACACGCGATCAAATTTCAACACGCGCACGCGAGACGAGACCAGCAACTGCAAGGTGATTAGGGTTCCTGCCGGCCGCCGGTCGCTCCTCCCATCGATCGCCTCCGGCGAAGAAACCCCTCGCATGACCTCTCTTGCTCGCGTACGTGCCCATCCCGAGCAACGTCGCCGGCCCCGTCCCGATTGTCCCTGGCGGTCTCCATCTCGACGATCGCCACCGCCACCATGACTCCGGATCCAGGCCGGCCCGTCGCCACCGGCATGCCTTACCGCATGGTCGCCTCGGGCACCTATTACTGATGGTTTCCGCGCGGTTGATAGTATGATACCGAGGGGCAGCCAGAGTGCCAGATGCGGGCGTCCATCAAGGGTGTGGTAGACGAGGATCGACGATGATGACAATATCTCCTGCTCCGGTGAAGCACAACATCTCCTGTAAAAGCTATCGTCCGCCTGCAGCGGGATGTGTTTGTTCCCAGGGTGAGATTCTTCTCTGGTGACTATGGTTTGAAGATTTGGGATCAGGTAGTAAGCGGCAGCAGGCCTGGGCAAGGGTGACATTGCAAGAACCTCAGCACATGGTGAAGCAGATGCAGTTGAAAAGCAGAACTCAGTGACTGGCCCACTCCATTATGAAATGTTCTTTCTGATTCTTGGATCGTGCTTCAGTACTACTGCTTGGACACTGACAATTATTCCTTTGGATGCATTATCAGGCTGTTTCTCTGTTCTTTCTTTTTTCTCACACAACATAAAAACTGAATGTATGCATTACTACTACTGAATTGCACAAAATATACAAACTTGCTTCAAATCTTCCTGGTTAGATTTTGCAAAGGACTTGGAATGGGTTGGGTCAGAATAATAGTGTTCTGTTTGGAAATAGAGTATGGGAAACATTCTATTTATTTACATGATTACTCTAGGTACACACGCAACAGAGGAAAATGTTCACACGCTTTAGATGTAGTTTGGTGTGTTAATCAAACTGGGTTCAGTATAGAAATTGACGGAGAGACTTGTATGTACTGCCAAGACATGGTTCAGCTTGTAGAGGCTGATACATGCATTGATCTTTAGACAAGAATAAAAGTTAAATCAGTCATATTCATATATGAAGGATTAGATTTTGCAGAGGATATGAATTGGGCTAGGTCAAAATAGATAGTGTTCTTAGTTACAGAGAAAGGATTGTCGATGTAGGTTCTGTTTGGACATATAGTAGAAATAAAGTTGTATCTTTTTACATGATTATCGTAGGTATGCGCGCAGCAGAGGAAAAATTTCACAAGCTTTACATGGAGTCTGGTGTGTTATTCGAATATGATTCAGAATAGAAGCAGATATCAGAAACTTGAATGTACTAACGTGACACGGTTCAGATTGCATTGGCTGACATATGTAATGATCTTCATATAAAAGGGAAAATTAAATCAATCACATGTAACTCTGGGTTGCCTGACGCATATGTTTGAGAGAAGTACATGAGATTGCCGAGGAAAGCTATGAAGAGAAGCATACAAATATACTAAGATGACACCTGATTCCCTAGGTGTGCATCATCATTTGAACTAATCTATGATCTTGTTTGGAATTTCAGGGTGGTGTAGCAAGCAAGCAGGAATTGGAGAGGTATCATTATGAGCTAATCTGGACCATGTACAGAGTTGACAATAGTTCAAAAAATATATGTTCACTGAATGTTGATCTGAGTTCCACTATTCCAATTCACATGTACATTGTTCTGCATTTTCTACAGTCTTCAGTGCAAGCTTGGAGAAGAGGTTAAGAGCAGATGCTTCAATCTGGAGATGACAAGGATAGTCACCTGGTGCAACTAAAGGTTCGGTTTCATACTTGTGAAGTTGTGATTTATTGTTCAGGTAGTACTCCCTGGCTGATTTCACTTGTACTACTTCTTCACAGAAGGTACTAAAATATCTTGTCATACTTTAATTTCTACTGATACTTTGTGAAAATACTCAGTTTCCTTGTACTAAAATATACCCTTTTACTTTTGTACTGAAATGTACCTTCTTACAAAGATTTCATAGCAAGGAGGAGGTCAAAGGGAGCAAAAGGCATGTGGAGACAGAAGCCAGCTCAAGGAGGAGAAGTTAACCCATAAATTACTTAAAGTATAATTTAATAAATCTCTAATTTACCTACAGAATAAAGGCTTATGATGAAAGAATAGCATCCAGAAAAAATACAACTAGATTACGAGACAATTTCATATGGGAGAATGGAAAATTAGAGAGGTTAAACATTAAGTTGCCTCCAAAGCTTTGCAAACCGCAATGGTACAAACATAAGTTCAGTTCTTACTGGTTTCTTGCTTGTCAGGACCCCGATCCCAAGTCACACCGATCTAGCATGTAACACATCATATCACTTTGCGGCCTCACGCACGGTATTCCCACGGGTGTCGCCTTACCATGGCCCGGGACTGTTTGCGCCTTTTGGCTCACGTATATGATAGTGTCGCTAGCATCCATATGACAAAGAACCCGGGCCGACATGGCTAGTCGTGAACCCAAAGCGGGCGCTTAACCCATGGGGACAGGCATACATGAATCACATCGAGCATGTCGGTCATCAACGTATGAATTCGGGCTGTAGCAGGGCTAAGGACTCCGGTATCCCGGGCATGTAGCAGGCTAAGCGAGGACTCGAATATCACCGCGTGACATTTCCCGAAGGACAGACATATAGGAACGGTGAAACACATGCCGCTATCAAGTGTCCAAGCGTAGTGTTGGGCTAGCGGGACTCCGGTGAACCGGGCTGTAGCGGACTACTATCGCCGGAAGCACGAGACTACATTTCCCCATATGAGAGGCTACCAAGGATAAACAACTAGTTTGTCGGATCCCACACATACCAAGCATTTCAAACATACACACAATATGCTCAATGTGTGTAAATACAACATGGCATCACAACATAACTCTACGACTCAAATATTTACTCATTAGGCTCCGAGGGGCGAGATATTACAAACATGGGTCTCATGACCCAACACTCGTGAGCATACAAGTCAAAGCACAAGCGGAAGCTAAACATGTCCGAGTACGCATAACTATAAATGAAAAGGGCTGAGAAGCTCGACTATCTACCGAGATCTGCCGAGGCACAAGATCGTAGCTGAGGTAACAAGCTAAACGTCAAGTCCAAGCGGAACTACTAAGCGAGACCGACGTCTCTCGCAAAACATAAAATAAGCAAACGTGAGTACAATTGCACTCAGCAAGACTTACATCAGAACTAACTACATATGCATCGTTATCAAAAGGGGTGGTGGAGTTTGACCGCAGCAAGCCAGCTTTGACTCGGTGGCTATCCCGAACTACGATCGCAAGTAACTCTTTTGAGGTGGCGCACACGAGTCCACATATTCACCATATCAATACACCACTATGGACCCGCTCCCGCCTCCCTACGAGAACGCCATCCATAGCACTCACGCTTATCTTGCGCATTTTAGAGTATCCACTTTCACTTGTCTATGAACTGATATAGGCAACCCAGAAGTCCTTTTCATGGACACGGCTATTCGAATAGATCATATTAACCCTGCGGGGTGTACTTCTTCACACACGCTCTCACCACTTACCGCCGTTTACACGACATGTACTCGGCAACCTTCAAGCGGAAGCCCAACGTGGGTGTCGGCCACGGCCTACCTAAACACTCAAGTCCCTAGTCCAGGTTTATCGCCTATTCGGGTTCCATCCGCAGGTAGTCCGGCCGAGGTTTCCCATACAGCCTCGAACGATGTGTGCAGGGTTCCCGAGACACCAAACGGGCGAATCGGTACAGACCCGCGTGCCTACCGCAACACAACCCACCCCTATGGTCAGCGCTATGCGGCCCCAAAGATGCTCTGAGACACCAAAAACTACTTGCAACTCCCGGTCTGAGGACAAAAGTGGTTAAGAAGCCGAGAGAGTCAATTAAGGATCCCAATGTGTGGTAGTAACTGTTTCATGGATCACAAACACGTAACTTCAGTTCACGAGGACGGCTTCAATGAGACAACCCACCATGTACTCCTACATGGCCTCTCACCACTACCTTTACCAAATCGTGTTCACACACTTAGCTCACACACGTGAGGACATGTTCACACACCTCCGATTCATCCCCGATGAACC
Organism: Aegilops bicornis; assembly: GCA_021605145.1. Classification (NCBI taxonomy): domain Eukaryota; kingdom Viridiplantae; phylum Streptophyta; class Magnoliopsida; order Poales; family Poaceae; genus Aegilops; species Aegilops bicornis. The sequence goes on along the minus strand of CM038670.1, from coordinate 68,971,929 downwards.
AGACCTGACTCAACTCTACGCAGTAGCAGGCATGACAAACAAGCATGAATGAGTAGGCACAACATGGCTCAAGCAACTCCTACTCATGCTAGTGGGTTTCATCTAATTCCTGTGGAATGACAGGTCATGCAGAGGATAAAGGGGTTCAGCTACCGCAGCAAGTAACAGATGAATCGTTGTTGTCCTAATGCAGTAAAAAGAGAGCAGGAGAGAGAGAGAGTGGGATTGTATCGGAATGAACAAGGGGGTTTTGCTTGCCTGGCACTTCTGAAGATAATATAGTTCTTCATCGGTGTCATCGAACTCATCGTTGAAACATCGCTCATCGAGAGGGGACAAACACCGGCAATCGAGAAAGAACACAATCAATGCAATGCACATTCACATGAATGACATGTCATGTTAAGGAACTGAATTGACCTAATGCAGCAGTAAGCCAAGTTAATTGAAGTGGAATTCAAACAAGGTTAAACTCCAACTCCAAATGCTAGTTCATAAATTACCCTAATCATGATTCATCCTATTCAGTGAGGTTAACTTGTTCAAACATGCATGATCATGGCATAAACAGATTCTTCATATTTTCCTGATCATTTTTCATATATAAATTATTTCATTCTGAGCTACGGTTGAATTACTACGAATTTTAGAAGTTTTGGATATATTCTGGAATTTCCTGAGTTATAATAAATCCAGAAATGGTATTACTGCGTCGACTGACGTCGATGTGACGTCAGCGGTCAACGGGACACGGTCCGGGTCAAACTGACAGTGGGTCCCGGCGTGTCGGCATAATTAGTTTAGCAAAATATTAATTAGAACTAAACCCGATTAGTTATCAGGCCGGGCCCCACCGTCATTGACTCAACAGAGTCAACCAGTGGTCCACCCGTGGTCAAAGTCAAAGTCGGCTACACCGGCGTCTAGCCGCCGGCGAGCCCGACGCGGCGGCGAGAGTGGATTTGGTCATTCCGGCGACCAAATGGGCCGCGGAAGGCATCTAGGTGGAGCTGGGGTCGAGCCGCAGCTCTTGGTGGAGTCAGTTGGGGTCGGGGCGGCCGGAAATGGTGCCGGCGACGACCTAGGCGGCCGCCGGAGTTCGGCCGAGGTCGAACACGGCGCTAGGGAGCACGGCGAGGCGCGTGGGGTGGCGTTTTGCGCTCCTGCGAGTGCGGTGAGGGCGGTGGTGTGCTCGGAAGCGAGCTTGCGCGGTTGTGGCCACGGCTACGCCATGGCCGGCGGCAAGGAGCAATCGGCTCCGGTGATTAGGGCGGCTAGAGGGTGCTAACGGGCACGGGGAACAGGGGAGAAGAAGGCGGAGCTCACAAGGGGTCGGGAGAGGATCTCGGTGGCTCGGGGAAGCTTCTGCGACGGCGAATTGACGGCGATCTCCGGGCACCGGAGATGGGGACGACGATGCTCCGGTCAATTGGGGCCTCCTCTGGTCGCGTGCGTCGGGTGGGTAGCTCCACGGGGTCAGGGCAGAGCTCAGGGATGCATAGAGGGGGCGAGGGGGTGGCTGTGGTCATGGCACGGCGATCGGGCTGGCGAAGCTCCGCTCGGTGGGAGAGGGAGGGAGCCAGAGGAGGGGACGAGGCCGCGGGTGAGGGAGAGAGAGGTCAGGGGGGTGCGTGGCGCTCGGGGAGGCGTCCAGAGCGTCGGGGGGGGGGGTGAAGCAGGCAGGGTGGAGGTGGCCTGCGCGTGGGCGAGCACGTCGGCCACACGCCTCTCGTCCTACTGGCGAGAGGTGGGAGACGGTGGCGCTGGTGGGCTGGGCCACCAGCTGGGCCAGCGAGGTGGGCTGCCAGATAGGTCCGGGTAAGTGGCTGGGCTTCTCTCTTTTATTTCCATTTTCTATTTTCTGTAATTATGTTTGGCTTTAATAAAAATGCCAGGGCATTTCCAAAAATCATGAAACTGGTCAATGTCACTGTTTGGAATATTTCCAACAACAAACATTTCAGTTTATGATTATTTGAACATTTAAACTATTTATTAGCATTAAATGCCCAAATGCAAATACTATATGATTTAATTCAAAAATCCAAATGTCATGGAAAAATGTGCAACATCTCTGGTTACTGTTTCCAGCATTTTCCAAAAATGGTGAACATTTTTGAAGGCCATTTGGGTTCATTGAAACATATTTCTTAGTTGAACCTAGTTGAATTGCTTTGGTGCTAGGGCTTGGTCATCCCCATTTCAAATTTCATGAAAATTAAACATGATGCATGGATGCAATGCCACTAGTTGCAAGCAAGCTCTAGGGCTGTGACATTGCTGCGTGAAGAACTGTCGTTGTTACCATTTTCCAAAACCTGTAGCAAGCAATGCATTAGATGATAATTCAAATTATTGGACACCAAAACTGCTGAGAAGCATTATTGTAACAAACATGGAAAGAGCTTACATCCATGACATCATCATCCCCATGCCTCTTACTTTTATCCCTTTGTTCAGGTGTCAAGCAGTTGGCCTTTTGGCAAAAGTCCGGTCCAGGGGGAGACTCCGATGTCCAGGAACTCTGCCCAGGAACCTGAAAGAGGTCAATCATAAGTTCCAAGTGAATTCCACTGACCAACCCTTTGCAGAAAGAATTTCTAGAATTGATAAGAAAGTGGAAAACAGGTGCTCAGGCAAGTAGTAACATACAAGGCACGCGATGGAAGAGATGGCGTTCCTAGAGATGTGAATCACATGGGTGCGGCATCGAGAATGGTGAGAAGTCTGTGAACTTGTTCGTCCTCCATGTAGATCCATCCTTCAAAAACAATGTTTTTTACAGATCAACATAAGAAGCACCAGCTGTAGCTTGACCACAACATGGAGAAGAAAACTTTGTTTGACTTAAGAAATCATTTCACTTCATGTCAAATCTCCAAACAGTCCAAAAAGATTAGATACATAAAAAACTATCTTTCCCGACACCATAGATCTTTAATCTTACAGCACTGATTTAATCGAATAAAATCCTTTGTTCTTCAAGTATTTTCCTTTCTTTCTCTTTTGATACTATCTCCAAACTTTGTGACAACATGATCAGATATTATCAGATAGTAGAGAAAAGCTAACATATATTTGCTTGGATTACCTAGCTGCAAAGTAGAATCTGAACTGGAAGACACATCCACACCTGATAGTGTGGTACCAGGAAATTACCGAAACTCTTTCACGCCATGAAAATAATTTAAGCCATGAAACTAATACTCAATGTGACTGCATGTTGAGCTTTACCCACCTAATTTTGGGATGGTTACCCAACTCTTTCACGTTGAGTTGCAACAACAAGAAAATATATATGAACAAGAACAATAACTGAAGAAGTGTGATCAAGGGGGAACTTTGGAACAGATAAACACCGTCTCAAGCACCAATAGGATGTGAAAAAGCAATGCTCATCCAGACTCATCTCTTTGGTTCTAACAGTTGCATAACTCTAGGGGTCCCTAACGGCTCTGTACATCCCAGTCATAGTGAAATTTCAGCTTTCAGTTCACAAACATCTTTCAGAGAAGTAACATTACCACACATGGCCATTGCTAAACTGAAAATGAACCTTGGGATTGTCCAAGGTTCCACCAAATACACAAACGACACCTGAACAGGTGCGGAAGAACTTGAATCAGTATGGCCCGTGTGGGGTTCGGGGATTACCATTTTTGCGAGCTCTGCGAGGACGCTGGAGGCGCGGTCGGCGTGGCGTCACGAGAAGCAGTGGTGGATGGCGTCGACCTGCGTGCGGACCTCGCGGGAGACCGCCTCCTAAGAGTGGCGGCAGGAGATCTCGGGGCCGACGGACCCCTCGTCGTACTTGTTGTCTTCATGGGCATCGGCATTTCCGAGCGGCGACGAGACGGCGGCGGCGGCGGCCGAGACAGCCTGTGCTTCTGTGCCTTGCGTCGCGAGTGCTGCGGTGCTTGTCGGAGGCGGAGGAGGGGTAGGGCAGAAGCAAAGAAAGCAAAGAGTAGGGCCGGGGGGAGAAGGTGAGAGGAGCGGCTCTGAGTGAAGAAAGTGAGTGGCTGTAATGTGAGGATAAGTTTTTTTAGTTTGTGAAAAAATTGGTTTGTCTCACTTTTATTTACATGTTTATAATATATAAAATGTCATTTATATGTTCATATATTTATATGCTTCAGTTTTGTGGATAAGTGTTTCAACTGATGGATTCAGATGGAACTTTCAAAATGTCAACTAACACTGACATTGATGTAACGATATCATCAAGTTTTACTCAACTGCCAGATGAGATGCATACAAATAACTATTCTTCTTTGTATGTGCGGTGCACATGATAACACAAAGGATGTATTTTTATATATGTTTATTTTTGCAGAATGAGATAGTGATGGATTATGTCGATGTTTAAAAAGAATTCATCGACAAGGGTCCCGAGGCGACGTCGCTGGGAGGAGACGAAAATTCAGCGAGTTTTATAGAGAGAGAAAAGCGTGCAAGCGATGATAGCCCATAAGAAACCAAAAAGGGCAAAAAAATAATTTTACCCACGGGATATTATTTTTATTGTGATTACCGTTTTGTTCTTTCATCCATATTTTTATGTACTCAGGTGATTTGGCTCATTGTGATATCATAATGACAGATTATATCTGCACCCCTAAAGATATTATCATCATTGAATCAAAATGTCTGTTATAAAAAAAGTTCGTCCGTAACTAGCGATTTATATGGGAATAGACCGTAGCTATTTCTACCGACAGGTTCGATCAGTTTTTCTTTTCTCTCTCTCCCACGTCATTTATTTTCCTTCATGGCAGGTGTTACAGACAGCTGACTGTACCCTGTTGTACATGCCCTTAGTCGGCTTTTTTTATTCGTTCGTGACGTGACTGTGTGTTCATGCAGGGCTGTCATGTTGGGTTTCATCTTTCATGCATGATGTGACCACGTGTTCTTATGTGGCATCGTTTAGAGCATCTCCAACAGCCGCGCTAAACAAGCGCCGCGCCGCAAATTTGGCCATTTTAGCGCGCGCGCAACCGGTAGAGTGGCTCCAGCGGGCGCGCAATAACCGCGCGCGCGGCATATGGAGTTGGGCGCGCGGTCCGAATCGCCAACTCGCGCTGTGTATTTGGGGCGCCCGCTTCTGCGCGTGGCACACACGAGCGCTCGCGCCGCACTCTCTCCTCCCCGCCACCTAGCCCCGCACTTGCTGGCGCCGGCGAACTGGACCCGATGGACACACGCGCCGGCACCCTGCTCACCCCATCCTACAGCCGCGACCCCTCCACCGCCGTCGCCGCCGCAAACCCTAGCGCGGGGAGCATTGGCCTCGCCTCCGCCGGCGCTCCTCCAAGCATCGGCCTCGCGAGCGGCCTCTTCATGCCGCCACGGATGACCTCGGCGGCGGGTCGCGCCGCGCCGACGCCGCCCCGTGCCCCCTCCTCCCCTTCGAAGCTCCCAAAGACGGCGGCACCAAAGAAAGGCAAGACATCCGCGAAGAAGAACAAGGCGGCGGACGGCTCCGGCACCTCGAAGGCGAGGAGGAAGAAGCTTGCAGGGCGTGTGACAGGCGTGGCGGCTACCTAAGCGCCGGCGAGCTCACTCGTTGAGCCGGCGGCCGACGCGCGCAACGTGTTCGATGATATGCCCCAAAGGTAGAAAATTTTCCCACCTTTTTTGTCTTGTTATTTTTTGAATGCATTCACATATAGGTAGATTATTTGCATTGTTCTATATACACTAGTAGAAAAAGGGGCTTTTGTTCGGGCCTGGCCAGCCCATTAGTCCCGGTTCTGCCACGAACCGGGACCAACGGAGGCATTTGTCCCGGTTCGTGAGCCCGGGGGGCCGGCCGGGGCCTCGTGGGCATTGGTCCCGGTTCGTCTAGGCCCATTTGTCCAGGTTCTTGGCACGAACCGGGACCAATGGGCCTCGGTCCTGACCCACAACCATTGGTCCTGGTTCGTGGCAGGAACTGGGACAGAAGGGCGGCCTTTAGTCCCGGTTCCACCCGTGAACCGGGACAAATGAGTTGCCTATATATACCCCATCGCAGGCGAGCAGAGAACTCCACAGTGCTTTGTTTTTTGCTGGCCGACGAGGAAGGGCTGATACGTCTCCAACGTATCTATAATTTTTGATTGCTCCATGCTATATTATCTACTGTTTTGGACTATATTGGGCTTTATTTTCCACTTTTATATTACTTTTGGGACTAACCTATTAACCGGAGGCCCAGCCCATAATTGTTGTTTTCTTGCCTATTTCAGTGTTTCGAAGAAACGGAATATCAAACGGAATGAAACCTTCGGGAACGCGATTTTCTCACCGAATATGATCCAGGAGACTTGGACCCTACGCCACGGAAGCCGGGAGGCGGTCACGAGGGTGGAGGGCGCGCCCCCCTACCTCGTGGGCCCCCCGAAGCTCCACCGACGTACTTCTTCCTCCTATATATACCTACGTACCCCGAAACCATCAGAACAGGAGCCAAAAACCTAATTCCACCGCCGCAACTTTCTGTATCCACGAGATCCCATCTTGGGGCCAGTTCCGGAGCTCCGCCGGAGGGGGCAATCATCACGGAGGGCTTCTACATCATCATAGCCTCTCCGATGAAGTGTGAGTAGTTTACCTCAGACCTTTGGGTCCATAGTTAGTAGCTAGATAGCTTCTTCTCTCTTTTTGGATCTCAATACAATGTTCTCCCCCTCTCTCGTGGAGATCTCGATGTAATCTTCTTTTTGCGGTGTGTTTGTTGAGATCGATGAATTGTGGGTTTATGATCAAGATTATCTATGAACAATATTTGAATCTTCTCTGAATTCTTTTATGTATGATTGGTTATCTTTGCAAGTCTCTTCGAATTATCCATTTGGTTTGGCCAACTAGATTGGTAGTTCTTGCAATGGGAGAAGTGCTTAGCTTTGGGTTCAATCTTGCGGTGTCCTTTCCCAATGACAGCAGGGGCAGCAAGGCATGTATTGTATTGTTGTCATCGAGGATAACAAGATGGGTTTTTTATCATATTGCATGAATTTATCCCTCTACATCATTCATCTTGCTTAAGGCGTTACTTTGTTTTCATTAACTTAATACTCTAGATGCATGCTGGATAGCGGTCGATGAGTGGAGTAATAGTAGTATATGCAGGCAGGAGTTGGTCTACTTGTCTCAGACGTGATGCCTATATACATGATCATACCTAGATATTCTCATAACTATGCTCAATTCTGTCAATTGCTCAACAGTAATTTGTTCACCCACCGTAGAAATGCTTATGCTCTTGAGAGAAGCCACTAGTGAAATCTATGGCCCCCGGGTCTATTCTCATCATATCAATCTTCCATCACTTTATTATTGCTTTGCTTTTTTACTTTGCATCTTTATATCAAAAATACCAAAAATATTATCTATCATATCTCACTTTCGTAAGTGACCGAGAAGGGATTGACAACCCCTAATCGCGTTGGTTGCGTTGAGCTATTGTCTTGTGTAGGTACGAGGGACTCGCGCGAAGCCTCCTACTGGATTGATACCTTGGTTCTCAAAAACTGAGGGAAATACTTACGCTACTCTGCTGCATCATCCTCTCCTCTTCGGGGAAATCCAACACAAGCTCAAGAGGTAGCAATGTGGTATGCTCCTATAATACCACGGTTGAAACGACTGTTCAGAAACAAAGAGCATGCCAAGTTGATGCGATGGCACAGTGAGGACCGTAAGAAAGACAGGAAGTTGAGAGCACCCGCTGATGGGTCGCAGTGGAGAAAAATTGAGAGAAAGTACTGGGCTCAGTTTGCAAGTGACCCAAGGAACGTATGGTTTGATTTAAGCACGGATGGCATTAATCCTTTCGGGGAGCAGAGCAGCAATCACATCACCTGGCCCGTGACTCTATGTATGTATAACCTTCCTCCTTGGATGTGCATGAAGCGGAAGTTCATTATGATGCGAATTCTCATCCAAGGCCCTAAGCAACCCGGCAACGACATTGATGTGTACCTAAAGCCATTAGTTGAAGAACTTTTACAGCCGTGGAATGGAAACGGTGTATGTGCGTGGGATGAGCACAAACATGAAGAATTTAACCTGCATGCGTTGCTGTTTGTAACCATCAATGATTGGCCCGCTCTCAGTAACCTTTCAGGACAGACAAACAAGGGATACCACGCACGCATGCACTGTTTAGCTGACACCGAAAGTATATACTTGGACAGATGCAGGAAGAATGTGTACCTGGGCCATCGTCGATTTCTCCCGACCAACCATCAATGTCGAAAGAAAGGCAAGCATTTCAAAGGCGAGGCAGATCACCGGAAGAAGCCCGCCATGCGTACCGGTGATCACGTACTTGCTATGGTCTCTGATTTACACATAATATTTGGAAAGGGTCCCGGCGGACTAGCTGTTCCGAATGACGCTGAGGGACGCGCACCCATATGGAAGAAGAAATCTTATTTTGGGACCTACCCTACTGGAAAAAGCTAGAGGTACGCTCTTCAATCAACGTGATGCACGTGACGAAGAACCTTTGCGTGAACCTGTTAGGCTTCTTGGGCATGTATGGGAAGATAAAAGATACACCTGAGGCACGGGAGGACCTGCAACGTTTGCACGAAAAAGACGACATGCTTCCAACGCAGTATGAAGGTCCTGCCAGCTACACTCTTACCAAAAAAGAGAAGGAAATCTTTTTTGAATGCCTGCTTAGTATGAAGGTCCCGACAGGCTTCTCGTTGAATATAAAGGGAATAATAAATATTCCAGAGAAAAAGTTCCAGAACCTAAAGTCTCATGACTGCCAGTGACTATGACGCAACTGCTTCTGGTTGCATTGAGGGGGCTTCTACCGGAAAACGTCCGATTAGCCATTGTGAAGCTATGTGCATTCCTCAATGCAATCTCTCAGTAGGTGATCAATCCAGAAATCATACCAAGGCTAAGGAGTGATGTGGCGCAATGTCTTGTCAGTTTCGAGCTGGTGTTCCCACCATCCTTCTTCAATATCATGACGCACGTCCTAGTTCATCTAGTCGACGAGATTGTCATTCTGGGCCCCATATTTCTACACAATATGTTCCCCTTTGAGAGGTTCACGGAGTCCTAAAGAAATATGTCTCAGAATCGTGCTAGGCGAGGAAGGAAGCATCTCCATGGGCCATCAAACAGAGGATGTCATTGGGTCTTGTGTTGACTTCATTCCTGGCCTTAAGAAGATAGGTCTCCCTAAATCGCTGTATGACGGGAGACTGACTAGAAAAGGCACGCTAAGAGCGGACTCAATAATATGCAGGGACGGGCATTCTTGGTCTCAAGCACACTACACAGTTCTACAGAACTCTACCTTGGTGACCCCGTATGTCGATGAACACAAGAACAGTCTGCGCTTGATGTCTACTACACAACCTTCTTCTTGTAGACGTTGTTGGGCCTGCAAGTGCACAGGTTTGTAGGACAGTAGCAAATTTCCCTCAAGTGGATGACCTAAGGTTTATCAATCCGTAGGAGGCGTAGGATGAAGATGGTCTCTCTCAAACAACCCTGCAACCAAATAACAAAAAGTCTCTTGTGTCCCCAACACACCCAATACAATGGTAAATTGTATAGGTGCACTAGTTCGGTGAAGAGATGGTGATACAAGTGCAAAATAGATAGTAGATATAGGTTTTTGTAATCTGAAACAATAAAAACAGCAAGGTAACTAATGATAAAAGTGAGCGTAAACGGTATTGCAATGATAGGAAACAAGGCCTAGGGTTCATACTTTCACTAGTGCAGGTTCTCTCAACAATAATAACATAGATAGATCATATAACAAGCCCTCAACATGCAACAAAGAGTCACTCCGAAGCCACTAATAGCGGAGAACAAACGTAGAGATTATGGTAGGGTACGAAACCACCTCAAAGTTATTCTTTGGATCGATCTATAAAAGAGTTCGTACTAGAATAACACCTTAAGACACAAATCAACCAAAACCCTATGTCACCTAGATACTCCATTGTCACCTCAAGTATCCATGGGCATGATTATACGATATGCATCACACAATCTCAGATTCATCCAACCAACATAAAAGTACTTCAAAGAGTGCCCCAAAGTTTCTACCGGAGAGTCAAGAACGTGTGCCAACCCCTATGCATAGGTTCCCAATGTCACGAAACCCGCAAGTTGATCACCAAAACATATATCAAGTGGCACATGATATCCCATTGTCACCACAGATAATCACGGCAAGACATACATCAAGTGTTCTCATAAAAGACTCAATCCAATAAGAAAACTTCAAAGGGGAAACTCAATTCATCATAAGAGAGTAGAGGGGGAGAAACATCATAAGATCCAACTACAATAGCAAAGCTCGGGATACATCAAGATCGTGCCATAGAGGAACACGAGAGAGAGAGAGATCAAACACATAGCTACTGGTACATACCCTCAGCCCCGAGGGTGAACTACTCCCTCCTCGTCATGGATAGCGTCGGGATGATGAAGATGGCCTCCGGTGATGGGATCCCTCCGTGAGTAGGCCGAGCAGGCTCCCGAGAGGTTTTTGGTGGCTACAGAGGCTTGCGGCGGCGGAACTCCCGATGTATCTTCTGTTCTGGAAGTTTTAACATAGGTATTTATGGGTGCAGGGGGTACGTCGGTGGACCTCCGGGATGCTCACGAGGCAGGGGGGCGCGCCCAGGGGGGTGGGCGCGCCCCCCACCCTCGTGGGCAGCCCGGGACTCCCCTGACATGCACTCCAAGTCTATCAGGTTGCTTTCCTTCCAAAAATAACTTCTCCTGTTGATTTCGTTCCGTTTTGACTCCTCTGATATTCCTTTTCCTCAAAACACTGAAATAGGCATAAAACAGCAAATCTGGGCTGAGTATCCGGTTAATAGGTTAGTCCCAAAAATAGTATAAAAGTGGATAATAAAGCCCAATATTGCCTAAAACATTAGATAAAGTAGCATGGAGCAATCAAAAATTATAGATACGTTGGGGACGTATCAGCGCTCCAAACACCCGGAGCAGTGTGACGACTGGATTACATGTGAACACATCAGGACTTTCAGTAGTTGGTTGGAAACACGTCTCAGAGGTGACAACACTGTTTGTGATGAGCTTTGTACTTTCGTTGTCCAGGGACCATCTTCGACTGTATTGACTTACAAAGGATACGAGATAAATGAGAATACATTTTACACGATCGCCCAAGATCAAAAGAGCACCAACCAAAACAGCGGTGTCCGCTTTGATGCAGCAACCGAGAGGGGAAAGGACACATATTATGGTTACATAGTGGACATATAGGAACTTGACTACGGACATGATTCTAAGGTCCCTTTGTTTAAGTACAAATGGGTCAATCTGTCAGGAGGCGGGGTACAGGTAGACCCAGACCCACAGTACAGAATGACAACAGTGGATCTGAACAATCTTGGGTACACTGATGAACCGTTCGTCCTAGCCAATGTTGTGGCACAGGTTATCTATGTGAAGGACATGTCTACCAAACCGAGAAAAAGAAAAGATAAGGAAGCGAACATCATACGATGAGCCAAAGCGCCACATAGTTCTTTAAGGAAAAAGGGACATCGTGGGAGTGGAGGGCAAGACAGACATGTCTGAAGATTATGAAAAGTTTTATGAAATTCCTCCCTTCAAAGTCAAGGCTGACCCAAGCATCCTGATAAACGATGAAGATTATCCATGGTTACGGCGAATAAGCAAAGCACACAAGCGAAAAAAAGTGAAGACTTTCTCTCCACAACTATTATGATGATACCATGCCAACTTTCAACCTTTTCGTAGTTCATTTGAAATGCCTGTTGTGACAGACGAGTTTCCGTATGAAATCCCGATACTTCAAAACAGATTGTCCGTTTTGTACACGAAGTGCATCCAGTTTTTGCCGTAACCCTCTCTACTTTCTTGCACATGCTATGTGGGTGAAATGATGATACCATGCCAACTTTCAACTTTTTCAAAGTTCATTTGTAGTGCTTTTCAATTTCATGGTCTTATAGCTCAAAATAATCAGTAAATGCATGGAAAATAACAAATGAAATCAGAAAGGGTTGAAAATTGATGATGTGGCTTTGAATGGTGCATTTTGAACACATAGAAACTAAGGGGTTCAAATAAGTTCTAAAAAATGAAATCCCTTTATAACATACGAGTTTCCGTATGAAACCCTGATACTTCGAAAGAGATTGTCCGTTTTGTACACGAAGTACATCCATTTTTTGCCGTAACCCTCTCTACTTTCTTGCACATGTTATGTGGGTGAAATAATGATACCATGCCAACTTTCAACCTTTTCAGAGTTCATTTGTAGTGCGTTTCAATTTCAGGGTCTTATAGCTCAAAATAATCAGTAAATGCATGGAAAATAACAAATATCATAAAATAAAATAAATAAGTAATTAGAAACAGAATAAAATAAACTTTAATAAAATATATAAGTATAAACAAAACAAAATAAAATAAAATAAATTTTAATAACATAAATAAAATTTATGGAACTAAAATTATCAACGTATTTTCTGTTCAAAACATTATAAGCAACCTCTAGTATTATTGAAACTAAAATTATGTAAAATTGATGCAACTAAAATTATCAAAGTTTTTTCTGTTCAAAATCATTAAAAGCAAAAAGAATTTTCATAAAGAACTTTTTTTGTTAGAAACTTTAATAGCAAAAGGAATTATCATAAAATAAAATAAATAAGTAATTAGAAACAAAATAAATAAAATAAATAAGTATTTTGTTGTAAGTAGAAACAAAATTAAATAAATAAAGCAAAAAGAAAAGAAATAAACTGGGAAAAAATAAAAAAATGCCACCTACTGGGCCACCACGGCCTGAATACGAATAGAAACCCACCCATGGGCCAGGATTCAGGCCCGTAGAAGGCCCAAGATGGGTCCTGGCAGAATCTGATGTGTTTAGGCCCGAAAGCCTGCATTTGAGAGGAGCTCGAGAGGACAGCGGGAGTGGGGCTTATAAACCATTCCCGAGCTCCCTCAACTAGCGAGGTGGGGCTAAATTTCGTGCCGCGACGTGGGCAGCACAAGGCCTTTAGTCCCGGTTGGTGCCACTAACCGGGACTAAAGGTGTGCATTGGTACCGGTTCATGGTACCAACCGGAACCAATGCCACCGTTTAGTCCCGGTTGGTGCCACCAACCGGGACCAAAGGCCTCTGCTTCCCGCCCTTTGGGCTGCTGAAAAGAGACCTTTTTTCCCGGTTGATGGCACCAACCGGGACTAAAGGGGGGCATTGGTCCCGGTTGGTGGCACGAACCGGGACCAATGCTCTGTCTATATAATCAACACTTGTGAAAATTTCCATTTAGTTCTTCGATCCCGCCCTTCTGCCTCGCTGTCGCCGTCGTCGCCGGGCGCCATCCCACACCCCTCTGATGCCGTCCCGTGCCGCCCCGACGCCGTCGCCTCCCCGCGCCACCCCTGCCTGACATGGCCGCCTGATACGTCTCCAACGTATCTATAATTTTTGATTGCTCCATGCTACTTTATCTACTATTTTGGACTATATTGGGCTTTATTTTCCACTTTTATATTACTTCTGGGACTAACCTATTAACCGGAGGCCCAGCCCGAATTCTTGTTTTTGCCTTTTTCAGTATTTCGAAGAAACAGAATATCAAACGGAGTCCAAACGGAATGAAACCTTTGGGATCGTGATTTTCCAACCGAACGTGACCCAGGAGACTTGGACCCTACTCCAAGCAGTGCCCAAGGAGGTCACGAGGGTGGAGGGCGCGCCCCCCTGGGCGCGCCCCCTACCTTGTGGGCCCCTCGGAGCTCCACCGACGTACTCCTTCGTCCTATATATACCTACGTATCCCCGAACGATCAGAACAGGAGCCAAGAACCTAATTCCACCGCCGCAACCTTCTGTATCCTCGAGATCCCATCTTGGGGCCTGTTCCGGAGCTCCGCCGGAGAGGGCATCCACCACGGAGGGCTTCTACATCATCACCATAGCCCCTCCGATGAAGTGTGAGTAGTTTACTTCAGACCTTCGGGTCCATAGCTAGTAGCTAGATGGCTTCTTCTCTCTTTTTGGATCTCAATACAATGTTCTCCCCCTCTCTCGTGGAGATCTATTCGATGTAAACTTCTTTTTGCGGTGTGTTTGTTGTGACCGATGAATTGTGGGTTTATGATCCAGTATTATCTATGGAAAATATTTGATTCTTCTATGAATTCTTTTATGTATGATTGAGTTATCTTTGCAAGTCTCTTCGAATTATCCGTTTGGTTTGGCCAACTAGATTGGTAGTTCTTGCAATGGGAGAAGTGCTTAGCTTTGGGTTCAATCTTGCGGTGTCCTTACTCGATGTGAGAAAGAGTTGCAAGGCACGTATTGTATTGTTGCCATCGAGGATAACAAGATGGGGTTTTTATCATCTTGCATGAATTTATCCCTCTACATCATGTCATCTTGCTTACGGCGTTACTCTGTTTTTACTTAATACTCTAGATGCATGCTGGATAGCGGTCGATGAGTGGAGTAATAGTAGTAGATGCAGAATCGTTTCGATCTACTTGCTTTGGACGTGATGCCTATATACACTAGTAGAAAACAGACCTAATGTGAGACACATTAGTGCCGGTTCGATTTTGGCCCGGTACTAATGGTACCATTAGTGCCGGTTCGAACGACTATGCATTAATGCTGGTTCGTTTTGAACCTTTAGTACCGGTTCGTGCCACAAACCGGTACTAAAGGGGTGGTGGCAGGCTGGCGTCAGATCGGGGCCCCGCGATCACCTTTAGTACCGGTTCGTGGCACAAACCGGTACTAAAGGGCTAACCTTTAGTCACGAACCGGTACTAAAGGGGTTTGACCTATAGTACCGGTTCGTGGCACAAACCGGTAATAAAGGGCAATTTTCAATCTCTACCCCCCCTGTATATCGCCATTTCAGTTTTGAAAAATACAAAAGAAAATGATAAAAAATTCAAAAAATAAAATTCTTCGAGATGTAGTTATATTACTACATCTACTAGATAGGAAAATTTAAAAACTTAAATTTGGACATGTTTTGCAAAAAAGTGTAGGGAAAATGTAAAACGGCTATAACTTTTGCATACGATGTCGGAAAAAAAGTATAATATATCAAAAAATTTAGCACGAAAATCCTCATCCGATTTTGACAGCCTACGGTCTGTTTGCAATTTTTTAGAATCCTCAAATTCCAAAAGGAGAAAAAGATATGCTCAAATTTAAGTTTTTTTTTATTTTGGTTAAATCTGGTCAAACTATGGTCAAACTACTTATTCAAGAAGTATTAATGTTACTACATACTTATTCAAGAATATTAGTGTTACTAAATAATTATTTCAATTTTTTGAATTTTGGTCAAATCTGGTCAAAGTATGGTCAAACTGTGGTCAAACTATGGTCAAACTTATTTAAGAAATATTAGTGTTACTAAATAATTATTGTTTTTTAGAATAATAGTTTCAAACTCAAACGGTGAAATGTGTGACCTAATGCTCAAGCTAAACTGCTGAGGGTTAATAGGATTTACATCTTACATTTGTCAGGAAAACAACAAGTGCAGACTTGGAAAGTAAGGGGAATAGAACTCCGAAGTTAAGCGTGCTCAGGCTGGGGGAGTGAGAGGATGGTTGACTGGTCAGGAAGTTAGACGATTTGGAATGAGTGATCCACACTTGAGTAGTTAAGAGGGGTGATTAGAGACTAAATCATCAAATAATTCAGAAAATTGAAAATAAAAAAAATCAATTTTTTTTCAAAAATTTCAAAAAAAATTCAAAAAAATACCTTTAGTACCGGTTGGTAACACTAACCGGTATAAAAGGTCCCCCATACCACGGCGCGAGCTCACGCCACGTGGTGGGCCTTTAGTGGCGGTTCGTGCCAAACCGGTACTAAAGGGGGGGGGGGGCTTTAGTCTCCACTCTTTAGTGCCGGTTGCAGAACCGGTATTAAAGGCCCTTATGAACCGGTATTAAAGCTTCGTTTTCTACTAGTGATACATGATCATTGCCTAGATATACTCATAACTATGCTCAATTCTGTCAATTGCTCAACAGTAATTTGTTCACCCACCGTAGAATACTTATGCTCTTGAGAGAAGCCACTAGTGAAACCTATGGCCCCCGTGTCTATTCTCATCATATCAATCTCTATCACTTTATTTACTTGCTTTATTTTTACTTTGCCTTTATTTTTACTTTGCATCTATATATCAAAAATACCAAATATATTATCTCTATCAGATCTCACTCTCGTAAGTGACCGTGAAGGGATTGACAACCCCTAAGCGTTGGTTGCGAGTTGCTATCGTTTTGTGTAGGTACGAGGGACTTGTGCGTGGTCTCCTACTGGATTGATACCTTGGTTCTCAAAAACTGAGGGAAATACTTACGCTACTTTACTGCATCATCCTCCCCTCTTCGGGGAAATCCAATGCAGTGCTCAAGAGGTAGCAAGAAGAATTTCTGGCGCCGTTAGGGGAGGCTCACGCAAGCAAGTCAACCATACCAAGTACCCATCGCAATCCCTATCTTTCGCATTACATTATTTGCCATTTGCCTCTCGTTTTCCTCTCCCCCACTTCACCCTTGCCGTTTTATTCGCCCTCTCTTTCCCAATCTCCTCCTCTCTTTCCCGTTTGCCTTTTTCTCGTTGCCTTTCTATTTGCTCGTGTGATAGTTTGCTTGTCATCATGACTAGTTTCATATCGTCTCCGTTATCTCCCGAGAATGAGGTCTTAAATTTTAAACAAAGGGAGGGAGAAAATCTAAAAGATGCTTGGTATAGAATTTGCAATGCTCAAAATAAATCTACCAGGAAGCAATCTACCTCAGTTCTTCTTCGCAATTTTTACGTAGGTGCTAATCCTTGGTATAGATATATCCTTGATACCATTACCGGAGGGAATTTTTTGGGTAGCCATACTTTTGATTCTTATAATGCTTTAATAGATATATTTGGCTCACCGCCCCTTTTGATTAATGGAACTACGTTAACTTTGGAGCATGTTATGCAAAGGCTTGAAGCTATTGAAAATAAAGTTGCTACCATTGAATCAATTGAAAATCTTGACAAAAAGATCCACAATCAAATTACCCAATATGGATCTAAGGTAGGAATGACTTTGAAAAAAATTAAAGAAAAAGAACCCCTTGTTAATGAAAAAATAAATCTAGATTCCACAAGAATCGATAAACTTGAGGGTATCATTACCAACTTGGGAACCGCTTTTTCTTCCGTTCAAAACACTTTAAGTTCTTCTACTAAAAATACTAAGCTTATTTATGTTCCTAATAATAAGGGTGAATCATCTAGTAAGGAAACTGCGGATCTTAAATCTATAAGTGTTCATCCCAATCTTTTTACCATCGTTAAGGAACAATTTGCTATAGATGAACTTTTTGATCTTTTGCCCGAAATTTTTTCAATTATAGGAAGAAAGAAAATTCTAAAGGAGGTAAATGCCTCATTCAAGAATTGCCTACCAAAGATGGCAATACCTAGATCTATCCTTATTTTTATGCCTAGCTAAGGGCGTTAAACGATAGTGCTTGTTGGGAGGCAACCCAATTTTATTTTGTGTTTTTTTGTTTTTAGTTCTGTTTAGGAATAAATAATCCATCTACCTTCTGTTTGGATGTGGTTTTAAGTTTTAATTAGTGTTTGTGCCAAGTAGGACCTATAGGATAACCTACGATGATAGTTGATTTGATTCTGCTGAAAAACAGAAACTTTGCGCGCATGAATTTAGTTATGATAAATCACAGGAACGTGCTTTTGCGTTGATCCTTTTTGCTGCTGATCACTAAAGAAATTGTCCAGGACTTCCTATTTTGGTATAATTTTTCGAGTTCCAGAAGTTTGCGTTAGTTACAGATTGCTACAGACTGTTCTGTTTTTGACAGATTCTGTTTTTCGTGTGTTGTTTGCTTATTCTGATGAATCTATGGCTAGTAAATTAGTTTATAAACCACAGAGAAGTTGGAATACAATAGGTTTAACACCAATATAAATAAAGAATGAGTTCATTACAGTACCTTGAAGTAGACTTTTGTTTTCTTTCTCTAACGGAGCTCACGAGATTTCTGTTGAGTTTTGTGTTGTGAAGTTTACAAGTTTTGGGTGAATTCTTTTGATGGATTATGGAACAAGGAGTGGCAAAAGCCTAAGCTTGGGGATGCCCATGGCACCCCCAAGATAATCCAAGGACACCAAAAAGTCAAAGCTTGGGGATGCCCGGAAGGCATCCGCTCTTTAAATCCACTTCCATCGGTAATTTACTTGGAGCTATATTTTTATTCACCAACATGATATGTGTTTTGCTTGGAGCGTCTTGTATTATTCGTGTCTTTGCTTGTTAGTCTACCACAATCATCCTTGCTGTACACATCTTTTGAGAGAGCCATACATGAATTGGAATTTGTTAGAATACTCTATGTGCTTCACTTATATCTTTTGAGCTTGATAGTTTTGCTCATAGTGCTTCACTTATATCTTTTGAGCGTGATAATTTTTTCTCTAGTACTTCACTTAGATCTTTTAGAGCATGGTGGTGGATTTGTTTTAAAGAAACTATTTGATCTCTCATGCTTCACTTAGATTATTTTGAGAGTCTTTAATAGCATGGTAATTTGCTTAATGTTAATATACTTGGTGTTCAAGATATGTGAAACTTTCTTTTGAGTGCTGAGGGAGTCCCGGACTAGGGGGTGTCCGGATAGCCGAACTATCATCTTCGGCCGGACTCCTCGACTATGAAGATACAAGATTGAAGACTCTGTCCCGTGTCCGGATGGGACTTTCCTTGGTGTGGAAGGTAAGCTTGGCGATACGGATATGTAGATCTCCTACCATTGTAACCGACTCTCTGTAACCCTAACCCTCTTCGGTGCCTATATAAACCGGAGGGTTTTAGTCCGTAGGACGAACAACAATCATACCATAGGCTAGCTTCTAGGGTTTAGCCTCTCGATCTCGTGGTAGATCTACTCTTGTACTACCCATATCATCAATATCAATCAAGCAGGAGTAGGGTTTTACCTCCATCGAGAGGGCCCGAACACAGGTAAAAACATCGTGTCCCTTGTCTCCTGTTACCATCCGCCTAGACGCACAGTTCGGGACCCCCTACCCGATAACCGCCGGTTTTGACACCGACATTCGTGCTTTCATTGAGAGTTCCTCTGTGTCGTCGACATCTTTAGGCCCGATGGCTCCTTCGATCATCAACGACGATGTTGTCCTGGGTGAGACTTTTCTCCCCGGATAGATCTTCGTATTCGGCGGCTTTGCACTGCGGGCCAATTCGCTTGGCCATCTGGAGCAGATTGAAAGCTACGCCCCTGGCCATCAGGTCAGATTTGGAAGTTTTAACTATACGGCTAACGCCCGCGGAGACTTGATCTTCGACGGGTTCGAGTCACAGCCAAGTGTGCCGCACTGTCACGATGGGCATGATCTAGCTCTGCTGCCGGACAGTGCCCTGGAGGCCGCACAAGTGTCCGCTCCGGCCCTTAGCTCGGAGCCGACTGCGCCGATCGAGGATGGGTGGCTGGACACCGCCTCGGGGGCTGCTATCTCTACGGCGGTTGAGCCGAACACCAACCCTGTCCTTTGCGAAGCTTGTGACTCCAAGGTGCCGGACTCCTCTCCGGACTCCGAACCTTCCGCCCCTGCCAATCGAATCCAATCGGGCGCCGATCATGGAGTTCACTGCTACAGACATCTTTCAGCACTTGCCCTTTGGCGACATCCTGAATTCGCTAAAGTTTCTCTCTTTATCAGGAGAGCCCTGGCCGGATTATGGCCAGGAAAGTTGGGATGCGGACGACGAAGAAATTCAAAGCCCACCCACCACCCACTTCGTAGCCACTTTCGATGATTTAACCGACATGCTCGACTTCGACCAAGACATCGACGGTATGGACGGCGATGCAGAGAGGCGACCAAGAACCAGCGCCCTACGAGGGCCTTTGGAAGGCCACCTCGTCATACGACATTTACATGGTGGACATCCCAAAAGATGGGAATGGCGATGGAACAACGGAGGATGACCCCTCCAAGAAACAGCATAAGCGCCGACGTCAGTGGCGCTGCTCTAAATCCCGCCACAGCAAAAACGGTGATTCCGGCACGGGAGACAATAACACCCCGGACAGTGCTGAAGACAACTCCCTGCAGCAGGATTCAGTTCGGGAGGATGGAGAAGCCAGCCCTCACGAGAGAGCGGCAAACAGAGAGGTAGAGGACGATAATTACATGCCTCCCTTCGAAGACGAGGCAAGCCTCGACGACGACGAATTTGTCGTGGCACGAGGATCCCGTCGAACAAGAGCGTTTCAAACGCAGGCTTATGGCCACGACAAGCAGCCTCAAAAAAAGCAGCAACAGCTTAGAGCTGACCAAGACTTGCTAGCCGACAGATGGACTGAAGTCCTTGCGGCCGAAGAGTATGAACTCGAACGCCCCTCAAAGAGCTACCCAAAACGCAGGCTGCTACCCCGATTAGAGGAGGAAGCACCTAAACCTACATCACCAGCGCATGATACGGCCGACCGGCCACCTCGTGGCCGCGACAGAGAGGCCTTTCGGCCCTCCACTCAAGCTGCACCCCGGCGCCGCTCAAAAAATACCAAGACGTGGGAAAATGCGCCAGACCTGCGGGATATACTGGAGGACAAGGCAAGGCAAACAAGATCGATCTACGGATCGCGTGGGCGCCCCACGATACGTGATGATAACCGTCACGCCGGATATGGCAATTCCGGCCGGGCCGAACATAGTAGACAAAGCTCATTTGAGCTGCGTCGTGATATAGCCCAATACAGAGGCGCCGCACACCAACTATGCTTCACAGACGAAGTAATGGATCATCAAATCCTTGAGCGTTTCAAACCCGTAAATATTGAATCATACGATGGCACAACAGATCCTGCGGTCTAGATCAAGGACTATCTCCTTCATATCCACATGGCCCGCGGTGATGATCTACACGCCATCAAATACCTCCCACTCAAGCTTAAAGGACCAGCTCGGCATTGGCTTAACAGCTTGCCAGCAGAGTCAATTGGTTGTTGGGAAGACCTGGAAGCCGCATTCCTCGACAACTTCCAGGGCACCTATGTGCGACCACCAGACGCCGATGACCTAAGCCACATAATTCAGCAGCCAGACGAATCGGCCAAACAATTCTGGACATGGTTCCTAACCAAGAAAAATTAAATCATCGACTGTCCGGATGCAGAGGCCCTTGCAGCCTTCAAACATAACATCCGCGACAAGTGGCTTGCCCGGCACCTAGGACAGGAAAAGCCGAAATCCATGGCAGCCCTCACAACACTCATGACCCGCTTCTGCGTGGGAGAGGATAGCTGGCTAGCTCGTAGTAACAACATGACCAAGAGCCCTGGTAATTTGAATACCAAGGACAACAACGGCAGGTTGCGTCGCAACAAGCACAAGCGCCGCATTAACAACGATAATGATGAGGATACGACAGTCAATGCCGGATTCAGAGGCTCCAAACCCGGTCAGCGGAAAAAGCCATTCAAAAGAAATACTCCGGGCCCGTCCAATTTAGACCGAATACTCGATCGCTCGTGCCAGATACACGGCACCCCCAAAAAACCAGCCAACCACACCAACAGGGATTGTTGGGTGTTCAAGCAGGCTTGCAAGTTAGCTGCCGAAAAAAATGACAAGGGGCTGCATAGCGATGACGAGGAGGAGCCCCGGCCGCCGAACAATATAGGACAAAAGGGCTTTCCCCCACAAGTGCGGACGGTGAACATGATATACGCAACCCACATACCCAAAAGGGAGCGAAAGCGTGCACTAAGGGACGTATATGCGATGGAGCGGTCGCTAACGTTCAATCCGTGGTCCTCCTGCCCGATCACTTTTGATCGAAGGACCACCCACTAGCATCCGCCATGGCGGATTCGCGCGATGGTTCTAGACCCAATCGTTGACGGATTTCACCTCACTAGAGTCACGATGGATGGCGGCAGCAGCCTGAACCTGATTTATCAGGATACGGCGCAAGATGGGCATAGACCCTCAAGGATTAAACCCACAAAGACGACCTTCAAAGGCGTCATACCAGGTGTAGAGGCCAATTGTACAGGCTCAGTTACACTTGAAGTGGTCTTCGGATCACCGAATAACTTCCGAAGCGAGGAGTTAATCTTCGACATAGTCCCGTTCCGCAGTGGCTATCACGCACTACTCGGACGAACCGCATTTGCAAAGTTCAATGCGGTGCCGCACTACGCATACCTCAAGCTCAAGATGCCAGGCCCTCGAGGAGTCATTACGGTCAACGGAAACACCGAATGCTCTCTCCGAACAGAGGAGCATACGGCGGCTCTCACGGCGGAAGTACAAAGCAGCCTCTTAAGGCAATTCTCGAGTCCGGCTATTAAATGGCCGGACACAGTCAAGCGCGCCCGGAGTAACTAACAACAAGACCGCCTGGCACGTTGCGAGCACGCATAGCAATGCGGCCCCAGCCCCAGCCCTCGCGAAATTGCGAAAAAAGTACTACGCGTACATAATTACGCTCTGGAAATACCATGGGCATAGGGGGAGGGGCACGACCACGGCAGGCCCAGAATGCGGCTCAACCACACCAGGGGCTCCCAATTGTGTCATTCTTCTTTTTTCTCTTACTTTCAGGACTCCTTTTTCAAGAAGCCCTGTCCGGCAGTAGAATTGCCGAACACACAACGCAACAGCCAGGGAAGCAGAAAGCTACGTCGAGTGTACAAGTGGTCTCTATAACGAGCAGTATACTTGTTTTACATATCATCCCACAACACGCTCCTAGAGGGCGACATGTCAAATAGTCTCGTCCCTTGCTTATCGCACTATTTGTATCGTTCTGCTTTTACCGCAGCTTTCTTAATAAACAATGCACAGCTTTTGCCTATTATTGCATTCCTTTTTCTTATCTACATATGTTCACTTATGACATGTTGCATCCGTATGCTTTGGTACGGCCAAATACACCAGGGGCTTAAGTACCCTAAAATATGGTGTGATAAGTCCGAACACTTTCACAAGTGCGGCACCCCGAACTTATAGCATTATATGCATCGGCTCCGAATCATGTCTTGGGTCAATAGTTGGGTTTGCCCGGCTCCCATGTTTTGGTACCTTACGTTCCGTTATATCGGCTAAGGTAGCGCT
This sequence comes from Aegilops bicornis, assembly GCA_021605145.1. Taxonomy (NCBI): domain Eukaryota; kingdom Viridiplantae; phylum Streptophyta; class Magnoliopsida; order Poales; family Poaceae; genus Aegilops; species Aegilops bicornis. Next base: position 68,948,750 of record CM038670.1, on the reverse strand, counting down.
GGGAGAACCACTGCGATTGTGCCCCGGTTGAGCTGGGTTAAGCACCTCAGTAGAGAAAGCTAAAACTGACCGTCATGATAGGGCGAGAGCCGGTCGCTGTTCGAGAGGTTTCTTCGAGTCCCTAAAGACTTATGCCGCTTAGAGCGAGGAGTCGGCTTTGTTCGGCCCAGGCGTGGATAGCGCCCCAAACTCGGTCTTCCGAATACTAGGGGCTTCGCTGAAATTTAAAAATTATAGAATTCTATGGCTAAGTGAGAGTGTTCAAGCATTATAGTCTGGTTGCCTTGTTCGTTGCGTTGAGCGCCTCCCTCGAAGGACCCAAGAATGGGAAAAAGAGCACTCAAGTTTATCTCGAACACCCCAGCACTTGTGGCATGGGGGCAGAAGCCAACGACTCGCCATCTCTCAAATTTAACAAACGGCCGCACAGAAGGTAATATTTTAAATTCACAAGCGTTGCTTAGCGCATATGAACAAGTTTTCAAGCGTACAGGATAACAAATGCGAGTTTACTCAAAAATTACATCTTTGGAGCATTCACCCGCTATAAGGCGGGCACCCTTCAGGACATTCTCATAATACATCTCGGGCTTGCGATACTCCCTGCCCGGTGGTGGAGCATCTGTCACAAGCTTCTCAGCGTCCATCTTGCCCCAGTGCACTTTAGCATGGGCAAGGGCCCTACGGGCACCTTCGATGCAGACGGAGCGCTTGACGACTTCAATCCATGGACAGGCGTCCACCAGCCGCCTCACCAGCCCGAAGTCGCTCCCAGGCACGGTTTCCTCGGGCCACAGCCGAACTATGAGGCCCTTCATGGCCAGTTCGGCCACCTTATGGAGCTCGACCAGCTGCTTCAGCTGGTCGCTCATGGGCAACGGGTGTCCGGCCTCAGCATACTGAGACCAGAACACCTTCTCCGTGGAGCTCCCTTCCTCGGCCCGGTAGAATGCGGCGGCGTCGGACACACTGCAGGGCAGATCTGCAAATGCTCCTGGAGAGCTCCGGATTCGGGTAAGTAACAAGTAATTCACTTTCGCGTGCTTGCTTTGCACGAAGAATGCCTTACCCGCCGCTATCTTCTTTATTGCCTCAATTTCTTGGAGGGCTTTTTGGGCTTCGGCCTTAGCGGCTTTGGCGCTCTCAAGAGCCGAGGCGAGCTCGGACTCTCGAGTCTTTGAGTCATGCTCCAAACTCTCGTGTTTTTCCACGAGAGCCTGGAGCTCTTGCTGCACCTCCGCCACCTGTGCCTCCTGCTTCTCTCGCTCGGTGCGTTCCGCGGCCGCATCGCTTTCGGCCCTGGACACCGCTTCCTTCAGGGTTGCCACCTCGTTCGTGGCCCCTGCAATTTTCGCGTTATTCTTGTTATTTTTTGCAACCACATTTTTTATATATACCCCCATAAGGTATTACTTACCTTCCTTGTCCTCGAGCTGCTTCTTGGCAAGGCCGAGCTCGTTCTCGGACTGCTCGAGGCTCTGCTTCAATGCATTGACCTCCGCAGTCAGTGCGGCAGAGGTCAGCAGCGCAGCCTGCATTCCCATATTGACATTCCTATGTTAGACTCCTACGTACATCTTTTTTAAGATCCTCAATTCGGCTTTTCTTTCCGAACACCAAACTGAGCATCAGGGGCTACTGTCTATGCGGTAATATTTTTTACATATCTTAAATACATACCTCAAAGCCTGTCAGAAGGCTGGCGCATGCTTCAGTCAGCCCGCTCTTGGCGGACTGAACCTTCTGGATCACCGCACTCATAATAGTGCGGTGCTCCTCGTCGAGGGAGGTGCCGTTAAGCGCCTCCAGCAGATTATCCGGTGCCTCCGGTTGGACGGAGGTCGCCGGTGTCGCTGTCTCGCCCTTCTTACGAAGGGGCCGCCTGCCGGACTCCGGAACCACTAAAGGTTCCGGTGCGGAGTCCGGCCGAGGGCCGGACTCAGAACCCTTCGGGGTTTGATCCCCCGTGTGCCCGAAGTCTGGAAGGTTGCCTTGCGGCACCTCCGGGACCTCCTCCTCCTGGCTAGGCCCCTTTTGGGACCCCACTTCAGCGTCGTCCGCAGCGGGAGGAGAGGAGACGGCCGGAAGTGAAGTGCTATTCACATCCGACGAGGCCAGGGAGCCGCTCGTTGAAATGTCGAACCCGTCCTTGGGCGGGCTGCAGGGTTATATTCGGCGTTAGGAGATTCTATGCGACAAACAAAACGCCATGAGTTATTCTGGTATCCGGACACTTACGATGTCACCAGGGGCTTAGTCCTCGGTGGCCACTCCTCTTCGCCGTCGTCGGCGTTGGTGGAGTAGTCCGTAGGGAGGGTCCTTTCCTTCTTGGATCCTTCGGCCTCCCCCGTTGGGGCGGCCTTCCTTTTCTTCTCTCCCCCTGCTGGGGGAGAGGCCTCTTTTTCCTCCTCCTCGCCTTCACGGAGGAGTCCGCCTCTGAGTCATCGGACGATGAGTCCGACAACACCTGGCACCGGGAACTCTTTCGAGTTCTCGTGGCCTTCTTCTTCGCCTTCTTCTCCGGCACCACGTAAGGTGTCGGAACCAGCAGCCCCGTCAATCGGGCGTCCGCTGGGTATTCTGGCAAGGGAGCCGAACAGTTAACCTGCCCGGACTTCTTTTGCCAGGCCTGTCAAAGGTAAGGGAGTTTAGATCCCACATAGAGTCAAACTATGGAAGATGAGTGTCCTGTAAAGGGTAAAATAGCTTACCTCGCCGACTTGACGCTGTGAGCTGAATCCGCGATCTTCGGTAGCGTATGCGGGAGCCTCGGCGCCCTTGAACAGCACCTTCCAGGCATCTTCGTACATAGTGTCGAAGAGCCTGCTCAAGGTTTGGTGCTGTGCCGGATCAAACTCCCACAAGCTGAAGGCCCGTTGTTGGCACGGGAGGATCCGGCGGATGAGCATGACCTGGACTACGTTGACGAGCTTGACCTTCTTGTTCACAAGGTTTTGGACGCAGGTTTGTAGTCCGGTCAGCTCTTCCGAATTACCCCATGTCAGGCCCTTCCCTTTCCAGGAGGTGAGCCGTGTGGGGATGCTAGATCGGAACTCGGGGGCCGCTGCCCATTCAGGGTCACGCGGCTTGGTGATGTAGAACCACCCCGATTGCCACCCTTTGATGGTTTCCACGAAGGAGCCCTCGAGCCATGTAACGTTGGGCATCTTGCCCACCATGGCGCCTCCGCACTCCGCCTGCTGGCCCCCCACTACCTTCGTCTTGACATTGAAGGTCTTCAGCCATAAGCCGAAGTGGGGCTTGATGCGGAGGAAGGCCTCGCACACGACGATGAACGCCGAGATGTTGAGGACGAAATTCGGGGCCAGATCATGGAAATCCAGGCCGTAGTAGAACATGAGCCCCCGGACAAATGGCTGAAGTGTAAAACCTAGTCCGCGGAGGAAGTGGGTGAGAAACACCACCCTCTCATGGGGCCCGTGGGTGGAGATGAGCTGCCCCTTGTCGGGGAGCCGGTGCGCGATGTTGCTGGACAAGTATCCGGCCTTCCGCAGCATCTTGATGTGCCCCTCCGTGACGGAGGAGGCCATCCACTTGCCTCCCGCTCCGGACATGGCTGGGGAAGGTAGAGGCGAGATGTGCGGACATGGGCGCTGGAGCTCGTGTGCGCGGAAATGGATAAGCAAAGGAGGAAGAAGGCGTAGGTAAAAAGGTGGATCCTTATCCTCTTATATGGACGGACGAAACTATGCGTCCCCACCAGCCTGGTAAAACTCACTTATCTCCCAAGCGCCGTAATCAATGGCGCGGTTGGGTTACCCACACCCGTATTGATGAGAATCCCGGAATAAGGGGACATGATCTCTGCTTTGACAAGACGTGCCAAGGAAACCGCCTCGCTAAACGCGCTGAGGTGGAACAGTAAAAACGATTCGAATAAAGGCTTGCCCGTGGTGTGATGTCACGCCACGAAATACGTCAGCAAATTGAATTTATGTGAATATTATTCTCTCTACGGTGGTATGTGGAACTTATTTTGTAGAGCCGGAAACTATCCTTGTGTTCAAAATCTTCTATGAAGTATTCGGAGGAGGAACCCGCCTTGCAATGCCGAAGACAATATGCGCGCCGGACTCGTCGTCATTGAAGCCTGGTTCAGGGGCTACTGAGGGAGTCCCGGACTAGGGCGTGTCCGGATAGCCGAACTATCATCTTCGGCCGGACTCCTGGACTATGAAGATACAAGATTGAAGACTCCGTCCCGTGTCCGGATGGGACTTTCCTTGGCGTGGAAGGCAAGCTTGGCGATACGGATATGTAGATCTCCTACAATTGTAACCGACTCTATGTAACCCTAACCCTCTTCGGTACCTATATAAACCGGAGGGTTTTAGTCCGTATGACGAACAACAATCATACCGTAGGCTAGCTTCTAGGGTTTAGCCTCTCTGATCTCGTGGTAGATCTACTCTTGTACTACCCATATCATCAATATCAATCAAGCAGGAGGGTTTTACCTCCATCGAGAGGGCCCGAACCTAGGTAAAAACATCGTGTCCCTTGTCTCCTGTTACCATCCGCCTAGACGCACAGTTCGGGACCCCCTACCCGAGATCCGCCGGTTTTGACACCGACAAGTGCGTTGAATACTAAGATAAGTTTGATGCTTGATAATTGTTTTGAGATATGAAGATGGTAATATTAGAGTCATGCTAGCTGATTACTTATGAATTCAAAGAATGCTTGTGTTGAAGTTTGTGATTCCCGTAGCATGCACGTATGGTGAACCGTTATGTGATGAACTCGGAGCATGATTTATTTATTGATTGTCTTCCTTATGAGTGGCGGTCGGGGACGACCGATGGTCTTTTCCTACCAATCTATCCCCCTAGGAGCATGCGCGTAATACTTTGCTTTGATAACTTCTAGATTTTTGCAACAAGTATATGAGTTCTTTATGACTAATGTTGAGTCCATGGATTATATGCACTTTTTCCAATCCTTCCACCTTTGCTAGCCTCTCTAACACCGCGCACTTTTCGCCGGTATCATACACCCACCATATACCTTCCTCAAAACAGCCACCATACCTACCTATCATGGCCTTTCCATAGCCATTCCGAGATATATTGCCATGCAACTTTCCACCATTCCGTTTAGTATGATACGCTCCATCATTGTCATATTGCTAGCATAATCATGTAGTTGACATTGTATTTGTGGCAAAGCCACCGTTCATAATTCTTTCATACATGTCACTCATGATTCATTGCATATCCGGTACCTTTGCGGAGGCATTCATATAGAGTCATACTTTGTTCTAAGTATCGAGTTGTAATTGTTGAGTTGTAAGAAAAATAGAAGTGTGATGATCATCATTATTAGAGCATTGCCCCAAGTGAGGAAAGGATGATGGAGACTATGATTCCCCCACAAGTCGGGATGAGACTCCGGACGAAAAATATATATAAAAAAGAGGCCAAAAAAAAGAAAAAAAAAAGAGAAAGGCCCAAAAAATGAGAGAAAAAGAGAGAAGGGACAATGCTACTATCCTTTTACCACACTTGTGCTTCAAAGTAGCACCAAGATCTTCATGATAGAGAGTCTCTCATTTTGTCAATTTCATACTAGTGGGAATTTTTCATTATAGAACTTGGCTTGTATATTCCAATGATGGTCTTCCTCAAAATGCCCTAGGTCTTCGTGAGCAAGCAAGTTGGATGCACACCCACTTAGTTTCTTTTGTAGAGCTTTCATATACTTATAGCTCTAGTGCATCCCTTGCATGGCAATCCCTACTCACTCACATTGATATCTATTGATGGGCATCTCCATAGCCCATTGATACACCTAGTTTATGTGAGACTATATTCCCTCTTTTTGTCTTCTCCACAACCACCCTTCTATTCCACCTATAAGTGCTATATCCATGGCTCACGCTCATGTATTGCGTGAAGATTGAAAAAGTTTTGAAAATGTTAAAGTATGAAACAAATGCTTGGCTTGTCATCGGTGTTGTGCATGATTTAAATATTTTGTGTGGGAAAAGATGGAGCATAGCAGGACTATATGATTTTGTAGGGATAACTTTATTTGGCCATGTTATTTTGAGAAGACATGATTGCTTTGATTAGTATGCTTGAAGTATTATTATTTTTGTGTCAATATGAACTTTTGTCTTGAATCTTTCGGATCTGAATATTCATATCACAATTAAGAAGATTTATATTGAAATTATGCCAAAGTATCACTCTGCATCAAAAATTCTTTTTTTATCATTTACCTACTCGAGGACGAGAAGGAATTAAGCTTGGGGATGCCTGATACGTCTCCAACGTATCTATAATTTTTGATTGCTCCATGCTACTTTATCTACTGTTTTGGACTATATTGGGCTTTATTTTCCACTTTTATATTACTTTTGGGACTAACCTATTAACCGGAGGCCCAGCCCAGAATTGCTGTTTTTTGCCTTTTTCAGTATTTCAAAGAAACAGAATATCAAACGGAGTCCAAACGGAATGAAACCTTCGGGATCGTGATTTTCCAACCGAACGTGACCCAGGAGACTTGGACCCTACTCCAAGCAAAGGTTCGAGGAGGTCACGAGGTGGAGGCGCGCCTGGCGCGCCCCCTCGTGGGCCCCTCGGAGCTCCACCGACGTACTCCTTCCTCCTATATATACCAACGTATCCCGAGCAGTCGTAACAGGAGCCAAAACCTAATTCCACCGCCGCAACCTTACGTATCCTCGAGATCCCATCTTGGGGCCTGTTCCGAGCTCACGGAGGGGGCATCCACCATGGAGGGCTTCTACATCATCACCATAGCCCCTCCGATGAAGTGTGAGTAGTTTACTTGGGACCTTCGGGTCCATAGCTAGTAGCTAGATGGCTTCTTCTCTCTTTTTGGATCTCAATACAATGTTCTCCCCCTCTCTCGTGGAGATCTATTCGATGTAATCTTCTTTTTTCGGTGTGTTTGTTGAGACCGATGAATTGTGGGTTTATGATCCAGTATTATCTATGGAGAATATTTGATTCTTCTCTGAATTCTTTTATGTATGATTGAGTTATCTTTGCAAGTCTCTTCGAATTATCCTTTTTGATTTGGCCAACTAGATTGGTAGTTCTTGCAATGGGAGAAGTGCTTAGCTTTGGGTTCAATCTTGCGGTGTCCTTACTCGGATGTAAAGAGTTGCAAGGCACGTATTGTATTGTTGCCATCGAGGATAACAAGATGGGGTTTTATCATATTGCATGAATTTATCCCTCTACATCATGTCATCTTGCTTACGACGTTACTCTATTTTTACTTAATACTCTAGATGCATGCTGGATAGTCGTCGATGAGTGGAGTAATAGTAGTAGATGCAGAATTGTTTTGATCTACTTGCTTTGGACGTGATGCCTATATACATGATCATTGCCTAGATATACTCATAACTATGCTCAATTCTGTCAATTGCTCAACAGTAATTTGTTCACCCACCGTAGAATACTTATGCTCTTGAGAGAAGCCACTAGTGAAACCTATGGCCCCCGGGTCTATTCTCATTATATCAATCTATATCACTTTATTTACTTGCTTTGTTTTTACTTTGCCTTTATTTTTACTTTGCATCTATCTATCAAAAATACCAAAAATATTATCTCTATCAGATCTCACTCTCGTAAGTGACCGTGAAGGAATTGAGAACCCCTAAGCGTTGGTTGCGAGTTGCTATCGTTTTGTGTAGGTACGAGGGACTTGTGCGTGGTCTCCTACTGGATTGATACCTTGGTTCTCAAAAACTGAGGGAAATACTTACGCTACTTTGTTGCATCATCCTCTCCTCTTCGGGGAAATCCAACGCAGTGCTCAAGAGGTAGCACCGCCCTCTGCCCCGACCTCGCCGTCGCCGCCCTCTGCCGCGCCTCGTCGTCGCCGCCCAGTGAGCCCCCTCCCTTCCCCCGCGTCGTCGCCCCTACCTGCTCTGCTTGCCGCGCGCCGCCGCCACCGCCCCGGCCTGCTCTGCTTTGCCGCGCGCCGCCGCCCCGGCCTGCTCTGTGGTTTTTTTTCATACACTTTTTTGTTCATTGATGTATGCATATATGGATGTTGTATGTATATGTATATATATATGCAGATGTATGTATGATCCATGGATGTGTATGCATTGATGTATGCTTTTTTTGTTCATAGATTTTTTTGTCAATTTATGTATATATATGTTCATATATATATGTGCATATTCAAAAAAAAATTGTGTTGCAAAAGTTACATTTAAGGTTAGTTGATTTAGTGCATTTTTGGTTATTAGTTCTACTATTAGTGCATTTTAGGATAGTAGATTCTAGGTTAGTGGATCGGAGAGGAATAAAACAATTAAAAGGAAGAAAAGAGGAAGAAGGAAGAAGGAAGAAGAAGAAAAAGAAGGAGAGGAAAGAGGAAAATAAGAAGAGGAAGAAGGAGAAGAAGAAGGAGAAGAAGAGGAGAGGAAGAAGTGGAGAAATAAATAAGAAGAGGAAAAAAGAAGAAAAAAATGAGGAGAAGAAGAAAGGAATAGAGGACAAGACTCTATTCCTTTGTTCTTCTTCTCTTTTTTTTCTTCGATCTTCTCCTCTATTCCTTTCTTCTTCTCCTCTTTTTTTCTTCTTCTTCCTCTTCTTATTTTTTATCGGGTATGTCGTTGTCGATATACCCCCTCCCCGATAACTTCGACATGAGGGGGGGGGTCGATAAATAATAGAACTAGTTAAACTAGTTTATTTTTAGTAAGTACTACTTTATTTTATTTATAGTAAGTGCTTAGTAGTTGAACTAGTTGATTTAATAAAACTACTTTATTTTACTATAGAAGTAGTTTATTTTTAGTAAGTACTACTTTATCTTATTTATAGTAAGTGCTTAGTAGTTGAACTAGTTGATTTAATAAAACTACTTTATTTTACTATAGAAGTAGTTTATTTTTAGTAAGTACTACTTTATTTTATTTATAGTAAGTGCTTAGTAGTTGAACTAGTTGATTTAGTAAAACTACTTTATTTTACTATATATAGAAGTAGTTTATTTTTAGTAAGTACTACTTTATTTTATTTATAGTAAGTGCTTAGTAGTTGGACTAGTTGATTTAATAAAACTACTTTATTTTACTATAGAAGTAGTTTATTTTTAGTAAGTACTACTTTATTTTATTTATAGTAAGTGCTTAGTAGTTGAACTAGTTGATTTAATAAAACTACTTTATTTTACTATAGAAGCAGTTTATTTTTAGCAAGAAAATTAATAGAACTAGTTTAATTTTTTTAGTTCAAGCAACTATTCCCGCATCGACGTCGACGATGCCTATCCTGCATCCTCGTTGTCGACTCCGTAGAGGAGGCCGGCTTGATCAGAGGGGCCATGTCCGGGACTGGGCTCCGCCGGGCTGGTATTGGGAGGTGCTACCTTCCGGGGGCGTAGGTTGGTGAGGAGCCAGCCCGTCGTTGACCCGATCCTTGTTTGGTGGCGGTCGTGTGGGCCAGTGACGGTGCCTAGGCTTCCGGACACCGCGGAGGTGGTACGTCACCGTGTCAGCGAGGAGGACGAGCACGTCCGTCGCTACACGGTTGCATTGGAGGGCAGGTTCGACAATACCTGGCAGGTTCTTCAGGGATCTCACTTGAGCTATGATCCTGTGATGGTTGCTTCCCTTTGGGTGTCCACCACCCGCGCCGATACCCGTCGGGCGCTACGGTTCTAGCTGTACTAGCGATGCTATATGTATGATAGTATTCGAGGTGTATTAGTGATAATATTCGACGATGTATGGACGGAAGAGATGATGTAGTTTTTGCTTATAATTGAATGCATGCTAATTTGAATACTACTTTATTTTACGATTTGGTTTTGCTTATTGAATGCTCAAATTGGAAAACTACTCCTACTTTGAATGCTAAAATTGGAGAGCACTATGCAAGGCGTATGCATATGATTAGTTGATAGCTTATAGGGTTTTTGTTGTCGCAGAAATCTAGGAGCCCCCCTCCATCATCCCCACCATCGTCCCCGTCACTGACCCCCTCCGACCTCGAGGTGAGACTAGCCAAATACTTTTTTAGAAAGATAATTAAACGATATTTCGGGTTGACTTTAAGTCTGTCGAGTCTCCACCATATATGAGAGGACGAAGAATCCCGACTGTTGTCATGGGGTAGCTTCTCCTTCGTTCCCGTGTGCTAGACAATTTGGTGTAATGCACTCGGGAACGAAAGGAGGAGCTACCATCACCGATGGTCACAAATGTTAGAGAGGAATCAGTGAGGGAGAGTTCCACCATATATATATGAGAGGACGAAGAATCCCGACTGTTGTCGTGGGGGTCGCTTCTCCTTCGTTCCCGTGTGCTAGACATTTTGGTGTAATACACTCGGGGACGAATGGAGGAGAGACCATCACCAACGGTCGAATGTATACACCACGTGAGCCAAGAGTTTTCAAGAAAAGACTCGATAGACCGATAGTCAACCCGTGATGAATAATAATGATCTAATTTAGTTTTGGTGGTACATATATTTAATTGTACAAGTTTAATCTTTGAATTATGAACATAGGAAATGTCGTCATCGGACGACGAAAGTCTCCCGTGGGAGTGCAGCTGGTGCCACGACGATCGAGGTATGTGCGACAGGCCTCACCTGGACAATGATCGGCGCTTCAGCATTAAGCTCGAAGAGACCTTCGAAGTTGAAATGGTACGCAACGACAACAAGTGTTTTTTTTCGTAATTAAGCATGACTTCAACTATTTCAACGTGTAATTTTCATCTTTTACAATTCGAGTATAGCTTATCCCATGCCATGCAAGACGCTATGTCTTGGAGAGGATGGATTTTGAAGACCATGAAAATTTTGAAACGAAGAAAATTCAGCGAAGGACCCATCATGATATGAATTTTGAAGTAAATCTGTATAATGCTGAGAGCGTAACCCATTTTGGTTGCAAAAAATGGGAAGCATTTTGCAAGATGTATGGTTTTGATGAGGGTATGCTTGTCACCATGGATCTTGGTGATCCTGGCATCGACCAAGACAATATGGACATTTGGGTCCTTGTTGATACGCCTCCAGTTCTACCGCTATGTGAGTTTCTCAAACATAGTTAATTATTAACTAATTTATATTGTTCATTTAAAAATAGTTGACAACTTATTTTGATTGTTCAAAGAATGTGCGGAAGATGGTAGACAGAACCTACTACACCGATGGCTCTGAGTTAACTTATAAGGAGAAAAATCATCTGGTCGGATTTTGTACAGATCTTGAGAATTACAATATCTACAATCAAACTCCTCAACATTATGTTCAATACGTGCCACTAGTGCACGTGTTGAACTACGGTAACTACCATGGAGATACCCTGATAAGATTTTTTACTATTACGACATTCGTGCATCTTTTGCATACTTCTAAAACTAGTACATCATTGCTAACTATGAAGTTATTACTTTCAACAGAGAATCCCGACGGATTGTGTGCCTCATTTGATGTATGAGTATGGTAGCCTTCATGTTTTGAACATACAACTAGGTCATCCTACGAATCTCAACTGTCCATACCAGATTTCTAAAAGAAGTGGAGACATGCTAATCAGAGAATGAAAAAAATGTATGGACAGTCGTAAGGAGGTTCTTGGAAGCAAAAGGAAGCGCCACAAGAAGAATTGGAGACAGAATGATCTCCATTCTCCATAATGGAGAGTCAGTGTCTATATTGTTTTATGCTATTTTACCTTAAATAGGGTATTTAGGTCCTGCCTAATACTGATGATCATGTGCTAAGAACAATTAAGTAGGGTTGGTTTGATGACTATCCGGATGATGATCGTATGACTTGTTATTAATAACGAGTAGAAGTTGTATGATGATGATTAGTAGGACTTGTTATTATGATGATGCATGATGCGAGCATGAAGAGTTATTATATATCTGTGGGTGAAATGAACATGGATTGGATTGAAGTGAAGGCAACATGCATGTGGTGCATGTCGAAAGTAGTACAATCCAAACTTGATCAAGTTAGGATTAGTATTACTTTCGACATGCACCACATGTTGCCTCACTTCAATCTAAGTCATGTTTAGGCATAGCAGTAGCAGTAGCTCGGAGATAAGAGAGGACACATCTCTCTATTAGCTACCTATAACAACCTAAATTAACCCCCAAAACCCCTAAACCACCTCCTTTAAAAAAACCAGCCCCTGAAATGCTGACACATGGAAGCTTATTGGTCCCGGTTGGTGCTACCAACCGGGACCAAAGGCCCTCCTGCCTGGGCTTGCCGGAGCGGCCACGTGGAGGCCCATCTGTCCCGTTTAGTATAAGAACCGGGACTAAAGGCCTAGGTCATTAGTAACGATCCTTTAGTCCCGGTTCCCCAACCGGGGCAGATGGGCCTTATGAACCGGGGCAAATGGCCCTTTTTCTACTAGTGATATTTTGTAGTCTCTACGATGATGCATACATGTCAACTATGGGTGTTGGCTCTAACAATTCGCATTGGTCTCAAACCAATGACATGCACTTTGAGGACCATGAGTTCGAGGTGGACGAGGATGGTGAGGGCATTGTCGACGCACCGAAAGGAAGAGCGGGCAACTACACCAATGCCGAAGACATCTTACTATGCAATACTTGGTTGCAAGTGTCGAGGGATCCATCCGTTGGAGGTGATCAAAGTAGAGATGCTTATTGGGACCAGATGAAGTAACACTTTGATGTTCGCAACGTGAGTGGAATTGACCGCTCCGAGTGATCTCTTCGGTCCCGGTGGTCGACAATCAACAAGGATTGTCAAAAGTGGGCGGCCGCACAAAAGGCGGTTGACAAGTTGAACCCAAGTGGCACAAATGAGGACGATAGAGTAAGTGGCATTTCATTCATGTTCATCCATGTTCATCATACTTGTTGTTGGTGTTTGAAGTGCTAAAACTTGTTTTGTTTTCATGTAGTTTAACATTGCACAAAACTTGTTCAAAGGAGAGTAGAAGAGGACCAAGAAGGGGAAGATCAAGAAATGAAGGCCATTTACCTTGCCTCATTGCTATGAGGTGTTAAAGGATGATGAGAAATGCAAGAAGCGTGATGATTTGGATTTGAGCAACAAACGCAAGCGAACAATTGAGTTGAATGATGATGACGATGATGAGGAGGAGGATGCATCAAGTGATGACGGCAAGAGAAGCCCCACACCCAACTCGGTTTAATACTCGAAGCCAAAACGACCAGATGGAACCAAGAAAGACGCAAAAGAAAAGAAGAAGAGGAAAGGAGATGATGAGCTCAAAAATACTATGGAAGCTATTGTGAAGGCAAGAAAAGAAGCCAACGAGGTGAGGAAAATGGCAAGGAACCAAGATGCCGCGGCCGAGGAGAGGAGGTTGGCAGCCGAGGAGAGGAGGGTGGCGGCCGAGGAGAGGAAGATGGCTTTGAAGGAGAGGAAGGTGAGCAATGAGGAGCGAACTAGATTGTTGGAATGGGAGAAGCACTTGATTTTCTTGGACACATCTAACCTCAATGAGGCGCAAAAGGAATTTGTCAATCTTTTCCGTGAAGAAGTCTTGATCCAAAAAAGAGTCATGATTCGAGCAATGGGTGGCGGTGGCCTTGGCGCCATGGGAGGCATGGGTGGCTTCGGAGCTACCATGGGCGGCTTAGGTGCCATGGGTGGCTTTGGAGCTACCACTACTAGAAAAAGGCCTACTAATGGCGCACCGGTTTTGCCTACTAATGGCGCACTACCGGTGCGCCATTACTAGCACGCCATTAGTATTAGTAACATTTTTTTTTTCAAATTTTGTTTTCAAATTTTTTCAGAATTTTTTTTAAAAATTTTTTTAATTTTTTTTCAAATTTTTCTTAATCTCAGTTCACTATGGCTTAATCTCGGGTCAATATGCTTAATCTCAGGTCAAATCGCACTCCGTGGTCAAACTTCCCGAAAGGTCACCCATCCTCACACTACTCCAGCCCAAGCACGCTTAACTTCGAGTTCTATCCAACCCCAAAGAATGTTTCACTTCACTGTGCACTTGTTGATATATCTAGCATATCAATCTGTTATACCTTGTTGATGTCTAGGACTTTGTTCATGTTCATGACTATGATGAAATTTTGAAAAATATTTCAAACTTCCGGTCATATTACGTATCATTTTTGAAAAAATTAAAAAAATTCAAAACCAATTTTTTTCTGTTACTAGTGGCGCACCACATCCATGGTGCGCCACTAGTAAGTTTGAAATTTTTGAATTTTTTGCCGCTAGATCTTGAAAGCCCGTAACTTTTTTCTGTTAGCTTTTGGGGATTTTGAAAATGTTTAACGAGGTTCCCCCGTTAAATTTGGATGTAACTTTTCGAGTAGATGATTTTTCATATAAAAACTTTTTCATCCGAGTTCGTATGCAAAAGTTATTCCCATTTTATAAATTTCGGAGAGATTTTGCAAATAAAGTCGAAATTCATATTTGTAAATTTTCCCAAAAACTAGAGCACATAACACATGGGAAACATATTTTCTTTTATTTTTTGACATTTCTATCATTTTCTTTTTTTTAACTGAAAAGGCGATCGTGGGGTTGCATTCGTTATTGGGGCAAGTTAGTAATGGCGCACCACACCCACGGTGCGCCATTACTAGTTTAACTAGTAATGGCGCACCACACCCACGGTGTGCCATTACTAGTTTTGAAAAAAAAATTGATATTTTTTTTGATTTTTTTTAAAAAACTTAGTAATGGCGCACCAGTGGAAAGTGCACGACGGATGGTACACTACTAGTAATGGCGCACCGAGACATGGTGCGCCATTAGTAACAAATTTCTTTTTATTTTTTTTACTTTTTTTTCAAAACTACTAATGGCGCACGGCGGATGTGGTGCGCCATTACTATGTCAATTAGTAATGGCGCACTATGCAACGGTGCGCCATTAGTAACAAAAAATTTTTTTATGTTTTTTTTTTCAAAACTACTAATGGCGCACTACACACCAGGTGCGCCATTAGTAATATATTACTAATGGCGCACCGAGACATGGTGCGCCATTAGAATATAGTAATGGCGCACCACATCACAGGTGCGCCATTAGTGGCCATTCCATCTATAGCCCTTTTTGTAGTAGTGTACCATGGAGACCATGGGAGGCATGGGTGGCATGGGTTGCTTTGGAGCACCCCTCGGCGCCATGGCCGCCATGGGAGGCATGAGTTTTGCGTCTCTCATGGGAGGCATGGGTGCTCCTCCGGCCGCCATGGGCGGAATGTCTTCTGGTGTGCCTCACACATCTTCCCATGAAGATGTCGTTGAAGATCTTGCCAACACCGTCCGAGCTTCACGTGATGCGGTGCGCGACAATGATGATGAGGACGAGGAAGAATCATCTTCGGAGGAGCAAGAATCGTCTTTGGAAGATGAGGACGAAGACGAGGACGAGGATTGATGTGTTTTTCGTTTGTGTCATGAACTTGGTTTGCATTTTGAACTTGGTTGGATGAACTTGTGGGCATGATTTTAAACTTGTGGGCATGAACTTTTATTTCATCAACTTGTTTGTCTGAAATTTATATGACATGTTCATTGCATTTTGAGTGTTTGAAATCCATTTTGTGTTCAAAATGCAACATATGGTATGCGCCGGCGAGTCGTGCGCGCTGTATTTTTGCGCGCTGCTAGAGCGGCGCGCACGCTGCATTTAAGCGCAGTTGCTGGAGCCAGCGCTGCCCGCCGCGCCAAACCAGATGATGGGCGTATGGCAAACTAGTTTTTTGCGCGCGACGCGTTCGGCGGCTGTTGGAGATGCTCTTATGGCGCTGTTTTTGGGCGCCGCTTAATCTGCTACTAATTATAAATAGGGGGTTGAGGTTCCTGATTGATCTTGCTTTATTGTGTGTTCTTTCTTTATATTGTCTGATTTATGGTTTGCGGAAG
This sequence comes from Aegilops bicornis, assembly GCA_021605145.1. NCBI lineage: Eukaryota > Viridiplantae > Streptophyta > Magnoliopsida > Poales > Poaceae > Aegilops > Aegilops bicornis. Next base: position 68,932,846 of record CM038670.1, on the reverse strand, counting down.
TTACTTTGGAGGGGGATCCCGTCATTGATTGTCCTCCTGGAATTTGGTATGTTGTTGTTACTAGCCATGCCCGCGCGGCGGCACGCCGCGCCTGTTAAGACGTTGTGCGAGAAATTCTAAATAACTACTCGGTTTTTCCTTGTTCACTTTTTTTATGGCATGGAGGATGTAGGAATCTTCATTGATTGACTTGTATGAAATATTGTAGAGATTATGTACCAGTAGAAAGAGGTTATTGCAATAAATATCTTGCTATGAAGTTCATATGCCCCCACTGTAATGATAACGGAGGGAAATCTCGTCCTCTTTTATGATAAGGTAGGAATAGAAGTTTCGCATGACTGATCCTTGTCTCTTTCTTTAGCAACATTGAAATCCTCATGGACCTTTAGGAATTCAGACTTGTGTAACAACCAGGCCATATAGGAGATATCCTAATATTGACCAAACAAATAAGCAGAGTGCAGAAGGGAACTTTCCAAACAAAATTCAATGCAACACATAATGTGTTTTTCTTTTTACTCAAGTAACTGAAGCAGGTTGAATAGTCTATACCCTAGTAGAAAAGAAGAACAAAGACCTGTTGATCCTATGTGTACTGTAGATACATAAGTTTTAAGGGTGCTATGATCAGGGAAACACTAATATGCAAGGGCAATATGGTCAGAATGATAAATAAAAAGTAACATTTTTCCAATGAGAAGCATGTATCGCTGATATATGTAGATCGAGGTGATTTATCTATATCACACCTATGTTCAAGAGCAAATCATGTATATTTGTCAAAAAAGCTAATGCAAACATATAATGTGTTGTGCTAATCACTAACAGGGAAAGTAGGTGCTACCGCGCTCTGCAATAGGCAACAACCAAGAGATACGACCGAGGATAATATGTGCAGAAGAAATAACAACACCTATAACAACATAAAAGGCTGGTACTGCAAGTGAGGTAAAAGAAGTAATCAGTATCTAACTGAACCATAAATCAGAGAAAGATATAATCATAATTAACTCAATTTTTCTTCATTGTGCATTATTTCTTGTAGCATTGGCAACACAATCAGTTGTTTCAAATTGCATCATTTCTGCGGGGTAGGTCGATGACCTTCAAAGCGCACACGGACCTCCCACTAAACCTGAACGCCAAGGACTGATGCAGGTGCCATTGCCGCACGTAATCATGAATTGAAATAAACACAACCTATAGCCGCCAAGGTTCAATTCGGACGCAAATTAATGACATCAAAGAACCCAATTCACTCAAATGATAGCCAAATTAACTACTCTGTAACCGGTTAGCTCAAATTAATCAATGTAGCTTGTAAAAAAACTTCAGAAAAAATTACAAAAAGAAGCCTTTCCATCTGGCATGCAAGTATGTTCCTCACAATGTACATTTCTAGTTGTTGGAAGTGTAAGATACTTCCATTCTATAGTCATTTTGTGAAGTTCAACTTTGGAGTTCCCAACCATGCAGGCATCTATGTTATCTGAGTGCCCCTTCACATAATATCTTGTTATGTGGTAGCCGTGCTATCTTCCCTCTAGAATTGTAGTAGTTACGATGTTATCTGAATCTTGGGTATTGCCTGAACTGTAGTAGTCTAGGATGTTCCCCATACACCAGCCTCCCCTGTCCAATACCATGTTGAGGGTGAAGGGAAGTATTGGGAAGCCAAACATTGCAGGCTTCAGAAATGACCTTGTAAACAGATTTAAGTGGAGGGCTTAGCACCAACATACCATATTACACAGGAGCACCAGTTTCACTATCAGCCTCCCGCCAAGAGTGAAGCAAAAACCACCGCAGAAGTAGCTATCTATCTTTTGGATTTGAATCATCTCTGAAATGTTAAAAAAACATTCCTTATGCAAATTCGCTTCTGGAATGAATAAATGTATTTAACTCACCTATCCCTGTGTAGTCCCGTCATTATTGATCGCAGCACCCTCTTTGCGTATAAACTACCTTATCATTATGAACCTGATATAGCATTATTAGATCGCAGCTATCCCTGGTTGGCGTCGAATGAGTTTGATAAACAGAGAAACATTATTTAATCTCATCTTCTCTCTGTCAACCAAAGAATTGTTCAGAACTTATGAAACAAATGCTGATAATCTCAAATGTTTGATAAAACTTTATTTCCTTTATACCAATATAACTGGTAATTTTAAATGAGTCTTACAAAACACAGTTTTCATCAGCGGGGTTAATATCCATTATTCAACCTCTTGACACCATTGAACTAAGACGGAAATATATCATTTTCAAATAAGATATAACAGTTAGGAAGAGAAGAATCATCGGAGAAAGAAGAAGATATACATCTCCAATAATACAACCAATCTTACATGAGAATCATACAATTTGCCCGACATATAATCTGAACACAATGCTTATGGACCCAACTATGTAGATAACACATCAATTTCAAATTAAACCTGAGCTTCCACATCATATCCCTACTCAGAACAAACGCCGATATTAGAAATTCACACAAAGCCTATGCTCCGATCAACCCAATGGAAAAGGAACGCAAAAACAGTACTTATTGCCTAACGCCATACCCGCTGAAGTGATGAATACATGGCCGGCGAGATGACGCGGCCGGGCAAAACATGAAACTGGGCTGGATTTGTTCGCCGGTTGAAACGGATCCAAAATTCAGAATTAATAAATTACTACAGATGTGGAAGGGGGGAATCTTGTGTGCTTACATATGAACTGCAGCTCGCTAGGCTGGATCTCGACGACGCCTTGTCCCATGGACATCAGATGCTCCAATTCGAGGCGACGTCACTACGGGCGTTCCTTTGAGGCTCCAGCCACCGCTGGTGGAAGAACTCGATTGACATCTCGGAGGCTGCCATGGGAAGAGATGTGGTAGCCATGGCAGTCTTCCTGGATGGCCTGGGCGTGGAAGAGGACGCCGGTGGTCGGGATGGCGGCCGCTGCTGCCGCCGCTCCAGGACTCAATTGTGCTTATGTGGCTCGAGGTAACCACCTCCGCCGCGTCGGTCGCGCTTCCTGTACGCCATCTCCGATGGCTCCTGCCACCAACTCGGCCATGGGGAGAGGAGATGCGTTGCGGAGCTCAAGCGGGAGGGGAGACATGAGCTCGGCGGTGGGATGGGGAGGGCCGCGAGGAGGCGAGATAGTGACGGCAGTCTCGCTGCCGCATGCCGCAGGTCGCCGCTCATGGTCACAGCGCGCACGCACCAGCCGCCGTTGCTGCCCGAGCTCCGCCTGGCCGAGCACCGCCGCGGCCACACGTGAGCCCCGCCGATGCTCACCGCCCACGCTCGAACTGCGAGCCACCTGCACCGCCGTCGCCGCACTACGTGAGCCCATCCATGGCCTCGTGCTCGTTGCCATAGTATTGTGCTGGCCGTCGCCATGGTCGTGGGGCTCTGCGGAGCGCGCGTTGTGAGCCACGCCGCGCGCCATGGGGACCTCACCGACCTCCAGCACCACCGCATCCGGCCCTGCTGGCCGAGGCCTCACACAACCACCAGCGCGTGTAGGCGCCGCTGAGATGGATAATGGTGCAGGAGTGAGCTCGACGGCCTATATAGGGAGGTACTGCGGCGAAGCAGCAATTTGAGCGGTGGGCGGTGAAGTCGAGACAACGTGCGAGTCTTCCAGAGGGAGGTCGACATGCGGAGCCAACCGACAGGAGAAGCGAAGACCAATCTGTGAGCTCACAGCATGTTTCCATTCCCTTTGTGCATTTCTTCCGCTCTCACGTGGCTCTCCTACAATGCAAACACATGTCGACCTATTGCATGCTAGAACCGCATGAGAAGGAAAGAAAATTTGAAAACCTGCATGCTAGAACAACGCAAGGGAGGAAAGCAAGATTGGAAAGGAACACACCACATGGAGTGCATACACCTTTATTGAAGATAGAGACTGATTGGAGGAAACAGAAAACACTAAACGAACCAACACAAACGGCACACACGTTCAAAAAATTTGAAATGGAAATCTAGGTACACCACACACTCCTACACGGTAATTTCCCAAAAAAATACACGTGCCACCAGCTGGATTAGCAAGGAGTCACTTTCATCCAAGTGGGTGAACCTCAAAGCAAAAACTCTCCCGCACTACCGGAACAGGGCCATACCCCGACGGCCAAAACAATGCCGACGGCCACCGTCGGCTTCTTCGGAGATATGCCGACAGCCTGGGCCCGGCCGTCGGCGTAAAAAGGCCGTCGGGATACGCAGAGATAGGCCGACGGCAACCGTCGGCATAGAATGGCCGTCGGCCTATTCGCATATTCGCCGACACCGCCGTCGGCTTACAACGGCCGTCGGCATACCCGTGGGGCCCGCCACCGGCTAACGGCGCGGACCTATGCCGACGGCCGACACGGGGGTCGGCATAGGTCCAAAGGCCACGTCATCGATCCCGGCCGCACCATGAGCCTATGCCGACGCCGCCGGCATACCGCCACGTCGGCGATCCGCGACGCTGGTCGGATCTATGCCGACGGCTAAGCCGTCGGCATAGATATATTTTTTTCGTTTATATTTTTTAATGCTTTTTTGTGTATTATTATATCAACTAACATGTAGCATGTTAAAAGTAAACATACATATGAATATATATGTAGTTTGTTTTTTTTCATATATTATGAATATATATATAGTTTGTATTTTTTCGAGCACGTTAATAATGTGCGGTCATGTTCTTTAAATATAGATCCTTATATTTTATTAAAATAAAAAACAGCTATGCCGACAGAAGTTTTGTGGCAGTTGCAAACGCACGACACCCGTCTCCCGAGACTGACCCCCTCACATCTCATGGTGTGCCCCCTCATGGACGGCGCCGACGCCGCACCGGAGGGGGGAAACGGACGCTGCCGGGTCTACACGGGGTGGATATAGCTGTGGTTTTGGCCCGGATGTTGCTCGGGTGTCCCTGCAGGGCCGACCTAACACAACCGGGTGGAGAGGTCCACTTTGGTCAAAGCCCGTCCGTGGGAAGTCAAAGGCTAGATCTCGTGGTCAACCGCTCCAGGGTTAGGCGGGACGGGGGCCCTGGGGGGTAGCAATGCCACCGGAGCATCGTACCGGGCCCTCATACATGCGTGGTGGTGTTGTGGCATGTCCGAAGAGGCGGCACGCGTCTCCGGTGCGTGCCCCCCCCCTCACGGACGGCGCCGCCGCCGGCACCCGGAGGGGGGAAACGGACGCGTCGGGTCTACACGGAGTGGATGTAGCTGTGGGGCTGGCGGATGTTGCTCCCGGTGTCCCTTCGGGCCGACCCGACACAACCGGGTGGAGAGGTCCACTGCTCAAAGCCCGTCTGCAAAGTCAAAGGGCTAGATCCCGTGGTCAAACGCTATGTGGTTAGGGCGGACGGGGCCCTGGGGTAGCAATGCCACCGGAGCTGCCGCATCGGGCCCCTCATACATGCGGGTGGTGTTGTGGCATGTCCGAAGAGGCGGCACGCGTCTCGGGTTGTGGCCCCTCACGGACGGCAATGAAACGGTAGTAGACGCTTCTGCGGTAACGATGCAGCGGGAATATTATTAAATACTTGGAGCGCGATAAAATCATGAGTTTTTTACACAACGTGGGCAGATGTGCGATAGGAGTGATGGTAATTTTTCATAATTTTGTGGGATGTAGAAGGATCTGACCACTTCCCTCACGCTGGATTGCTCTTCGTGACGCTCACGATTGTGGGCCGGCGGCCTCCGGGGTAGCATACCGTCAAATCTTGCGAGGCGGCCTCTCACAAGTCTGGAAGTGTTGAGGCGGTTGCAAACGCCCAAAGACGCTGCCTCCGGTGTGCCCCCCTCACGGACGGCGCCACGCCGGCACCCGGAGGGGGAAACGGACGCGTCGGGTCTACACGGAGTGGATGTAGCTGTGGGCCTGGCCCGGATGTTGCTCCCCGGTGTCCCTCTGGGCTGACCCGACACAACCGGGTGGAGAGGTCCACTGGTCAAAGCCCGTCTGTGCAAAGTCAAAGGGCTAGATCCCGTGGTCAAACGCTACAGGGTTAGGCGGGACGGGGGCCCTGGGGGGGTAGCAATGCCACCGGAGCGTCGTACCGGGCCCTCATACATGCGGGGTGGTGTTGTGGCATGTCCGAAGAGGCGGCACGCGTCTCCGGGTTGTGGCCCCCCTCACGGACGGCAATGAAACGGTAGTAGACGTTCTGCGGTAACGATGCAGCGTGAATATTATTAAATACTTGGAGCGCGATAAAATCATGAGTTTTTTACACAACGTGGGCACATGTGCTATAGGACTGATGGTAATTTTTCATAAATTTTGTGATGGAGAAGTATCTGAACACTTCCCTCACGCGGATTGCTCTTCGCACGCTTCACGATTGTGGCGGGCGGGCCTCCGGGGTAGCATACCGTCAAATCTTGCGAGGCGGCCTCTCACAAGTCCGGAAGTGTTGAGGCGGTTGCAAACGCCCAAAGACGCTGCGTCTCCGGTGTGCCCCCCCTCACGGACGGCGCCGCCACGGCACCCGGAGGGGGAAACGGACGGCCGGGTCTACACGGAGTGGATGTAGCTGTGGCTGGCCGGATGTTGCTCCCGGTGTCCCTCTCGGGCCGACCCGACACAACCGGGTGGAGAGGTCCACCGCTCAAAGCCCGTCTGCAAAGTCAAAGGGCTAGATCCCGTGGTCAAACGCTTCTGAGGTTAGGGCGGACGGGGCCCTGGGGTAGCAATGCGACCGGAGCGTCGCAGCGGGCCCTCATACATGCGGGGTGGTGTTGTGGCATGTCCGAAGAGGCGGCACGCGTCTCCGGGTTGTGGCCCACCTCACGGACGGCAATGAAACGGTAGTAGACGTTCTGCGGTAACGATGCAGCGTGAATATTATTAAATACTTGGAGCGCGATAAAATCATGAGTTTTTTACACAACGTGGGCACATGTGCTATATGACTGATGTTAATTTTTCATAATTTTTTTGTGGTGGAGAAGTATCTGAACACTTCCCTCTACGCGGATTGCTCTTCGCACGTCTCACGTTGTGGCGGCTGACCTCCGGGGTAGCATACCGTCAAATCTTGCGAGGCGGCCTCTCACAAGTCCGGAAGTGTTGAGGCGGTTGCAAACGCCCAAAGACGCTCTCCGGTGTGCCCCCCTCACGGACGGGCGCCGCCACCGGCACCCGGAGAAACGGACGCTTGCCGGGTCTACACGGAGTGGATGTAGCTGGGCTGGCCCGGATGTTGCTCCCGGTGTCCCTCCGGGCCGACCCGACACAACCGGGTGGATAGGTCCACTGCTCAAAGCCCGTCCGTGCAAAATCAAAGGGCTAGATCCCGTGGTCAAACGCCTTCTGAGTGGTTAGGGCGGACGGGGCCCCGGGGGTAGCAATGCCACCGGAGCGTCGTACCGGGCCCTCATACATGCGGGTGGTGTTGTGGCATGTCCGAAGAGGCGGCACGCGTCTCCGGGTTGTGGCCCCCCTCACGGACGGCAATGAAACGGTAGTAGACGCTCATGATAACGATGCAGCGTGAATATTATTAAATACTTGGAGCGCGATAAAATCATGAGTTTTTACACAACGTGGGCACATGTGCTATAGGACTGATGGTAATTTTTCATAATTTTTGTGATGGAGAAGTATCTGAACACTTCCCTCTACGCTGATTGCTCTTCAGACGCTTCACGTTGTGGCCGCGGCCTCCGGGGTAGCATACCGTCAAATCTTGCGAGGCGGCCTCTCACAAGTCTGGAAGTGTTGAGGCGGTTGCAAACGCCCAAAGACGCTTCTCCGGTGTGCCCCCCTCACGGACGGCGCGCCGCCGCACCCGGAGGGGGGAAACGGACGCGCCGGGTCTACACGGAGTGGATGTAGCTGTGGGCTGGCCCGGATGTTGCTCCCGGTGTCCCTTCCGGGCCGACCCGACACAACCGGGTGGAGAGGTCCACTGCTCAAAGCCCGTCTGCAAAGTCAAAGGGCTAGATCCCGTGGTCAAACGCCATGTGGTTAGGCGGGACGGGGCCCTAGGGGGTAGCAATGCCACCGGAGCGTCGTACCGGGCCCTCATACATGCGGGGTGGTGTTGTGGCATGTCCGAAGAGGCGGCACGCGTCTCCGGGTTGTGGCCCCCCTCACGGACGGCAATGAAACGGTAGTAGACGTTCTGCGATAACGATGCAGCGTGAATATTATTAAATACTTGGAGCGCGATAAAATCATGAGTTTTTTACACAACGTGGGCACATGTGCTATAGGACTGATGGTAATTTTTCATAATTTTTTGTGATGTAGAAGTATCTGAACACTTCCTCTACGCTGGATTGCTCTTCAGACGCTCACGATCGTGGCCGGCGGCCTCCGGGGTAGCATACCGTCAAATCTTGCGAGGCGGCCTCTCACAAGTCCGGAAGTGTTGAGGCGGTTGCAAACGCCCAAGACGCGTCTCGGTGTGCCCCCTCACGGACGGCGCCGCCGCCGCACCCGGAGGGAAACGGACGTCGGGTCTACACGAGTGGATGTAGCTGTGGGGCTGGCCGGATGTTGCTCCGGTGTCCCTCTGGGCCGACCGAACACACCCGGGTGGATAGGTCCACTGCTCAAAGCCCGTCCGTGCAAAGTCAAAGGGCTAGATCCCGTGGTCAAACGCTACAGGGTTAGGCGGGACGGGGGCCCTGGGGGGGTAGCAATGCCACCGGAGCGTCGTACATGCCACCCGGTTGTGGTAGGTCATCCGATATATATATAAACAGCAACGTCCCGATGCGGCTGTTCCCCATTCCAGGTGCCGGCTAGCGGTGGCACCGCTCGTGAGGCGGGTCACACCGCTGTGTACAGAACCGAAAAATAATGTATGTATGCTTATTAACAAGTACTATATGTAAGTTAGTCAAATAATAATATTTAAGAAAACATAAAATATAGCTATGAAAAAAAAGAAAAAAACTAACGAGTGGAGGGGGTTGACCGGGAAGTGGATAAGGGAACTATGATAAAAAGATCGATGACGTGGTAAAAAAAGGAAAAAAAAAGAAAAAATAACTATGAAAAAAATATAGCTAAGAAAAAAAAGAAAAAAAAGAAAAAAAAATATGCCTACGGCTAAGCCGTCGGCATAGGTGCCACGTGGCGACCTCAGCTATCTTAAGCGGCTTAGCCGTCGGCATAGGATACTTATCCACTCGACCAGCTGGCCCACCACTCGACCCCACCCCCACCACGACCAGCCCCCCGCCCCCACCCCGACCAGGCCGCCGCACAAGACGCCTCCCCGCCAGCGGCACCCCACCCGCCCCCACCCCGACCAGCCGCCGCCAAGATGGCTCCTCCCATGCCGCCGCTTCCCCTCGACCACGCCAGACGGCCCGTTCTTCCTGCCCGACCGCCCCGACGCGGCCTCTCCCGATCATGCCTCTCCCGACCTGCAGCCTCTCCCCAGCGATCACAGCGCCTGCCTCCCCAACCCAGCAGGCTGCTGCGGCCAGTCGCAGCTGGCCGGCCCCATCCCTCCGTCCCCGACCGCCTGCCTCACCACCCCTCCACCGCGCGCCCTGCCGCCCCTCTCGGTGAGCAACTTTTTTTCATTTTTTCATTTTTTGCTAATGGATGTTGGATGGATGTTAGATAATGGATGTTAGATGTTAGATGGATGTTAGATGTTAGATGGATGTTAGATGTTGATGTTAGATGGATGTTAGATGTTAGATAATGGATGTTGGATGTTGGATGTTAGATGAATGTTAGATGTTGGATGTGGGATGTTAGATTTTTATCATGATGATCTTGTCATTTGAGTTGTGCTCCAAAATTGGTATAAGATGAGTGGTTATTTTTATGATGATGATCTTGTCGAAAAAATTGAACCGGACAAACTTGGACACTTGACAGAAATTGAACCGGACAAAATTGGACACTTGACAAAATTGAACCGGACAAAATTATGATATGATGAGTGGTTATTTAATCATGATGATCTTGCTAAAAAAATTGAAGGACAAAATTTGACACTTGACGAAACATGATTTTTTTTCATAGTTAAAAGTATCAATGCTTAATGTGATGTGATGACCTAATTTTTTTTCACTCGGTGTAATTAACAGGATTTGTGGTGTTCCATCTTCGTGGAGTGATCGTCGACGTTGGAGGTGTTGGTCCAGGATCGTCCCTCTCCTTTGATCGACTACATCGGAGGGTGAGCAACAATTCCATGACCTCGTCCACTTTTTTCCATGTAACTAGATTGAATTTTCACATCAAGTCGCCTAACCTAGGTCTCCCGTCCGAAAGGGTTGCATCGGTAAATATGCATTCAATTGCATATTTATCACCGCAGCTCTTTCGGATTGTCCAGCGCTTTCCACGGACAGCCGAGGATGTGTAGATTGGTACGTTGTTCATGCTCTACCCGTTCGAGACAGGATTTGGCGGCGCCTCCTGTTGTTCTCCGGATGCACATTCTCTCGGCATTTTGCCGAGACGTGTATTTGGAGAACAGCGGGAGGTCTTGCCAAATTTTGTCTCGGAATGGGGTAGAGCATGGACCGTACTCAATCTACACATTCTCGGTGGATTAGGACCCATCTTTACCTATTAGAGATGTAGGTGGATTACTCGTCAACCTTGTAAAAAATAAAATATTGATGTTGGTAATTTAAATGAATCCTTAATTTTGTTGTGTGGCTTCCAATAAAGCAGAGATGGCAGATAATCAGTGGATGTATAGTGGGTTTATCCGTCGGAATCAAGTAACAACAGAGTGGGTCGAGAAAACTGATGTGTTTTTGAAAGAGATATTCCGTAGTCCAATGAGGATGGTGCCGAATGCCCGTGTGCGGATGTGAGACGATCCGCAGAGATAAGAGTGAGATGACTAAGCACCTTCGCACGCATGGATTTATGCCCAAATTTAATATGCCGATAAACTTTGCCCAGCAGGACCGTGGTAGAGAGGATGTGATACGACAACGCGTCGCTGGTTATGAGGACGATGGGGTTAGAGACATGCTAGATGATGTCTTTGCTGCACAGCCGACACCTCCGTCACATTCAGCGAATGAACCGGAGGAGCCGGAGGAAACCGCAAAAGGCCTTCCCGGAAATCTTGGCCTCGTCAAAGAAACCTCTCTATGAGGGTGCCAAGCTATGCATCTTTGGATGCCATCTCGCAATCGATGGCGTGAAGGCTGAGTACGGTCAGCCGAGGTTGCTTCAAGCATTTCGGGAGTATGGGCTAACAGCCTGCCCGAGGGCCATGAACTGCCGAAAACCATATGCAGTACGAATAAAATCATGAAAGCGCTCTCCATGGACTATGAGAAAATACATGTTTGTCCAAAGAATTGCCTTTTGTTTAGGCATGAGTATGCGGATAACAACTACTGTAGGAAGTGCGGTTCCTCTCGGTATATTGAGGTGGTCGATAAGCATGGTCAAGCGGCAGCTAAAAATCCTCGTGAAGGTTCTTGATTATCTTGATTTTATAAAAAGACTGCAGCGCCTTTTCATCACCGAGGAGTCTCGCCAAAATGATGAAGTGGCACAAGGAAGGAAAAGGTACAATCCAAAAAAATTGTACATACATCAAGGTGAAGCATGGAAGTCATTCGATATAAAGTACCGGAGGAAGCGGCCGAAATTTGGGAATGTCGAATTGCTATAACGGTGATGGGTTCAATCCATATGGTATGTCGTCTAATCCATACAGCTGCTGGCCCATATTTGTTATTCCGCTCTATCTCCCTCCCGGCGCCATAATGCTAGGCAAGAACATGTTCCTGTCGCTTATAATTCCGGGGCCTGAATATCCAGGTAAGAATTTGAGTGTGTTTATGCAGCAGTTGGTGGATGATTTGCACCATTCTTGGTACTTCCCGAGGTTGACATACGACCGCATCTGCAGAAAAATTTCTTGATGAAAGTTTGGCTCTGATTGCATGCATGACTTTCCGGCTATGCCCTCGCTCTGCGGATGGTGTACAAGTGGAAAGATGCCTTGCCCAAGTGTGCATGCAGGCCTTGATTTTCATTTGGATGAAGAAGGGTGGCAAGTATGTTGCCTTTGACCAGCATCGACAATTCCTCCCTCAGACCATCCCGATAGGGAAGACAAGAAGAACTTCACAAAAGGCAAAGTTGTCCATGAAGTAAATGAGATTCCAACGTTTTACGGTGAGGATGTGCTTGCTCAGCTCAAAGCTCTTAAGCCTGCTGTGAAGGGAAAGGCAAAGGCAAAGGCAAAGGTAAAGGGAAAAAATGTTTTGAAGGATATGGTGAGACGCACAAGCTGGACTCACGTTACCCCCTTCACGCAGCTTCCCTATTTTAAGGACCTCAAACTTCCATACAACATCGACGTGATGCACACCGAAAAGAATGTCGCAGAGTCCCTTTTTAACACGATCCTCAACATTCACGATAAGACAAAGGATAATGTTAATGGTAGAGTCGATCAACAGAATATTTGTGATAGACCACGTCTTCACATGCAACCTCCCACAAATCGAAAATCTTGGTTCAAGCCGGATGTCGACTTCGTACTTAAAAAGGATCATAAGATGGAGGCATTCAAGTGGCTGAAACACGTCGTGAAGTTCACTGATGGTTATGCGTCGAATATAAGTAAGGGGGTCAATCTTTCAACGGGCAGAGTGACCGGGCTCAAGAGTCATGACTTAGTTGAAGTTAAACCATCAACCGTCTATGCCGGAGCTGATCTCTTTATCGCCGCTACCCAGGCCACACAAGTATATTATCTGCCTTACCCATGCCAGAAAGAGTACCTAAAGGGTTGGGAAGTTGTGTTCAAGGTGTCGCCACATGGTAAGCTATCGGACCCGAACGATGATGATTACTACAACATAAACCCCATGACATACGAGGGAGTGTTTTTCAAGAGGAACATGATGACGTGGTCCGAAACAAGGAGGATGATGACTTGGGTTATGTTGACTGGACCCAAACGATGACGGCTGCCGGATTGATGGTGAGGCAATTGTGAATCAAAGAGACATAATTATGCTTGAAAAGTTAAATGAAGACGCCGACGGCGACGATGAGGAAGAGCCTCCACCTCCGCCGTAAAACGAAGAAGATATGCGGGATAGTGATGATGAGACCGGTCGACAAATAGATTACAATAGTGATGATTCATATGGGTTCTAGAAAATGTATGTTCTTTTAATAATGTTCTCTTCCGTTATTAATGTCTTTCCTGTATGCTTGTTTTTTTATATCCTTACTAATTGTTTATTCTCTTCTCAATGCAGGTTTGCTAATCATGGGCAAGTCCAAATGCTTGGCGTGAGGCATAGATATAAATCTATGCCGACGCTTGGCCGTAGGCATAGCCCCGCCGCCAAAGTTAAACCGGGAGCGACACGTGGCGAAGATATGCCTCACGGCAAAGCCGTCGGCATAGATTTATATCTATGCCGACGGCTTTGCCGTAGGCATAATCCCGCCGCGTTAAAACGAGGAGCGACGCGTGGCGAAGATATGCCTACGGCAAAGCCGTCGGCATAGATTTATATCTATGCCGACGGCTTTGCCGTAGGCATAGCCTCCGCCGCCAAAGTTAAACCGAGGAGCGACACGTGGCGAGGATATGCCTACGGCAAAGCCGTCGGCATAGATTCATATCTATGCCGACGGCTTGCCGTAGGCATATCTTCGCCACGTGTCGCCGAACCGCCAGCAGTTTTGACGGCGCCGTCCGTCTGCTGCCGTCGACGGAAAACTACGCCGACGGCTATTCTATGCCGACGGTCAGGTTAAGGCCGCCGGCATAGCCTCCTATGCCGACGGCATTTTTATGCCGACGGTCTGACAGGAGTACGCTGACGTGATCTACACTGACGGGGATATGCCTACGGCAGCCGTCGGCATAGATCTATGCCGACGGCTATTGGGCCTATGCCGACGGCCCATGGCCGTAGGCATAGACCGCGAGTCCGGTAGTGCCGGATATAGAGGCTTGGGTATTAGTCGTGTGCGTGGTGGACAAGGTCGTGGTCCGGCTCTAGTTTCTGTTGCTGGCCGTGATTCTCTCGGTGCTCTTTTGTTGTGGGTGGGTGTGTCTGTGCCGTCGGGGTGTTGGCCGTTCGATGATTCTTCTGTTGTTGGCACGTTTGGCTTGTTTAGTGCTGATTGTTGATATTTTTCTGGATGCCTGACGTTTGTTTTACAGTACGGGGTGAGGAGAGTTTGATTGATCCGTAGTAATTTAACAAGTTAGCTAAGACTTGTTTCAAAAAAAAAAAAAACAAGTTAGCTAAGTAGAGTTTTTCTATAGAGATGCGGACCCGGACCTGAAACTGATGGCATATATCCAGGTCGTTTATGAACATACAGGTTTTTGCAGCCTTTTAATTTAGTACTGGTAGATTTTTCGAACATACAGGTCATAAATCACTCCATGTTTTTACAGTCTTTTTATTCAGTACTGGTATATTTTCCATTGGAGTTTCAAGAACATCAATTCTTGGCCATGCATCTTGACTACCAAAAAAAACAAAGAAGCAGGAGATGCTTTTTAGTACTAGATATTTGATGCATAAGAGTTTTATGGCTTCATGACAGAGGCTAAAAAAAGGTGCAAGAATATGTCGCAGTTTGGCATACTGCTGGATAGAAGTCCTGCTTTATTTTTCATTCGCCTAAGATGTGTGTGATTTCTTAATTTGTAGCAACAACGGATAATCTGAAGCTTCTTAAATCGTTAATTTTCTCTCTTGCAAGTTTCATTTCTGCAAATAACATCACAGGAGAGCTGCCCTCGAACTTCTGTATGCCCACAAGCATGACATATTTGTATGTCTCATTCACGTCTAATTAGTATTTTTCTTGCTTTAGCGACACGTCTGATTTTTACAATCTGAAAAATGTCCTAACAGAAAGCACCAAGGGCTTCTTTCTTTGTTGGATTATTATATTATGTTATGTAAATTACATAGAGCTGAAAGAGAAAAATGGTAGAACTAGAAGACATTCTTTGCTTATGTAACACCAAAAGGTTGGTACCAGTTCAGCTTGTGTTCCCTTAGGTTGATTTGTTCATTCAGATGCTGGTAAATTTATGAGTATCATCGACTGGATATGGCCCTTTCAGATGGATGATTGTTTGTACGCATTCTTTTTGTCACAATTTTTCCATGATGAATTGCAAAGGTGGATCAGTGCACCGTTTTTATGTGTCATTGCAAGGGCGTGGCACAGCCCTAAAGCCATTGGCACACCCCTAATAACAGTTGCCCTACGGACATTTGCGCATGCAAGGTTTTCCTAATAACAGTTGCTCTAAGGACATTTGTGCATGCAAGGTTTTCCTATCGTGGGCTTTATGTTCTGCACACTTGGCTGATACATTGCTGAACTCCACACTATTTTCGCATCTTCATAAGAATTTAGAATTTAGATACTTGTTTTACTTTGGTGCTACATTAGCTCATACCTTCATAAGAAGATGTGTAGTAGTTGTAGCCTACATTTCTCGAGTTGCGGTTTGGTCATGACCGCAGTCACGTCAACGTTCTTCCTGCCCAAAGACTGCGATACCAAATGCACAATTGCTGCTTTGCTGTTATGAGAAATACAGTTCTTACTGACGATGTTCTGCCTGTTTCTTGTGTAGGAGATGGCTACAGGGTATGAGATTGTCAGGAGGGCACCTGATAACAGGCATATACTTGTGCTGTAAATTTGTCATCCAACAAGAAGGTGATTGGTCTTTGCATAATTGTGAACTGGTGTGGTGAGCCTCCCCTTCGTTGCTCTAGTTTAGAGAATCTCCAGCCGTTGGCCCCCCGGCGCTAACCGCGTGCTGGGGGCGTAATGCTCCCAGTCGCCGCACTCATGTTTTTTTTTGAAAAACAAATTCCGGCACAAACAAGACGCAAATTCAACCAAACTTCGGCGAGTTCATAACATATTTAAAATATTTTACAAAAGAAAAAAACACTACTAGACCCGCCGCCGCTCTCGCCGTTCGTCGCCGCCCGCCGCCCTTGAAGCTCTACATGCCGAGGAGCCTGTAGAACTGCGTGTAGTCGCCGCCGCCGCCCCTGCTGCTCCCCTGCCCAGGGTCGCTGACGCGCGCCGGGTTGGACGGTCCGGGGGCGTCCTCGTCCTTGTCGCTGTCGAGGATCACCACGCCGTTCTCGACCTCGCGCCCACGCTGGCGGGCGGCTATCTCGTCGCGGAGGTAGTCGTCCCGCGCCCACTTTAGGGCGGCCTCGTCGGAGAAGCCGCGCCGGACGATGGCCTCGTACTCCGCGGGGAGGCCGGGCTCCACCTTCGGCCCGACGAGCCGGGCAGAGGTGGGGGAGGACTCGGCGATGCGGACGCCGGAGCTGCGGGTGCGCTGGCTGACCAGCGTGTCCTCGGGCTCCGGCTTGAAGGGGAGGAGGGAGGGAGAGCCGGACGAGCGGCCGGACGAGGAGGAGGACGCCCCCGGGTCCATGCATCTCGGCGTCCACGAGCTCCCACGCCGGCGGGAGAAGGAGGGGGGAGCGGGGTACTCCAGCCTGGGCGTGTTGCCGCCCTTGATATACTCAAGGACGGCCTCTAGCGTGCAGTCGGGCACGCCCTACCATCAGCGGCGGCCGTCGGAGTTGAGCCTTCCGGAGGGCACGACGCCGTTGGTGGCCTCGAGCTGCTCGGCGTGGCGGCGACGGAAGTACTGCTCCCACAGCGGGCTGTCGGGGATGTACCTCGGCCCTTCCCTCGCCGCCTGCGGCAGAGAGGACCGGATACGGGCGATCTCCGCACGACGCGCCGCCCCGGTGGGCGGCGGTGGCACCGGGACCCCACCGTCGCTGATCCTCCACGCCCCGGGCACCCGCATGTCCGGCGGGACCGGGTACTCGACCTCATAGAGAAGCCGGGCTTCGTCCTCGTGAAGGTGGCGGCGGCCGAAGCCGTTCGCCGCCGCGCCATCGCCTGGAAAGCGCTCGGCCATTGGGTGAACTGGAAACGGCGAGAAGAGTGGGAGGAACGGGGGAGTCGAGGAACGGGCCGTCGGCGGTGGAGAGTCTGTGCGTCACCGGTGCGGGAGGGGGTCGGCTTATATAGGCGGCGCTCGCGTGGCCGCTCTGTGTACGCATAGCGGGCGAGGGACGTGCGTCGTCCCTGTCTTCACTGCGCCGCCTGTGAGGCATCGATGGAGGAGGCTGACCGGCGCGGCAGTGCGTGGCAGCTTTGGCATTGATTCCGCCGCGGGAATCGAGGCGATGAGGACGAGAAGTGACGAGAAGAGCCGAGTCGCTGCAAAGGAGGGCCTGCCGATTTTCGCGCCAAAAACGATTCGGCCGGCGCCCCCAGCGCGCCGGGTTCGGCCTGGGTCCGCTGGCGCCAATTTCGACCCGAGCCGGCGAGGAAAGGGTCTTTGGGGTCGCAACTGGGCCGATTTTTCGGCGCCGGCGGCCGAAAAATCGCCTGGGGGGGCTTGTTGGGGGGCGCGGCTGGAGATGCTCTTACCAACGGTAGTCATATCTTCTGAGGTTTCTTTGCTTGCTTTGTACAGACAGATTAATAATTTTTTAGAGCTACTTGCTGAACTTCACCTTGCATCTCTTCTGAACGTTCTGTTGAGCTCTCTATTCAGAAATCGATTGTGGAGTAAATGCCCCGAACTGTATGAATGAGTATATGGGCTTTCCCCCTGCATGCCAATGACTATGTTACATTTGCGAATTACCTGATGCATATATGCCAACTTTCTTCTCATGTTAAATTTGTATCTAGGTATTGTGTCTATGACCTTGTGTATTTTCTTGATATGTAACCCTACGGCCTTATAAGAAGACTGTTAAAACAATGTCTTGGATGGGTTATCACATTCAATGTTGTGTGGCATTTTTTCAAGGCATGCACTGTTAAATTTTGTGGCCTAGGCACCTAGCTGTATACGACAAAATTTAAGAAGGAAACCACTAAGGCTGGTCACAGTGGGCAAGAACATAAGCTAGTAACTTACACACTTCCCTAGACTATGTTCCTACCTTCATGGTGGGTAGCAACATCTATGTAGTGTCATGCAACGATGTATTTATTAGGTCATAGACTCATTGTTTCTTGAAGTGTGTGATGTTCCGGTAACTTAGCTAGTTATCACAAGCATCTCTCTTCATTAAATATGTGCCACATAAGCAAAGTTGTATTGGAGTGTGTGATGTTACTCCTAAGTTCCTACCCATTGTGACCAGCCTAAGGACCAGACTACTGATCCCTAGATATCCATCAGACCGGCCCACTACCGTACGATTGGGGTTGATCTGAGTGTCTGATCTAATAGGCTAGCTGGACGTGGGCCTTTGGTAGTTAAGCGGGATTTGGTAGTTTCCATCCATCAGCGCTAACTTTTTAGTGGCTAAAAGAAAATTGCTCCATGAATCACGCAAGACCTGTACTTTCCATGCACCAGCTTCCATATCTAAACAGCTTTCGTCTGGTGATGCTTCCTATTAATTTTCCTCAACAAACCATCAATATTTCTGCTTCAAGCATTGCAAACCATGCTTCATAACTGTATGTTTATTTCTGTTATGCGGAAGTCATGCTTCTAACACTACAGCCGTTCTTAGTAAATCGCAGCACTATCAAGTGGCGTGCTTTCTTCATTTTTTAGATTAAATGCTTCCAAATCTTTGATTTACTAGCAACCCAGTGGCTTCGTACAAAATTTAATAAATCTGCATAACAAATTAGTGTATTGTTTCGGCAGCAATAAAATTAACAGATCATACATCCATGATTTAAATTAGACATGGTTCCAGTTTTGTGTTTTAAAGAGGTTATATATCACAAGTGATTCAAATTCTCATCCAGTAGCAATATTTAAATGTTCATCACATATGCTTCCATGCTTTGAATTATTGTTTCAACCCTTGTTATTGTATGCTTCCTTTTCTGTTTTCGTATATGCTTAATATGTTGTAATCGAAGTTACTTGCTTCCGACAGAAATTTTACAGAGATTCATAGAATATTATTCAGTGCTTCATCAACATAAAAAAGAAGAGCAAAAAATGCACCCTTTAGTTTCATTGCCTGCTTCAATAGTAGCACCGACACATAAGCACATATTCATGTTAGTTGCTTCCTGATTGTATCAATGTTGTTTTAGTTCTCAAGTAGAATTGTGGCATAGCCGCTGACGGGCGAAGGGGATGTTGTTGCCGTCGGTCGACGTCCTTGACATTGCTGCCGCTACCCCTAGCAGCCACCTTGTTGTTGTCGTCTCCATCTACACATTGGCCCTCGATGGCCGTAGAGAAGCCCTTGGTGAAGCGAAGGACACCACTCCGCTGTTGCTCATGACATTGTGCAACAAGCTTTGCTTCCTACATAGGAGGAGTATGCATCAAACATTGCTTCCAAAGATGTTAGAATTTGCACCTGAAGAAAATGCCAAAATATCTTAGCATTACTGTCAAAGCATTATAGGAGTATGTACTAAAGGAGCATTATAGAGCAAAGCTAGGAAGCACTTGCTCACGTGATGGAAGCATTTTTTACATGGAGTAGGAACATATTCTCATGCTGATGAACTATTTTCCCTTGCACGGAAACAACCACGACAAATAGAATGCGACAGAACAACAGGGAAGGGACGACGACACAAGTGAGGCAGTGAGATAGCGAGCGTACATGATCGTCGACGGGCGTGGGCGTGGGCGTGGGCGTGCTGAAAAGCGCTCTCGGTCGAGCATGGACAAGTCATTGGTGCCGAATAGGATCGTGGCGGTGGCCACAATGCAGTAGCGGTCGGCGACGCGGGAGGCAAAGTGTGTGTTGTAGCCGCGACAGTCAACGGACGAGGATATGGACAAACAGGAGTATTACTTGCCTGGTATGTCCAACTTAAGCTCCGTTTCAAAAGAAAAACTATGGAAGCAAATCATCATGTGACGCAAAACAGTTGTACTGTACATTAGAAGCACCATCTGCATGCACGAATTCATACGTCTGACCAAGCACCGGGCTGCAAGAAAGAAAGATGAAAGTGCAGACCTCAGCAAAGTCGACTGTACGTATCTCCGCCATGTAGGACTGCGGCGGTGTGCGGGTAGGCAGGATGGGTCGGGGGCGAGACCGCTCACGAACCCGGCGACCTCAGCGGGGGACGAGGCGCCAAGCAGGGGCATGGGCTCTTCCAGGGGTTTTGCCGCGTGCTCCGGCGGCCACCAGGCCAAGCATCGTGTAGATGGACAACGGCGGGCTGATCAGTGGATTGGCCATGATGCTCGGGGAGAAGGGGATCTGGGCGAGGAGGAGGAGATCGGGCCGGTGTGGCTGTGACTGGAATCAGGAGAGATTAGGGGCGATATTAGGGGGAGATTTACGTCCGTGGGCTGCGGGCTGTTAGTTCCTACCGATGTTTTTTTACAGAAAAGAAGCACAATTTCTGAGGCGTTAGATTTCAGTTGAATCAACGGTGTTGGACTGGTCTGGCGATGGACGTTTACAAGACTACAGATTGAAAATGTTTCCCTTCAAGAAAATGGAGAGAAAAAACAGAAGGCCAACAGACTTCCAAGACGAAAGCTAAAATGAAAAGAATCCGTTAAAATATAGGATTGCAGGTTCTCACACTTCAGAAAGATATAAGGTGGTATCAAATGATATAGCACACTGACAACTGATTTTTATGACGTGGAAGAAGAAAAGCGAAGTATATAACCGAAGACTGACATTGGATCATTCATGTTGTGCATATAGGTTAAAGAATTTTATATTGATAAAATTTCAGAATTCTAAAGAATTCCTGTGTTCGCTATGGAATTTCTGGTTTTCTTTGTTTGAAATCCAATTATCTAAATTTTAAACAAGAAGCAGTTCCCCCGTTGGCAAATGGTTATCCATCAGTCGGAGGAAATTTGGCTCGACAAAAAAATGAAGCAGAGGAATAGTAATAGAAGAATAAAAACATTTAACTTAAAAGAATGGACTAATAGGGTCAACTATTTAGCCAACTTTCATAATTAAGTATCGTTGCTCTATGGGCAACTATTGTCTCTACCTGTCCGATCTTACAATTCTCTACCTGTCCGATCTTACAATTGAACTTAGGATCTTACAACTAGTTATTGCACATCTGAGTAACACAATCAAACACAAAAAGCAAAAAGGAAAAGAAGAAAAAAAAATACCTGCATGAATCTTCACCTAAAATTAGGAACATAATATTCAGATGTGCAATACTTAGGCTGGTCATAGTGGGAAGTAACTTAGATCAGTAACATGCATATATTAGTATTACTATCTTTATAGTGGGTACTACTCCCTCCGGTCCATAATGTAGTACGCATAGAGTTTTTTTTTAATGTCAAATTTCGTAAACTTTGATTAAGTTTTTAGAAAAAACTATTTATATCTACAATACCAAAAATATACAATATGAAACCACATCTTATATATGAAACTACATTTTATGATGAATCTAATGATATATGTCTGGCACTCTAGATATAAATGTTTTTGTCACGAATTCGGTCAAAGTTTGTGAGGTTTGATTTTTCAGAAAAATCTATGTGCACTACATTATGGAACGGAGGGAGTAACATATATGAAGTGTCATGTAACCCTTCATTTATTTAGTTGTAGACTCATTTGCTTTCGAGTGTGTTATGTTGCAGTAAGATATTATGTTACCATAAACATCTATTTTTTTTATTAATTATTTGCCACATAAGCAAATTTGTATTGGGTTGCGCACTGGTAGAAAAACACCTATTAGTCCCGGTTCGTAAGGGCCTTTAGTCCCGGTTCATGAACCGGGACTAATGGGTCGTTACTAATACCTCCACCCATTAGTCTCGGTTCAAACACGAACCGGGACAGATGTGCCTCCACGTGGCTGGTCCGCCGAGCCCAGTCAGGGAGGCCTTTGGTCCCGGTTGGTGGCACCAACCGGGACCAAAAGTCCATGTTTTTTTAGAAAAGTGGTTGCTTATTTTTAATGACTTATTACAACTCAGAAATAAAAAGAAAAAAATAGATATAGCAGAAAAGAAAAAAAACTACTCAGAAATAAATAGAAGAAAAAATAGTTGTGATTAACTTTACTAAAAAAATGAGCATAGATGCTTATTTTTAATGACTTATTACAACTCAGAAATAAAGAGAAGAAAAAATAGTTGGGATTAACTTTACTAAAAATGAGCATAGATGCTTATTTTTAATGACTTATTACAACGCAGAAATAAAAAGAAAAAAATTAATATAGCAGAAAAGAAAAAAAACTATATAAAAACTACTCAGAAATAAATAGAAGAAAAAATAGTTGTGATTAACTTTACTAAAAAAATGAGCATAGATGCGCTTATAGAGAAAATTCAACCTAAGTTCATAATAAATTTCTACTAACTTCAGAGAAATTCAGTATGAATTTAGGTCAAATTTCCTGTATAAGGGCATCTATTTTCATTTTGAGAGGAGCTCAACAAGGCGAGAGGGAGGGGCTTATAAACCGTGTGTGAGCCCCTTGGTTGGCGAGGTGGGACTAAACTACAGCAACGAGGACCAACCCTTTAGTCCCGGTTGGTGGTATGAGCTGGCAGCCTTTGGTCCCGGTTCATGCCTCCAACCGGGACCAATAATCAGTGGGTTGAGGCGAGGACCATTGGTCCCGTTCGTCCACCAACCGGGACCAAAAGGTCCAAACGAATCGGGACCAATGGCCCACGTGGCCCGGCCAGCCCCGGGCTCACCAACCGGTCCAATGTTTCATAGGTCCCGGTTCTGGACTGAACCGGGACTAATGGGCTGGCCTTGCCTGGACCATTGCCCCCTTTTCTACTAGTGGCGTTATGTTACTAGCTAAGTTACTCTTACTATGACCAACCTTAGGGCACATCTTAGATGTACTTTAGCAAAACTGTTAAACTTACACGAAACTATATAAAAGTAAACAATTATTGGAAAAATAAATAATAACCAACAATAAAAATATTTTTATTATGGGCTGCACTATCTGTAAATCGTTATGTTTTTGTTGGGGAACGTAGCAGAAATCAAAAAAATTCTACGCATCACCAAGATCAATCTATGGAGTTATCTAGCAACGAGGGGAAAAGGAGTGCATCTACATACCCTTGTAGATTGCGGAAGCGTTCAAGAGAACGGGGTTGATGGAGTCGTACTCGTCGTGATCCAAATCACCGATGACCGAGTGCCGAATAGACGGCACCTCCGCGTTCAACACACGTACGGTTGGGAAGACGTCTCCTCCTTCTTGATCCGGCCAAGGGGAAGGAGAGGTTGATGGAGATCCAGCAGACCTGACGGCGTGGTGGTGGATGCAGCGAGGATCTCGGCAGGGCTTCGCCAAGCTCTCTGAGAGAGGAGGAGGTGTTGGAGAGGGAGAGGAGGCGCCAGGGGGGCTGGGGTGCTGCCCTCCCTCCCTCCACTATATATAGGGGCTAGGGCGCATGCCCCTTTGGAGATCCCATCTAGAGGGGTGGGTGCGGCGGCCCCCGGGGGCAACGGCCCCCTTATGGTTTCCAACTGGGGTGCATGCCCGGGGGGGTAACGCCCTTAGGGTTTCAACCCTAGGCTCCTTGGGCCCTTGATTGGGCGCACCAGCCCACCAGGCTGGTTCCCACGCCACTTCAGCCCATGAGCCCCTCCGGGATAGGTGGCCCCACCGGTGGACCTCGGGACCCTTCCGGTGGTCCCAAGATAATACCGATGACCCCGAAACTTTCCGGTGGCGAACTGGACTTCCTATATATAAATCTTTACCTCCGGACCATTCCGGAACTCCTCGTGACGTCCGGGATCTCATCCAGACTCAACAACTTTCGGGTTACTGCATACTCATAGCTCTACAACCCTAAGCGCCACCGAACCTTAAGTGTGTAGACCCTACGGGTTCGGGAGACATGCTGAACATGACCGAGACGCCTCTCCGGTCAATAACCAACAGCGAGAACTGGATACCCATGTTGGCTCCCACATGCTCCTCGATGATCTCATCGGATGAACCATGATGTGGAGGATTCAATCAATCCCGTATACAATTCCCTTTGTCAATCGATCGCCATTACTTGCCTCGAGACTCGATCGTCGGTATCCCAATACCTCGTTCAATCTCTTTACCGCAAGTCACTTTACTCGCATCGTAATGCATGATCCCGTGACAGCACACTTGGTCACATTGAGCTCATTATGATGATGCATTACCGAGTGGGCCCAGAGATACCTCTCCGTCATACGGAGTGACAAATCGATCTCGATTCGTACAACCCAACTGATACTTTCGGAGATACCCGTAGTGCACCTTTATAGTCACCCGATTACGTTGTGACGTTTGGTACACCCAAAGCACTCCTCACGGTATCCGGAGTTGCACAATCTCATGGTCTAAGGAAATGATACTTGACATTTGGAAAAGCTCTAGCGAAACGAACTACACGATCTTTGTGCTATGCTTAGTATTGGGTCTTGTCCATCACATCATTCTCCTAATGATGTGATCCCGTTATCAACTACATCCAATGCCCATAGTCAGGAAACCATGACTATCTGTTGATCAACGAGCTAGTCAACTAGAGGCTTACTAGGGACATGTTGTGGTCTATGTATTCACACGTGTATTACGATTTCCGGATAACACAGTTATAGCATGAATAATAGACAATTATCATGAACAAAGAAATATAATAATAACCATTTTATTATTGCCTCTAGGGCATATTTCCAACAGTCTCCCACTTGCACTAGAGTCAATATTCTAGTTACATCGTGATGAATCGAACACCCATAGCGTTACGGTGTTGATCATGTTTTGCTCTAGGAGAGAGTTTAGTCAGCGGATCTGCCACATTCAGATCCGTATGTACTTTACAAATATCTATGTCTCCATCTTGAACATTTTCACGTATGGAGTTGAAGCGACGCTTGATGTGCCTGGTCTTCTTGTGAAACACAGGCTCCTTGGCAAGTGCAATAGCTCCAGTGTTGTCACAGAAGAGTGTGATCGGCCCCGACGCATTGGGTATGACTCCTAGGTCAGTGATGAACTCCTTCACCCAGATTGCTTCATGCGCGGCCTCCGAGGCTGCCATGTACTCCGCTTCACATGTAGATCCCGCCACCACGCTCTGCTTGCAATTGCACCAGCTTACTGCCCCACCATTCAAAATATACACGTATCCGGTTTGTGACTTAGAGTCATCCAGATTTGTGTCGAAGCTAGCGTCGACGTAATCCTTTACGACGAGCTCTTCGTCACCTCCATAAACGAGAAACATATTCTTAGTCCTTTTCAGGTACTTTAGGATGTTCTTGACCGCTGTCCAGTGTTCCTTGCCGGGATTACTTTGGTACCTTCCTACCAAACTTACGGCAAGGTTTATATCAGGTCTGGTACACAACATGGCATACATAATAGACTCTATGGCTAAGGCATAGGGGATGACACTTATCTCTTCTTTATCTTCTGCCGTGGTCGGGCATTGAGCCGAACTCAATCTCACACCTTGCAATACAGGCAAGAACCCTTTCTTGGACTGATCCATATTGAACTTCTTCAATATCTTATCAAGGTATGTGCTTTGTGAAAGACCTATGAGGCGTCTCGATCTATCCCTATAGATCTTGATGCCTAATATGTAAGCAGCTTCTCCAAGGTCCTTCATTGAAAAACACTTATTCAAGTAGGCCTTAATGTTGTCCAAAAGTTCTATATCATTTCCCATCAAAAGTATGTCATCTACATATAATATGAGAAATGCTACAGAGCTCCCACTCACTTTCTTGTAAACGCAGGCTTCTCCATAAGTCTGCGTAAACCCAAACGCTTTGATGATCTCATCAAAGCAAATGTTCCAACTCCGAGATGCTTGCACCAGCCCATAAATGGATCGCTGGAGCTTGCATACCTTGTTAGCATTCTCAGGGTCCACAAAACCTTCCGGCTGCATCATATACAGTTCTTCCTTAAGGTGACCATTAAGGAATGCCGTTTTGACGTCCATTTGCCATATCTCATAATCATAGTATGCGGCAATTGCTCACATGATTCGGACGGACTTCAGCTTCGCTATGGGAGAGAAAGTCTCATCGTAGTCAATCCCTTGAACTTGTCGATAACCCTTAGCGACAAGTCGAGCCTTATAGATGGTAACATTACCATCCACGTCCGTCTTCTTCTTAAAGATCCATTTGTTTTCCATTGCTCGCCGATCATCGGGCAAGTCTGTCAAAGTCTATACTTTGTTTTCATACATGGATCCTATCTCGGATTGCATGGCTTCAAGCCATTTGTTTGAATCTGGGCCCGCCATCGCTTCTTCATAGTTCGAAGGTTCACCGTTGTCTAACAACATGATTTCCAAGACAGGGTTGCTGTACCACTCTGGTGCGGAACGTGTCCTTGTGGACCTTCGAAGTTCAGTGGAGCTTGATCCGAAGTATCTTGATCATTATCATTAACCTCCTCTCTTGTCGGTGCAGGCTGCAGGAACATCTTCTGAAAGGCGCTTACTTACCGCTTTCAAGAGGTAGTACTTCATCAAGATCTACTTTCCTCCCACTTAATTCTTTCGAGAGAAACTCTTTCTCCGTAAAGGACCCGTTCTTGGCAACAAAGATCTTGCCTTCGGATCTCAAGTAGAAGGTATACCCAATGGTTTCCTTAGGGTATCCTATGAAAACGCATTTTTCCGACTTCGGTTCGAGCTTTTCAGGTTGAAGTTTCTTGACATAAGCATCGCATCCCCAAACTTTTAGAAACGACAGCTTAGGTTTCTTCCCAAACCATAATTCATACGGTGTCGTCTCAACGGATTTAGACGGTGCCCTATTTAAAGTGAATGCGGCTGTCTCTAGAGCGTATCCCCAAAATGATAGTGGTAAATCGGTAAGAGACATCATAGATCGCACCATATCTAATAAAGTGCGATTACGACGTTCGGACACACCGTTACGTTGAGGTGTTCCAGGCGGCGTGAGTTCTGAAACGATTCCACATTTCCTTAAGTGCGTACCAAATTCATGACTTAAATATTCTCCCCCACGATCTGATCGTAAGAACTTTATCTTTCGGTCACGTTGATTCTCTACCTCATTATGAAATTCCTTGAACTTTTCAAAGGTTTCAGACTTATGTTTCATCAAGTAGACATACCCATATCTACTCAAATCATCAGTGAGAGTGAGAACATAACGATATCCTCCGCGAGCCTCAACGCTCATTGGACCGCATACATCGGTATGTATGATTTCCAATAAGTTGGTCGCCGCTCCATTGTTCCGGAGAATGGAGTCTTGGTCATTTTGCCCATGAGGCATGGTTAGCATGTGTCAAATGATTCATAATCAAGAGACTCTAAAAGTCCATCAGCATGGAGCTTCTTCATGCGCTTGACACCAATGTGACCAAGGCGGCAGTGCCACAAGTATGTGGGACTATCGTTATCAACTTTACATCTTTTGGTATTCACACTATATGTGTAACATCACGTTCGAGATTCATTAAGAATAAACCATTGACCATCGGGGCATGACCATAAAACATATCTCTCATAAAAATAGAACAACCATTATTCTCGGATTTAAATGAGTAGCCATCTCGAATTAAACGAGATCCAGATACAATGTTCATGCTCAAAGCTAGTACTAAATAACAATTATTGAGGTTTAAAACTAATCCTGTAGGTAAATGTAGAGGTAGCGTGCCGACGGCGATCACATCGACCTTGGAACCATTCCCGACGCGCATCGTCACCTCGTCCTTCGCCAGTCTCCGCTTATTCCGCAGCTCCTGCTTTGAGTTACAAATATGAGCAACTGCACCGGTATCAAATACCCAAGAGCTACTACGAGTACTGGTAAGGTACACATCAATTACATGTATATCACATATACCTTTGGTTTTGCCGGCCTTCTTGTCCGCTAAGTACTTGGGGCAGTTCCGCTTCCAGTGACCATTTCCCTTGCAATAAAAGCACTCGGCCTCGGGCTTGGGTCCATTGCACGACTTCTTCACAACTGGCTTACCAGGCGCGGCAACTTCCTTGCCGTTCTTCTTGCAGTTCTTCTTACCCTTGCCCTTCTTGAACTTAGTGGTTTTATTCACCATCAACACTTGATGTTCCTTTTTTATCTCCACCTCCGCTGATTTCAGCATTGAATATACCTCAGGAATGGTCTTTTCCATCCCCTGCATATTGAAGTTCATCACAAAGCTCTTGTAGCTTGGTGGAAGCGACTGGAGGATTCTGTCAATGACCGCGTCATCCGGGAGATTGACTCCCAGCTGAGTCAAGCGGTTGTGTAACCCAGACATCTTGAGTATGTGCTCACTGACAGAACTATTTTCCTCCATCTTACAGCTGAAGAACTTGTCGGAGACTTCATATCTCTCGACCTGGGCATGAGCTTGGAAAACCATTTTCAGCTCCTCGAACATCTCATATGCTCCGTGTTTCTCAAAACGCTTTTGGAGCCCCGGTTCTAAGCTGTACAACATGCCGCACTGAACGAGGGAGTAATCATCAGCATGAGACTGCCAAGCGTTCATAACGTCTTGGTTCTCTGGGATTGGTGCTTCACCTAGCGGTGCTTCTAGGACATAATCTTTCTTGGCAGCTATGAGGATGATCCTCAGGTTCCGGACCCAGTCCGTATAGTTGCTGCCATCATCTTTCAGCTTGGTTTTCTCTAGGAACGCATTGAAGTTGAGGGTAACGTGGGCCATTTGATCTACAAGACATATTGCAAAGATTTTAGACTAAGTTCATGATAATTAAGTTCATCTAATCAAATTATTTAATGAACTCCCACTCAGATTAGACATCCCTCTAGTCATCTAAGTGAAACATGATCCGGAGTTAACTAGGCCGTGTCCGATCATCACGTGAGACGGACTAGTCAACGTCGGTGAACATCATCATGTTGATCGTATCTTCTATACGACTCATGCTCGACCTTTCGGTCTTCCGTGTTCCGAGGCCATGTCTGTACATGCTAGGCTCGTCAAGTCAACCTAAGTGTATTGCGTGTGTAAATCTGGCTTACACCCGTTGTATTCGAACGTTAGGATCTATCACACCCGATCATCACGTGGTGCTTCGAAACAACGGACCTTCGCAACGGTGCACAGTTAGGGGGAACACTTTTCTTGAAATTATTATGAGGGGTCATCTTATTTACTATTGTTGTTCTAAGTAAACAAGATGCAAAAACATGATAAACATCACATGCAATCAATTAGTAGTGACATGATATGGCCAATATCATACAACTCCTTTGATCTCCATCTTCGGGGCTCCATGATCATCTTTGTCACCGGCATGACACCATGATCTCCATCATCATGATCTCCATCATCGTGTCTCCATGAAGTTGCTCGCCAACTATTACTTCTACTACTATGTCTAACACGTTTAGCAATGAAGTAAAGTAATTTACATTGCGTTTCTCAATGACACGCAGGTCACACAGAAAATAAAGACAACTCCTATGGCTCCTGTCGGTTGTCATACTCATCGACATGCAAGTCGTGATTCCTGTTACAAGAACATGATCTCATACATCACATATATATATCATTCATCATTCATCACAACTTTGGCCATATCACATCACAAAACACTTGCTGCAAAAAACAAGTTAGACGTCCTCTAATTGTTGTTGCAAGTTTTACGTGGCTGCAATAGGGTTCTAGCAAGAACGTTTTCTTACCTACTTGAAAGCCACAATGTGATTTGTCAACTTCTATTTACCCTTCATAAGGACCCTTTTCATCGAATCCGCTCCAACTAAAGTGGGAGAGACAGACACCCGCTAGCCACCTTATGCAACTAGTGCATGTCAGTCGGTGGAACCTGTCTCACGTAAGCGTACGTGTAAGGTCGGTACGGGCCGCTTCATCCCACAATACCACTGAAGCAAGATAAGACTAGTAGCAGCAAGAAAGTTGACAACATCTACGCCCACAACAAATTTGTGTTCTACTCGTGCAAAGAGAACTACACATAGACCTAGCTCATGATGCCTTTGTTGGGGAGCGTGGCGAGAAATCAAAAAATTCTACGCATCACCAAGATCAATCTATGGAGTTATCTAGCAACGAGGGAAAAGGAGTGCATCTACATACCCTTGTAGATTGCGTGCGGAAGCGTTCAAGAGAACGGGGTTGATGGAGTCGCATCGTCGTGATTCAAATCACCGATGACCGAGTGCCGAACGGACGGCACCTCCGCGTTCAACACACGTACGGTTGGGAAGACGTCTCCTCCTTCTTGATCCAGCAAGGGGGAAGGAGAGGTTGATGGAGATCCAGCAGCACGACGGCGTGGTGGTGGATGCAGCAGGGATCTCGGCAAGGCTTCGCCAAGCTCTGAGAGAGGAGGAGGTGTTGGAGAGGGAGAGGAGGCGCCAGGGCTGGGGTGCGGCTGCCCTCCTCCCATCCACTATATATAGGGGCTAGGGGTGCGCATGCCCCCTTGGAGATCCCATCTAGAGGGGGGGGGGGGGGCGGCCCACAGGGCAACGGCCCCCTTAGGGTTTCCAACCAGGGCGCATGCCGGGGCAACGGCCCCTTAGGGTTTCCAACCCCTAGGCGCCTTTGGGCCCTTGGGTGGGGTGCACCAGCCCACCAGGCTGGTTCCCACGCCACTTCAGCCCATGGGGCCCTCCGGGATAGGTGGCCCCACCGGTGGACCTCAGGACCCTTCCAGGTGGTCCCAGATAATACGGTGACCCCCGAAACTTTCCCGGTGGCCGAAACTGGACTTCCTATATATAAATCTTTACCTCCGGACCATTCCGGAACTCCTTGTGACATCCGGGATCTCATCTGGGACACAGAACAACTTTCGGGTTACTGCATACTCATAGCTCTACAACCCTAGCGTCACCGAACCTTAAGTGTGTAGACCCTACGGGTTCGGGAGACATGCAGACATGACCGAGACGCCTCTCCGGTCAATAACCAACCTCGGGATCTGGATACCCATGTTGGCTCCTACATGCTCCTCGATGATCTCATCGGATGAACCACGATGTCGAGGATTCAATGAATCCCGTATACAATTCCCTTTGTCAATCGGTACGTTACTTGCCCGAGACTCGATCGTCGGTATCCCAATACCTCGTTCAATCTCGTTACCGGCAAGTCACTTTACTCGCATACCGTAATGCATGATCCCATGACGGACACTTGGTCACATTGAGCTCATTATGATGATGCATTACCGAGTGGGCCCAGAGATACCTCTCCGTCATACACGGAGTGACAAATCGATCTCGATTCGTGCCAACCCAACAGATACTTTCGGAGATACCGTAGTGCACCTTTATAGTCACCCGATTACGTTGTGGACGTTTGGTACACCCAAAGCACTCGTGACGGTATCCGGAGTTGCACAATCTCATGGTCTAAGGAAATGATACTTGACATTTGGAAAAGCTCTAGCGAAACGAACTACACGATCTTTGTGCTATGCTTAGTATTGGGTCTTGTCCATCACATCATTCTTCTAATGATGTGATCCCGTTATCAATGACATCCAATGCCCATAGTCAGGAGACCATGACTATCTGTTGATCAACGAGCTAGTCAACTAGAGGCTTACAAGGGACATGTTGTGGTCAATGTATTCACACGTGTATTACGATTTCCGGATAACACAGTTATAGCATGAATAATAGACAATTATCATGAACAAAGAAATATAATAATAACCATTTTATTATTGCCTCTAGGGCATATTTCCAACAGTTTTTAGGGTTAAAAATACGGAACACATGCATACATTAGAACCAAAGTACCAAACAAATCCTTCTTTGACATTGTTGGATGTGTGGAGTGGGGAAGTGTATGGACCCGAGTATATATGAACCCACTTCGGGAAACACATTTTTAAATGCTAAAAAAAGGTCCATGTCCTATGTGTGTGCATAAAGTTCCATAGAAAAATAACATTTTTCATGGCCAGTGCAAAAACACAAAAATTATGTCGTGTAATGCTATTTAGAAACACTAAAATTTGTCTTTATTATGAAGACAAAACAAAAAGATATTTTTTGGTAAAACTTTATGTCGCGCACACACATTTGCAAACATGTATGCATGATTTTTTGCTTTTTTGACATTATAAAACATGCCTAAAATGCATTTTTTGAAAAGTGTGTGCATACGCCCATGCGTGCAGGACGTGCCTCTCGTGTGGGTGAGTTCGAGTTCTCTTCATATCATTGGCACATGCATATGCTCTTTTTTAAGCGTGTGTGTGCGTGCGCGCGTATAAGACCAAATGATATTGTAAGCATAGATTTCATCTAGATTTGACTTCACAAAATGCTTTATGGCTCAAATCTTTCATCCGATTTAAAACCTGTTTTCACCGTTAAATCTGTCGAGGCGAGAGCTTCAAAACTAGATTTCGCGTTGGTATGTTTTGATAACTTTTTATATCCAAAGTTACCTCACCGGCGCCCCTCAAACCCAAATCAAATTTGGGGCGGGTATGGGAGGCTCGGACGTGCCCATCGGACCATCTGGACCCCACACGTATCCCCACCTAGACAAACCGTAGACCGCAGTCAAACCACACTCCATTCCACTTGCCGTCTGCTCCTCTCCTCGTCCCCCTTTTGATCCAATGTCAAGCTCCGGCAGCACACCGTCCGATGGCGATGACCCTGTCGACTGGGAGTCGTTGTTGCTCGAGACGGAGGCGGACGATGAGGAGGAGGTCGTCGTCCGCATCACACTGCTACGACTCCGACGGTCCCCACGGCTTCGATGACACACCTCACGCCGACACATACACAGAGGGTTATAATTGCAACGGCGACTGCAAGAGACCGACGCGGAAGTGGTGATGTCTCAGTGTCGCTCTCACTTCCATTTTAGTTTTTAGTTAATTTAGTTTTTATCTATGTTGCGACGATGAACTAAATCTTTTGATCCGATGAACCATCTTTATATGCTCGTATGGAATTTAGGTTGAACTATGTTTATCTATATGTGTATGATCGACATCTGTAGTTTCTCACGTTGCATGGATAGCACGGTTTTGAGGGGTCCGATTTGAGATATCCGATTTGTGGACACGGGCACACGGCCATATGAGGGCTGACTGGTCACTGTCTACGGACGCGTCCGTGGACATTTAGGAGGCTGGTTTTGCTATATCCGGCTGTTCCGGCTGTAGATGCTCTAATGGATGATTTTGTATAGACTTTGCTTCATTTCAATGAGAAATGGAACATGGCGTGATGCCTTCATTCTAAAAAAAATACCAGCAAGAATCCCGCTGCTGTAAGAGAAGAACAACATGTTTCCTACAGTTTCATCCTGTAGTTCTGTACACTATGACTATCCGGCATCGTTTGAGACTTCGCGTCGTTTCATTCCCCAGTATCCATTAGCCTTCTCGCAGCCCGACCAGAACGCCCGGAGCTCTTGGGCCAGCTCCTCCTCCCTCCCAAACACCACCGTCCTGTGGTCGCGCCCGCCCACGACACGCAGCTCCGCGTGCGGGAGCTTCGACTTCAGGTGGCGGCTGCTGCACTCGACCGGGACCACCTGGTCTGCGTCGCCGTGAACCACCCTCACCGGCACCCCCGCCGCCGCCAGCGCCTCCAGGTTCCGGTCCTGCGCCCTCGTCCCGCCGCAGATCACGTTGTGCATCGTGTGCCACGCCGAGTGGTGCGTGTGCCTCGTCAGGTCCCTCACCACGATGTCCACGCCGCTGATGAAGTACATGCATGAGCAAAATGGCAGAGATCCAGGCAAATGTGTCCCTGTTCATGCCTGAGCTCTGGATTAATCTGAGTTAATCGAGATTGATTTGATTTGATCGCTTACCTCGTGCGCGTGAGGATCTTGATGAGCCACTCCCAGAACCGGTGGTTCTTGCAGACGACGAAGCACATGGTCCTCCCGATGTGCTCGTACCAAGACATCACCGCCGAGCCGAACAGCAATGGCGGCCAGAGCTTCTTCTCGGCGAGCCTGCGCAGGGCCACCTGGCTCGCCCTCTCCTCGCACGGCAGGAAGTACGGCTGCGAGCCTGCGACCAACACGACGCGACCGATCCATTAAGCAGAAAGCACATCTCAGAATGATGCAGAGCTCTGATCGAGTGCGCGGCGTACGTACCGGTGCGACGAGCGTGACCGATTTGACCCGCGCCGGGTGCTTGGCGGCCAGGGCGATGGCGATGGTGCAGCCCATCGAGTGGCTGACGAGGTGGAAGGAGCCCAGGTGGAGCGGATCGACGAGGCTCCGCTCGATGGCCTCGACGTGGTCCCGCAACGTGTACGCGCAGTTTGCCGGCTTGGGGCTGTCGCCGAAGCCGAGGAGATCCACGGCGATCAGCCTGCGGTGGTTCGCGGCGGCGGGTTCGGGGAACACGGTCTGCGCCCAGACGGAGGAGGAGGACGTGAAGCCGTGGATGAAGATGGCGTCGTCTCCGCGATCACTCTCGCTCCGCGTCTCCTCTGCACCTGTGAAGTCGCCGGCGTTAATGTCGTCGTCACGCACGGCACGGCAGGTCATGGCGGCGACATTCGTGCGCGCACACAGACGGGTAACTAAAAAGGGAAAAAATCTGTCAAGGACAAGAACGATAAAGCACACGGACACGGACCTTTGTGGGCGCCGTCGGCTCCTGCAGAACGAAGTGCAGCCGGTCGCCGCCGTTGCTCCGCCACTTCCCGCACTTCCAGCATCCGCAGTCGGACCACCGCGGGCTTTGGGCCTTCGCCGGCGACGCGTCCTCCTTCCTCCTCGTCCCCCCGCCGACCGGCCTGAGGAGCCGCAGCAGCGCGTCCCGGCACGCGCTCCTCCGGACGTACAATGTGTCGGACACCCCGTCGGCCTTCTCCTACCGGTCGCCGCCGCCGCCGCCTTGCCGCGGCTCCGGTGGCAGTAGCAGCCGAGCGGGCTCTCCAACAGGAAGCCGTCGAGGACGCCGTAGACGAGGCACAGGAGCACGTCGACGACGTCGAGGGCCACGAACACGGCGGCCGCGAGCGCCGCCATCGCCGCCCCCGGCCATTTCGCGGGGCACGGCATGAGATCTGCGAGCGCGGCCATCGTGAGCCCGTGATCGACCGCTGGATGGTGGGTGGCGCGAAGGGCTTAAGTGGATGCGGAGTTAATTGCATGTTGGTATCACACTTGCGCACCTACTCACGAATCAGTACCACTACTCATGCATGTTGTAGTTCAGTGCCAACTCAGGGCCTAACTGTTACAAAATGGACTGACAGCCGTATAAGTGAGTATTGACCATGTATCGGACAGACTGGGCCCACCTGTCAGGTGACACGGTGGCCAATCAACGCGTGCCCGGTGCGCTGACTAGGACGAGGCCGGTGCGGTCGGTTACATGGGCTCGATCGGCTCGGTCGTGGGTCAGACTCGCCTCACTCTCGCTCGACCTCACTCTCACTCTCGCTCTCCCTGCTCTCTCCGATTCGCCGCCGCCCGCCGCCCGCCGCCACCTCAACCGGATCGCCGTCGCGCCATGGAGGACGAGAGCAGCCAGGACTCAAGCGTGCAATACACGAACCTCTCCGACAACGAAGCCATGCATTACCGGGTGAGTTGTAGAGCTAGGGTTAGGGTTGGGTTATCTGATTTGGGGGGATTTGATTTGATTTGGGGATTTTCTTTTCCTTTTGGCCCTATAGATCCCTGCTAGCATTGAAGACCAAGACTACAGTGGCATTGAGACGGCACCCAGAGTTCTTTGCCATCAGCATGGTGTGGCGGCTGAGAGACGTGTAGCATTCGAAGCATTTAACACGGGCAGGAGGTTCTTAGTCTGTCCTATGAGTGTAAAATTCTGTCCAAACTCGGTGTTAATTGTATTGTTTAATCTAGCCATGTGCATAGAATTGTCCAGTCCAGTGCATAGAATTCATGTTCTTTAATCTAGCCATGTGCTGATGCACATTGTTTAATGAGTACTCTTGTACCATAGCTGTGATGGTCATTTTGTAGCTGTGATGGTCATTTTGTAGCTGTGTTTGGCCTGCCTGGCCACACCACCACCAACCTGGAATTGTATTGTTTAATGGGTAGCTATGATGGTTATTTTGTAGCCATTTAGTACTACTGATGCTAATCAGTGGATTAGAAAATGTGTTGATGCTTGCCATGTATATTTAATTTGGCCAGTGATTTTATAATTGGTCAACAGCTTAGTTTGCAGTGTAGATAATCATTGTTTAGCTCACAAGAGTACTCACTTTGCAAATTATTTGATTGTTTAAGGTCAGAGAGATTCAATGTCAGAAGCTCAAAATTCGGTTAGTGTTTAGTGTCAGAGGTTCATTCTTTAGTTGGCTCTATTATTAAAGTTGTTTCTCAAAGATGCTTAAAGTTCATTTTTTTAATTCAGTGGCTAGTCATTTAGGGTCCTACATTGTTTAAAGATGCTCAAAGTTCATTGTTTAAAGCCAGGTTGTTTATATTGCAGGAAGATGACAACTGTGGTATTGTTCTCTGGGTTGACCCAGAGTGGCCTCCTACATTGCAGAATGCCTTGTTGAAGCTATGGGAAATGTATCATGACAGCAAGAGTGATAGGAGGAAGGATAACCTGGAGAGTTCACTCACTATTCACCATTTGACTGAAGAAAAATAATAATCTAGAGGCCAACTATGACAAATTGGTTGAAGATGTGCACCAACTGTTCAATGCTCAAGAGGATAGGATGGTAGATTTCAGCTATTTGCAGGCTAAGATGCAGAATGTGCATGTTTCTGATTCAATTGTATCTGTCATGAAGACAGAGATGGGGAAGAAAGATGCAGAGATCTTCAAGCTGCAGGAGAAGTATAAAGTACTGATGAACCTGACACAATCTTAAGGCACTTGCATCAGGAACCTGAAGTTCAATCATCTAAAAGAGAAGGAAGTGCTTAGTACATCCACCAGGAACCTGCAATTCCAGGTTGATGAACTCAAAAAATCTGAGGAAAAGCTCACCCAGGAGAACACCCAGCTGCTCCTTCACATGGGTGATCTCAAGAAGGGGCATGACAAGCTCACAGCAAGGAGGGATCAGCTAAAGATTCAGATTGCTGAACTGTTGAAGTCAGAGGAGAAGAACAAGCAGAAATTGAAGGGGATCATGGACATCTTGTCAGAATGAAGATGCAGAGGAAGAGCAAGAGCAAGATCCAGATCAACATGAAGAAGAAGAATGCTTGCTTTGCTGACCTTTTGTGAAGTATGGTGTTGTTGTGAACTAAGTTATGTACTATGGATGTGTAGTTGTTGTGAACCACTATGTTGTTGCTTTAAGTTGTTGTGAACCACTATGGTGTTGTTGTGAACCACTTTGTTGTTGCTGTGGACCACTATGTTAACTCTAGTATGTTGTGTTAGAATCATATTTGCTGCTTGTCTTAGTTGCTTGAACCAAGATGTTGAACTCTTTTATGATTTTAGTTGCTTGTCTTGTTGAACCAAGATGTTGAAGTCTTTTATGATTTGAGTTGCTTGTCTTAGTTGGTTAATATGTTACATGATTAAGTTGTTGTCATTTAGGGTCCGTCGACGTCGAGAACCCCCTAAACCAAAGTGGTTACTCATTTAGGGTCCGTCGACGTCGAGAACCCCCTAAACCAAAGTGGTTAGTCATTTAGGATCCGTCGACGTCGAGAACCCCCTAAACCAAAGTGGTTAGTCATTTAGGGTCCGTCGACGTCGAGAACCCCCTAAACCAAAGTGGTTAGTCATTTAGGGTCCATCGACGTCGAGAACCCCCTAAACCAACGTGGTTACTCATTCAGGGTCCATCGACGTTGAGAACCCCCTAAACCAAAGTGGTTAGGGTCCGTCGACGTCGAGAACCCCCTAAACCAACGTGGTTACTCATTTAGGGTCTGTCGACGTCGAGAACCCCCTAAACCAAAGTGGTTACTCATTTAGGGTCCGTCGACGTCGAGAACCCTCTAAACCAAAGTGGTTACTCATTTAGGGTCCGTCGACGTCGAGAACCCCCTAAACCAAAGTGGTCAGTCATTTAGGGTCCGTCGACGTCGAGAACCCCCTAAACCAAAGTGGTTACTCATTTAGGGTCTGTCGGCGTCGAGAACCCCCTAAACCAAAGTGGTTACTCATTGCCAATAACACTAATCATCAAATCTCATCATGAAACCTTAACATTGACAAGGCCAACAAAACTAGTCATCAAAACTCATTATCAAACCTTAACATTGCCAATAACACTAATCATCAAATCTCATCATCAAACCTTAACATTCACAAATTGATAGCATAACATTAAAAATCAACTCAGGTAAGATAGTTGATAGCAATTCAGTACACGCAAACATAATCATCCAACCAATTTGACTTGTTGGTTCAGTACAGTCAAACCTAAGCATCCAACCATGGTTCAGGACACAAAACATTGATCAGTACCATAGTTTTGAGAAACAACAACTCATGACACTCATATGTTACCACTGGGAGAAAAGCAGTCATCCAACCAGTGTGACTTCTTGGGGCAGAAGATGTAGAAGGAGTTACATATCTTGGGGCAGTGAATGGCCTTGCACCACTAGTTGATGGCTGTGAACTTGCACCAGACCTTGCTCCAGATCTTGCACCAGACCTTGCTCCAGTCCTTGCACCAGTCCTTGCACCAGAACTTGCACCAGACCTTGCACCAGACCTTGCAGGTGGAGGCCGCTGTTGTGATCTTGCAGGTGGGGGCTGTGATCTTGCAGGTGTAGGTTGCTGCTGTGATCTTGAAGGTGTCTTGCAAAAAGAAGTGAGATTGGTATTAGTAGACAACATAAAAATATTAACAAATGCACTAGTTAACTAATACAAAAGAAGTGAGATTTGGTATTACCACATGCTTGTTTTTCCTCATAGCAAAATCTGGTTTCAATTGTTTCAGGCAGTTGGTGTATCTATGGCCTTGGAGACCACAGTTAGAGCATGTTATTGTGGCCATTCTACTGCTGTCCTTTGGCTTTGGCACTTCAAACTTGCCCTTGATCCTCTTCTCTTGCTTTCTTCCTCTCTAGCATGAAATTCTGGTGGCTCTATGTCTGGTCCAGGTGTCCTTATCCAGTCATGTTCACCAGGAACAGGAAAGATCATAGGTTCATATGCTGCCACATAAAATGGTTTTCTGAAGAATTTACAAACAAAGTCCTCTGGAAACCTCTTGGACTTGTTAATTGCTGAAATTGCATGGTTGCATGGTAGGTCACTGAGGTCCCATTTCTGCAACCACATGTATTGTGACGCCCCCGATTCAATCGTACACTAATCATACACGCAAACGTGTATGATCAAGATCAGGGACTCATGGAAAGATATCACAACACAACTCTAAAAACATAAATAAGTCATACAAGCATCATAATACAAGCCAGGGGCCTCGAGGGCTCGAATACAAGTGCTCGATCGTAGACGAGTCAACGGAAGCAAAAATATCTGAGTACAGACATAAGTTAAACAAGTTTGCCTTAAGAAGGCTAGCATAAACTGGGATACAGATCGAAAGAGGCGCAGGCCTCCTGCCTGGGATCCTCCTAAACTACTCCTGGTCGTCGTCAGCGGCCTGCCCGTAGTAGTAGGCACCTACGGTGTAGTAGGAGTCGTCGCTGACGGTGGCATCTGGCTCCTGGGCTCCGGCATCTGGCTCCTGGGCTCCGGCATCTGGTTGCGACAACCAGGTAGAAGGGAAAGGGGAAAAGAGGGAGAAAAGCAACCGTGAGTACTCATCCAAAGTACTAGCAAGCAAGGAGCTACACTACATATGCATGGGTATATGTTTAAAGGGTCATATCGATGGACTGAACTGCAGAATGCCAGAATAAGAGGGGGATAGCTAATCCTGTCGAAGACTACGCTTCAGGCCACCTCCATCTTGCAGCATGTAGAAGAGAGTAGATGGTAAGTTCACCAAATAGCATCGCATAGCATAATCCTACCCGGCGATCCCCTCCTCGTCGCCCTGTTAGAGAGCGATCACCAGGTTATATATGGCACTTGGAAGGGTGTGTTTTATTAATTATCCGGTTCTAGTTGTCATAAGGTCAAGGTACAACTCCGGGTCGCCTGTTACCGTGGACACGTCTATTCGAATAGATCAACTTCCCTGCAGGGATGCACCACATTACCCGACACGCTCGATCCCTCTGGCCGGGCACACTTTCCTGGGTCATGTCCGGCCTCGGGAGATCAACACGTCGCAGCCCCACCTAGGCTCAACAGAGAGGTCAGCACGCCGGTCTAAATCCTATGCACGCAGGGGTCTGGGCCCATCGCCCATTGCACACCTGCACGTTGCGTACGCGGCCGGAAGCAGACCTAGCCTAGCAGGCGTTCCAGTCCAATCCGGCGCGCGCCGCTCAGTCGCTGACGTCAAAAAGAGCTTCGGCTGATACCATGACGCCGGTTGCCCATATCTTGTCCCACGCGGCGGTTAGTGCGTATAACCGTCGGGAAAGTATGTCCTTTCAGCCCTCAATCTGTGAATCAACCACGGGTACTCAATGAGTCGACCCGACTTTAGTCACCACATGTATCATGTATAAAGTATATAATAATACCTGTGATCACCTCCCGGGTGATCACGACCCGATAGTATGGCACAGCAGACAGACAAGAATGTAGGACCACTGGTGGAAAACTAGCATCCTATACTAAGCATTAGGATAGCAGGTAAAGGTAACAACTGTAGCAACAATGACAGGCTACGCAGCAGAATAGGATTAACCGAAAGCAGTAACATGCTACACTACTCTAATGCAAGCAGTAGAGAGAAGGAATAGGCGATATCTAGTGATCAAGGGGGCTTGCCTGGTTGCTCTGGCAAGGAGGGGTCGTCAACAACGTAGTCGATCGAGGCACCAGCAGCGGTCTCGGAGTCTACCGGAAAGAAGTAACGGAGGGGAACACAATAAATAACAGAGCAATCAAAGCATCAAAAGTATAACATGACAATATGCGGTGCTAGAGGTGATCTAACGCAGGGATAGGTAATACCGGCGAAGGGGGAAAACATCCGGAAAAGTATTCCCGGTGTTTGGCATTTTCGGACAGATGAAATGGACGGGGGCGGTTGTATGTTCGCTATGCTAGAGACGCGTGGCAGACGAACAGAGTGCTTATCCGGATTCGTCTCGTCATTCTGAGCAACTTTCATATATAAAACTTTTTCATCCCAGCTAGTATGAATTAGTTATGATTTTTCAAAGTTTATTCAATTTTCTAAAATTGTCTAATACGAGTTTGACGAAGTCAAATTGACTGGTCAAATAGAGAAGGGGTGGCCCACATGTCATAGGCTATTCCTAAACAAATAAATAAATCTAACTTATTTAAATGGGGGCCCTACATGTCATCTACTACTAGACTCACTTAGCACTAGTTTAATCCTAAACTAGACTAAACAAGATCCGGCTCATACACACGCCTACGCACACACGGCCGAGTACAGGGACCTTGCGTCCATGCCCAAGAAGCAGCAACAGCAGGACACAGGACACAGTAGCTAGAGCAGTACAAAGCAATAGCAAGGCAGCGCAAGGAGCAGCAGCTTAGTAGCGGCAGCAGGAGGAAGTAGCAGCGGCAAGCAAGCAGTAGCAGCAGTATGCGGGAGCAGCAAGCGGGCACCGCCGGGCAGCAGCAGCGGCAGGAGCAAGCGGGAGAGGGCGCCACAGGAATGCGA
This sequence comes from Aegilops bicornis, assembly GCA_021605145.1. Lineage (NCBI taxonomy): Eukaryota > Viridiplantae > Streptophyta > Magnoliopsida > Poales > Poaceae > Aegilops > Aegilops bicornis. The sequence continues at coordinate 68,891,196 of CM038670.1, read as the reverse complement.
GGCACAAGAGCAGTAGCGGTTAGCAGCAACAAGGGGCGGCGGCCGGGGAGCAGCAAGCAGCACACAACAGCAGCAGCCAGGGAGCGCGGGGCACGCGGGAGCAGTGGGCAGCGGTGGCGAGGGCTGCAGCGGCGAGCCAGGCGTGGCGTGGCGCGCGGCACGCGCACGGAGCCTGGCCAGAGGGCGGCCAAGGCGCGGGCTGGAGCGGCTGAGCGCGAGCAAGGCGGCTGCGGGCGCGCCGCGGTACGCGAAGGCGAGGCCAGGGGCGGACGTGTGCGTGTTAGAGCAAGGCAGAGGCAACGTGAGTGGAGCATCGGCCATGGCGACTTCTAGCGCGGGACGACAACGACGAGCACGGCGATCAAAGGATGCAGATCAAGGGGAAGGCAGAGGGGAAAAGCGCGTCGGCTCACACCGTTGACGGGGAGAGGCTCGGGGAGGCGCGGGATGCAGTGAAGCCGTCGGAACCAACGACGAACGGCAGCGTAGATGAGCTCGATGGCGAGCGTACGGGCTGTACTGGCTCGATTCAGAGCACGTAGGCGAAGGAGACGACGATGGCAAAGCTCCTGAACGCCTTGGCACGACGAGGGGAGGCCGGTGGCCACCGGATCGACGAGGTGGCGGCGATTGTGGCAGCGGGCGGCTTCTGTAACGGGAGAGAGAGAGCGGGGGAAGGAGTGGATAGGCTAGGGTTCGGGAAGGGGCGTCGGGGTACCTATAGGACGTCGAGGCGTCGCCGGATGGCCGGCGCGTGGCCATCCTGGCCACGGACGCGCCCCCTCTGTCCACAAGGCTTCTGTGAACAGGAAGGAGATGGGGAGGTGAGCTGGGCCGCGTGGCCACTTATGGCCCAGTGGCAAAGTAGTTTGTAGTCCCTTTTTCTTTTTTCTTTTCTCTTTAATTCTCTGTTTTAATTCTTAGTTCCTGTTTTGCATTTAAGTTGAGCCACCAAAAGAATTTTGTAAGAAGTGCCACTTGTCAAACAAATACTAGCCATTATTTAGTACCGCCACAAAAAGTTTGGTGACTAGATAAACTAGTTCAACATTTGTTTATTATTTTAAAGCATTCAAATAATTGTTTTGCTACTACTTTATTCATTTTAGAGTATTTAGGCATTTTATAAAAGCGTGGTTTCTTCACCATAATTACCTATGCATTATTTGACACAACCCGAACTTTTTAGTTTTATTGTTTGCTTGAATTTGAATTTGAATTCGAACCGGTTTCGAACTAACGCGAGATTAGCAACAGTAATTGAGGTGACGTGGCATCATTAGCAGAGGTTCACTGTAGCTTAAATATCCGGGCGTCACATGTATGATTATCCAAGTTCACAGGGTGTGTTTGCTGCCCACTGGTCACTTGCCATAAATTAACACCAGCTTGAATGGGTTTGCAGTATCTAGCCCTCTCCTTTTCCAGCTCTAGCTTCTCAGCATAGTGTGGTGTGATCTCCCAAAAAGCTGCCTTTCCTCTCTCTCTCTCTTCTCATGCCACCTCACCATTTGCTTGTCCTTAATACCATCAACCATAGTCCTAATATGCTTTTTCCTAAAATCAAGGATATACTTGTTGACAGATAGGTTGTTAACAACCAAATCTGTCTTGCAGTTAGTGTCAAAAGCATGCGTTTCCCATGTTTTCTTAGGAATTGCATTAAGCCAGATCCAAGCATCCTCACACTCATTTCTGAAATCATTCATAGCAATATTAAACTTATATTCATTGTAAGCATAACTGTTATTATCCATGCATTTATTTAGATCTTCCCCTCTAAAACCAGCATTCTGGAAATTTGCATATAAGTGTCTAAGACAATATCTCTGGTGGCAGTTTGGAAATACTCTATTCACTGCATTGAGTAGCCCCTGTTGAAATTACAACAGCAAACTAAGCTACTGACTACAGACATAGTTGAAAAAAACCAACAAACTATGCTACTGAAATCACACAGCAAACTAAGTACTTACCTTCTGTCTATCTGACATGATAGTATAAGGACCAAATTGGCCAACTTCTCCTCCTAGACATATCTTGAGTTGGTGCAGAAACCAGCACCAATTTGATGTATCCTCCCCGACCAACAATGGCAAATGCAATTGGATAAATGTTGTTATTGCCATCTCTGCCAGTGGCAGCAAGGATCTGTGCACCTGTGGTCAGCTTAATAAAGCATCCATCAACACCTGTTTTGCAAAAAAAAGAACCAATTAAGTCAGTACATAGCAAAGAAACTACAACAAAGGTGTAATCATGTACATAGCAATGAAACTAAAGCAAAGAAACAACTAACTAACCAATGAAAGGTCTGCATCCATTGAGAAATCTCTCCCTTGCTCCATTTAAGCAAAAAAACATTGCATGAAACCTTGGCCCTGGATGTGGTACTTTTTTGTTGCTTTAGGAACTAGAGTTGTAACTACAACCCTACTTCCAGGGTTTGTCTGCATGATGGTTGCTGCATAGTCCCTTAACCTGGGATACTGCTTCTTGTGCTCTCCTAAGACAGCTTCCACAGCTAAGTTTTTGGCCCTATAGGCCATGTGCTTAGGAACTTCAACACCATACTTCTCATTGCAGGCATCAACCAGAGTTTGTATGCTAGTGGTTGGATCAGACCTGAACAATGACTCATATGTCTTTGCAAGCCACTTTGCACTAACCCTGGAAGACTCTGTAGTGGTAGGGCAAGTGTGCTCTGTGTTCATTTTTATAGCAAAAGTCTTTTCACCTTTGATCACGCAGCAACAATGTGGAATCGGCAAAGTGCTCATTTCTGCAACATGAAATGATCCTTTGGTCAGAGTTTCTATGATATCTGAAATCTCTTGCAGGTGAAATGTGCAAGCTCAACAGAGCATCTCTGAATTGCTGCTGATTTGTGAAGCACATGTGAAAGTGCAATCTTGCTCTTAAAGATTATTTTTGATATTGATGACAAATTTACATATAGGGGACTAACCGTGTTTGCTAAGTATATACACAGGTTGTTAGTTCTCTGGTTTTTTCTAATGTGCATCATGATCACATCATATGAGATATTACTCAAGCATATTATCAATGAGGAAAGGAGCAAACAAAGATGAAGCATTGTGCTCTTTTATATTTCTTGAGTAATAGGAATCCCGCACTATTAAGAGGGGATCCGAGGTATAGGTTCAAGGCTTGCTCATACTTTGTCTCACAAGAACTTTTCACAAAGGACCAAATAAATCCCTAGCGAAACTCCTCCAAAATCTACTACTGTTTCTCTACACAAACTCTTTCCCGGATCATCCGGACGGAGCCCCAGATCATCCGGGCTAAGCTTGGATCGTCCGGACATTACTCCGGATCATCCGGGTAATGTACGCCCTCCATCACAGAACCATGATGATTGAAGCCGGATCGTTCGGATCGTCCGGGCTTTGCCCGGATCATCCGGATCATGTCCCGGATCGTCCGGATCCTGTCCCGGATCATCCGAGTAATCTTGCCCCTATTTTCACAGAACCTTGGTGGATGTAGCCGGATCATCCGGCTAGTCATCCGGATCATCCGGGCTCCTCGCATCTCTTCTACTGCCACTTACATCTAGGTCCTCAGCCAGATCATCCGGGCCTTGAGCCAGATCATCCGAATGGTCTTCCGGATCATCCGGGCAGGTCAATCTCTGTCTAAAACGGCTCTAATTTTCTTGTTGTATAAATAGTTCCGTACCTCTTCGAGATAAGGTTGAACACTTCACTCAAACACACCTCAAGAACACCAGTGCTCCCTCTCCCTTGCTCATACACTAAATCTTAGATCCCGGTTTGATTCTTGTGAGTTTCGAAGAGTTGTTCCAATCAAAAGAAAGATCTTTCCCCTCTCCTTCTTGTGACCGAAGCAAATCATGAGTTGAGCAAGTTTTGAGCTTTTCCCTTTGGATCTTGTTACTCTTGGAGGTTGGAGACTCCTAGGCGGTAGGAGTCTTTCGGAGAGGAATCGACCTTTGTGATTACCCCCGGATAAGTTTGTGAGAGTTTGGAGACCACCCCAAGGTCTACCACTAGTGGTTGAGAAATGCCTCCGTGGTGTTGTCTCAAAGGGAGAATAGGGTGAGCCTTCGTGGCGTTGGTGTGCCTTCGTGGTAACACCCACCTCTCTAACGGTGACGTAGCTTCCCTCTAAGGAAGTGAACATCGGCATACATCCTCGTCTCCCGGAGTTGTGGTTATTCCTAACCCTAACTCTCTACTTGTGGTTACTTGTCTCTTAGCACTTAATTATATCATATTGTGGTTGCTTACTTACATACTTGTGTTACTTGCATAGCACTTAGTACAACTCTTACAATTGTTAGGCCCACTTTCATATTCCGCATTATTGCCTAAAACTGCTAAGTCATAATTAAAATTTTGTAATTGTACCTATTCACCCCCCCCCTCTAGGTCCATCTCGATCCTTTCAATTGGTATCATAGCCTCGTGCTCTATTCTTGTGGCTTAACCGCCCTAGAGCGAGATGAACCCCGATGGGACTCCCCTTGTTGTAGATCCGAAGGATAAAGGCGAGGCTTTTTCTGAAGTCAAGACCTTTACTTCTGAGGATCTGGAACGGGCCCTTGCTAAGCAAAAGGAGGAGCATGGTGCTTCTCTTGAGGCCTTGGTCCAAACGAGGATAGCCACGTTTTCCACGGTGCTTGCACCACTTTCAGGTGATGCGGCTTCGAGGCCAAATGTACCTACTCCGTCACTTGGTCAACAACCTCCTAGCAATGAACACTCCAGTGTTCCTTGGCTTTATGCAAGACCCCAAGTTGAGAAACCGAAATATAACCCTCAAGGGAAACCTCCTTTACTTGATGCCACTTCCGATTTTGCTTTGTGGAGAGTTGCTATGCAGGATCTTGGATATGGAAATGATGAGATGCTGGAGATCTTGGAGTATGGTTACCATGTGGTTGATCCAAAGAATCCTACACCAAGAGAAATTTATGACAAGAATCTCAATGACACTGCAACCATGTGTATAAGGAGAGGTATGGTTGAAAAGCAAAGGAGACCTTTCGTACACATCACAAGTGCCAAGGAACTATGGGAAAGTATTATAAGATCCAAGACCGGTACCTCCACCCTCCGGAGTGCTCAATATGAAATTGCCAAGGGGCAATTGCAAAACTTTTGTATGGAGAAAGGTGAAACTACCAATCAACTCCTTGAGCATCTCATGACTCTCACCGCAGATATTGAGTCGTGTGAGTGTGACAAGACACAAGATGGATTCAACATGACTAAGCGATTCCTTGTGGACAAGTTGCTCCATGCTCTTGCTCCATATCACCATCAAATGGTATGGGACATAATATAACACTATGCCTTCAAGGAAATGACTACAGATGACATCATATCCACTTTGCAACTATTAGAAGAGTCAAAGGCAAATGCTACAAAACATCTTGCCATGCATGGTACTCCATCATCAAAGATCAATCTTGCATTGAAAGCTAAGCATGTATGTGAAGATGAGCAAAGTGAAGAAGAAGAAGATGATGTTGATGAAGAAGATGGCGATGAGGTTGAATCCGATGAGGGTCCTTCATATGAAGACATGGCTCTCTTTGTCAAGAAGTTTAGCGCGGGAAAATTCAAGGGAAGATTTCAAAAGAAGAAAGTAAGAAAATGCTACAACTGTGAAGAAACCAACCACTTCTCCAACGAGTGCCCTTATGAAAAGAGAGAAGACAAACCAAGGTTTCCCAAGACCTTTCCCAAGAAGAAGTTGCCAAATCCTTTGGACTCCAAGCTCAAGAAGAGAGATGTGAAAGCAATGGTTGTTCAAGAAGAATCCGATCCGGATGATGTTAGTGGTGTTGCCAGAGTTGCTCAAGATTCTCAAAACACATTGAGGCTAGTCAACAAAAGTGGTGATGTTGTCACCTACAACTACATGAAGGACTACAAGGGCAACGCTCACAAGTGCCTCATGGCGAAGGCCGTGGTAGAAGATGGAGAGGACCAACACTCTCCTGACAAGGTCAAGGTAACCCCACGATCAAACCCTCCTCTTTTCACTCCTCCTACTCCTAGTGATGAGTATCTTGATCACGGAGGATAGTTATGAGGATGATGATATAATGATCCTATGCTTGCTAAACTAAATAAGTTCATGTGCTCCCTTAAAGGAAAGAAGCTCACTATGTTTCGTATGCTTATGGAGATGGTGAGTAAGCACACCATCTCCATTAAGGAACTCGAAACCCTCGTCACCGAGGAAAAGGAAAAATATGAAATCCTTGAGCGGAAAGTCCAATATGAGGAAGCACGAAATGATGAACTATGCTTAAAAATTGGTGCAAACATTGATGTTCACACTAAAGATCTTGCCTCCTTGAAAAAGGCTATGGACTCTTGCAAAGATTCGATGAATGATAAAAGTAAGCTTGAGAAGTCAAATGCTTCTCTCTCTAAGGATTGTGAGCTCCTATCCGTGTCCCTCAAGACCAAGGAAGAAGAGCTCGCCCTTCTTACAAAGAGTTTTGAGACACTCAAGCTTACTTATCTTGAAACTCTAGCCAAGGCTTACTCTTCCCCTATTATCAATGTTTGATGCTTGTACTACTAACTCTAGTAGTGATCTAGCATCTATTCTTGAGGAGAATCGCTTTCTCAAAGCTCAAATCGAGAAAGGGCTCATGACATGTGCTCAAGGGCAAAAGAACCTTAATGAGGTATTGAGCCAACACAATGAGGTGTTTGCCAAAGAGGGACTCGGGTTTGACTCGAGCACAAGCAAGAAGAAGACATCCTCTCAAAAGTGCACCACCCCTCTAAAAGAAACTTTTGTACGAGAAGGGCACAAGGAGAAAGGTAAGGTTGTTAGTGGGAAGGCCACAAGGGGCATGCCCACTCTCAACAAGTCAAAAGAGTTCATGCCTCCGTCCTATGTTCTTCGTAAGACTAAGGATGGAGAAGTTTATGCAAAGTTTGTTGGTCCTCGAAATGCATTTCGGTTTTATGCTATTTGGGTCCCTAAGACCCTTGTGACTAACTTGAGAGGTCCCATTGCAAAATGGGTGCCTCTAACCAAGTAATAATTGTGTGTAGGTTGCCTTCTCCGGTGGAGTAAAATGGGTGATTGATAGTGGATGTACCAATCATATGACCGGAGATAGGAAATTGCTCTACGATTTCATGGAAGTTATTCAACCATTTATGAGCATTATGTTTGGTGGAGGATCAAAAGGACAGGTACTCGGTTTGGGTAAGGTGGCTATCACAAATGACATGTCTCTTGCAAATGTCATGCTTGTCCAATCCCTTAAATATCATTTGCTTTCTGTTCGCCAATTGGCTTCTGTTGGTTATGATACACTATTTGGACTAACGGATGTGAAAGTCTTTAAGAGCGATACTCTCAAAGTGGCCTTTGTTGGAGAGTTGGGGCAACCTTTACACGGTTGATTTCTCGAAAGAGAGCACCACTACAAAAAAAAGACACATCCGTGACATTTTGGGCCAAACGAAAAAAAATTCTGTCATACATATGACACTTCTATGACGATAATTGTGACAAAACCCGGTATCATCATAGATGTGGTGGGCTCCTACTTCTATGACAAAAAATCATGACAAAAAATGGGCTTTTCGTCCTGGGCGGGCCGGAGACGCAGCTGCATGAAATTCTTTGGGCCGTCCATGACGGAAAAAACCGTGGTAGAAGCGAGGGGGAGGAAAATTTCGGGGAGTTCCCGGTTACGGTGGGAGGTCGGGGGCCGAGCGATGCGCGTTTCTCTCGTACACGTACGTGTGTGTGTGTGTGAGGCGTTGGCTCTAACTGAACCCGAGCGAGGCGTTGGGCTCTAACTGAACCGGAGCGATTGCACTGCGAACTCTGGCGTTCTGAACCCGAGCGATCGATCGATGGCTGTTAATCGAACCCGATCGAGCGATTCCTTCGCCACTGCTGCTAACTGAAGCCGATTGATGCTGCCTCCGGGATGAACAGTGACCGTTGCGGGGAAGGGGGGGGGGGGGTTGGATGAACAGTGAGAGATGGCGTTGCCTCTGGATGAACAGGACCCCGTGGTGTGGTGGAGGGCTGGATGAACATTAGACGGTGGAGGGGTGGATGAACATGACCCCGTGGTGTGGAGGGATGGATGAACCGTAGCCGGTGGAGTAGCGCGCGGTGGAGGCTGGATGAACAGGAGCCCGTGGAGGCTGGAGGAGATCGACTGTAGCCCGTGGAGGCTGGTGGAGGCTGGAGGAGGTCGACGGTAGCCCGTGGAGGCTGGAGGAGGTCGATGGTGGAGATGAACAGTATCTCGTGGAGTCCCGTTTTGCGGTACGCCACACCCCTCCCGATGAACAGGGCCCCCGTTTCAACCATAGCGCTCCAACACAAGTCCGTTTCGTCCGTTTTGCGGTACGGCACACTTCTCCCGATCAACAGGACCCCCGTTTTGACCGTAGGAGGTCCGTTTCCTCCGTTTTGTGGTACGCCAGACCCCTCGCGATCAACAGGACCCCGTTCCGAACGTAGGAGGTCTGTTTCCTCCGTTGTGCGGTACGCCAGGCCTCGTTTCCATCGCCTGTTCCGTCCAAGCCCTCCCGATGAACACTACCACGCATTTCGTTCCGACCCAGCCGGTTGGCTCCCACGCGTTCCGTTGCCTCCCGATGAACATGACGCATTCCGTTGCCTCCCCATGAACACGGCGCATTCCGTTGCCTCCCCATGAACACGACGACGACATTGTTTCTCCGTTCCGACCCAACCATGTTAACGAGCCCTCACCGTACGTATGCGCGAGTAGGCGTTCGAGACCCCGCCCGTATGTACACATACGTGGCCGTATTTTCTTTCATGCACCCTGGCCGTTGTACGTACGTGTACATGCTACGTGCGCGCTTCTACTATGACACGTGCGCGCCTCTACATCTACCAAGATATATATATGCATTACGTTCGCGACCAGAATGACAACGCTACGTACGCTTCGACCAGGTGGGTCCCGACTATCAGGCACTTCCTTGCGTGCTAAGATGTAGCTGGTGGGTCCCAGCAGTCAGGGGGGCGAATCGTTTTTTTTTGCCCGGACGCACTTCCTTGCGTGCGAAGATGTAGCTGGTGGGGCCCAGCGGTTAGGGGGGCGAATCATTTTTTTTTGCCCGGACGCACTTCCTTGCATGCGAAGATGTAGCTGGTGGGTCCCGGTCGTGGGGAAACATTTTTTCACGAAATACAAGGCCCGTCCGGTGGGTCCCAGCTGTCGGTGGAGGAATCATTATTTTCCACGTAATAAGGAGGCACTTCCTTCTGCGGCTGTGGACCCAACTGTCGCCTCTCCACGTCTGATCCACGTCCGATGAAAGTCGTTCCTTGACCACATTGACCACGCTGCGCCGAGAGCACCAGGGCGGTGGACGACGGCGAGGCCTAGGAAGGGGACGACGCGGAGCCGGGGAAGACGCGGCAGTGGAAGCCCGCGCGGAGAGGAGTACGAGGGTTCACTGGTTCGGCTGCGGTGTGAGGCTGCCGTCGCCGCAGGGCCTGGCCAGCGGTGGGAATAGTAGGGGGCGGTGAGGCCTCCGCGGCAGCACATCCGGCCACGGAGGCAGGAGCATGCGGCACGACCGCGCTGCTTTGGGAGGCTGGAGCAAGAAGACCAGAGGTTGAAGAAGCACTACGGCCGTTGGATGGACATCGTACGGTCACTGGAGCTAGAATCGTTTATATTGACTAAGTTGACAAAGCCCTCCGTCCTCGTCAACTTAGTAGGCCCACAAGTCAGCCTCCCACGAAGGTAGGTCCCAGCTAGCAGGGGGTATTCATTTTTTTGTGCATAATAAGGAGGCACTTCCGGTGGGTCCGAAATGACAATGAGGGGAACGTTTTTCGCGAAATACGGTGGCCCGTCGGGTGGGTCCCAGCAGTCAGGGGCAAACGTTTTTTTCACGAAATACTGGTGGGCGTCTGGTGGGTCCCCGCTGTCAGTTGGAGGAATAATTATTTTTCGCGTAATAAGGAGGCACTTCCTTGCGGCTGTCGTGGACCCAGCTGTCAGCCTCTCCACGTACAGTATTCTTCCGATGGAATTCGGTCGTTGACCACATTGACCACGCCGCATCGAGAGCACCACGGCGGTGGACGACGGCGAGGCCTAGGAAGGGGACGACGCGGAGCCGGGGAAGACACGGTAGTGGATGCCCACGCGTAGAGGAGTACGAGGGTTCACTAGTTCGCTGCGGTGTGAGGATGCCGTCGCCGCAGAATAACAGGGGGTGTGGGTGAGTGGAGTGGAGGGATGGCCTGGCCAGCGGTGGGAGTAGTATGGGGGCGGTGAGGCCTCCGCGGGCAAAGACACCGGCCACGGAGGCAGGAGGAAGCGACACGACCGGGCGCTGCTTTGGGCGGTGGGGCAAGAAGACCAGAGGTTGAAGAAGCACTACCGCCATTGGATGGACATCGTACGGTCAGTCGAGCTAGAATCGTGCATATTGACTAAGTTGACAAAGCCCTTCGTCCCCGTCAACTTACTAGGCCCACTATACTGGGTCCCAGCTAGCAGGGGGAGTATTCATTTTTTGTGCGTAATAAGGAGGCACTTCCTTGCATGCGAAGATATAGCTGGTGGGTCCGAGCTGTCAGCGGCGGTAACATTTTTTTCACGAAATACAGAGGCCCTTTCGGTGGGTCCCAGATGTCAGGTGGAGGAATCATTATTTTGCATGTAATAAGGAGGCATTTCCTTGCGTGCGGCCATGGACCCAGCTGTCAGCCTCTCCACATACAGTCCACTTCAGATGCATGTCGGTCGTTGACCACATTGACCACGCCACGCCGAGAGCACAAGGGCAGTGGACGACGGTGAGGCCTAGGAAGGGAACGACACGGAGCAGGGAAGACTCGGCAGTTGTTTTTGTTTCCCACGCAGAGGGGAGTACGACTGTACAAGGGTTTACTGGTTCGTCTGCCGTCGCCGGAGAATAACAGCAGGTGTGGGTGAGTAGAGGGATGGCTAGGCCAGCGATGGGAGTACGGTGGGGCGGTGAGGCCTGCGCGGGCAAAGACAATCGACCAAGGAGGAGGGAGCAGGCAGTCCCGCCGGCGCTTGTTTGAGCGGCTGGAGCAGCAAGAGCAGAGATTGAAGAAGCACGACGGCCGTTGGATGGACATCCAACAGTATACAGGCCATCTGTGGAAAGCCTCAAATCTGTGGAAAACAGCATACAGCCCATCTGCCATTATTTCAAATAATTTACAGCTCATTTGCTAATTCTTACGGGTTTTTTTGGAGCCCATATTCTTTCTGTTAGCATTACAGCCCATATTGTGGACACGGTTAAAAAATTATACGAAATTTTGCATATTCGGTGCGGTCTGGACTAATTTTAATCCCGAAATTTCGAGTCACATTCAGACTGATTTTAAAAATAAATGTATATCAATATAAAATCCAATAAATTGTCCACGCATAAAAATCATTGCAATTTAAAATCTCAAAATAAAAAAAGATATTTGAAACTAATTGCCGATTTGATGTGTTTTAAAAATGTACATCCCATTTCTCATGACTGATAGGCCATTTTCTCGGCCAGCCGAATAAAGCTCTCCTCGTCTTGAAAGATTTTGCAGCCCAACAGGCCTGATAAAGCGACTTACTTGACAAATCACAAAAAAACTGGGCTAGCCATTTTCGGAAAGAAAAAAAAACTACTGGGCTGGTCTGTGGTAAACATAAAAGAAAAGGTTGTCTAGATAGGCCAGAGTGTCCCGCACAGCCCAGTTGACACCCTGCTTCCTTCTCAAAAACAAATTAGATAAATGCCACTCCAATTATGGCAATTCATAAAAATGCCACTGCAATTTCCAAACTTTAAAAAATGCCACTCCAATTTTTGCAAACTTTGAAAAACGCCACTGCAGTTTGCAAACTTTGAAAAACGCCACTCCAGACTTTGAAAAATGCCACTAGATATGGCATGAAATGGCATTTTTCAAAGTTTAGAAATTGCAGTGGCATTTCTCGGATACACCAGATTTGGAGTGGCATTTATCAAATTAACCCAAAACAAAAATAACTGGGCGAGCTGCTGGGTCCCTGGTGTCAGCCGCCACAGTAATTCTCTCGTTTATTGACTACGTTGACAATGGCATGGGACCTAGATGTCGAAATCCACTAGGAGGAGCCATTTTTTATTGGCTTGAAATAAGGAGGCACTTGCTTGCGTCATCGCCATGACCTTGGCGGGTCCCTGCTGTCATCCTCTCCACGTACAATCATCTCCTGATTGTGTACGCGTCAACTTACTAGGCCCACAAGTCAGCCTCTAAACCCGTGGAGGACAAATACAACCCATTTAAAAAAATAACAGCCCATTCCATACGATCAAACAGAAAGTTCAACATTCAGAGCAAAGTAACAGGTATGTTCCACATATAGAGTACTGAACTTCCACGTTGACAACCATCATAGCCAAGTTAACTATCTACTCCCACTAACACTCTAATAGTGTACAAGTACTAACTTACTCTTAGCTAACTAGACGATGCCGGCCGCCATCTGCTGTCCATGCTAAACGCCGGCACCGGCGTCCTCCGCCTCGTCTCAGACTTGCCAGAGGTGCGATAGGGCGCGTTGCTTTCGCTGCTGCGTTAGCCCTTTCCATGCCGGGCGTGGTCCATCAAGCTTGGCTTCCAAGCGGGAAACCCACTTGACGAGCTGGTAGTAAAAATCGGCATCGCGAACGCGTGCTTTCCCGACAGCCTCCAGGGCTATTTGCCGAGCGCCGGCCTCCACGTAGTCGGCCCAGTTGTGGGCGCTCTGCTCGCGACTCAGAGCGTCGGTGCGTTGCTGCTCCATGTCCCGCTGGCTGCGCAAATCGGCGATACACTGGTCCTTCGCCAGGCGGTCGCGCTCCAACAACTCCTGCTCCTCCGCCATGCGGTCGCGCTCCAACAACTCCTCGATCTCCGCATTGGGATCTAAAGACAGATAGAATGCCTCCTCCCTCTGTCTGCCTTCCGTTGAAAACCCGAACACTGGTTCCCGCGGTGACCGCCTCCGGCGTCACCTACCGCGGACGGGCGGGGGCATGGCAGACGTGGCGAGCGACGTCGGGCCGGTGGGGGCTTATGAGGATATGGCGAGTTGGGTCACGGTGGCACCGGAGAAGGCCGGGAACAGTACTTATAGGCGGAAGGTAGCGCGACGGTCATTGGAATTCAATGCATAATGGCTTAGCGCGCCAGCTTGCCGTGGAAAACTAGAGAAACTGAAATTATGACTGTGCGGTCCCATCCCGTCCCGTCTGGGTCGCACGCCAGCATGGCGGTCAAACGAGTGCACTCGAATCATCTCCATCCTTGTCAATAATGATTCCACGGATTTAAAAAGCCCGCAACAATTAAGGCGTATCTTTTTTCGCATCAGTTAGCTGCCTTAATTACGGCCGGCTGCATGCAGGCACTCAGAATCGCTCGCAGGCAGTACGCGAAGCAGCATGCAATGAGTCGCAGCCGAGGGCACGCATGCAGCCACTTAAATCGCTGGAATTAATTAGGCTTAAACTTCTGCATGCCGTTAATTATTGCCATGCCTTGGTCTTGCTGCTTTGCTCACGGGACTAATAAACCCAAACGGAGGGAGTACCTTGGTTGGTGAGAGGTTTAAATTAAGCCCTGCAAACCGGAAAGGAGGTACTAGGACATGCGTGATCCTCTATTTATTCGTGTAGGATCGAGTAGGTCGTTTCTTGAATTGAGCCCTGCAAACCGGAAGGGAGGTAGTACGTGCGTGATCTGCTATTTATTCGTGTAGGATCGATAGTGTAGCTTGTCAGTTACTTCAGAGGTAGGCATTTTTATTCATGTAGGATCGATAGTGTAGCTTGTCAGTTTCTTCAGAGGTAGGCATTTTTATTCAAAAAACTGCCACTTTGCATCTCGCGTCGCAAATAAAACTGCCAGGAGCGCATTTGTAGGCTAGCTAGTGATCGATCAGTAACTTGTAAACACCGAAGTAACAGAAATAACTAACTACTAATGCATCTCAATGATTCACAGATCATATACAAATATGTAGCTCCAAAAGCAAAGATCAGCCACTTCGGATCTTGCGTCGCAACTAAAACTAACTAGTACGATTCCCATACATAAGATCAACATGTTAATGCATCTCAATGATTCATAGATCATATACAAATATGTAGCTCCAAAAGCAAAGACCTAGAAAAAACATCCGTTCTTCCTACTAACATGGATGCTTCTCTTGGCCAACATTCAGTACAGACTGAAAGACAAATTTGTTTGTGAAGTCTACAATTCCTCTTGCAAACATAAGAGGTTTAACCAACAAATTTGGAACCATGAGAATGAACCACACATGATGGAGGAACATCCACTGCAATATGATTTGGTCTTCTCTCGGTCACACCGCGAGACTATTTTCGGAATACAAACTTTAACTTAGGCAAAATGATGCCCATTGTATTATCAGACCAAAGCAATGAAGCACCTAGTGTTGGCCAATAAATAGTACAAGATTACTTTTCTGCAGTCCATGAAGTGACTATCCAATCTTTCTGTGTCTATTTTCAAATGGCACTGCATGCAGTGACTATACTATTCTCTTGTGCAGTTCGACCAAAATTGCGGACAGTTTGTTTGTTTGCCAAATAGCAACAGGAAGACATCTCTGTCTGCACAAATATCAAGCAGCTAGTAAACATATACCACACCTTGTATTTTCGGTTTAAATATATCTCTTCCGCTTAGCATCTGTCATGTTCTGCACTGGACAATCTGATACAGTTATGTTTTGCACTGGACAATTTCATACTGAATTGATTTTCTGGTTCAGAGAAGAAATATAGCGCCTATTCTTCATCAGACCAAGGATATCCATGTTCGCAGTGATGGAAGAGGTGAAATTGATACAACCGAAATTGAGCATCCAATCATTGAATCATGTCCTGCACCTGCAATGTAGGTCCATCCTGCCAATAAATTCACATGCAAACCACTAGTATTACTATCTAATGACAAAGACAAAAGAGTAGCAAGATAGTAGCAAACCATGTACCTTCGTAATGAACAGCTCATAGTGCCACCAATTGGATATAAATGTTTGGAAAAAAACATGCTCCTAATGTTGAACCAGTTGTACTTTTTGTGCAGTTCCACTAAAATCGAGTATCCCTGTTTGCATAGATATTGAAAGTGTGATTACTCTAAAAGTGGCACTAGTTGAAGCATAGACTCACAAATATAAGCATTCCAATTTCTTAATGGGAAAAGGTAGCAAGACTGTTTCTAACCACCTGTTTGAAGGAATAAATAAATCAACAGCGGCTGATGTTAGGAAGGCATACATAGTTTTTTCTGAAAAACTGAGCCATTCCCGACCTTTCCACTTCTTTTAAGCAAAATTTGTGCAGATCTACTAAAATAAAATGCCATCACCGCCTTGACAATTCAGTGACACTGTACAAAAGGAAATGACTTAACATTACATCATGATGTCAGGTATGTAGTCGACAGGCATTAGAGACAAACATATAGACCTCCTCCGATAACATAATGAACATTAATTTTAACAAAGGTGTGATTAGCTTTACCGGGATAATTTGAGTAAACTCTACACCCTTTGTTCCTTAATATAAGACGTTTTTGCGGTTCAATTTAAAGTACCCAAACATCTAGTATTTAGAAAAACAGGTAGTATTTTTCTTGAGCACATATCTGGGAAAGCTTGCCACACTTTATTTATGTCCATACGCTAATGCAACACCATTCGAATACTACAAATATACACTAATCCAGTGGCTAGTGCAACAGTGGAGTAGTTAGTTTATTACAGGGTACAGTACAATGGTTTTACTGAACAGATTTCAATAAAATCTAGCACTTGAAGGTTTCTATAAGAATTAACAATACAAAATGTAAAGGTAAACAGTTTCAGCATTGGTATACTAGCTGTGCATGAGCATTAAACCAAATACAAAAGTCTGAAGGTAACTAGCATTATTAACTAATGACAGTATAAAAAAATTGCAAACCATGTACCTCCAAGGTAAATATCATTTTGAACTCCGGGGGACCTTAAAAATTGCTATCCCAATCTTGATAATCGATCAAACATAAAAACTTGATCGAATGAATCAAGAGAACAGCCGGAGGAGGAGGTGCCCACTCTTGACCTTTCCTCTTGTCTTCATAATTTTCTGTGCAGTTTAACCAAAATAAAATGACATCAGCGCCTTGGCATTTTGGTGACACTGTACAAAAAAAATTAACTTATCTCATGAAAGTGAGGTATGTAATCTATAAGCATTAACAGTGCAAAAATCTGAAAGTAGTAACATGTTTCATCGTTGGTATACTGGCTGTGCAACAACATTAGAATACCTTTGCTGAAAAATCTTTAATACATCCACAATCAACAGCTAACCCTAAAATAATCCAGTGACATTAAATGGCATTGCTTAAATTTATTGGTGGCATTAGGCGAGAGCGGCGTTAGTTAAATGCAGCATCACTTTAGCAGTAGCATTGCTTGACTTGACTGCTGGCGTTATACTAACAGCAAAAAAAGTGGCAATAAGAGAATGGGAGGCCCATTCGGACAGTGGGCGCACCAGTACGATGTACCTCCACGGACGCAGAGTGGTGAGGGAGGTATGGTTGCCAGAGCAACAAATATCCAGGCAGCATATGTGGATTACGTCCCATTTTTGTTCTCTTTAGCCACCTTTTTCCTATGAGAGGACAACAAACCGATCGACCTGGTCATTCTCTATTGCGTTGTCATGCCTTTCTACCCTTCTTCAACCAAGAGACACGAGACTCGTTCCTTAGCTACTGATTTTCCCCTTTTCAACCTAGATGCGGGTTTCATGCCTACTCTCTCGGACAGTACAGTCTCCCTTCCTTTCCTTATTCAACCCAGACATGGATTATTCTGCATGAAGTAGGGTTTCCTTTAATAGTGCAAATTATGGTTTTCATCTGCATGGCCAGCAGAGCAAAGGATAGAAAATTTGGAAGATGGTGGAGTGGAAAAAGATCCACATGCAACGACGTGGCAGATGGGGCAATAGAACAAGGTTATGGTTCGAAAAAGAGGTAGCATACCTGAGGGTCGGCGGGAAGTGGCTTCGCTCGTGGTCGTCGTCCTCCGCACACACAACGGCAGCAAGCTTGGGGACGGAGGCCATCCTGCACGGGCGCTAGGTCTGAGAGGACGGCCTTGTCGTCAGTGCGTGACCTCGCTTGTCGATGACGAAAAGGCCAACGCTGCATCGCCCTTTTCTTCCCGGCGGATCTGTGACCACCGGTGAGGAGGAGAGAGGGGCCATCTTTTTAGATCTGGAGAGAGGGTGGTGGTGTGAGAAGCAAGTGGGCAGCCCTTAGCAAGAAAGCTACCAAGCTCCAGCCTATATATCTTTTTTATACTACTAGTACTGGAGGTGGAGTAGTGGTAGAGTAGTTTATATTTTCTCTGCGTACAGTACCAGTTAGTCGTGCTTCAAAACTGATCGGCACGCCATTAAAAAAATAAAGGTCGATAACTAATGCGGCACCTCGGGCTAACGCAGCCAGATCTCATTTTGCACGAGAAATTACACACCATGTTTCGTTGACATGTGGTCCCGTTCCAACATATCAGTGAGACGACGGCGAGTAGTAGGAGTATTTCCGAACGGACGTGTAGGCCGGGGCGCCTCTTCGTGAACCGTGGCAAACTCACAACCGTCCACCGACTCTTCGCCTTTCCCTCTCGATTTGGAACTGCTGTCGCACGCTCTTCCTCTCCCTCCTCCATTTTCCTTCAGCCCTTCACCCTTTCTTTTGCCATTGTTCGATCGTCTTCTCCATGGAGGGAACAGGCCGGAAACGACCCCGTTATTCTTGCCCCGATCTGAAAGATGACAGGAACTCATTGATCGGTGCGACGTCATCACCTCCGCTAGCATGGCAGGTTCGTTCAAGCCCATTCTCGACTCAACTAATAACATCATTGCAAGGAACCCAAGAGTCAAGGAGCAGTTTGATCTCCCCTATCTTCTTCACCGTGACCCTGATGACTGGCGCCGGCACGACGGAGGCCTCGCCCTGTGCAAGTGTCGGATTTCGGGTTCCGGCAGACCCTTGAGGTTCAAACACCGGGGTGCACGCGGAGATCACACCCCCAGCCTACCCATGTTTCACCGCCTCGTAAGGATCTAGACTACTCGAAAAACAACACAAGGGACACAAGATTTATACTGGTTCAGGCCACCATTCTGGTGTAATACCCTACTCTAGTTTGTGGTGTGTGGATTGCCTCTGGGGCTGATGAGGAACAATACAAAGGAAGAACAGCCTCGCGAGGGTCTGTTCTTGGTTGGTGCGATGAACTGCTAGGGGAGTTCAGTCGCCTTTCTCTCTCTCTCTCTCTTGGGTGTCGATTCGATCAGATCCAGATGCCCTACCCTGTGGGTGGCTAGTCCTATTTATAGGCGAAGGCCCCGGGCCTCTTCCCAAATATTGAGCGGGAAGGGCGCCAACAATTGGCCATTTTGAAGGGGAACATCTAGTACACTTATCCTGACTAAAGTTGGCCCTCGCCTGCCAAAAGACCCTAACGATGACACTGGCTTGGGCTCCACGATGACCTCCATTCTGCCGTCCTGCTGGTCTTGGTCTTGTTGCACCGAAATGGTTGCCTTTGCTTGATACCCTTGCCTGTGCTTGCCCCCTTTGCACCAAAGGGGAAAAAAGGACTCTGCGCTGGCCGGCGCCCGCCTGGCCTTGGTCGTCATGGCTTGCGTCACGGGCACCTCGTGAGGTACCCCGCCTTGATTTCTCCGCCTCCTCGTGAGCCAGCCTGACGAGGCCGTGCCTGAGGAAGCCTCCTGTCGTCCGCCCCGCGAGGCTTGGCCCCTCGCGAGGGTCTTGAGCATGTGTTGATGAAGATGGGTCGTACCGGGCCACTCCTTGAGCCACGCCGCAGGCCGCAGGTAGGCAAGTCTGGGTACCCCCGTTCCCAGAACGCCGACAGTAGCCCCCAGGCCCAAGGCGCGCTCGGACTTGGCTTGGCAGAGAAGTGAAGAGGCAAGTGCGAAGCGCCGCGGGCCCCAATAGCCTGCGGCCATGGGCGCCGCGTGGCGGTTGATTGGTCGTGGGCGTCCTGGCTCCCCCACGACGCCTCGGTAGCTGCACGATTTGACAAGTCCCTGCATGCAAAACGGGTCATGATTACCTGTGATCGTGGAGGTCGACGGTTGGCCTTCCTTGGCTATATGTACGGAATGGCGTGAGCCTTTCCTATCCAACTCTTCCCGCTACTCTTCGTCTTCCTCTTCGTCCTTGCTCCTCCCTTCGCCAATGGCACCGATACGTCGGTTTTCTGCCGAAGAGAAAGGGAAGGCCCCCCGAGAGAGTCCTGTCCCGCTTCCTCCGAAGAAATGGCTCGTATCTTGCCACGGGGAAGGAGGTGCTTGGCGGGAGGTGTCGAGGCCATGGTTCGAGCGGCCGCCGCCGGGATTCCCACTGCCCTTGTACGCCCGGATCGAGGGCCCTGAAGATGCTGGCACCGAGCAGCATCGCCAGAGGCGCCGTCACCGCCGACGGATCACGGCGGTGCGCGTCATTCCTCCTGGGATCCACGCCATGGGCTCTGCTCGCGAGCTCGTGCTTCATGCCGCCATGCCTCCTTGGTCCTGGATTCGCCTCCCTCCTTCCTTCGCCTTCGAGATCCCGCCGAGGGGGCCTATCGAGCTTTGGGTGCAGCATGCTGGCTACAGTGCCCCCGCGACCGAAGCGGAGGTTGAGGTCGTCGCTCCGGGCAGGGTCTACCTGACCCGTGGCTGGGGCTAGATCGCCCAGGTCGGCAGGACGGGTGGCGCCCTCGCAATCCACCTCTAGTACGATGGCGCCTCCCTGATGTTCTTCAAGGTCTTCGACGCGGAGGGACGCCGGCTGGAGTACTGCCCTGAGGAAGGCGGCCGGGATCCTGCGGCGGCGAGGACTAGGCTCGCCAACCGCTTCCCCAGCAGCTCCTGAGGCAGCGGAGGTGTCAGAGGATCCAGTGACTCCGCCGAGCTCCTCGCGACCCCGGAGACGAGTGACGATAGCTACGAGCCCCCGAGCTTGCGTCACTCCCGGAGCTGGGTGGGCTCGTCGGGCCGCGGTCGCCACTGATCTGCGTGGGGTTGGCGCCGGTGGCTGACGGCCCATTGTTGATGATGGCGTCTCTTGCGGAGGCGCGCGTAGTTAGCGCTCTTTAGGATCTGCTCCTTTTTTCCCTGCGAGGAATCGAAGAACACACCCCGCGGGGGTTTGTAAGGTGCTTGCAGTTCCGTTTGTTAATATGATCCTTATTATGAAGTGGTGAGGGGTGCTCGTCCCGTCTTAGCTTAGTTCCTCCTTTCGAACCTCGCGAGGACTTGACGCTCTGTGCTGACAGGTCCTGGTCCCAAGGCAGGCTTCAGCCGTCGCTGGTATGCCAGGTCGCGATGCCGTGGTCAAGGCCAGGAGGTGAGCGGCCCGGGGTCTAGTAAGAGCCCCTGAGTCGCGATGCTCAGGAGGTCCCCTTTAGCGCTCAAGCATCCATCACTTGGTGAGAAAGGAGTGCGACGTTGCTAAAAACGGGACTGAATTAGGTGCGAGGTCGGCGCTGTGACAGCTAGTGATTCTGGAGGATGACTTATCTCGGGGGTCAGGGGCCACTCGTTGCCGCGGCGCCAGGCCCGCGTGTTGGCAGCCGAAGAGTTGCTTGGCGAGGTCCCCCATGTGCCTCTTCCCTCTCGTCTCTGCTCCCCTTCGTGCTCTACGTCCTCGGGGCTCAGCCGTCGCTGGTATGCCAGGTCGCGATGCCGTGGACAAGGCCAGAGGGTGAGGGCTGGAGAGCCAGTAAGAGCCCATGAGTCGCGATGCTCAGGTACCCCCCCCCCTTTAACGTGCAACCGGTTTGCATGGACGAGAGCGAAGGAGACGCCACGGAGGCCTCGCCGGACGCTGCTCCTTAAAACGATCCTGCGAGTTCATCATGAGAAAAACGGGGGTTTGCCGTTACAACTGCCGGCCAGCTGTTGGTTGCTCTAGGAGGGTGGCGAGGCACTGAAGGCTTGGCGAAGTGGCGCCCTGCGGGGTTGCCGCGGCCAGAGCTCAGCCGTCCAGGTTTGTCGATGTTGCAGGGACGGACCCATGCGCAAGCGTCGTGCCGTGAGGGAGCAGCTCCATCAGTTGGTGTCAATCGAGCTGGCGATTAGGTCAAGCACGTTAGCCATGAAGAAGCAAATCCATTTAGATAGGCGCAGAAAGAAACGTTCACCGCTGGGTTGGGCCCGAGCGAATTTGGGGACAATGCTGCCCGAGGGGCGGCCCCGATAAAGTAAGCTGAAAACATGAACTAAAGGGGATACATGATACGTCTCCAACGTATCTATAATTTTTGATTGCTCCATGCTACTTTATCTACTGTTTTGGACTATATTGGGCTTTATTTTCCACTTTTATATTACTTTTGGGACTAACCTATTAACCGGAGGCCCAGCCCAGAATTGCTGTTTTTTGTTTTGCCTTTTTTAGTATTTCGAAAAAACAGAATATCAAACGGAGTCCAAACGGAATGAAACCTTCGGGATCGTGATTTTCCAACCGAACGTGATCCAGGAGACTTGGACCCTACTCCAAGAAGCTTCCGAGGAGGTCACGAGGGTGGAGGGCACCTCCTACCTCGTGGGCCCCTCGGAGCTCCACCGATGTACTCCTTCCTCCTACATATACCTACGTATCCCCGACCGATCAGAACAGGAGCCAAAAACCAAATTCCACCGCCGCAACCTTCTGTATCCACGAGATCCCATCCTCGGGCCTGTTTCGGAGCTCTGCCGGAGGGGGCATCCACCACGGAGGACTTCTACATCATCACCATAGCCCCTCCGATGAAGTGTGAGTAGTTTACTTCAGACCTTCGGGTCCATAGCTAGTAGCTAGATGGCTTCTTCTCTCTTTTTGGATCTCAATACAATGTTCTCCCCTCTCTCGTGGAGATCTATTCGATGTAATCTTATTTTGCGGTGTGTTTGTTGAGACCGATGAATTGTGGGTTTATGATCCAGTATTATCTATGGAAAATATTTGATTCTTCTCCGAATTCTTTTATGTATGATTGAGTTATCTTTGCAAGTCTCTTCGAATTATCTTTTTTGGTTTGGCCAACTAGATTGGTAGTTCTTGCAATGGGAGAAGTGCTTAGCTTTGGGTTCAATCTTGCGGTGTCCTTACTCAGTGACAAAAAGATTTGCAAGGCACGTATTGTATTGTTGCCATCGAGGATAACAAGATGGGGTTTTTATCATATTGCGTGAATTTATCCCTCTACATCATGTCATCTCGCTTGCGGCGTTACTCTGTTTTTACTTAATACTCTAGATGCATGCTGGATAGCGGTCGATGAGTGGAGTAATAGTAGTAGATGCAGAATCGTTTCGATCTACTTGTTTTGGACGTGATGCCTATATAAATGATCATTGCCTAGATATACTCATAACTATGCTCAATTCTGTCAATTGCTCAACAGTAATTTGTTCACCCAGCGTAGAATACTTATGCTCTTGAGAGAAGCCACTAGTGAAACCTATGGCCCCCGGGTCTATTCTCATCATATCAATCTATATCGCTTTATTTACTTGCTTTGTTTTTAGTTTACCTTTACTTTTTTACTTTGCATCTATCTATCAAAAATACCTAAAATATTATCTCTTTCAGATCTCACTCTTGTAAATGACCGTGAAGGGATTGACAACCCCTAAGCGTTGGTTGCGAGTTGCTATCGTTTTGTGTAGGTACGAGGGACTTGTGCGTGGTCTCCTACTGGATTGATACCTTGGTTCTCAAAAACTGAGGGAAATACTTACGCTACTTTATTGCATCATCCTCTCCTCTCCGGGGAAATCCAACGCAGTGCTCAAGAGGTAGCAAGGAGAATTTCTGGCGCCGTTGCCAGGGAGGCTCACGCAAGCAAGTCAACCATACCAAGTACCCATCGCAATCCCTATCTCTCACATTACATTATTTGCCATTTGCCTCTCATTTTCCACTCCCCCACTTCACCCTTGCCATTTTATTTGCCCTCTCTTTCCCGATCTCCTCCTCTCTTTCTCGTTTGCCTTTTTCTCATTGCATTTCTGTTTGCTCGTGTGCTAGCTCGTTTGCTTGCTTGTCATCATGACTAGTTTCATATCTTCTCCGTTATCTCCTGAGAATGAGGTCTTAAATTTTAAGCAAAGGGAGGGAGAAAATCTAAAAGATGCTTGGTATAGAATTTGCAATGCTCAAAATAAATCTACCAGGAAGCAATCTACCTCAGTTCTTCTTCGCAATTTTTACGTAGGTGCTAATCCTTGGTATAGATATATCCTTGACACCATTACCGGAGGGAATTTTTTGGGTAGCCATACTTTTGATTCTTATAATGCTTTAATAGATATATTTGGCTCACCGCCTCTTTTGATTAATGGAACTATGTTAACTTTGGAGCATGTTATGCAAAGGCTTGAAGTTATTGATATAAAGTTGCTACCATTGAATCAATCGAAAATCTTGACAAAAAGATCCACAATCAAATTACACAGTACGGATCTAAGGTAGGAATGACTTTGAAAAATATTAAAGAAAAAGAACCCCTTGTTAATGAAAAAATAAATCTAGATTCCACAAGAATCGATAAACTTGAGGGTATCATTACAAACTTGGGAACCGCTTTTTCTTCCGTTCAAAATACTCCAAGTTCTTCTACTGAAAATACTAAGCTTATTTATGTTCCTAAGAATAAGGGTGAATCATCTAGTAAGGAAACTGCGGATCTTAAATCTATAAGTGTTCATCCCAATCTTTTTACCATCATTAAGGAACAATTTGCTATAGATGAATTCTTTGATCTTTTGCCCGAAAATTTGTCGATTAATAGAAAGAAAGAAAATTCTAAAGGAGGTAATTGCCTCATTGAAGAATTGCCTACCAAAGATGGCAATACCTAGATCTATCCTTGGTTTTATGCCTAGCTAGGGGCGTTAAACGATAGCGCTTGTTGGGAGGCAACCCGATTTTTTTTGTTTTTTTTGTTTTTGCTTCTGTTTAGGAATAAATAATCCATCTACCTTCTGTTTGGATGTGGTTTTATGTTTTAATTAGTGTTTGTGCCAAGTAGGACCTATAGGATAACCTATGATGATAGTTGATTTGATTCTGCTGAAAAACAGAAACTTTGCATGCACGAAATTAGTTATGATAAATCACAGGAACGTCCTTTTGCGTTGATTCTTTTTGCTTCTGATCAATAAACAAATTGTCCAGGACTTCCTATTTTGGTAGAATTTTTTGGCTTCCAGAAGTTTGCATTAGTTACAGATTTCTACAGACTGTTCTGTTTTTGACAGATTCTGTTTTTCGTGTGTTGTTTGCTTATTTTGATGAATCTATGGCTAGTAAATTAGTTTATAAACCATAGAGAAGTTGGAATACAGTAGGTTTAACACCAATATAAATAAAGAATGAGTTCATTACAGTAACTTGAAGTAGTCTTTTGTTTTCTTTCTCTAACGGAGCTCACGAGATTTCTGTTGAGTTTTGTGTTGTGAAGTTTTCAAGTTTTGGGTGAATTCTTTTGATGGATTATGGAACAAGGAGTGGCAAGAGCCTAAGCTTGGGGATGCCCATGGCACGCCCAAGATAATACAAGGACACCAAAAAGTCAAAGCTTGGGGATGCCCCGGAAGGCATCCCCTCTTTCGTCCACTTCCATCAATAATTTACTTGTAGCTATATTTTTATTCACCAACATGATATGTGTTTTGCTTGGAGCGTCTTGTATTATTTGTGTCTTTGCTTGTTAGTCTACCACAATCATCCTTGCTGTACACACCTTTTGAGAGAGCCATATAGGAATTAGAATTTGTTAGAATACTCTATGTGCTTCACTTATATCTTTTGAGCTTGATAGTTTTGCTCATGGTGCTTCACTTATATCTTTTGAGCGTGATGATTTTTGCTCTAGTACTTCACTTAGATCTTTTAGAGCACGGTGGTGGATTTGTTTTAAAGAAACTATTTGATCTTTCATGCTTCACTTATATTATTTTGAGAGTCTTTAATAGCATGGTAATTTTCTTAATGTTAATATACTTGGTGTTCAAGATATGTGAAACTTTCTTTTGAGTGAATTGAATGCTATGATAAGTTTGATGCTTGATAATTGTTTTGAGATATAGAGGTGATAATATCAAAGTCGTGCTAGTTGGGTGATTATGAATTTGAGAAATACTTGTGTTGAAGTTTGCAGGTCTCGTAGCATGCACGTATGGTTAAAGTTGTGTAACAAATTTGAAACATGAAGTGTACCTGGCTTGTGCATCCTTATGAGTGGCGGTCGGGGATGAGCGATGGTCTTTTCCTTCCAATCTATCCCCCTAGGAGCATGCGCATAGTACTTGAATTTTTGATTACTTCTAAATTTTTGCAATAAGTATATGAGTTCATTTGACTAATGTTGAGTCCATGGATTATACGCACTCTCACCTTTCCACCTTTGCTAGCCTCTTGATGCACCGTGCATTGCCCTTTCTCACCTTGAGAGTTGGCTCAAACTTCACGGTGCATCCAAACCCCGTGATACGATACGCTCTATCACACATAAACCTCCTTATATCTTCCTCAAAACAGCCACCATACCTATCTATCATGGCATTTCCATAGCCATTCCGAGATATATTGCCATGCAACTTCCACCATCATCATCATGACATACATTACTTTTGTCATATTGCCATTGCATGATCTTGTAGTTGACATCGTATTTGTGGCAAAGCCACCATGCATTATTTTCCATACATGTCACTCTTGATTCATTGCACCATCCCGCACACCACCGGAGGCATTCATATAGAGTCATATCTTGTTATAAGTTTCGAGTTGTAATCCTTGTGTTGTAATCAATAGAAGTGTGATGATCATCATTATTAGAGCATTGCCCAAATAAAAAAAGAGAAAGGCCAAAAATAAAAAAAAGAAAGGCCCAAAAAAAATATAAAGGGCAATGCTACTATCTCTTCCAAACTTGTGCTTCAAAGTAGCACCTTGTTCTTCATGTAGTGAGTCTCATATATTGTGCTTCAAAGTAGCACCTTGCTCTTCATGTGGTGAGTCTCATAAGTTGTCTTTTTTATACTAGTGGGAATTTTTCATTATAGAACTTGGCTTGTATATTCCTACGATGGGCTTCCTCAAATGCCCTAGGTCTTCGTGAGCAAGCAAGTTGGATGCACACCCACTAGTTTTCTTTTGTTGAGAATTCATAGCTCTAGTGCATCCGTTGCATGGCAATCCCTACTCCTCATGTTGAAATCAATTGATGGGCATCTCCATAGTCCATTGATTAGCCTCGTCAATGTGAGACTTTCTCCTTTTTTGTCTTCTCCACACAATCCCCATCATCATATTCTATTCCACCCATAGTGCTATATCCATGGCTCACGCTCATGTATTGCGTGAAGGTTGAAAAAGTATGAGATTATTTAAGTATGAAACAATTTCTTGGCTTGTCATCGTGGGTATATAAGTTGGGAACATCTTTGTGTGACGAAAATGAAGCATAGCCTAACTATATGATTTTGTAGGGATGAACTTTCTTTTGCCATGTTATTTTGAGAAGACATGATTGCTTTGATTAGTATGCTTGAAGTATTACTATTTTTTTGTCAATATGAACTTTTGTATTGAATCTTTCGGATCTGAATATTCATATCACAATTAAGAAGATTTACATTGAAATTATGCCAAAGTATCACTCCGCATCAAAAATTCTTTTTTTATCATTTACCTACTCGAGGACGAGCAGGAATTAAGCTTGGGGATGCCCGATACGTCTCCAACGTATCTATAATTTTTGATTGCTCCATGCTACTTTATCTACTGTTTTGGACTATATTGGGCTTTATTTTCCACTTTTATATTACTTTTGGGACTAACCTATTAACCGGAGGCCCAGCCCAGAATTGCTGTTTTTTTGCCTTTTTCAGTATTTCGAAGAAACAGAATATCAAACGGAGTCCAAACGGAATGAAACCTTCGGGATCGTGATTTTCCAACCGAACGTGATCCAGGAGACTTGGACCCTACTCCAAGAAGCTTCCGAGGAGGTCACGAGGGTGGAGGGCGCGCCCCCTACCTCATGGGCCCCTCGGAGCTCCACCGACGGACTCCTTCCTCCTATATATACCTACGTATCCCCGAACGATCAGAATAGGAGCCAAAAACCTAATTCCACCGCCGCCACCTTCTGTATCCACGAGATCCCATCTTGGGGCATGTTCCGGAGCTCCGCCGGAGGGGGCATCCACCATGGAGGGCTTCTACACCATCACCATAGCCCCTCCGATGAAGTGTGAGTAGTTTACTTCAGACCTTCGGGTCCATAGCTAGTAGCTAGATGGCTTCTTCTCTCTTTTTGGATCTCAATACAATGTTCTCCCCCTCTCTCGTGGAGATCTATTTGATGTAATCTTATTTTTGCGGTGTGTTTGTTGAGACCGATGAATTGTGGGTTTATGATCCAGTATTATCTATGGAGAATATTTGATTCTTCTCCGAATTCTTTTATGTATGATTTAGTTATCTTTGCAAGCCTCTTTGAATTATCATTTTTGTTTTGGCCAACTAGATTGGTAGTTCTTGCAATGGGAGAAGTGCTTAGCTTTGGGTTCAATCTTGCGGTGTCCTTACTCAGTGACAAAGAGTTGCAAGGCACGTATTGTATTGTTGCCATCGAGGATAACAAGATGGGGTTTTTATCATATTGCATGAATTTATCC
Source organism: Aegilops bicornis (assembly GCA_021605145.1). Classification (NCBI taxonomy): domain Eukaryota; kingdom Viridiplantae; phylum Streptophyta; class Magnoliopsida; order Poales; family Poaceae; genus Aegilops; species Aegilops bicornis. The sequence goes on along the minus strand of CM038670.1, from coordinate 68,863,369 downwards.
CTCTACATCATGTCATCTCGCTTATGGCGTTACTCTATTTTTACTTAATACTCTAGATGCATGTTGGATAGTGGTCGATGAGTGGAGTAATAGTAGTAGATGCATAATCTTTTCGATCTACTTGTTTTGGACGTGATGCCTATATACATGATCATTGCCTACATATACTCGTAACTATGCTCAATTCTGTCAATTGCTCAACAGTAATTTGTTCACCCACCGTAGAATACTTATGCTCTTGAGAGAAGCCACTAGTGAAACCTATGGCCCCCGGGTCTATTCTCATCATATCAATCTATATCACTTTATTTACTTGCTTTGTTTTTAGTTTACCTTTACTTTTTACTTTGCATCTATCTATCAAAAATACCAAAAATATTATGTCTATCAGATCTCACTCTCGTAAGTGACCGTGAAGGGATTGACAACCCCTAAGCGTTGGTTGTGAGTTGCTATCGTTTTGTGTAGGTACGAGGGACTTGTGCGTGGTCTCCTACTGGATTGATACCTTGGTTCTCAAAAACTGAGGGAAATACTTACGCTACTTTACTGCATCATCCTCTCCTCTTCGGGGAAATCCAACGCAGTGCTCAAGAGGTAGCAATACACGCCGCAGGGACGGACCCACGCGGCCTGGGAATGATGCAGCCCTGGGGGGCGCTCCCAGCTGAAAATGAAACTCGAAGGATGTCACCTGATGATGCTGAAGATGGAGGGATGCTGAAGTAGCGGATGGTGTGCGCTGCGGGGGACGATCTTCATGAGCCCCCAGGCCCAGGGGCCTCGGGAGGCTCCGGGGGCGCTGGCGGCTCCTCGCGGACCATCTCCATCTCCGCCAGGACTGCGGAATGCCTGACCGCCTGAGCCTCCAAGATGCTCCTCATGAGGCGCTGACGACAAGGCCCGGCAGCGTTGGCGGCAGCCGTGAGGCATTCGAACATAGCTGTGAGGTGGGCCTTCGCAGCGCCCCACGCGTGAGGGCCAGAGGCGCTCCTCAGAGGCGGCTCGGTTGAGCCCTGGTATATCAATGCAGACGCGCAGCCCACCATCATCGCCTGGATGGGGAGCTACGGAGGGCAAGCGGCGGCTGCCACTCATGACTCTTGACTCCTGCAACTCCTGAATGATCTCGCTGATGAATTCCTGAGGGTTTGGCCCTCCTTGCCTTGCTTCCTCCCGAGGGAAACGTGCGTCGAAGCACGCCTCCAAGTAGTGCCCGAGCGCCTCCCTCGTAATCTTAGCAAAGTCGATGGCCCTCCAGAAGAGAGCCCCCGAGCCCTGCTCGAGGAGGGCGCCGGGCACGCCTTCCTATGCGACAGAAGGAGGTGCCCCCTGAACGGGCGCGGACCCTGAGGGCCCTGCCTCCCGAGGGGTCGGACCAGGCGATGTCTTCTTCTTCTTAGGAGCAGCCTCGGGAGGCCTCCCGTTCCTGTGATCTGGGTCTTCAATTGATGCGCTTGGAAGGCACGCTCCAGGGAACAGACAACGTCTCTCTCTTCACAAGGCACAGTGATGACTCCGCCGCTTCCTGACATCTTGAGGACATTGTAGCCGTGATGGGTCACGGCCATGAACTTGGCCAGGGCTGGGTACCCGAGGATGGCATTGTACGGCAGGCGGATGTGAGCAACGTCGAAGTCAATGAGGTCCGTGTGGTAGTTGTCGCGCTTCCCGAAGGTAACAGGAAGGCAGACCTGCCCTATCAAAACCGTGGAACCATCGGTGACTCCTGAGAAGGGCTTGGTTGGCTGCAGCTGATTGTATGGCACTTGGAGATTGTTGAACGTTTCGACGGATAGGACATTGAGCCCTGCTCCTCCATTGATGAGGCTCCTGGTGACTTGTACATTGTTGATGATCGGGGAGCAAAGCATCGGGAGGACTCCTGCGGTGGCCGCGCATTTGAGCTGATCCGCTGAGCTGAACGTGATAGCGCACGACGACCACCTGAGAGGGCGTGTGGCCTCAAGCTTGGGTAGGACTGCATTCACTTCGCGGGCAAACTGCTTGAAGATGCGCTGAGAGGCCGGGGCTTGTGCACCGCCCAAGATGCAAGCGATTGCGCGCGGCTCCTGGAAGCCTCCAGCCCCCTCATCCTGGTGATGGTCTTCATTCCTCCTTGGCTGTGGTGGCAGAGGAGGGAGGCCCGCATTGCCTTGTGGGCGATCCTCGCGAGGCTGATCTCTCCAACCCCCCTCGCGAGGTGGGTCCCTCCAACCTCCCTCACGAGGCTGGTCCTGCTAGCGGTCCTCGCGAGGTCGGTCATGCCACCCTTGGCGAGGGCCACGGTCTTCCCATCGTCCTCCACCTCTTCCTCCTCCTCGGGCATAGCCCCTGTCGCTGCGCTCGGGGCGTCGGCCGGCACGCACGTCTCGCATGGCACTGAGCTCTTGGCATTCGTTGGTGTTGTGGTTGTGGAGGTCGTGGTATACGCAATACCGGCTGCCCTAGGATGACTCAGGCTGATCCCTGCCTTGCTTGGTGTCTGGCTCCGCTGCAAGCATGGCAGCCCCCTTGCGCTTCACGTCCTTGTTCTTGGGCTTCTTCTCTTCTGGGTCAGCAGCTGGCAGCTCGAGGAGGGACAGGCGCCCTTCCTCAGCCCTTGCGCACTTGGTCGCCAGATTGAACAGCTCCAGGGAGGTGCACAAGTCTTCATGGATCACGAGCTCCTCCTTCATCTTGATGTCACGCACGCCATCGGAGAAGGCTGAGATGATGGCCTCCTCAGACACCTTGGGGATCTTAAGGCGAGCGCTGTTGAAGCGCTGGATGAACTTCTGCAGGGTCTCCCCCGGCTGCTGCTTGATGCGGCGCAAGTCGCTCATGGTCGGGGGCCGGTCGCGGGTGCCTTGGAAGTTGGCGATGAATCGGGTGCACATCTCGTCCCAGGAGGATATCGTGCCAGGAGCCAGGTGCGGGCGCCGTCCTTGAGCGCCATGGGGAACCAATTCGCCATGACCTTCTCGTCTCCGTTGGCGGCGTCGATGCCCAGCTCATAGAGCTGGAGGAACTCATCAGGGTCAGCCGTGCCATCGTAGCGCGGGGGCAGGTCTGGCTTGAACTTGCCCGGCCAGGCCACGCTGCGCAGCTCAGCGGAGAAGGCACGACAGCCTGCAGTGGCCGCGGGAGCCCTATGGTGACAGAGAGCTTGATCTTGTAGGTCTCTGTGTGCTGCTGCCAGGTGCAGCGCGGGGTCTTGATGCGCCGGAGCGGGTGCGCGCTCGTGTCGAGCCGGTGCGGGGAGCACACGGGCGGCTTCCTGAGGACGAGGGATCTCTTGACAGCTCTTCTCTTGCTGTGCTGGCGCCGGACGGAGTGGGTTCCGCCCAGGGGCCATGCGCCTTGGAGCCAAGGCGCCTTCTTGAGGTGGAGGCGGCTGAGGCGCCCCCGGAGCTTCATCGCCCGTGCAGGGCGGCACGCGGTGCAACGAGAGGGATGGTGCAGGGGAGCCCCCAGCGACGCTGACGAGCTCGGTGATGCGGGCGAGTCACTCGTCGTAGAGGTCGCCGACGGGACGGTAGTGCAGGAGCTCCCGCGCTAGGAGCAGCGTGGTGTGCGCGTCCGCAGGAGCGCGACGGGCGTGGGACGAGGAGCCAGCCGGAGTCAGCGACGGAGTGGCGGTGCGGCCTTCTCGCCGCACTGATGGATGCAGGGACGACGCCTGCTGTTCTTCCCCGCCGGGCCGGTGGCAGCATTGACGGCAGGCGACGGGGAACGATGGGGGCCGTCTGGGCGACTCGAGTGGCGAGAGCGGCCCGGCGCTCGGCGCGGGCGCGACGTGCGTCTGACATGGATGGGATGGGCAGTGAAAACACGAGGCGACGGAAGGCAGATTACGGCGCACCCCTACCTGGCGCGCCAAATGTCGGATTTCGGGTTCTGGAAGACCCTTGAGGTTCGAACACTAGGGTGCACGCGGAGATCACACCCCCAGCCTACCCATGTTTCACCGCCTCGTAAGGATCTAGACTACTCGAAGAACAACACAAGGGACACAAGATTTATACTGGTTCAGGCCACCATTGTGGTGTAATACCCTACTCCAGTTTGTGGTGTGTGGATTGCCTCTGGGGCTGATGAGGAACAATACAAAGGAAGAACAGCCTCGCGAGGGTCTGTTCTTGGTTGGTGCGATGAACTGCTAGGGGAGTTCAGTCGCCTTTCTCTCTCTCTCTTGGGTGTCGATCCGATCAGATCTTGATACCCTACCCTGTGGGTGGCTAGTCCTATTTATAGGCGCAGGCCCCGGGCCTCTTCCCAAATATTGAGCGGGAAGGGCGCCAACAATTGGCCATTTTGAAGGGGAACATCTAGTACACTTATCCTGACTAAAGTTGGTCCTCGCCTGCCAAAAGACCCTGACGATGATGCTGGCTTGGGCTCCACGATGACCTCCATTCTGCCGTCCTGCTGGTCTTGGTCTTGTTGCACCGAAATGGTTGCCTTTGCTTGATACCCTTGCCTGTGCTTGCCCCCTTTGCACCAAAGGGGAAACAAGGACTCTGCAGGAGTCGGCGCCTCACCGGTGCCCGCCTGGCCTTGGTCGTCATGGCTTGCGTCACGGGCACCTCGTGAGGTACCTCGCCTTGATCTCTCCACCTCCTCGTGAGCCAGCCTGACGAGGCCGTGCCTGAGGAAGCCTCCTGTCGTCCGCCCCGCGAGGCTTGGCTCCTCGCGAGGGTCTTGAGCATGTGTTGATGAAGATGGGCCGTACTGGGCCACTCCTTGAGCCACGCCGCAGGCCGCAGGCAGGCAAGTCTGGGTACCCCCGTTCCCAGAACACCGACAGCAAGTTGATGCCGCTTGATAATGATACGTATGATGTTAAGATGCCATCGCTTGAGGGCAAGGCTTGGGCGGACGCAAATGGAGATTGGGTTGTTTACATTGGGTCCAACTGCGAGCGGGAACTTGTGAATGTGTACACTCGTGATCGGGTTCCACTTCCAAAAATCTGAGCAGACTGCCCAGAGGCTGAGCACATCGGTATTGTACGCACGTTCAAATACGATCATGGTGACTGTCTTCTACGGAAGATAGCAATTTGTCGAGTTCCCAACCTCTCTTGGAATTACAACAACTATGAAGTTGTTGCTATCTTTGACAAGCTTGTTGCCGTCCTTAGTGGTTTGACTCGATGGATATTGCTCAAAAATCAGTTTCTGTACACAGATGAGTAATGTGATGCAATTCAATACGAGGGCCTTGTGTTTGCTGCCACCACTCGTGGCACTGTTTTTGCATGGTATCCTTGTTGTTTCGGTATGTTTGTCTTCCACCATAATTATATTGTTTCATCCACGTGCATGCAGGTTAGCAAGTTTCCCTTTACTAATTAACCTTCTTCTTGTGTTTCCAAGGTCCTGTGAACATCCCACCACCTATACTTGAAAAAATTTATAACCAAGGGGGAGATGACGATGGTGATGATCACGAGCATGAGGACGAGCAGCGCCCATATACTACTGTGGCGCTGGCAACTAATTACGATGGATCACCTCTTCTTGTGTGTATACAGCCCAATCGATGATGTTCTTTGCTAAGGAAGCACGTGTCTCCCATGGTCGCACTCTCCGGACCTATTCCAACACCCGTTGCATGGTATTCGGGATGGATACTAGTGTGCTAGCGCCAACTCCTTCTCCCTGGTACAGAATTGATAGTCTTGGAGAAAACTCGCTCTTCCTTGGATAAAACTATCCGATGATGGTGAAAGGCGATCCAACTGTTGTTGACACATTTATGAGAAGCAACTGTGTCTATACCTCGGACATTTGGGTGGTTCCCTACCCTAGTACTGATATAGTAGGCCGCTTCAGCCTGGATGATCAGTCCTGCGTTGGTCTCCAGATCGACAATGGATGGCCCGTCCCAGAGAATCACTTGTGGTTCAAAGTAAGCGTTTCCAACGCTGAGGAATGGTTGAGTTGAAGTTCATTTCATGGCTTTTTATTTGTTGTGTGGTGAAAACTTTAGTATTTATAATATATCCTCGTTCTGTATGTGGGTTGATGACCTGTTTGTATGTAATAAAATGATATGCCTGTGATAAACTTACTAAATTTATGAATGGCTTTCGAGTCGCTTCTCTGAGTGAGTGGTGCGACGAGGCAAAAAAATATTTTCTGAATACATAATTATATGTGCATTGCAATAGGTTATCGTATGAGGCCAATCAACAATAGTAGTACACTATTTGTACTCCGTCTAGGTGAGTAAGTCACCTTACGAAAATTAGATTTTCCCAAAATGTTTAGGCGTCGTTCATTAACTTTCCATCTCGATGCCCGCCCTGCCTTGTTCGCCAGCGAGCGCTTCCACCTCTGCCTCGTTGTCTCCCGTGGAAACCCCTTTCCTCCCTTTTTTTTTGCTCGGGCAAGGACCAATGCATGCAGCACGTCCATGCGGTTATTAGGCAAGAAATAAAAGCGCTTTGCATGCTATGAATTACGATGGCCTACATGAGTAGCTAATAAGGCATCCTCTTAACTGTTGTGATTAATGTTGTGTTTAGAAGAGAAAAATATTCTTCTTTTCCACCAATCTGCTTGCACCTAGGTCGTGATGCACCTTCTAATATGACTTATTCACCTAGACGGAGTACTAGCTTCACATGCTTCGCGCGTCGGGCGGGTGTTTTTACTGTAGCCATATGTTAATGTGTTCGCTGTACATAACCAGCACCTCGAATCCTCGATACTACTAGTACTAGTACAATATAGTAGGAGTAAGTAGTAGGAGTAGTAGGGCGGCATGGGCCAGAACAAGCATTCACGTCCAGGAGTACGGCACACGGCACCACCACGACATCCATCTGACACCATATTATTTCTTGGAGTCCGTGCTAGAGCAATCTCTTCAACCTCGTCGTTTTTGTAACTTCAGCCATCGCGCGGCAGGCGAGGTGGGGGTTTGCCGATAGTCGGTTTCCTTAACTACGGTCCCACTTGTAAGGCCAACTCCAACGCACGACCCCAAACGAACCTCCGTTTTGCACGAACTCCAACGATATTTTTGACTAGAAAAGCAAGACCAAAGAAAACAAGAACCACAAGAATACATTTTACTACTCCTGTAAGTTAGATTAGTTCCTTCTCGACGCATTCATTGTTGATCTGCGGAGGCTCGATCTTGCGTGCTTCTTTCTTCTTTGAGTGTAAAGAAGTAGACGTTGCTTCCTCGCATCTAAGCTCATGTCTAGCCTCTATTCTAGTAGGAGTACATCTCTAGCCTCTGTGCTAGCTAAAAGTGATAGAACATCTACTAAATTGCGCTCTATCAATGTATGGATGTACTCTTCTTCCCAATACAAAAACTTGCATCCATTCTGCTCCCTCCGTTGCACAATACATGCCTTCTATTTGTCAAAATATATATGTATCTAGACATGTTTTAGTATATAGGTACATCCATTTTTGGACAAATGGAAGTCAAGTATTTTGGAACAGAGGGAGTACACAATAAAAAATTTAAGTTAGCACAACTAGTCTAATCCGAGAGCACAACTGAAGATTTGGTCAGGTTCTTCCTCCTTTTGCCGACACGTGGGACATCCAGCATCTAGGTCGTGTCATGAAAGAAAATAGAGTGGTAGTTGAAGCCACGAGATGTGCATCTTGGGTTAAACTGTAAATAGAATCTTACTACTCTTGAGTAACTCCAAAAGCGGCCACCGAAGATCTTTATTGTATTTGTTTTTCATCACCAAAGACGTCGAGGTGAAAGATGTGCAGGTTCAGTGGGTCCTCTTGCATTTTCACTGACATGTGGGGCCGCATGTGAGCAAACAGACGATGGGCTCCACGCGTCCGCTGGCTGGCTGAGAAGAGAGATAGAGGAGGGCTGAGCACGGACTGCATGAAATTTGTTCTACGTACCTCGATATAGGCTCGATATAGTGGGGTGGCATGGGCCATAACTAGCATTCACGTCTAGCAGTACGGCACACGCCACCCACACGAGTCCCATCCGACACCAATTTTCTTGGAGTCCGTACTACAGCCATCTCTTCTCTCTCCCGTTTTCTCAGCCATCGCATGTGGGCGGGGTGGGGGTTTGCCGATAGTCGGTTTGCTCAACTGCGGTCCCACTTGTAAGTGAAAATGCAACACCGCACGCATTCCCGCTTGAGCGGCGTGCCGGACCAACCGTGTGGGGGTGCGACATGAACACGACAGGCTTTTCCTTCTGAACTCGTAACTTGGAAAAGTTGGTTCTGCTCCATGGCGCGACTGATAGATAGAAAACAACGATTTTGCCTAGAGTAATGAGAAGTTTGGTTCTAGCGCCGTTCATGCATGGAGTACGTACGAAAATTATGAAGTTGATGCGAAAGGTAAGATAATTACTGTAGTATCATATACTACTACATGGATTTGACGGAAAGATAAAATTACATACGGGTCCATCAACGACATCCTCACGCACTAGTGCGCCGGGTCACCAACCGACGTGTGAGGAGCAGCGGCGTTGGCGGCGAGCTCAACGTGCTTCTGAACAATGCCGTCCAAGGTTGCCCTGCGGTCCAAGAAGACCAGCGTCCTATCGTCCTCCTCTTGCATATAGTAGTCCTTGTGGACGATTTGCGCATAGACGTGGGTGATTATGTCGATGGTGTCTTGTTGCGCCAGGCGCTGTGCGACGAGCGCGACCTCGAGGTGGACATTCTCCGGCGCGACGGCGGGCAGTCGCAGGGCCACCAGTGCGCCGAAGAGGTTGTCGCCATAGTTGCCGTTGAGGGTGGCGGGCATCGCAGAGCCTGGGCGCGTCGGCTGGAGGCTTACATCAAAATCGTCCGCAAGCTTCTTGAAGATGGTGAACTTGTCGAGGAAACTGACAAGGACCTCGTCGAACAAGGAGACGAAGCTATCGTCCAAGCGGCCCCGCGCCCTGGCGGCCTCAAGCAATACTACCTGGAGACGTTCCTCGGTGCCGGGGCCGCAGGCCGGTGTCGTGGACCATCTGGCACATCCAGCTGATGCTCGCGCTCATCGCCTCCATGGGTCTAGCTTAGCTTCTAGTCAACTGATCTTGCGATTCGAGTGATCACTCTTGCCCTTGGTTAGCGTGCGTAGGTGCGTAGGGATTTCGTACTACTCCTCGGCCCTTTCATCTGCACCTACCTTTGGTTGTATGATAGGTGGGCCAGCCACCCCTGGGCCCACATGTCATTCACCCAAATGCGATTGCCGTAAGTCAATGAAGCTGCGTCCCCCTCCGTGCTTGGCAAAGATAGTCATCTCACCGGACCTCTAGTTGGGGCCAAACGAGAGAAGTTTGATGTTTACTGGTTTATTGGTCCCCTTTGCATTTTGGCGCCAAGTTTTGACCTTTGATGTAACTAATAAAATGTTAATGGATGTAAACAAAAATGTTGTGTAAGTCACCTTACGAAAACCAAATAATCCCAAAATACTTAGGAACGGTGCATTAACTCCCTCCTTGTTTCTTATTTCGTGACATATCAACCAATGAGAGATGTGGGCCGTGCATGCTTTCAATGACTTGAGACTACCAAACATGACATGCAGTGTTTAGTTCATTGCATGTAATCATATTAGTACTCTAGTTAGCAAAAAAAATAAGTTCTCTCACCGATAGGAATAAAACACCATGTATTTATTTACAGAAGGAGTAGTACATTTTTTGTGACATGCATTACTAGATATTGCTAGTCAAAGACTAAAATCCAGATGGACGTGGTAGTACTCCTAAATCCATACGGTGGTGCTACTAGTACTAGTAGTAGTACTACCAATGTAGTAGTAGGAGTACTAGCACTGTACTACCCGTTGGTCAAATTATTACATGCTGCTCCTCACAGTGAAGTGACAAGACCCTGCGCCGGAGATGACACCTGAGTATAGGTGCCATGTTCGGCATACCATAGTCAGCCTCACCGTCTACAGTCACCATCATCATGGCTGTAGAGATAGCCTGCTTACAACTAGCCCTGTTCGTCATAATTTCCCGTGCGTAGATGCCCGTGCATTGCACGGAACACCAAGATTGGGGGTGGACGGCTTCGGTAGCGGCCATCGCGCCAGATTTTTCCACGGCCTTCTAGATGTGGTGGGGAGGAGATAAGGCAGATTGTGAGAGACAAGGAGTTGTTTGTAAATAGGGAACAAGTGCGGGCATCTTTTTGCAAAAATGGAGAAGCTTGGTTTGTATGCGTCAGATCTAGATCCGACGGCTATTGGTCAAAGATGGGAGGCACACCATCATCACCAACTAAGGACCTGTTTGATTCGCAGGATTTTGAAAACGCAGGAATAGGACACGGCAATATTACAAGTTTCAAACTGATATTACAAATGTTAGGAGAAATGCTGCACCTACGAAGAGGGAATTACTAGGAAGTTTACGTAAGAACTTCCGTTACTTTAGGTGGATGCAGCATTATCATACAAACTAAAATCCACCGCCCTGACAAGTCACTAATGGGCAAATAAGTTTTCGAGTGTCCGCCACTTGATGTTTCAAAACAAATCCGCTTCATGGAGACTTTGTCATTTAGGCTTAGACGCTATGCGGTGATCAGACGCCATTCATTGTTGCGCCAGAGAATGCCAAACCTCATTACCTTGAGCACACTTGCCTCCGAACAAAGAACTCGCCAATTTAATCTCGGATGTACCGCCTCAGAGTCGATCAAATCAATTTACGTAAGATGGAGATCAAGGCATTCGATGAGATTGTTATAGTGCAGCACATTTTTCACTTTCGGTCTTTTTTATCCGCAAAAGAAGAGAATATATTAGAGCAGATGGCTGCATAAGATTGCCGTGTCATCAAGAGGTACCAATATCATTCTCTCATCAGAGAGGGTTGGCTGGCGAGTGATATTTTTTCACTCTCTCTCTCTCTCTCTCTCTCTCTCTCTCTGCTTCCTCTCATTTAACTAGGAGCACGTGAAGAGCTTGGGCATTTGTTGCCTTCCACTATGTGGCCGATGCCATATTTCGCAAAAGTATGCCACATAATACGCATCGATGTCAAATAAAAAGATTTTGGCACCGCTCTCGCGATGTGAAAGAGTTGGCACCGCTGTGCACACAGAACCACATGTATAAACAAATCAATCAAACCAACTACACCAGCCTCTCACTCTCCCAAACAAGTGTTTTTTATTGCCTCAGTCCTCTCTCTCTCCAACACAGTGTTTTTTCATTGCGTGAGTTAATTTGGCACCGGAGCAAAGTAGGTGATCCAGATTGGGGCACCAGGTGAGCAATGGAGGGGCATTGATGCCAAATGCATCACAAGTGAATTTGGCTCATGTTTTGGCCTACATAGCCCACTTTTGTACTCCCTCCGTCCCAAAATTCTTGTCTTAAATTTGTCTAAATACGGATGTATCTAGTTACATTTTAGTGTTAGATAGATCCGTATCTAAACAAATGTAAGACAAGAATTTTGGGACGCAGGGAATACTACCTCGTATTTAGTATAAAATTTTGACCATAGGTTTACCTAAGAAAATGCCAATGCATGTCACTAAAAATTGCACCATTTGAAATTATGTTCAAATACGAATCCAATGATATAGTTCTTAGTGACATGCATCAACATTTTGTCAGTTAAATCTATGGTCAAATTTTGATACTACAAAATTGGAAGAGTAAACCAGGACGGAGGTAGTACTTGCTCTTAGGGTAACCATAGAGTTACTGGAGTAGTCTAAGTTACTTTCCACTATGATTAGCCTAGGCTACTATAGTAGTACTGACATAAAAACGATGCAGGTGATCACGTGAGAAAAAATACTAAAAACATTTCTTTCGGTGCAGTGCGTAGATGCAGTTTTGAACACTACACTTGTCATCGTAATTTGGGAAAATTACGAAAAAATTGAGCTACATTGTGATTACCGTTTACTTATAGGAAAGAAGTTTCACCTTGATGAGTAGCTTCCCGTGCACGAAAAGCATGTAAGGAATCCAACAACTTGATCCAGATTGGGGCCGATAGATTTTAGTGCTCAGATCTTCACTGTGCACATGGACTGGGTCAAGCTTGTGGGAATCATTTTCTGGAAGACGGTCGTAAATACATCAAGAAGAAATTTTAAAATGTGAATTTCAAGAAGACGGAGAAGAAGATGAGTGATGTACCTGAACGATTATGGATCCAATAAAGAGTTTGGAGAATTGGCAGACGAGTACACCAACGCTGTCAATTTCAAGGCCAATGACCCTGATTTTTGTTGGACCTTCTAGATCCGATACAAGCAATCTCTCAAGGAAAGGCGCATTTTCAATGACCATAACGTGGAACAGCTGGAGTGATCTCTTCCCAATTGATGTCTTGTTGCGGGCCAGCAAGACACATAAATCCATCGAGAGATTCACGAGGCGATGTGGAGGCTAATGAACCCGTGGATCTTCTCAAGACGAAGGTACTCGGCAAGACAGCTGCGGAGCAGGTGCTCCATAGCCTTCTTCGAGATGACAACGTCGAAGAGGTCGAGCTGCTTGAGTTGAGGGAGAAGAAGGGCGGGCGCAGCATTAATCTGGGGAAGATAGCAGGAGCTGAAGCTGGTGCGGCGCAGCGTTGGCGTGAGGCGGAGCGCGGACGGCGGCAGAGAGCGACATTGTCCAGCTTCAAAGCTGAGCTCCTCGAGCTGATCTAGGGCAGGGATAAGAACCACTCGTTGAACTTGGGTTGGACCTTGTAGTTGGTACTGAACATGCGGATGTCAAGGCGTCTGGCTGGCCCAAAGGCGATGAAAGGATCTTGGAGATCGCGGCCATGCGTTTATAATCTCCGCCGCAGAGGTAGCTGTCGACGGTGAGGTTGATTGGACGTAGCGCCAGAGGGGCGCCATCACGGAGAGCAGGGCGGTCCGCACAACAGATTTGGTGGGAGGAGGCCGATGATGACGAGCAGCATGTCGTCGGGGAGGCTGCTGATGAAGTCCAGGCTCGCCGGATGCGGTTTTGGCTCGAGCCGCCTCCGCTTGTTGGCTGCCTCGCCGTCCATCTCAACTGGCGGCGACGCCGGTGTACACGTGTGCTGGTGTGTGTTGTGTGCTGGGTGTCTTGAGTCGTCATACATGCATGCCGCCAAGTAGTGGTGAATTGTGCATGAGTGTGTCCTTCAAGGCAAGAAGTTTGTCCTCAATCGCGCCTCAATTTACTAGCGTCAGGGTGCTACCCGAGTGGTTTCAACTTTGTTTACTTCACCACGTGTCAGATGGGCCTCTAGTTTACTTATTTTCACCCACTGCCACATGGGCCAGCACAAGAAGATACAGAACACGAGCTGACAAGGCAGCATGTGGATTGGTTGACCGGTCAACTAAACAATATACGGACCTATACGCTGACACAGTGAGCGTATAATCCGTCGGTATAGAGAGTTCGAGTGAGAGGGAGGCCCATGAGAGATAGCAGAGAGAGAGAGAAAGAGCTACTCCCTCCGTTCGATAATGTAGTTCCAACATTTTTTTTAAGTCAAACTTTTGAAACTTTGACCAAGTTTATAAAGAAATTACTTATATCTACAATACCAAAGATAAATGATAGTATGAAGTAAGTACATGTTGTGATGAATCTAATGATTGTTCCAGATGTAAATGTTATTCTCCACTTATACCTAGTCAAACTTTTCTGAGGTTTGACTTTTCAAAACATCCATATGCTTATGGACGTGACAGAGTCCCTAACTAGAGAGAGAGAGAGAGAGAGAGAGAGAGAGTGAGTGAAAAAAGTGTGTGTGCGTGTGTGAAAGAGACATGGACAACACAAGATAAAAGTAAAGAAAAAGTGTGCGTGTCTTATGCAAACATATCACACGTGCATCTTCGACAACATAGGAAAGGTGAGGAGATAGTGTGTGGTTGTTTGGAACCGAGAGAGCAAGACCCCTAGCACGTGGCCAAGAGGGGTCTGACAAACAAGGGAGAGAGGTCGAGAGAGACGTATGGAGAAAATGCAGACATGGGGAGGAGAGAGTGTATGTTTGTCATAGAGAGATCCCTGAGATTGTGATGGGACTACATGGGTGGGAGATCGAGTGACAAGGTGTGTGCTAGCGATTGAAGATGCCCCGAGAGATATCGAGATAGACGTATGGATGGAAGGAGACAATACGTGTGTGCCTGATGGCTAGAAAGAGACAATCATACGTAGGAGGGGGGGAGCGCTTGCGCCTATGATGGAGTGAGGGATTATGGTACTTAGGGGGGTGCGTGTCACATGGAGAGAGAACAAGGGCGAAGAGTGTTGGATAGGTCTATATGTATAGCGCGAGCGAGACATGTGTATGTGTGAACCAAGGAGATATAAGGCCAGCTTGGCTTGCGTCCTGAGCATCTTTTGCCTGGCCTGGGGTTGTGGCTGGATTTCATGCACGCTTGTTTGGTTGCTACCCTGTGAAAAAGAAAGCCCGCCTGGCATGGGTTCCCTTGAACTTTAATTAGCCTGGCTGAACTCCAGACATCGCAGTAGCCTGGTCCAGCGACCGATTTCAACGCCTGGCGTGCTCGGTCGTGGTGGCCACGAGGCTAACAAAGCAACATGGATGGATATTAGCATTAAATAATTGATGCATGGATTGATTGATGGGACGTTGATGCTTTGTCCGCCCGGGCATGAACCAAACGCTTCAAGACCACACAAGCCTGGCCAGCAGAAATATTTTACATCTCACGTCCACACCAGCAAAGACCGCCATCAAGGCATGAGGGTCAGTCACGAACCAAACTGACCAATAAAGTTTTAGAGAGATTGAGGAGCCCCGATAAGGCTGAGTGGTGCGCCGATAGCTGAGAGGGGAAAGAGATATTCCATCCGCTCGATAATGCAAAGGTATGTAAATTTTTTAGAAGTCAAACTTTGGAAACTTTGATCAGGTTTATGAAAATGTTATTTATATCTACAATATCAAAGATACATCATACAAAACTACATCTCATGGTGAATCTAATGGTATATGTTTGCCGTACTAGATGTAATTCTTTTTCTCCACGTACATGGTCAAACTTTGTGATGTTTGACTTTTCAATAAATCTATATGCTATGGACCAAGGAGAGTGCCTCAGTCGAGAAAGATCAAGTGCCTGTGAAGGAGAATGAGTAAGTGTGCAAAAAGAGTATGTGTGTGAAAGAGAAAGTGACAACAAACGATAAATTAGAGAGAGTGTGTGTTTTTTGTTTCTTATGCGAACATAGCACGCATGCATCTCCGAGATGGAAAAGCGAGGCAAGGAGATACACGAAGATAGCTAGTGTGTGATTGTTTGCAACGGAGAGAGACACCCCTGTGGCACATGTCCAATAGAGGTCTGGCCAACAAGGAACAAAGGTCGAGAGGGACACATGGATGGCATGGACGCATGGGGAGGGAGAGAGGGTGTGTTTGTGATAGAGACACTACTGGAATCAGCTAGTTTGCCATCTGCCAGCTCTTTGCCGTCTGCTAGCAGATGGCAAAGAAGCTCTTTGCCATCAGCTACCCGAAAGAAGACGGCAAAGAACTGGCTAATGGCAAAGAAAGCCTTTGCCATCAGCCAGTTCTTTGCCTTTCGCTAGCTGGCGGCAAAGAGGGAGGGGGCCCCACTGAGGAGCTGGTTAAAAAATACTTAACGGCCCCCCCTCTTTGTCGTCTGCTAGCGGACGACAAAGAGCACATTAGCGGACGGCAAAGGTGGCGGACGGCAAATATTAAACATATCTAACGGCGCCCCACCCCGCCTCTCTCTCTGTTTCTCTGTGCTCCCACGCGCCGCCGCCCTACCACTCGCCGCCGCCTATCGTCGCCCGCCGCCCGCCCCACCCGTCGCCCCACCGCCCCGCCCCGCCCCGCCCCGCCGCCCTTCTTGCTGTCGCCCGCCGCCTGCCGTCTCGGCGCGCCGCCACCGCCCGGCAGCGCCGCCTCCCAGCCGCCCGCCCCCCTCCTCCACCCCCCGCCTGTCGCCACTTGCCGCCCGGCCGTCGCCCACCCCCCGCCCGCCTGCCGTCTCGGCGCCGCGGCCCAACCTGCACCCCGGCACCCCACCGCCTCAGCGCCGCCTCCCAGGCCGCCGCCCCCTCCTCCACCGGCCACCTCCTCCACCGGCCTGTGTGAGCTCTACCTCTCCTCTGCTTTTTCCTTTTTTCTGTTTTTTTAGTTTTAGGTTTATGTTTAGTTTAGATTTAGTTTTAGTTTTAGTTTTAGGTTTAGTTTTAGGTTTAGGTTTAGTTTTAGTTTAGTTTTAGGTTTAGATTTAGTTTTTCCTTTTTTCTGTTTTTAGTTTTAGATTTATGTTTAGTTTAGATTTAGGTTTAGTTTTAGGTTTAGTTCAGTTTTAGGAAAGAAGAAGAAGAAGAAGAAGAAGAAGAAGAAGAAAACAGGAGAGGAGGAGAAGAAGAAGAGGAAAAAGGAAAGGAAGAAGAAGAAGAGGAGGAGGAGAAGAAAAAAAGAAGAAGAGGAAAAAAGAGGAGATGAGGAGAAGAAGAAGAGGAAAAAGGAAAGGAGGAAGAAGAAGAAGAAGAAGAAGAAGAAGAAGAAGAAGAAGAAGAAGAAGAAGAAGAAGAAGAAGAAGAAGAAGAAGAAGAAGAAGAAGAAGAAGAAGAAGAAGAAGAAGAAGAAGAAGGAAAAAAAGGAAGAAAAGGAAGAAGAGGAAGAAGAAGAAAAGGAAAAAAGAGGAAAAAAACCCGACCCGACACGGCACCCCGACCCCGACCCGGCACCCCGACACGACACCCCCACCCCCAGAACCCGACCCCGACACTGACCCGGCCCCCGACACCTCGACCCGACACCCCCGACAACGACACGGCACCCCGACCCGAACCCCGACCCCGACACCGACACGACACCCCGACCCCGACCCGGCACCCCGACCCGACACCCCGACCCCGAGACCCCGACCCCGACCCCGACCCCGACACCGACACCCCGACCCCGACACCCGACCCGACACCCCGACCCCGACATCGACACGACACCGACACCCGACCCGACACCCGACCCCGAGACCCCGACCCCGACCCCGACACGGCACCCGACACCGACACGACACCCCGACCCCCGACACCTCCCGAAAAGGTGTTCTTTGGCCTTCCAGAGGCCGACGGGGTCATATATTTGTGAATTATTAGTTAGGTCATATATTTTTCGATTTTGTTATGAAAAACATCATATATCATTATGTTGATCGGGTAGTTTTAAATGTGCAGTTGTTTCATCGCTACGAGGTTTGGTGTTCGACGACCTCACCGTGCGTTTGACGAGCTCTTTCGCTCGTGGGTGAGCACAAATGACATGTCCTCCTCCCCATTAATTATTTGATCTATTCGATGAAACTTGATAGCTAGCTATATATGTGTCTTGAATCATTAGTATGCGTAACCAATATGTGTCTCCCATTCGAAAGCGTCATAGTTATAAATATGCATGCATTTGCATATTTATAACCTTGATTCTTTCAAATTGTCCAACGCTATCCATGGACAGCCCGAGTATGTGTAGATTGGGTTCGTTTTCCCATATGCTTTGCTCCGGTTCCGACGCATAAATTTCGTCAGTGCCTCCCCTGTTGTTCTCCGGGTACACATCCTCTTTGTTTATTCCAGAGACGTGTATCAGGAGAACAGCGGGGAAGGTGCTACCGAAATTTTAACGTCGAATCTGAAGCATAGCATGGAAAATGAACCCAATCTACACATACACGGGTAGGATTAGGACCTATCATTACCTATTAGAGTGTCGGTTGCATGGACGTAATAAAATTGACAAAGTAGATCAACTGATGAATATATACATGGTGAATTACATATATAATTGTTGTGTGTCCAGTAGCTACGAAAGTCAAGATGAGTGATCGTATGCGTGGATGTATACGGTCACATCGGTCGTAACAAATGGAGCTGAATGGTTCACAAAAACCAAGGGGTTTGTGCAAGCCGCATTTGCAAATGGCCAGAAGAAAACCTGGTGCCCCTGTTTACGGTGCGGCAATTGGGAAAAGAGGACAGAGGCTGAAATGGGCAAACACCTGCAGAAGAATGGTTTTACGCCCGATTATACGATGTGGACATTTCATGGTGAGTCTGCCCAATGTGACGAGCTGAGGTGGATCATCGTCGCACCGACGAGCATGGTACCGGGATGGAAAACATGGTGCAAGACTATGATGATGCTCGGGATTCGTACGAGGAGATGGAGGAATCTGCAAAGGCCTTCAATGAAATGTTGGAGTCTTCAAAACGTCCGCTCCACGAGCACACTGAGCTTTGTCAGTTGGATGCCATCTCACAAGTAATGGCTCTGAAGGCTCAGTTCAACTTGGGTAGAGGGGACACGTGGCGCCCACCTGTGCTTCCTGGCACCTGTATCATTTGGCAAATTTGCCTATCGTGGCGGACGGCAAAGGTTTCGCCGTCAGCTGGCTGACGGCAAAGAAAAGCTGATGGAAAACACATAACCTTTGTCGTCCGCCGTGGCTGACGACAAACCACCGTGGGCGTTGACGCACTACTGACGTCAACTGGCGGACGGCAAAGGGGTGGTCAAATTTGCCGTCCGCTAGCGGACGGCAAAGGCCACCGTTAGCCACCTAACGGACTAATGCTGGCGGACGTCAAGTATTTTGCCGTCCCTCCCCTTTGTCGTCCGCCACTGTAGGCAAAGGACTCTTTGCCGTCCGCCGTGAAAAGCGTGCGGCAAAGTACACATTTGCCGACCCTGTCTTTGTCGTCACTCTTTGTCGTCCGCCGCTGACGGCAAAGCTCTTTGCCGTCCGCCGTCCGTGCCTTTGCTGTCCGCCGTGGCGGACGGCAAAATACTGGATTCCTATAGTGAGAGATCCGTCGAGATCGTGAGGGGACTATATGGGTGGGAGATCGAGGGAGTGCGTGCGTGATAGAAAGATGCCCCGAGAGAAATCGAGATAGACCATGCACATGTTTGTGATGGAGACTAAGATTAGCTAGTCATATACATATAGGGGGGACTGCGTGTGCCTACAATTGAGTGAGAGACCATCACACTTGGCTAGCTGGGCATGAGATTGTGTGTGTGCGCGTGTGAGATGGAGAGAGAACGAAGTGGAGAGATGGAGTTTTAGATGGGCCCTATCGAAAAGTGCAGTGAGATATGCATGTGTATGTGTGACCCAGGTGGATGGAGAGTTTGAGAGAGGGGGGAAGAGCTCCGAGATGACATAGTGGTGCGTGAGAGAGTTACGGGCAAAGAGCCAAGGAATTTATGTGCGTACAATGAGTGCACCCAAGATATCTAGCGTGGACTAGCTAGAGTATCATACATAGTGTGCGAGAGAGACCTATAGATGGTGTATAGATGCATTCGAACTCGACAGACCCCCCACCCACACACAAACAGAGAGAGAGAGATGGAGAGAAAGGGAGAGGGACCAACAAGATTTTTGTGTCGGATGCGTGCGACAGAATTGAAGATTCTCGGCGAGAGAGAGAGAGAGAGAGAGAGAGAGAACAGGAGTCCGGGAGAGGGGGAGGTCGCGTTTTATGCATCAAAGACTGATATAAACCATGTTTCGATATAAATTTGCATTCAAATATTTCAATTGGAGAACATGTTGTCTGCAATCCACACATGAATGGATATATGCGTATATCAAACAAGTTCATTAATTTGACTTTCAACATGTTCATGGAGTACTATAATACTGTACAACATGCTACTCGATTGAGGTGTTCAATTTTGGATTTAGTTCACTATTTTGACCTACTGAACGAGCTATTTCATTGAATCAAGATATTTCATTTTGGGTTTGATTCGCGTTTTTGAGTGGGTCAACTATTTATCATATAGTAAATCGCTAGCAACGAGCATGTAAAAACACATTACTCCCGAGCATCATCTCTCCATCTAAAAAGAAGTGGCAAGCTAATATTCCAAAAATTTGATCCGAATCGACTTGGTAAGGTAGACGTGGATGCTCGTTCTCCCAAAATTTGAACGAATCATTAAACATCCTCTCGCTCGGTGGAATTCGCGAGCAAATAAATGGGAGACGCGAAATTACCATCCTATGTGGGACACGCATCAATTGGCCCGTTGTACATCGAGGGTAGGTTCGTAACTTCATCCAAGCATGCCTTCTCCTCGGCCGAAATGACATGTGCCGAATAATTCATAAACCATGGTCGGCGAAACACGCTCTCCTTGCCCGAAATAGCTCGCGCCCACTATTTCAAAACACGCTCTCCTCACCCGAAATCGCTCGTGCCCAGTATAGTTCAAAACACGCCCTCCTCGCCCGAAATCGCTCCCACCCACTATTTGGGGAGAAGCAAAGTTACTCTACTATCCCCGACCCTCGATCTGAGACCCAAGCCGAGAAGCCTATCGGCAAGGGTAGAACTGTAACTCCCCCTCACATTTCAGACAAATGCGTCCGTAAGACATGGTTCCACTCCCCTCCCAATTCCCCCCCCCCCCCCCGCCCGCCCCCATTCATACCTCGTGGGCACCAAATCACCTTCTCCCCGGGAAGCTCCCTTCTCCCGAGCCGCGAAACCTCAGCCCCAACTCCATGGCGCCCCCACCACACCAATTTCACAGCCGCCCTCCTCCCTAATGCCGGAGACTCTGTCCATTTGCCATCGTGCACTGGGCCGTGTACCTCTTACTACATGCTGCTGGTGCTGCCTCGATGACGGTTGCGTGAACCATACCAGAGCCGATTCACCCCCGCCGTTGTTCACGGCGCCGGAGCGGCTCCAACTTCGGATCCGTCGAGTCTGGCCTGCTTCCAGCGTGGCCGTCGACCTTCAGCGACATCGCTCTTTCCCGCCGCCGTCGCCACCGCAACCGCCTGGGCCTCACCGACTCGGCACTGGACCTGCCTACTTCACCATGCCGCGAGATAGGTCGCACCCTCATCTCAAATCACTTTATTTAGGCGTCGATTAACCGAATTTTTATTCGGGCCAATCGATTCCCAATGGGAAGCAGCACCTCGAGCCGGGGGAGCTCCTAGGCTGCCAGTTGGCTGGTGTCTAACGTAAGGGTGCGGGGGCGCAAGTTCGCCGCGGAAGTGGCGCTTAGATGGCTATCTCAGAGTTGCATGGGTTGAAGGTACTGTTGCCGCCGGATCTGGATGACGGGGAGTCTTTGTGGATTGGCCCGGGGGCGGCGGAACCATGGCAGTACGGTGGGGCGGGGAGCGGGGTTTTGGCTGGGGCCACGGACGGCGGAGGCAGGCTGCTCTGCCGTTGGTCGCTTGCTCTTCGGGGAAGATTCCGAACAGTGTCAGCCGGGAGGCACAAGACGGCCATCCATCCGGCGTAGATCGGAAAGTACCAAAATAAAATAAAATCATGTGACCCCAATTTAGTCTTCAGTCAACAGACGTGTGACCACTCGTACCTTCTTTGTTGATCTCTTAGTGTATTTCTTCAGATCAAAGAGATATGTCGTTCTTAACATTATGTGTTATCTGCATCTTCAGACACACCGTCTTCCGACTCACCGCAGCTGCTCCAACAAGGGAAGCATACACCAGAAGGGAGCTATAGTCCCCACTCAACAGTTCCCTGCATCGAATGCGCGTGCCCGACATGGACAGCCACAACAACTGCAGGGCCATCGACAAGTCAGCACATGATGCTCACTCCTATGGATGGCAGCCAGATAGGTTGTACCCTCATCTTACTTGTGTGTAACATTTATGGCTTTGTTATTCATCTAAGCATGGAAAATAGATCATCACATTTCACTGTATATTCATGCTGATCTCTTACGGGTCTTGTTCAGAGTTAACGTTGTTCCATAGTTCAGCTAAGATACTTGTTCTTTAGGTAACGATGTTCCATAGTTATCATCCATCGCCCAATGCTATCCCACAGGCTGGTGATTATAGTATTATACCACTTCTAGTATTACCTATGTTGTTCTTTAATACTTTCGTGTGCCATCTAGTTAATCTCGAGTACAAACGATACATATTCTGTAGATTTCATCTGTGTTCTCCCTTTAGTTTATAAGACCTGTTGCTACTAGTTAACCCTAGTCCTACTATTTATGTCGTCTCCTATAGGCACTCATTACATAAATCTAACTACTAGTTGTCTTCCATGCATGTCAGATATAATTGCACACACTGATATATCCACAAGAACCTCACGGAGCAATGTAAAGGCCAATAAACTTGATTTCAATGATACCCAATATGATGGAACATGTAAAGGCAGTTCTTCAGAAGACTTGCAGAAAGATGATGAATCCTCTTCACCCCACAAGATCCTTGCTCTAACTTGGCCTGTGATATGGGTACAACATGCATATAATGTCCACGAGTGTATCTACTCTATTGCAATGTCATGTGCTTAGCATGCTGATCATGCATGTAAATATGTCATGCCTTCCTGTTTTTCAGTACCTATTCCATTCATGATAACATGTTTTCAAATTCAAGTACTTTCATTCTACTCTATCGCAATGCCATCTGCTTAATTTGGACATCATGCTTCTGAATATCTTATGCAATGTTATTCATCAGTATGTACTTCATCTGTCTACCATACCATGTTTTTTACATTGAAGTGCTATTCTAGTGCTCTGTTGCAATGCCATCTTATTTTCCCAATCATACACGTGTATGTTGCCTTAGTTATTTCGGTACGTATTCCGCTAGCATACGGTTTTACATTCAACTAGTGTTTTTTGTTGTGTTGTCCTGTCGTATCCCTAGCTCTTACACCATACTCCCTCCATCCGGATTACATGTTGCCGAAAGGGATAAAAAAGGATGTATCTAGAACTGAAATACGCCTAGACCCATTCATTTTTTTCCGGATGGAGGGAATACATGTCAATATGTCATGCCTTTCTATTCTTTAGTACCTATTCCATCTCCCTGTTGTCGCATGTTTTATAATTAAAGCACCATTCTTCTATACAAGGCATGCAAGGGGAAGTCGACTATGTTAGAATCTGAAGGGTTACAAACAAGGCCTTTGCAAAAGATCCAAACGCCAGGAGATAATAAACCAACTCCAGTTTTTATAGATATCGCTCCAAAGACAGAGAAACCCAACTCCTCACCGATAATAAGCAGATTCCGGTGGCCAAAGAACTAGTCCGCTCCGGTCAAAGAAAAAGAATGTCAACTCCATTCTAAGAAGCGTGTGCGTATCCTTGCATCATGAAATTTTATAGCATTCTGATCATATTTTCTACATGTTTCTTACCCATATATCTTTTAGAAAATAAGGTTAAACGATACAAGACTTCCTCCATTGGGATCGTATTCGAGGAAAATATCTTGCGGGAATTCTCTATGCTCCAATGCTGATGTAAGTACCTGTTGTATATCACTATATTTTTACATCAGCATGTATTTTGTTAATCGGCGTGAATCCAACCTTTATCTGATCTAAATTAGTTGTAGCAAAATGTATGATTAAAGGCCACAATGTTGATTTTTGCAAGGAAAACTGCCTGGTAGTTTTGCATCCTGAGTTGCATGAGTGTACTATCTCATATCAGTGGGTTTGAATACTTTGGTTCTGCAGTGGGTTTTTCAGTGTTTTTTTATTGTCTTGTCCTGTCGTATCCCTAGCTCTCACATCATACTCCCTCCGTCCGGATTAAATGTCGCAGAAATGGATAAAACTGGATGTATCTAGAACTGAAATATGCCTAGACCCATCCATTTATTTCCGGATGGAGGGAATACATGTCAATATGTCATGCCTTTCTATTCTTCGGTACCTATTCCATCTCTGTTGTAGCATGTTTTATAACTGAATCACCATTCTTCTATATAAGGCGTGCAAGGGGAAGACGGCTATGTTAGAATCTAAAGGGTTACAAACCAGGTTTTTGCAACAGATCCAAACGCCAGGAGATAATAAACCAACTCCCATTTTCATAGATACTGCTCCAGCACAGAGAAACCCAACTCCCACTGATCATAAGCAGATTCCAGTGGCCAAAGAACTAGTCCGCTCCAGTCCAACAAAAGAATGCCAACTCCATTCTAAGAAGCGTGTGTGTATCCTCTCATCATGAAATTTTATAGCATTCTGATCATATTTTCTACATGTTTCTTACCCATCTCTCTTTTAGAAAATAAGGTTAAATGATACAAGACTTCCTCCATTGGGATCGTATTTGAGGAAAATATCTTGCGGAATTCTACGTGCTCCAATGCTTGATGTAAGTACCTGTTGTATATCACTATATTTTTACATCAGCATGTATTTTGTTAATCGGCGTGAATCTAACCTTTATCTGATCTAAAATTAGTTGTAGCAAAATGTTAAAGGCGCCAATGTTGATTTTTGTAAGGAAAACTGTCTGGTAGTTTTGCATACTGAGCTGCATGAATGTACTATCTCATATCACGCACATTACTGAATTGTAGTGCTTCTCTGGTTGCCCATTCATTCATTGTGTTGCTTTTGTATTACCTTACCTGGCTGATGATAGTTGTGCCATATTGTGTTAATTTGGTGTAGGCTAGTTGCCCAAACATTCGTTGTGTCAATGTTGCTTTCCTATTATCTGACTTGGCCAATGATAGCAATGCTAGTGTGTTAATTTTGTGCAGGCTGCTGAAGATAAGAAGACAAACTCGAAAACAGCAAGGCAACCTCATTGTTTCTTTCCAAAGAAATCTAGGCCAGGTAATATGGCAATAACTCATGATTAATCTGTTTGGTTCCGTCCTAATTTATGTTATGATGCACGTGGTGAGACACTCTCCACTATCAATAATACAAGCTGCCAAAATCGCCATCCGAATCATTAAGAATCCTGCATCTCGAATGCAACGGAATAAATGTATGTTTGTGAACCAATTAATGGCTGAAGCAATGATGGAAATGGTGGATGAATCGGAGGTGCGAGTCGTATGCGACACAACAACTAATCAATGTTTTCAGAGACAAGGTGTAGCAAAGCAGCAAGAACTTGCCCACATGCTTATGGGCGCCATCTCAGGCTGAGGTTGCAGATTGTGACGTTGTAGATGGTTAGGTTCTGCTCATTTATTTGCACTGGCATCAATCTTTGATTGCCCAGTGGATGTAATTTCCTATAATATATGCTGGATGTGCAACGGTATTCCCTGTATGCCGTACCTTTGCTTTATCGGTCTTGGTCCTGTGCATAATTTCTCGTCGTAATGGGCTCAAATTATCTAATTTGGCCTAAAGACATGAACGAACTTTAGTGGGCCCATTAAGTTAATGGGCCGTTACTAGGCCGAAAGTTAATGGTCGGCCCTCTTACCTCCCAGGTCATTAACAGACCGACATCGAAGCGGGGAACAGGTGGCCCCAATTTATTTCACGGACCGTTAACAGGCTGTTACTAAGTTTGGGCTACATATGGACCAACTATACTGTAGGCCTTTAGCAGGCCGAAAGATACATCGGGCTTGTACTGGACCATGAAGAGCATGGGCCGCTAAGAGGCCGAAAGTCAGGTCGTATTGTAAACGGCCCAACTGTGTTGTGGGCCTTTAGCAGGCCGAAAGAGAAACCGGGCTGGTATTGGACCATGAAGGGCATGGGTTGTTAAAAGGCCAAAACTAAGGTCCGACTACAAATGGCCCAACTCATTTATGGTCCGTTAACAGGCCGAAAGGCACACAGGGCCGGAAATTGGCCCAACACTTAAATGGGTCGCTAAAAGGCCAAAACTCAGGTCCGACTACAAATGGCCCAACTGATTTATGGGCCGTCAACAGGCTGAAAGTGACACCGGGCCGGAAATTGGCCCAACACTTAAATGGGCCGCTAAAAGGCCGAAACTCAGGTCCGACTACAAATGGCCCATCAGATTTATGGGCCGTCAACAGGCTGAAAGACACACCGGGCCGGAAATTAGCCCAACATTTAAATGGGTCGCTAAAAGGCCGAAAGATGTACATCCTGAAAATTGGCCCGTCCATTAAATGGGCCGTTAACAGGACGAAATCTCATCGGGCCGATATTGAGCCCAAATATATAGCGGGTGTTTAACGGGCTGGAATGACGATGGGCTGCAATTGTGTCAAATCTTTAACGGGCCGTTGACAGGCCGAATTGGCACATCTCGTATGGGCCGTGGGCTTAAATGGACCTGACACAAGTAGGCCTTATATGGGTCGGCCTGCTAATTTTTACTGGGCCGGCCTTTTTCACAGGAATGGGCCTCTGTTGGGCCATGCCACGTGTCGACGTATCATAGGCGCCTATCTGACCCACTAACGAGCTGACACGTGTTTCGTCCGGCCAATAAGAATTTTACACGTGGAAATTTTCCATTGGTCGGGGCTGTTAATGGGTTATCGGATCCAAAACCCAACCCGATAGCTTAACGGCGTTCCGTTACGGTGGATGCCACGTGTCGGTCACCCTCGATGAAAGCACTTCTGTGACGCGTGATTTATCGTCATGGAAGTGGACACTTCCGTGATGATAATTTTGGCACTGTCATGGAACACTTCTATGACAAAGACAGTATGACTATCTTGATTCTGTCATAAATTTGTCATGGATGTGCATGCATGACAGAAAACGCGACCTACTGTGAAAAACACGTATCATCACGGAAGTGTATTTTTTTGTAGTGCACATTCCATGCAACTTGTCTAATGGCCAAGGCCGACAAGGGGTGGCTATGGCATCGCCGGCTAGCCCATGTCGGCATGAGAAATATTCAAGATCTCTTAAAGGGAAATCACATCCTTGGACTAACAAATGTCTCTTTTGCGAAAGATCGTGTGTTTAGTGCATGCATAGCCGGGAAGCAACATCAATCAAAGCACCCACCCAAGAATATTGTGTCTACTTCAAGGCCGTTGGAGCTCCTTCATGTGGATCTTTTTCGGCCTCCTTCATGGGATAGTCTTGGTGGAAAAAAATATGGACTTGTCATTGTGGATGATTACTCAAGATACACATGGGTGTTTTTCCTCAAGTCCAAAGACGAGACGGAAATCACCCTCATTGATTTTGCCAAGCAAGCACAACGCAAGATTGACAAAGAAATCATGGCAACAAGAAGTGATAATGGTTCCGAGTTCAAGAATTACACCTTGGAAGGATTTCTTAGTGATGAAGGGATTGAACATCAATATTCCGCACCATACACCCCTCAACAAAATGGTGTTGCAGAAAGGAAGAATCGTACACTTGTGGAGATGGCAAGGTCCATGTTGGATGAATACAAGTCTCCACACAGTTTTTGGGCCGAGGCAGTCAACACCGCATGTCATGCATCGAATCGACTCTTCCTCCGCAAAATATTGGAAAAGACTCCATATGAGCTCCTAACCGGGAACAAGCCAAATGTCAAGTACTTTCGTGTATTTGGGTGTAAATGTTTCATCCTCAACAAAAAGGAACGGTTAGGAAAATATCAATCCAAAACAACTGAGGGTATATTTGTTGGCTATGGATCAAACTCTCACGCCTATAGAGTCTACAACAAATCCAATGGATGTGTTGTAGAAACTTGTGACATGGTGTTTGATGAGTTTAATGGCTCCCATGGGGAGTAGGGATGACAATGGGTAGGGTATGGGCGGGTACCAACCTCCTTCTGCCCAAACCCATGCCCACAAAAACTTTCTATACCCACCCACTTCAATACCCATGGGCATAAATTAACACCCATGCCCATACCCATCGGGTATCCTATACCCAATGGGTACCCCGTGGGTAAAATGTATACCATTAAATTTTTAGAAGGTTGGGAAATGAGTTTTAAAATCAAGTGATGATGCGCAAGCAGTATAGCTTAGACACAGCCTCCTCATGTGGGAGGCCTCTTGGAGGCATCAATGGAGTATGAGCAGCAGTTCATGGGATAGCTTGATCATTGGACAACAATCCAATAGAGAAGATTTGATTTTTCATCTTTTTGAGGAGTCGCATAAGCCGTAGGAGGAATGGCGAGCAGGTGATTACGGGCCTATGAGCTATGGATGGTTTATGGAATACGAGATTTAGGGTTGGGCCATAGGAGTTGTATGTTGACCCACATGTAATAGGAACTATTTTCATTTTTTATCATTTTCTAGGTATCCATTGGGTTACCCATGGGCACAACTTCATACACATGCCCTACCCATATATTTTGCGGGTATGGATACCCATTACCCATGGGTACCAAATCTCTTTAAGTCTTGCCCATGCCCGTTATTTCCGGGTAGGGTACCCGCGGGTACCCATACCCATGGGCAAAACTACCATCCCTAATGGGGAGCAAGTTGATCTAAGTGATGTAGGTGAAGAAGATTCGTCTCAAGATATCTTGACCATGGGTGTTGGTGCACTTCTTCCAATGGAACAAGAACCTCATGATGATGAAGAAGAAGATGAAAGCCTCACACATCATCAAACAACTTCAACACCCATACCACCACAAGACCCTATTACTCAACCAATGCCCATAGTCCAAGTACAAGATGATGATCAAGTTCCTCTTCATGATAATAATCATCAACAACAAGGTCATCCTCAAGGGCAAGTACAAGAAGGTGCAATCATTAACAATGAACCTCAACAAATGCAAGAAGAAGAAGAAAAAGATTTTCCACCACACATTAATGATCCATATGTTGAGGACGTGGATGATGGACATGAAGTTGAACCTCGCGAAACCTTAACCTCCATCATGCCTCGAGTGGCCGGTCGTGTTGATGTTGATAAGATCCTCACCGGCATATCGGAAGGTAGAGTCACTCGTAAACAATTGACAAACTTTTGTGCTCACTTCTCTTTTGTGTCTAGTGTTGAGCCTCTCAAGGTACAAGATGCGTTGATAGACAACGATTGGCTCATTGCTATGCAAGAAGAGTTGAATAGTTTTGAGCGCAATCAAGTGTGGTCATTAGTCAAGAGGCCAACTACGGAACACAACGTCATTGGAACAAAGTGGATCGTAAGTCCACCTCCGGTGCATGTCAATTTCTTGGACGCTCCTTGGTAAGTTGGTCCTCGAAGAAGCAAAATTGTGTTGCCCTCTCCACCGCCGAAGCTGAATATATTGCAACCGCCAGTTGTGCAACTCAGTTACTATGGATGAGGCAAACTTTGAAGGATTACGGTATCACCTATAGACATGTGCCTCTTCTATGTGATAATGAAAGTGCCATTAATATTGCCGAGAACCCCAAAGATCATACCCGCACCAAGAACATTGACATTAGGTACCACTTCTTGAGAGATCATGTGGAGAAGGGTGATATTGACATTGCTCATGTTGGCACAGATATGCAACTTGCAGATATTTTCACCAAGCCATTAGATGAAGCAAGGTTTTGTCAACTTAGGCATGAACTTGGTATCTTGGAGCTTGACAACATTATGTGAAATCTAGTACTCATTCATGCATGAACATCTTGTCTTGTCTTGATGTAGGCATATATTTAGGGGGAGAACTTCAATCCATGAATCTTCTCTTTCCTATGTAATGCGTAAATAAAACCAACACTCTCAAAGTCACTATGACATGTTTTTGTGTCCATAGTACTTTAACATGATGGAGTAGTAATCTTGAGTCCAACGTTCAAATCTTTGGTATCCCAAGTTATGTATACTCAAACATGGTGGCTCAGGCTAAAACTCTTCTCAGTTGTTCATTTGAGTTTGTGTTCTGTGTTGAATACTGTGTTGATTAGGCAACAACTGATTCTTACACTTATATATCTCAATTGATTCCTATGCATACTTTAAGGGGGAGCTCTCTCTACTTTAAAGGAGCCATCAACTACTTTACGGAGTGATGTCAATCAATTTGCCGCCCCGGCCAATGCAACTGATTCTCGTTTTCGCACCTTGGTTCAACAAGACATCTATCAATCAGTCATTGCTCATCTAGGTTTTTCTCCTCATCATTATGTGAACTTGGATTACATTGAGAAGAATCCAACCAAGTTTCAAGGTGTGTTGGAGAAGATTGATGGCATGGGACTGCGTCATGCTATGTCTCTTCACTGTGATTGGAATGAGGCTGCCATTCGGCAATTATATGCCACGTGTTTCTTTCATCCGGATCGCTCTATCACTTGGATGACTCACCACTCTCAGTTCACCGTCTCCTTCGAGGCTTTTGCTGCTGCCTTAGGCATGCCCGAATCTGAGGCCTCTCTTTTCCGGATCCATGAGGTGAACCCCAAGTTTGAGGACATGCCCATCAGTGCATGTGCTTGCCTCGCCATGCCTACCTCTCAGCTCTCCACGGTGCAGCAAAGCAAGGAGCTTAATGATATCTCCATCTTCCGTCTCAAATACCGATGGCTGTTTCAGTGTATCCTCAACTCCATTGCTCCCAAGAAAGGGGGTCGTGGGATGGTTCGGGCCTATAGCATTGACTTGATGTACTACTCGAGGAAGGCTCCCAACCGTCCCATTGACATGGCAGATTTCCTATGGCATGAAATTTGCATGGCTAGTGGTCTGAAGGTTCGTACACTTCCTCATGCCCCCTTCATTGAGAGACTCGTCGACTCGGTTTATCCGTGTTCCATTGTCAAGACTTCCACGCACTCTTTATGGACTCCGCGTGATGAGTCTTCCAGGGGGAAGGCCCCTGCTCCTCCGCTTGCCGAGAGCTCTTATTGCCACAATAAACCTTTCGTGAAGCCTTCTGACCGCCTGGCTCGCTTTATTGGGAAGTCCCATAAAGCTATATTTGATACCTGCCGCTACACTGCTACTCACATTGCTACTGAGGAGGTTCGCCGTATCTCGGAGGCAAATGCACTTAGGGCTCGTCTCCGTGCATGCCCGGGCAGTCCTGTTGAGCCTGATGAGCCCATTTCTGATCGGCTTCCTCTTCCGGCAGTCAACTTTCCTTCTGCCACTGACTTTCCGGAGTTCTTCCTTACACCTGCTGATCTGAGTGATGGTGATGATGATGATGAGGATGCTGAGTGATCCTCCTACTTTCTCGGACGTTTTTCCCTTTTCGGTACTTGCTGCCAAGGGGGAGATGTAATTCTTAGGAGTATAAGTGTGAGTCTGCTACGTCTATTGAGCTCTAGTTATTGGACTCTGTATTATTATTGTAATGATCCTTGGTCATGTGTTATGCTACCTTATATGAGTCTATGCTACTATGTAAGACCTTGGTCATGTGTTATGCTACCTTATATGAGCTTAAGTATGCTATCTCCTGTGGTTATCATCATTCATAGCTATCATTTTGTTATCATTTCATTCCTATGCATACATCAAGGGAGAGCTCTCTCTAAAACACATCCCTGCATATATTAAGGGGGAGCTCTTCCTAAAAGCACATACCAGACTATTCTCCTAAAAATATTTGCATCACATTTCACTTGTTAAGTGCTATATGTAGTTTGTCATCAACTACCAAAAAAGGGGGAGATTGAAAATGCAATCTTGCTCTTAAAGATTATTTTTGATATTGATGACAAATTTACATCTAGGGGACTAACCGTGTTTGCTAAGTATATACACGGGTTGTTAGTTCTCTGGTTTTTCTAATGTGCATCATGATCACATCATGTGAGATATTACTCAAGCAAATTATCAATGAGGAAAGGAGCAAACAAAGATGAAGCATTGTGCTCTTTTATATCTTACATTCTTAAAAAGTTGATCCCCACTACTACCAATTCTCTCAACATGCACACTGTCCACATTAGCACCATGCCACATCATCATTCAGTTTGTAAGAGCAACCAATCAGTGTGATTCTCTCCATAGAAAATACTTTCTCCGTTTCCACGCAAAGACAGCTGAAGTTGAACAATCTATAGAAAACAAAACTGCTGCATAACTGACGATGAGGGCATCTGAGGCCACTTCATGCATGGTTCCGTCTGTACATGCGGCCTTTCCACCTTACATACTAATCTCTTCAATTAATCTTTCGCTAGAAAAAAAATCCGAGGCATTATCTTTTGACTCTTCATCTTACGGACCTCCTCTCCGTTTCCACTTCCCAGCCATAATGCACGCACGCCTCTCTCTCCCTGTGAAAAAATCACAAAAGTTATCGACTCTCCCCGAAAATAACACCAGCTTTATCCTTGGCCATGGCGTCGGGAGCCGATCTCTGCGTCGAGGCGCTCCTGCAGCTTCGATCGTCGGTGTTGCTCGCCTCTGTGGCTCTCCGGGTATATTTGCTTGCGGTTTACCCTGCGTGCCACAGTTCTCCCTTCCGTCTCGTCTCCGTGCGGTTAAGGTAACTCGGCGCTATTGGCGAATCAGTTCGGCGGTTCTGAGAATCGAACGGCTGCTAATGAATTTCCAATCCGAATTTGGCTTTCTATTCCTCCGAGAGAAAGGCATCGAGGCCACGCCAAGCGGGGCATCAGCCATGGCGTGGACGGATTTTTTTTCCTTGCCTTGAAGGAACGGCAGGTGTCACGAGTCTACGGATCACCGTGTCATTGAATTTTCAATCTATTTCCTTTTCATCACGGAAGGAATGCATTGGTACGATCTTTGGCGGGGCCTCGGGCATAGCATGGAGTTTTTGGCCTAGAAGGAACTCCCGGTGTGCATGGGTATTCTCCTCTGAATTTAGAACTATGAAGTTTCTAGCAGTATACAAGTTTGTAAACTGCTCCATTTAATGAGTTAGTATACAAGTGTTCTTCCCAACAGATTATCATGTAAGAGCTGCAACTTCAATTCATCGATTGATATGCCTCTGCAAAGTTTATGATAAATATGGAAGCATCGGAATTCAACATCTACACGTCTTAAATATGTTAGGATTTTAAATGACATTTTCTTCACCGATGTTGCCAAGTAAGTTATTTCATGTAGTACATATATGTGTTCCTTTTCCTCTGTTAAGTTTGACATATATATTGTTGTTAATTGCCCCAAGAGATATTGGTTTCTCATTTGTATACATTTATTCTTTCCTGCTGCATCCTGCCCATTTGGAGAATGTATAATAAGTTATTATTGTGCCTATTTATTTTGTGACCATTCATCTATGCGACCTTATTTTTCTTCTTCCGTTCCATCCATTTGCAAAATGCACCCTATTCTCCCTTAGGAAACTTTTCTTACATTGTTTATTCCTTTCAGAATGTAGCAATACACACCTTCAAATACATTGGGTTGTTGCTTATCGAAGAAGATTCGGTACAAGAAGCTGAGGTCATCTTTAAATTTTAGTGGTTGTTTTCTGTGAGTACTATATATGGTCAAATATCCACATCTTATAATTTCTTGATTTCTATTGGCAATTTACATTGATGGCCATGGATAGTTATCATGTCTGATGTGATGAAGGTTTGTTCCATCATTTGTTCGTGAGACCCGTAACTAAGGTGATATTTTTTTTCAATGATTTGCTGTAGTTGCTTTGTGCATATTTAGTTTATAGTGCAGTTTTTTTATGCTTTAGGATACATCTTCACGGACGAAACAAGTTTTAGTAAGTTCTACTTTCAAAATGCCTCACTTTGTTTTTTCTATAATATCTCCATAAGATATGTTATAGTTATTAAGTCAATTCCGCATTTTCTTCCATATGTAGTTGCAATTTAAAGATAGTTATTTTGTCGTTCATGCAGCTTCAAATTAATCATGTTGAATTATTTGTATCTATTCCAAGTTCCTAACTGAACATAGCTCCCTTTTATAGTTAAATTTCGTAGATAACATTTAACTTTCACATTGGTGAGCATGGTTCTTCATATATGCATTGCTAAGGATAAAAAATCAAATATCATCGACATATATTGCAACCGGTTCCTGCAGCAACGCGCGCGTTATCATCTAGTTTCTTGAGTAATAGGAATCCCGCACTATTAAGAGGGGATCCGAGGTATAGGTTCAAGGCTTGCTCATACTTTGTCTCACAAGAACTTTTCACAAAGGACCAAATAAATCCCTAGTGAAACTCCTTAGCCAAAATCTACTACTATTTCTCTACACAAACTCTTTCCCGGATCATCCGGACGGAGCCCCAGATCATCCGGGCTAAGCCCGGATCGTCCGGACATTACTCCGGATCATCCGGGTAATGTACGCCCTCCATCACAGAACCATGATGATTGAAGCCGGATCGTCCGGCTCATCTCCTGGATCGTCCGAATCCTGTCCCGGATCGTCCGGATCCTGTCCCGGATCATCCGGGTAATCTTGCCCCTATTTTCACAGAACCTTGGTGGATGTAGCCGGATCATCCGGCTAGTCATCCGGATCATCCGGGCTCCTCGCAGCTCTTCTACTGCCACTTACATCCGGGCCCTCAGCCAGATCATCCGGGCCTTGAGCCAGATCATCCGAATGGTCTTCCGGATCATCCGGGCAGGTCAATCTCTGTCTAAAACGGCTCTAATTTTCTTGTTGTATAAATAGTCCCGTACCTCTTCGAGATAAGGTTGAACACTTCACTCAAACACACCTCAAGAACACCAGTGCTCCCTCTCCCTTGCTCATACACTAAATCTTAGATCCCGGTTTGATTCTTGTGAGTTTTGAGGAGTTGTTCCAATCAAAAGAAAGATCTTTCCCCTCTCCTTCTTGTGACCGAAGCAAATCGTGAGTTGAGCAAGTTTTGAGCTTTTCCCTTTGGATCTTGTTACTCTTGGAGGTTGGAGACTCCTAGGCGGTAGGAGTCTTCCGGAGAGGAATCGACCTTTGTGATTACCCCCGGATAAGTTTGTGAGGGTTTGGAGACCACCCCAAGGTCTACCACTAGTGGTTGAGAAACGCCTACGAGGTGTAGTCTCAAAGGGAGAATAGGGAGAGCCTTCGTGGCGTTGGTGTGCCTTCGTGGTAACACCCACCTCTCTAACGGTGACGTAGCTTCCCTCCAAGGAAGTGAACATCGGCATACATCCTCGTCTTCCGGAGTTGCGGTTATTACTAACCCTAACTCTCTACTTGTGGTTACTTGTCTCTTAGCACTTACTTATATCATATTGTGGTTGCTTACTTACATACTTGTGTTACTTGCATAGCACTTAGTACTACTCTTACAATTGTTAGGCCCACTTTCATATTCCGCATTATTGCCTAAAATTGCTAAGTCATAATTAAAATTTTGTAATTGTACCTATTCACCCCCCCTCTAGGTCCATCTCGATCCTTTCAACATTTACTTACATAATTGCTGGTGTGGGTGCTCTATCTTTTCATTGAACCATATCCTAGGTTTTCTTTTCTGTGCCCTACTCTTCTTGCTTTTCTTTAGGACAAATTGCAGTGGCTCATGCCCATCATCTTCACTATCCATCAGCCAACCAGTTTCTTCTTCATCTGATGAAGGAATGAAATCTTTCTTCACCTCCTTTAAAACACTAGAATGTGTTCTAGTGGTGGGGCATCTCCTAATTGGCAGCTTATCTCTTCTTTGGAGGTTCTACACACTGCTGTTGAGCTAACTCCACATTGAAGATCTCCTCCCTCTCTTCATCCCCACTCTTTTCCTCCTCCCTCTCAAACAGATCCTCAACCTCAGTGTCACCCTCATAATGCAGTTGTCCCTCCTCTTCTGACTCATCATCTGAATATTCATCTTGATCATCTGCTAGTTGTTCCTCATCTGCTTGTCTCTTTCTATCTATTATCTCTGTGTCTTGAGAAATCATGTACTTCTCCAAGTAGTTGTCACTGTCATATGCCCCTTCTGAATTATCACTATTGTAATATCCCTCCTCCAACAAAACTTCATCCTCCATTACAGATTTCAACTTTTGTTTACCTAGATTTTTGCTCTCTTGTGTGCAAAAACCACTAGCTTCAACGTTGGTACTACTACTGCCTTGACTATTAAAAACAACCTCTTGGTCATCAACAGCAAGCATAGCTGGCTCACTGAGATCATACACAACTGGTGGTGCATAAAGAATGGTTTGTAGTTCAGCATTTCTCTGAATTGCAGCACTGTCAGTGGCTATTGCTCTAATTAACATATTCAAAACTAAAGTATGCTCATGCTGCTTCTTAATTTGCTGCAATTTAATGTTTGTGTCAATCAAGTCTAGGCCATGCTCTCTCTGCTCCCCTATGCATGTGTTCTCCATGTGATACAATTCATCAGAGAATGTAAATCCTTGTGTATGCAACAGTGCATATAGATTGAGAAAAGTGATATCAGAACTACATATCTTCCTATCCAA
This sequence comes from Aegilops bicornis, assembly GCA_021605145.1. NCBI lineage: Eukaryota > Viridiplantae > Streptophyta > Magnoliopsida > Poales > Poaceae > Aegilops > Aegilops bicornis. Next base: position 68,827,338 of record CM038670.1, on the reverse strand, counting down.
ATTATGTAGGGCATCAAAGTGAATCCTAACATCCCAGATAGCCTCCTCCACACTACAAGTGCCAGCAAATTTGGACATTTTCATTAACACTAACCCTAGCCCCCAAATTGGAAGAAAGAACAGAGAGGGAGGAGGACTTACATCACTCCACCACATCCATGGGTCCAGTGATGGCTCGTGAAAGGGTTGGCGACCCAGATCTACGCCATCGCCAGCTTTCCGTGGTCAGCGGGGCCTCCTCCATTTCTTCCTCGCCGCTCGAGTAGTACGACGAACTGTCTGTTGGAAATATGCCCTAGAGGCAATAATAGAAGGATTATTATTATATTTCCTTGTTCATGATAATTGTCTTTTATTCATGCTATAATTGTATTATCCGGAAATCGTAATACACGTGTGAATATATAGACCACAATATGTCCCTAGTGAGCCTCTAGTTGACTAGCTCGTTGATCAACAGATAGTCATGGTTTCCTGACTATGGACATTGGATGTCATTGATAACGGGATCACATCATTAGGAGAATGATGTGATGGACAAAACCAAATCCTAAGCATAGCACAAGATCGTGTAGTTTGTTTTGCTAGAGCTTTTCCAATGTCAAGTATCTCTTCCTCAGACCATGAGATCGTGTAACTCCCGGATACCGTAGGGGTGCTTTGGGTGTACCAAACGTCACAACGTAAATGGGTGACTATAAAGGTGCATTACAGGTATCTCCAAAAGTGTACATTGGGTTGACACGGATCGAGGCTGGATTTGTCACTCCGTATGACGGAGAGGTATCACCGGGCCCACTCGGTAGTGCATCATCATAATGAGCTCAAAGTGACCAAGTGTTTGGTCACGGGATCATGCATTACTGATGCAGTAAAGTGACTTGCGGCAGCGAGATTGAGCGAGGTATTGGGATACCGACGATCGAATCTCGGGCAAGTAAAATACCGATTGACAAAGGGAATAGTATACGGGGTTGATTGAATCCTCGACATCGTGGTTCATCCGATGATATCATCGAGGAGCATGTGGGAGCCAACATGGGTATCCAGATCCCGCTGTTGGTTATTGCCGAGAGCCATCTCGGTCATGTCTGCATCTCTCCGAACCGTAGGGTCTACACACTTAAGGTTCGGTGGACGCTAGGGTTGTATGAATATGAGTATGCAGCAAACCGAATGTTGTTCGAGTCCGGATGAGATCCCGGACGTCACGAGGAGTTCGGAATGGTCGGGAGGTAAAGATTTATATATAGGAAGTCTTATTTTGGTCATTTGGAAAAGTTTCGCGCTTTATCGGTATTGTACCGGGAGTGCCGAAAGGGGTCCGGGGGTCCACCGGGGGGGTCCACCTGCCCCGGGGGGTGCACATGGGCTGTAGAGGGTGCGCCTTGGCCTATATGGGCCAAGGGCACCAGCCCCAAGAGGCCCATGCGCCAAGATATAAGAAAAAGGGGAGAGTCCTAAAGGGGGAAGGCACCTCAGGGGTGCCTTGGGGAGGATGGACTCCTCCCCTCTGGCCGCACCCCTTCCTTGGAGGAAGGGCAAGTCTCGCCCTCCCCCTCTCTTGCACCTATATAAAGGGAGGGAGGGAGGGTGGCCGCACCACAGAAGCCCTTGGCACCTCCCTCTCCGCTACACCTCCTCCTCCTCCCGTAGTTGCTTAGCGAAGCCCCGCCGGAGTTCTGCTGCATCCACCACCACGCCGTCGTGCTGCTGGATCATCATCAACCTCTCCTTCCCCCTTGCTGGATCAAGAAGGAGGAGACGTCATCCGCTCCGTACGTGTGTTGAACGCGGAGGTGCTGTCCGTTCAGCACTAGGTCATCGGTGATCTGAATCACGGCGAATAAGACTCCATCATCCCCGTTCCATTGAACGCTTCCGCACGCGATCTACAAGTGGTATGTAGATGCAATCACTCTCCCATGACTCGTTGCTAGATGAACTCATAGATGGATCTTGGTGAAACCGTAGGAAAAATTTTAATTTTCTGCAACGCGTTCCCAACAAAGGTGGCATCATGAGCTAGGTCTATGCGTAGTTCTCTATTGCACGCAGTAGAACACAATTTTGTTGTGGGCGTAGATCTTGTCAACTTGCTTGCCGCTACTAGTCTTATCTTGCTTCAGCGGTATTGTGGGATGAAGCGGCCTGGACCAACCTTATCGTGACGCTTACGTGAGACCGGTTCCACCGGTCGACATGCACTAGTTGCATAAGGTGGGTGGCGGGTGTCATCTCTCCCACTTTAGTTGGAGCGGATTCGATGAAAAGGGTCCTTATGAAGGGTAAATAGAAGTTGACAAAATCACGTTGTGGTTATTCGTAGGTAAGAAAACGTTCTTGCTAGAACCCAATTGCAGCCACGTAAAAGATGCAATAACAATTAGAGGACGTCTAACTTGTTTTTGCAGCAATTGTCATGTGATGTGACATGGCGAAGTTGTGATGAATGATGAATGACATATTGTGATGTATGAGATCATGTTCTTGTAATAGGAATCACGACTTGCATGTCGATGAGTATGACAACGGCAGGAGCCATAGGAGTTGTCTTTATTTTTGTATGACTGCGTGTCATTGAAGAACGCCATGTAAATTATTTTACTTTATTGCTAAACGCGTTAGCCATAGAAGTAGAAGTAGTCGTTGGCATGACAACTTCATGAAGACACGATGATGGAGATCATGATGATGGAGATCATGGTGTCATGCCGGTGACAAGATGATCATGGAGCCCGAAGATGGAGATCAATGGAGCTATATGATATTGGCCATATCATGTCACTACTATATAATTGCATGTGATGTTTATTATGTTTATGCATCTTGTTTACTTAGAACGACGGTAGTAAATAAGATGATCCCTTAGGACAATATCAAGAAGTGTTCTCCCTAAGCGTGCACCGTTGCTAAAGTTCGTCCTTCGAAGCACCACGTGATGATCGGGTGTGATAGATCCTTACGTTCACATACAACGGGTGTAAGACAGTTTTACACATGCAAAACACTTAGGGTTAACTTGACGAGCCTAGCATGTACAGACATGGCCTCGGAACACGGAGACCGAAAGGTCGAACACGAGTCGTATGGAAGATACGATCAACATGAAGATGTTCACCGATGATGACTAGTCCGTCCCACGTGATGATCGGACACGGCCTAGTCGACTCGGATCGTGTAACACTTAGATGACTAGAGGGATGTCTAATCTGAGTGGGAGTTCATTAAATAATTTGATTAGATGAACTTAATTATCATTAACTTAGTCTAAAACTTTTGCAAATATGTCTTGTAGATCAAATGGCCAACGCTCATGTCAACATGAACTTCAACGCTGCGTTCCTAGAGAAAACCAAACCGAAAGATGATGGCAGCAACTATACGGATTTGGGTCCGGAACTCGAGATCATCCTCATAGCTGTCGAGGAAACAATATGTCCTAGAAGGACCGCTAGGTGATGCACCCGTCCCGGAGAACCAAGACATTATGAATGCTTGGCAGTCTCGTGATGATGATTACTCCCTCGTTCGATGCGGCATGCTTTACTGACTTAGAACCGGGGCTCCAAAAGCGTTTTGAGCAACACGGAGCATATGAGATGTTCGAGGAGCTGAAACTAGTTTTCCAAGCTCCTGCCGGTCGAGATATGAAGTCTCCGACAAGTTCTATAGTTGTAAGATGGAGGAAAACAGTTACATCGGTGAGCACATACTCAAAATGTGCAGGTTGCACAACCGCTTTGTCCACTGGACATTAACCTCCGGACGAGGCGGTCATTGACAGAATCCTTGATCGCTCCCACCAAGCTACAAGAGCTTTGTGATGAACTACAATATGCAGGGGATGGTGAAGACCATTCCTGAAGTATTCTCAATGTTGAAGTCAGCAGAGGTTGAAATCAAGAAAGAACATCAAGTGTTGATGGTCAATAAAACCACTAAGTTCAAGAAGGGCGAGGGTAAGAAGAACTTCAAGAAGGACGGCAAGGATGTTGGCGCGCCCGGTAAGCAAGTTGCCAGGAAGAAATCAAAGAATGGACCCAAACCTGAGACAGAGTGCTTTTATTGCAAAGGGAAGGGTCACTGGAAGCGGAACTGCCTCAAATACTTAGCGGACAAGAAGGCCGGTAACACTAAAGGTATATTTGATATACATGTAATTGATGTGTACCTTACCAGTACTCGTAGTAACTCCTGGGTATTTGATACCGGTGCCGTTGCTCACATTTGTAACTCACAGCAGGAACTGCGGAATAAACGGAGACTGGCGAAGGACAAGGTGACGATCTTGGCGTCGGGAATGGTTCCAAGGTCGATGTGATCGCCGTCGGCACGCTACCTCTACATTTACCTACGGGATTAGTTTTAAACCTCAATAATTGTTATTTAGTGCCATGTTTGAGCATGAACATTGTATCAGGATCTCGTTTAATGCGAGATGGCTACTCATTTAAATCCGAGAATAATGGTTGTTCTATTTATATGAGAGATATGTTTTATGGTCATGCTCCGATGGTCAATGGTTTATTCTTAATGAATCTCGAGCGTAATATTACACATATTCATAGTGTGAATACCAAAAGATGTAAAGTTGATAAGGATAGTCCCACATACTTGTGGCACTGCCGCCTTTGTCACATTGGTATCAAGCGCATGAAGAAGCTCCATTACGATGGACTTTTAGAGTCTCTCGATTATGAATCATTTGACACATGCGAACCATGCCTCATGGGCAAAATGACCAAGACTCCATTCTCCGGGACAATGGGCGAGCAACCAACTTATTGGAAATCATACATACCGATGTGTGCGGTCCAATGAGCGTTGAGGCTCGTGGAGGATATCGTTATGTTCTCACTCTCACTGATGACTTGAGTAGATATGGGTATGTCTACTTGATGAAACACAAGTCTGAGACCTTTGAAAAGTTCAAGGAATTTCAGAATGAGGTAGAGAATCAACGTGACCGAAAAATAAAGTTCTTATGATCAGATCGTGGAGGAGAATATTTAAGTCACGAATTTGGTACACACTTAAGGAAATGTGGAATCGTTTCACAACTCACGCCGCCTGGAACACCTCAGCATAACGGTGTGTCCGAATGTCGTAATCACACTCTATTGGATATGGTGCGATCTATGATGTCTCTTACAGATTTACCGCTATCATTTTGGGGATACGCTCTAGAGACAGCTACATTCACTTTAAATAGGGCACCATATAAATCCGTTGAGACGACACCGTATGAATTATGGTTTGGGAAGAAACCTAAGTATGTCGTTTCTAAAAGTTTGGGGATGCGATGCTTATGTCAAGAAACTTCAACCTTGAAAAGCTCGAACCCAAATCGGAAAAATGCGTCTTCATAGGATACCCTAAGGAAACCATTGGGTATACCTTCTACCTTAGATCCGAAGGCAAGATCTTTGTTGCCAAGAACGGATCCTTTTACGGAAAAAGAGTTTCTCTCGAAAGGAGTAAGTGGGAGGAAAGTAGAACTCGATGAAGTACTACCTCTTGAACCGGAAAGTAGTGCAGCTCGGAAAATGTTCTGTGGTGCCTACACCAATTGGAGAGGAAATTAATGATGATGATCAAGGTACTTGGATCAAGTTGCTCTTGAACTTCGTAGGTCCACTAGGACACGTTCCGCACCAGAGTGGTACGGCAACCCTGTCCTAGAAATCATGTTGTTAGACAACGGTGAACCTTAGAACTATGAAGAAGCGATGGCGGGCCCAGATTCCAACAAATGGCTTGAAGCCATGCAATCCGAGATAGGATCCATGTATGAAAACAAAGTATGGACTTTGACAGACTTGCCCGATGATCGGCGGCGATAGAAAATAAATGGATCTTTAAGAAGAAGACGGACGCGGATGGTAATGTCACCATCTATAAAGCTCGACTTGTCGCTAAGGGTTATCGGCAAGTTAAAGGGATTGACTACGATGAGACTTTCTCTCCCGTAGCGAAGCTTAAATCCGTCCGAATCATGTTAGCAATTGCCGCATACTATGATTATGAGATATGGCAGATGGACGTCAAAACAGCGTTCCTTAACGGTTATCTTAAGGAAGAGCTGTATATGATGCATCCGGAAGGTTTTGTCGATCCTAAGAATGCTAACAAACTATGCAAGCTCCAGCGATCCATTTATGGGCTGGTGCAAGCATCTCGGAGTTGGAACATTCGCTTTGATGAGATGATCAAAGCGTTTGGGTTTATCTTGAGACTTATGGAGAAGCCTGCGTTTACAAGAAAGTGAGTGGGAGCTCTGTAGCATTTCTCATATTATATGTAGATGACATACTTTTGATGGGAAATGATATAGAACTCTTGGACAGCATTAAGGCCTACTTGAATAAAAGTTTTTCAATGAAGGACCTTGGAGAAGCTGCTTATATATTAGGCATCAAGATCTATAGAGATAGATCGAAGCGCCTCATAGGTCTTTCACAAAGCACATACCTTGATAAGATTTTGAAGAAGTTCAAAATGGATCAGTCCAAGAAAGGGTTCTTGCACATGCGCAAGGTGTGAGATTGAGCTCGGCTCAATGCCCGACCACGGCAAAAGATAAAGAAGAGATGAGCGTCATCCCCTATGCCTCGGCCATAGGTTCTATTATGTATGCCATGATGTGTACCAGACCTGATGTAAACCTTGCCGTAAGTTTGGTAGGAAGGTACCAAAGTAATCCCGGCAAGGAACACTGGACAGCGGTCAAGAATATCCTGAAGTACTGAAAAGGACAAAGGACATGTTTCTCGTTTATGGAGGTGACGAAGAGCTCGTCAGAAGGGTTACGTCGACGCTTAGCTTCGACACAGATCTGGATGACTCTAAGTCTCAAACCGGATACGTGTATATGTTGAATGATGGAGCGATGGCTGGTGCGGCTGCAAGCGGAAGCGTAGTGGCGGGATCTACATGTGAAGCGGAGTACATGGCAGCCTCGGAGGCAGCACATGAAGCAATTTGGGTGAAGGAGTTCATCACCGACCTAGGAGTCATACCCAATGCGTCGGGGCGATCAAACTCTTCTGTGACAACCTTTGGAGCTATTGCACTTGCCAAGGAGCCCAGGTTTCACAAGAAGACCAGGCACATCAAGCGTCACTTCAACTCCATCCGTGAAAATGTTCAAAATGGAGACATAGAAATTTGCAAAGTGCATACGGATCTGAATGTCGCAGATCCGTTGACTAAACCTCTTCCATGGCAAAACATGATCAACACGAGAACTCTATGGGTGTTCGATTCATCACAATGTAACTAGATTATTGACTCTAGTGCAAGTGGGAGACTGTTGGAAATATGCCCTAGAGGCAATAATAAAAGGATTATTATTATATTTCCTTGTTCATGATAATTGTCTTTTATTCATGCTATAATTGTATTCTCCGGAAATCATAATACTGCGTGTGAATACATAGACCACAATATGTCCCTAGTGAGCCTCTAGTTGACTAGCTCGTTGATCAGCAGATAGTCATGGTTTCTGACTATGGACATTGGATGTCATTGATAACGGGATCACATCATTAGGAGAATGATGTGATGGACAAGACCAAATCCTAAGCATAGCACAAGATCGTGTAGTTCGTTTTGCTAGAGCTTTTCCAATGTCAAGTATCTCTTCCTCAGACCATGAGATCGTGTAACTCCCGGATACCGTAGGGGTGCTTTGGGTGTACCAAGCGTCCACAACGTAACTGGGTGACTATAAAGGTGCATTACGGTATCTCCAAAAGTGTCTGTTGGGTTGACCTGGATCGAGGCTGGATTTGTCACTCCGTATGACGGAGAGGTATCACTTGGGCCCACTTTCGGTAGTGCATCATCATAATGAGCTCAAAGTGACCAAGTGTTTGGTCACGGGATCATGCATTACGGTATGAGTAAAGTGACTTGTCGGCAGCGAGATTGAGCGAGGTATTGGGATACCGACGGTCGAATCTCGGGCAAGTAAAATACCGATTGACAAAGGGAATAGTATACGGGTTGATTGAATCCTCGACATCGTGGTTCATCCGATGATATCATCGAGGAGCATGTGGGAGCCAACATGGGTATCCAGATCCCGCTGTTGGTTATTGCCGAGAGCCGTCTCGGTCATATGCGCATGTCTCCCGAACCCGTAGGGTCTACACACTTAAGGTTCGGTGGCGCTAGGGTTGTATGAATATGAGTATGCAGCAAACCAAATGTTGTTCGAGTCCGGATGAGATCCTGGGCGTCACGAGGAGTTCGAAATGGTCCGGAGGTAAAGATTTATATATAGGAAGTCTTATTTTGGTCGTAGGAAAAGTTTAGCGCGTTATCGGTATTGTACCGGAGTGCCGAAAGGGGTCCGGGGTCCACCTGAGGGGGCCACATGGACTGTAGGGGATGCGCCTTGGCCTATATGGGCCAAGGGCACCAGCCCCAAAAGGCCCATGCGCCAAGATATAAGAAAAAGGGGAGAGTCCTAAAGGGGGAAGGCACCTCCGAGGTGCCTTGGGGAGGATGGACTCCTCCCCCCCTCTTGGCCGCACCCCTTCCTTGGAGGAAGGGGCAAGGTTGTGCCCTCCCCCCTCTCTTGCACCTATATAAAGGGAGGGGAGGGAGGGGTGGCCGCACCCTGAAGCCCTTGGCACCTCCCCTCTCCGCTACACCTCGTCCTCCTCCCGTAGTTGCTTAGCGAAGCCCTGCCGGAGTTCTGCTGCATCCACCACCACGCCGTCGTGCTGCTGGATCATCATCAACCTCTCATTCCCTCTTGTTGGATCAAGAAGGAGGAGACGTCACCCGCTTCATACGTGTGTTGAACGCGGAGGTGCTGTCCGTTCAGCACTAGGTCATCGGTGATCTGAATCACGGCGAGTACGACTCCATCATCCATGTTCCATTGAACGCTTCCGCACGCGTTCTACAAGTGGTATGTAGATGCAATCACTCTCCCATGACTCGTTGCTAGATGAACTCATAGATGGATCTTGGTGAAACCGTAGGAAAAATTTTAATTTTCTGCAACGTTCCCCAACACTGTCGCCGTCGCCCTCGGCCAATCCTGGGTGCGCATCGGCCCCGAGGCCAGGAAGATCTCCGTACCCACCCACACCACCACCGCTGCTCGAGCCGCCGCCTACACCGCCGCCGCCCGGATTCGCCGTCGCCATTGACACAGAGGAGCATGGGGAGGAGAGGGAGAGGGGAACGAGAATTAGGGTTCGAACTGGCGGCTCGGTTCGACCTAGCCCGTTAGGTCGGACTCGTCCGAGTCAGCGACCCGTCCACGCGCCGATTCGGCCAGCGTGTCACGACATGTGGGCCCGACACAGCCGGATACGCGGTCAATACGCGCTTATACGCTCCTTAGCCCGTTATGCACCACTTAGGCCCTGAGTTGGTACTGAACTGCGACATACACGAGTAGTGATACTGATTCGTGAATAGATGCGCAAGTGTGGTACCAACATGCAATTGCGAGTTGTGCGGCTGGAAATGCGCGACGCTTGTGTGCGCCACTGCTCCACGTCGCGGCGTTGGCGCGTGTGCCGGGACCAAATCCCCGAGCGTTCGGGCGACTCGTCGTGCCGGCGGCTTCTGGTTTGGTCGGCTCGACGGCGACGGGTCACCGGAACGTTCACGTGTGCAGTCGGCGTCGATTCACCGGGAACTTTTCTAGATTCTATGAAAGTTCAGGCCTCTTTTGGTTCATAGGATAGGATTATCATAGGAATAGGAAATTTGTAGGAAATGAGATGACATGTATCTCAAATCCTATGAGTAGGAATAGGAAACGAGATGTCATTTGATTGACACCAAAGGAATTTTTCCATTGAGTCTAGGCTCATTTTTATTTTCCTATGAAATGTGAAGGATAGGAACCAATCCTATGTAGAAATAGGAATCCATTCACATGAAAAGAAGAACTACAAGGAAAAAAATCCTATAAGAATCCTATCCTCTAGAATTCCTATGAAATTCCTTCAAACCAAAGGAGGCCCCGCGTCAACATCCCGTGGGATCGGAGGGCGCGCGTGCTTTACCGCGGCGCGGGGCACGAACGTTCTGGTGCCACCTACGACGAGGACGACACGGCGGAGCGGAGCAGCGTCTCCATTTGTACATCCATCCTTGGATTCCTCGACGGCGACGTGCGTATATGGCCATGAAAACAATACGACTAATCTCGGTCATGGATTCGAGGACGTGAATTGCTTCAATGGCAAGCGTTCGATATGTGTAGAGAGCAAAATCATATTGATTCTCAGAAAATAAAAAGTGAATGTTACTCAAGTAATTAACATCCTACCCAGTTTTAATGTGCAATTTATAGTACTCCATCCGTAAACTAATATAAGAGCGTTTAGAATACTAAAATAATGATCTAAACACTCTTATATTAGTTTACAGAGGGAGTATCTTGGCTAATACTAGCTTCCTCCCAAAAAGCTTATTTTATATTTATCTACATACAAATGTATCTATAGACGTTTTAGTGTTGCATTTATCCATCCATTTATAGTTAAATCCAAGACAAACTTTTTGAAACGGAGGTAATACGTTAACATGCAATTAATCTCCTACCTATATCAGTGTGCATTGCAGTTACACACTTAGGGCCCGAACGCCCTAGCTCCGTCGAAGCAACTTCATGAAGAGGGCCCTCCTCCGCTGCAAAATGGAGAGGCGGCCAAAACGCAGCTTCACGACACGACAGAGCGAGGAGTTTGGTAATTACGTAGGGAATCCCACCGCTAAGTCGAAAAACGTTTCGCAAAGGAATAGCTCGTCCCCTCATGCATATGGCCCGCTCGCTTGTACCACATCTCGTGTGCTGCAGCTGACCCTCACTGTCGTCGTGCCCTTCTCCGTCTCGCTCCCGCGTTGCTACCTCCTACACGCCGCTCCGTCGTGGCCATGGGTGACCTCATGCACCTACACCCGCGCCGCCAAGTCTGATGCCCATTGCCCTCAACCCTCCTTTATCTCGCTCCCTCGTTGTTCCCTCCTTCCTCTGCCCCTTTTTTTTTCCCTACATGCCTTCTGATGCTTGCCTCGATGTGTCACCACCCTACTACTCCGCAACGAGACGTGCAAACCCTACCCATCCCTCTGAATGGAGGTGGAAGAAGGGGTTACAACCGTTGGATGGTGAGACGTGGAGGCATAGTGTCCGTCTACGACTTTTCCTTTGAAATAGATCTGCAACCCAATTTTCTTTCCATCCCGAACATGTCTTCTGCGGTATATTTTGGCTACCAACCCATGGTCTGGATCGATAACTTATTTAACAGCGCTCACTGCAGTGCCTAGTGGGTCGGCCCACGAACGCCCAACCCCCAAAGAAGTGGTTATCATGAGGAACTCGTGCCGCCACGTCCTTGGAAGTTGGAAGTGTTTAGCTAACCACTAGAGCTTCTGAATGCTACTACTGATAACAACGCGCAAAGTTTCAGAACAATTGTAGCCGCGCTATTTCTTGCATAGTAAATTATTGTATCGCTTATATTTTGAATAATTAACCAGTTGGAAAAAAATCATCAACTTTTGGCAAAAAAAAGTTCATAATTTTTAAAAAATATGATGAATTTAAAAAAATCACAAAATGGGAAAAGTTCATCAATTTTGAAAAACAATCCTTCGAATTTACAAAAATTAATACATTTTTAAACAAGTTCACAAATTTAAAAAGTTCATCAATTTTGAAAAGTTTCTTTATTTGATAAAATAATAATTTTGAAAACAAACAGCATGAAAACCGGCCAAAACAAAACAAAAAAAAAGTAAAACCAAAATAGGTTCACATTGGTTAGTGTAATATTTGAAAAATAAATAAATAATGTAACTGGACACAACAGGAAAGTTGTCCTAGAGAAGCTGGAGGACTTTCGAGCTGGTAGCTTCTACACATCGCTTATAGGGATGCAAGAGCTCGCCTCGCCTACAGCAAAGGCATATTGGGCCGGCCATGAAGGAAACTGTTACGAGGCAACGCTATTTTGTGTTCGCTTCGCACGATGGAAAATCCACCATCTGCTCGAAAAAAATTGTCTCAAAACGAAATCTGCTCAAAGAAATAACGATCTCGACACAATGGTGTACTTTCTTCAACGTGATCAAAATAATTTAGCAGGAAAATTTCTTTAGATAAATTACTCACTACTTTTATGTGTCTAATTTTAAAAAGTAGAGGCAAAAAATGTTGTGAACTTTTAAAAGAGTGTTCGAACAATTTTAAAATGTTTCATGTAATTAGAAAAGTGTTCCATTTTACTTTTGGAAATGTTCATAAAATTTAAAAAAATGTTCATGCATTTTAAAAACTATTATGTATATATATATGTGTATATATATGTGTGCATTTTAAAATTAGTTAAACACATGCTAAAGAATTTTTAATAGACGATGATTTTTTTTAATATGCGAAAAAACCAGTTAACCCAGAAATTATTTTTTCTTAAGTACCCAATGAGCAATTTTAATTAATCACAATCATTTTTTAATAGATGATAAATATTTTTAATACATAATAAACATTTTTTAAGTAAAGGGTGAAACCTTTAAATACAAGGTGAGCATTTTTAGTACGCAATGAACACTTTTAAAATACCCGATGAGCATATTTAATACACCGCAAACATATTTTTAATACACAATAAACATTTGTTGATACACATTCGTCGATCACAGCAGTGGTGACCGACCTTGATCAAGGTGCGCACTGACATCTCTATGTGACTTTTGTGTTCATGTCTCCCTTCTTATATACTCCGGTAATATTTCGCATCGTGATGTGTTTGTGACATCTCTGTATAGTAATACATTTGCTCATCGTGATGTGAATCGAGCAGAGTCGCGCTATTCAACTAGCAGTAGGTTGATCCCGAGTTAACTGAATCCATTCGAGCTTCCAAAAAAAAGCAAGGGTTCAAGGAAACAACCCTCTCCACAGCCCACCACAAATGTCCATTGTTTCTGGCCTAGAGCCATGTCGGCCTACACGACGAGCTGCCTGCACGGACAGTGGATCCAATTATTTCTTATCAGCGACTTCATTGCTCGCTAGTAAGGTTCAGGTTCGATCATCTTCAACAATACGTGTCAGTCCAGGGCAACATTACAGGAGAACAGAATGCAATATATTGCTTGTTCAATCACTTCACTGATTCCCAGCAATACCAGTTTTCCTGTTTGAATATTTGTTGATTGTGTTGCTTGATAAAATCTGAGTTGTTGTATAATACTCCCTTCGTCCAGAAATAAGATACTTTCATTTCTTCGACAAGTATTTCTGGGTAATCCCTCCGTTCAGCAATATTAAATGTTTTGGATATTTCATTTACGTTGGTTAGCTAATTAGCAGTTCTTGATTTATGTCATTATCAGCATTATGCTTTACTTGTTTACTCTGAGAGTGGTTTAGCTTAAAAAGAATAAATGGTAATGTGCATGGCAAAACAAATGTTTTTCGCGGCAATTTCAGTCACGGGAACACGACAATTTCTTCAAACCAACTACCCCCTACATAAACCCGGGCATGGACAGCCCGGCCAGAAAAACCCGGGTCGGGCCGGGCTCGGGCCTTGTTTTGCAGCCTAGAAGATAGTTCGACCCGGGCTCGGGCTTCTCTTTTTATCTATTTTGGGCCGGCCTTTCGGGCTTCGGGCTGGGCTTACACGTGCGTACACTAGAAAACAACGTTCGGGCCGGGCTTTCAGGCTTCAGGCTTGATTTTGGGCTGGGCTCGGGCTTGAAAAAGGAGAGTACTTTGGGCTTTAGGCCGGGCTCGGGCTTAAGAAATGAAGGTTAGGCTTTTACAAGCCCGGCACGACGTTTGCCCGGGTTTACCCCTACATAAGCCACTATGCTTCCCTGTTGTTTACTTTTGGGCTAGCTTTACACATTTTCTGGACTTAGAAGCGATCAATACTTTCTTTTTGCATGCAATTGAACATCACTGACGACGCACTGAAATAAAATACCAACAAACTTCCAATTGATTCCACTTCGCGCAAATTTGCAGTACAGGAATCACACATGATCCCATGGACAAATTTGCAGTGGTACTGTACTCCTATGGTGCTATTACTTGGAGGTTGGATGACAGTCGACAGATGACCACAAGACTCTTTGGCACCGGCGGCTTTGATTACTCGATGACGCGATAAAAATCAGCTTTGATTACTCTAATCAGCACGGTTGATGACTGTTGAGCTGGTGCAAGTGCTGATACGATTTATTTCATGTGGTTGGGACGTGAATCGTCCTGCTCGCGCGTTAACCAACACAAGTAGTACTATTACGCAAGATAAAAGCTTTATTAAACGATCCGTTCGTTCAAAGTTCAGGAGCTTAACAGATGCTTAAGAATCACGTAAAGGTTCGACCCCTTCCGTTCTAGAGTGTTCGCGAACACGAGCCAAATCCCTAACACTAACAACGCCTTAACGAATTGCAGGTACAGGAAGTTCAGGAGCACAACAAGGCGTCAAAGCCATTTCGGCGTGCCAAACCCTAGTTAACCTCGCATCCGGTACGTTAGGTGGAAGGAGAATTGGGGCAAGCGGACGCAGCGCATCTGTTCGAGCAAGAAGAATGGCGACCGATCAACTGCCCACGTACGGCGGCGCATCCTCGACGCGCGCCGCTGCTAGCTGTGCATGCATGCATGGTCGACACGACGACTGCGCCGTCCTCGCGGGCGGTGGGTGACCACCGTTGTCCTCTTGCTCCGAACGGCAAAGCGGTCGTTCTTGGCCGTCGTTCGTAATGGCGGCAGCAGGTCTGCGACTGCGAGTCTGTCGAAACGTGCCAGGGAGTGCGCGCGGTCCATGGGCCGCTTCGGAAAACGCGGGGTCACGAGCCGCGGTGGCCGGCATGAAGACGAGCAGAGCGTGCAGAGTGATCGGCGTCCACAGTTGATTGATAAATTTAGCGGAGGGTTTGTCTAAGATGTTGCTCCACCAAAATTTCTCGTTCCCTGCCCTAATCCTATCCGGCTAGGGCAAAAAATTTCCTCCAGACTTCACAAGCGAGCCCGTGGATTCGCCTCCGCATTGCTTGTCGCATCAGTGGTGTCGGTGGCAGGGAGAAGAATACCAGTGGCTTCACTTCGGTTATTGGTTATGTTTTTTAGTCCTTGGTGCGATGATCGGGCGGACAGTGGCGCTTCTAAGTTTGTCTTTCTGGATTCAATCCACCTCGAATTCGTCCAGTTGGACGTAGTCAACGGAGCTCCAGCATATATTTCTTTCGTTTTCTTAGAGCGGTGAGGATAAAATGTATCATCATGTGACGAGAATTGATGTTAGATACTTCATATCTATGCAAGGGTTTAACAGCGAGGACTGTGGCTCCAGACCGCTAGTCCTTTGAGACACATGCACGAAGACTTTTCGGCGGTCATTGATATGGTCAAGCTGTCCCCAGTAGGGAAGCGGCGACAGCGGTGCATCAATGGCTCGTTCTGACGGTAATTTGGTCATTCAGTTGTGTTAAAATCTCGGTGTGATCTTTATTAGTATGTTTGCGACACACTTTGCACTCCTGATGAACTTCTATAATATATTGGACCATTTTTGAGAAAGAAAATCTCAATCGATTTCACGGAAGCTTTGGTCTGCGACGAAAATTCGATTGAGGCTTTGCTTGCCAATGGATTGAAAAGGTTAGTCTTGCTCCAAAGAAAAGGCAATGTTTTGACTATGCCAAAAGAACGGTAGTGTTCATTTCGGTCATAATCCATACACACTCTTATGAATGTCGTTCGATGTTTCTTTTTTGTTGAAAAAAGGATTATAACTGGTCCAATGCGACGATACACCCCTGGAAAATATAAATAAATTGACAACCGTGAAGAGTGTATGTAGTCGATGAGAACGTCTCCTCCCATTGAACACGTATAGCTGGAAATCCTGAAATAAATTCAGGATAAATGCGAGCATCAAGATTTAAACCCTAATAAACTGATGATATCACTGCTCACCTAACTATTTAACCATAGATTGGTTTGCACTTTATTTCCACAACTAAGAAGTTATCAAAGCTTCAGCCCCGTAGGACCGATGCTCCAAAAAAGAGGACGCCTTTGTAGAAAAGACATCACCGACATGGGACTGGCTAGGAGTCAGTTGACTGAAAAACTAATTTAGGCCAGTTGATTTGTTATGAGCTATCGGATGCAAGATGGATGGTTAGATCGGCTTCTTCAACCTTCAACCCAACCCCATGTCCGTCTTCTTTTCTGAAACCGCCCCACATACCACCGGCCTTCGCCGCCCCGCCCTCTTCACAACAATCATCCACTATCGTATTGTCGCCGCCCCCGAACATCCCTCTAACCCCGACGATGAACATTTTTTCCCAGCGAACATGCGCCCCCGACCATCCCCTAACCCTGATGATGAACATTTTTTTCCCGACGAACATGCGTCCGGCTCAGCTCCAATCATGGAGTTGGAGAAGCTGGCTGCCGGAGCATTACCGAACAAGCCCTTATTCACCAGAAAA
This sequence comes from Aegilops bicornis, assembly GCA_021605145.1. Taxonomy (NCBI): domain Eukaryota; kingdom Viridiplantae; phylum Streptophyta; class Magnoliopsida; order Poales; family Poaceae; genus Aegilops; species Aegilops bicornis. The sequence goes on along the minus strand of CM038670.1, from coordinate 68,810,832 downwards.
CGATGCATCACCATCAAAGTCATGCCCCTCTAAAATCAAATCCTATCCAATCTACAGTCCGACGTCGAAGCACTAGAGTTCCTTGGCCCTTTAGCCGCCGGAGTGGCAGACAGTGGTGGCGACCAACGCGCCTCCCGCTTCCCCTTCCCCGAAGGTAGTGGGAAAGGGTGTATTGACGAGCTTGGTTAGTAATATAAAGATGTCAACCAATGAGTTTGTGTCCATCAAAATTCTATTGCGCTCAAGGTAGGGATGAAAGTGGAGTGAAAATTTTCTGGTTTTTCCGAAAGAAAAATGGAAACGAAGAGGAAATACGAAAACGGAAACGGAAACGGAAATTTGCAAAACGGAAGTGGAAATGGAATTTTTTATGCGGAAATGGAAACAAAAACGGAATGGTGTTTTCTGATGGAACATGCATGAAAATGGAACTTTCCGTTTTTATGAGTATGGAATTTCTGTTTTTACTATAGACCTATAGCTACTTTGTAACCCAACCATCAAAGAAAACACAATGACACAATTAGTAGAATGGATCTGAGGCCCAACTTCTACTACCACACATGTACTCAGCTTGACCCTATACGCAATTGTCTGGTACTACTTTAAATACGGAGCAGCTATAGGTCTATAGTAAATACGGAGCAGCTATAGGTCTATACGCAATTGTCCGGTACTACTTTAAATACGGAGCAGCTATAGGCCTACTTTAAACACAAAGGTCATGTTAACATGGTTGGGTTACAAAGCAGCTATAGATCTATAGTAAAAACAGAAATTCCATACTTCAATATCTCGTATGTGTTCGCGGACCGATCCTCTAATGTAAGTCCCGTGGATTAAGAGTTGATGACATGTGGGCCAACTAACATGTGGACACGCATGTCAGCCACGGTTACGTCACCTAACCTGAATCAGAGGATCTGTGTCCGGTGTCACACGGATAACGTGTTTTAGCAGAAAAAACATTATTAGCATCCAATGTGTGGGAGCAGATTGTTAAACTCGGTCTACAAGACATCTCTCGGAAGGTGTTTAGAGCTTGGGCAATCATGTCACCTGGATGTCTGGTCGCGAACAAAGCATAGCACTTGCGCGCGCCGCGCGGGGACGTCGCTGTCACGTGGAAGTCCATGCGACGGCGGGTCGATACGCAAGAGCACGGGGACGGAGACGGCCAGAGCGGCCCCAGAGCGGCGAACACGCGCCACAAACCACCAACGCAGTACCAAGTTCACTAGGCGGCTCGTGAACCGTGACCCGCCCGAGTGGTGCCGCGTCAGTTCACTCCACGTACAATCCCCTCGTGTTCTCTTCTCGCCCGTGATCGATCATTCGAGCTCCTTAAATCAACGAGCTCCCCTGCCTTTTCGCCTGCCCCCGCACCACACCTGCCACGCACGCCGCTCCAGCTCCCCGATCATCCGTACAGTCACCACCGCGCCGGCATTGTTAGCAACTGGCCGTAGCGTATCGATGTCTATGCCACGCGCCGGCCGGTTCCTGTTCTGTATTGCCGCCGTGGCCGCGGTGGTGCTCGTCGTGGTGCCGCCGGCGGGCGTGGCCGGCCACACGAGGGGTGTGCGGCCGGGGCGGGCGGCGGGGCGGCCGTTCCCGGAGAACGCGACGCGGGCGGAGGAACTGGAGCGGCTGTTCATGCGGTGGGTGCGGTACGTGGGCGGCCTCAAGCACAGCACCTTCCACCACGCGCCGCTGGCCTGCGCGTTCCCGTCCTACTCGCTCGTCGTCGACAAGGACCCCGCGGCCGGCGACTTCACGTCCGTCCAGGCCGCCGTCGACTCGCTCCCGACCATCAACCTCGTCCGCGTCGTCATCAAGGTCAACGCCGGCACATACACGTACGTGCATTGCCCCTGCCCCCCTGCCTTCTGCCGTTCCCAGGCCCTGTTTACTTTGCTGCCTCCATTGGAGGCGAGCTCCGAAGATGCGTGCGTGCATCCAGCCATCCATCCATGATCAGAGGTTCACGGGAGGAGGAAGGAGGCGTTTCCTTGAATCGACGGCGTCAGGGAAAAGGCCCACCAAGATCAGAAGCCCACTCCTGACTGGCTGTAGCGTAGCTATACTCACATTATCACATTTTCCATGGATGCTTCAAACTGATTTACCACATTGAAAACTTCGAGCTGTTGTGGCATTTTGGCTACGATTTTCGCCGTGTCTTAGAATTCTGGCTTCCCACAACTTGGTCGCAGGGAGAAGGTGACGATCTCGTCGATGCGCGCGTTCATCACCCTGGAGGGCGCCGGCGCCGACAAGACGATCGTGCAGTGGGGCGACACGGCGGACACGCCCGCCGGGCCGAGGGGGCGCCCGCTGGGCACGTACGGCTCCGCGTCGTTCGCCGTGAACGCGCAGTACTTCATAGCCAGGAACATCACCTTCAAGGTACGTAACTCTCCACCGCCGCTGTCCCCGCTGCTCGGTGCTCCATGTCCTAACACACGCTTGCGTTGGCAGAACACGGCGCCGGTGCCGAATGCGGGGGCGACGGGGAAGCAGGCGGTGGCGCTGCGGGTGTCGGCGGACAACGCGGCGTTCGTGGGGTGCCGGTTCCTGGGCGCGCAGGACACGCTCTACGACCAGTCGGGGCGCCACTACTACAAGGACTGCTACATCGAGGGGTCCATCGACTTCATCTTCGGCAACGCGCTCTCCCTCTACGAGGTACGTGCGTGCTCTCCTGTTCCTCGATGCCTGGACGCTCCATTGCCGGTCCTTCCACGTACGAGCGAGGTGCATGCTGAGCAGCGAGAGGAAAACAGAACATGTACGACTAGCACGAAAACAGAGTAAAATCAGAGAGCCGGCAAACATCTGTGGCACGCAATGCTAGGATTTTTTTCCGTGACCGGTTGCAGTCGCAATCTTGGCGTCTTCGCCCGACTCGTCACGGCGGCTGAATCATGCATGCACACGGCCTCTTGCTGCTGTCCGTTTGTGCCCCCGGCGCCCCGGCGGCCCTACACCCACATGCTCGATAAACGTCAAATATTTCCGTCACGTCTCGCGCCCACGGTCACACCGGGGATCCCCATGTTTTCTGTTGCGCTTTTCTAGATTCACGAACAGTTAAAAAATACAGATATGCTCATGTGCTGTGACGAGGAATATATATGAATGTGTGCGTGGTGTGGGTGCAGGGTTGCCACGTGCACGCGATCGCGCGGGACTACGGGGCGCTGACGGCGCAGAACCGGCAGAGCATGCATGCTGGAGGACACGGGGTTCTCGTTCGTCAACTGCAGGGTGACGGGGTCGGGGGCGCTCTACCTGGGCCGGGCCTGGGGCACCTTCTCCCGCGTCGTCTTCGCCTACACCTACATGGACGACATCATCGTCCCGCGCGGCTGGTACAACTGGGGCGACCCCAGCCGCGAGCTGTACGCTCTTTTCACTCTTCTTTTCTTTTCCACCGTCTCCGTCCTCTCCCCTCTTCCGGTTTCTGACGGTGGATGATGATGATGATGACGCAGGACGGTGTACTACGGGCAGTACAAGTGCACCGGGCCCGGCGCGAGCTACTCCTGCAGGGTGTCGTGGTCGCGGGAGCTCACCGACGAGGAGGCCAAGCCCTTCATCTCGCTCAGCTTCATCGACGGCACCGAGTGGATCAGGATCTGACCCAGGTCGCGTTCCATGTAGTAACACGCACACACGGCATGTAAAGAGGAGGAAGAATATAAATGAATATATAAAGATTCTTTTGCAGTTTCATTTTACAACATGGTACAAACCCATGCATTCATATACACGCACCTCAAACTAAAACTAAAGGCAATTTTTAGCATGCACCTCAAACTAACTAAAACTCAAACGTATACACTATCCTTATGAGAAGAGAGATTGTGTCGGTAAATTTGGAGTTTAACAATGTACCACACATCGCCCGCCAGCTTCACAAGCGCAAGGCCCCCGCACTCCTATTCAAACTTGATATTCGCGAGGCGTTCGCCTCGGTCAAATGGGGGTACCTCCTCGATCTTCTTCAACGGAGAGGGTTCCCAAGCAAGTTTAGGAATTTGATTGAGGCCCTCCTTCGCTTCTCATCTTTGCGTGTTGAGTATAAGGATTATTAGGAACTATAGGATAGACTAGGATTTGGTCATGCCTTGTTTTCTACTTCAAGTTGGTCTTTGTACTCATATATATATGTCCACGAGGCTCAAGCAATCCATCATCAAAACGATTCCACCAATCCTCTCTCTTCCTTCTAATATGATATCTATCGCAAGTCGATCCTAAACCCTAGCCGCCGCCGCTTCCGCACTCGCGCGCCGTCCCCGGGGCGGTCGGCCTTCATGATGACCGCCACAGGAGGCCGCGCCGCCCGTACCTAGGGTTCGTCCGCCGGTTGTGTTGACCGGCTGCCCTAGAGATTCTTTTTCCCGAGCCCTTGCTTCGGGGCTTTTTTCTCTCTCGCCGTTCGTATTGATCGGCGTCTTTGCTTTTGGTTTTCCGATTTAAAATCGGTTTACGTCGCCCACCGCCCGTCGACCTTCGCGCGCCTCTACTTCGACTACGGCGTCGACTGCACCGACCTTTGCTTCGACTGTGCGACCTGACTCCGAGGGACGCCCGCCATCCGTCGTTCCACCCGTTGTTGTCCGTCGGTCCGTCATCGCCTATCGTTCCGATCTGATCATGGCCTCCACCAACTCTCGCCTCCACTCCAAATCTGACACGGCGTCGCAGGATTCACGCATGCTCACCGTGTATGAAGCTGCCCAGTCGTCTGCGTGGCACGAGGCCAACCCACGCCGTCGCGCGCTCCCTCGGGCGTGGTTGGCGTTGATGCGGCCGGCTGCTCGTGTTGACTCACTGGACCACATGTCCGTGCATGGCTCAAGTATGGTTGCGATATGTGGCTACTCGCAGCTACGTGTTTCCACCAAGTTGCATGCGGCCACGTCCATCCGACGCACGCCGTGCGGAACTTCGACTTCGCGGGCGTTTGGACTGATTACCTGAGCGTACGCGATTCACTTCACACACGCCACGCGGTCGATCTGATCAGTTGTTCGCGCGCGCTCTACAGGTTTCTGTGAAGATTGTCACTGAGAACGCTCACATATTCACCGAGCATCGGGCTGCCGTAGCGTCGCCCCGTTGGGCCGCAGCATCGCTGCCCTGTGGTTTTTTTTCCGGCTGCACCGACCCGTGTCACCACTGCACTGCTGATATCTACTACGCAACTTTCTCTTTGTAGACGTTGTTGGGCCTTCAAGTACAGAGGTTTGTAGGATAGTAGCAAATTTCCCTCAAGTGGATGACCTAAGGTTTATTAATCCGTGGGAGGTGTAGGATGAAGATGATCTCTCTCAAACAACTCTGCAACCAAATAACAAAGAGTCTCTTGTGTCCCCAACACACCCAATACAAAGGTAAATTGTGTATGTGCACTAGTTCGGCGAAGAGATGGTGATACAAGTGCAATATAGATGATAGATATGAGTATTTGTAATTTGAAATAAAAACAGCAAGATAAATAATGATAAAAGTGAGCATAAATAGTATTGCAATGCTAGGAAACAAGGCCCAAGGTTCATACTTTCACTAGTGCAAGTTCTCTCAAAAATAATAACATAACTGGATCATATAACTATCCCTCAACATGCAACAAAGAGTCACTCCAAAGTCACTAATAGCGGAGAACAAACGAAGAGATTATTGTAGGGTACGAAATCACCTCAAAGTTATCCTTTCTGATCGATCTATTCAAGAGTCCGTAGTAAAATAAAACGAAGCTATTCTTTCCGTTCGATCTATATATCCTAGAGTTCGTACTAGAATAACACCTTAAGACACAAATCAACCAAAACACTAATGTCACCTAGATACTCCATTGTCACCTCAAGTATCCGTGGGTATGATTATACGATATGCATCACACAATCTCAGATTCATCTATTCAACCAACACAAAGAACTTCAAAGAGTGCCCCAAAGTTTCTATCGGAGAGTCAAGACGAAAACGTGTGCCAACCCCTATCATAAGTTCACAAGGTCACTGAACCCGCAAGTTGATCACCAAAACATACATCAAGTAGATCACGTGAATATCCTATTGTTACCACGGATAAGCACATGCAAGACATACATCAAGTGTTCTCAAGTCCTTAAAGACTCAATCCGATAAGATAACTTCAAAGGGAAAATTCAATCCATTACAAGAAAGGAGAGGGGGAGAAACATCATAAGATCCAACTATAATAGCAAAGCTCGCGATACATCAAGATCGTGCCAAATCAAGAACACAAGAGAGAGATCAAACACATAGCTACTGGTACATACTCTCAGCCCCGAGGGTGAACTACTCCCTCCTCGTCATGGAGAGCGCCGGGATGATGAAGATGGCCACCGGTGAGGGATATCCCCTCCGGCAGGGTGCCATAACAGGGTCCCGATTGGTTTTTGGTGGCTACAGAGGCTTGCGGCGGCGGAACTCCCGATCTATTCTGCTCCCCGATGTTTTTAGGGTATATGTGTTAGGGAACATAGTAATTTCAAAAAAATTCCTACGCACACGCAAGATCATGGTGATGCATAGCAACGAGAGGGGAGAGTGTTGTCTACGTACCCTCGTAGACCGAAAGCGAAAGCGTTAGCACAACGCGGTTGATGTAGTCGTCGTCTTCACGATCCGACCGATCAAGTACCGAACGTCACGGCACCTCCGGAAGTTCAGCACACGTTCAGCCCAATGACGTCCCTCGAACTCCGATCCAGCCGAGTGTTGAGGGAGAGTTTCACAAGACGACGGGCGTGGTGACGATGTCGATGTTCTACCGACGCAGGGCTTCGCCTAAGCACCGCTACAGTATTATCAAGGTGGACTATGGTGGAGGGGGACACCGCACACGGCTAAGAGATCAATGATCAATTATTGTGTCTCTAGGGTACCCCCTTGCCCCCGTATATGAAGGAGCAAGGGGGGAGGCCGGCCGGCCCTTGCAGGGCGTGTCAGGAGGAGGAGTCCTCCTCCTAGTAGGAGTAGGACTCCCCTCTTTCCTTTTTTTCGAGAGTACGCAAATTGCGTACCTTAGCTTTATAGAAGAGAGAAAACAATGTACAAGAGATTGTGATGCATAACCCATGGCCACAAGCCGACCAAGGCCACGTTAGAACTCCAACTCCACACACTACGTTAACTCCTGACAAGATGGTGTCAACTCCACGTCCTCCCGCCCTCGCCCAAGTGCGAAGTTCGTCAAGAATCCTGTTTGCAAGATCAGCCACCGAGATGGGCGTGTCCACCGAGCGGAAAACCCGTTCATTCCTTTGCTTCCAAAGATGCCAACACACTAGCATCACCAAGCTATCAAAAGCTTTGTGTGTCTCCTTGTCGATCCGTTTTCGGGTACCGCCCCACCATGACTCCAAAGTATCGCTCACCACTGTTGCTAGGGCCGGGGCAACCCTCGTGCTGGAAAGAATGTTGTGCCATACTTGGCGCGAGTAGACGCACTCGATCAACAGATGATCAACGTTATCCTCCTCCTGACCACAAAGATAGCACGGTGAGGGACTATCCTGTAGCCCATGCCGCAGCCTCCTATCGGATGTCCATATTCTATGCTGCATAGCGAGCCACATGAAGATCTTGCAGGTGAGAGGTGCCCAACACTTCCAAATCCAATGCGCATAGGTCACACTGATCGCACCCTTGAAGACTCTTTCCTACTCCTACTAGGGGGGGGGGGGAAGGAAGGGGGGTAGGGAAAAGGAAATGGGGGCGCCGCCCCCCCCCACTCCTAGTCCAATTCGGACTAGAGGGGGAGGGGGCGCGCGGCCCACCCTGGCCACCCCTCTCTCTCTCTCTCCACTAAGGCCCATAAGGCCCATTACTTCTCCCGGGGGGGTTCCGGTAACCCTCCGGCACTCCGGTTTTCTCCGAAATCACCCGGAACACTTCCGGTGTCCGAATATAGTCGTCCAATATATCAATCTCTATGTCTCGACCATTTCGAGACTCCTCGTCATGTCCGTGATAACATCCGGGACTCCGAACAACCTTCGGTACATCATAACATATAAACTCATAATAAAACTGTCATCATAACGTTAATCGTGCGGACCCTACGGGTTCGAGAACTATGTAGACATGACCGAGACACGTCTCCGGTCAATAACCAATAGCGGAACCTGGATGCTCATATTGGCTCCTACATATTCTACGAAGATCTTTATCGGTCAGACCGCATAACAACATACGTTGTTACCTTTGTCATCGGTATGTTACTTGCCCGAGATTCGATTGTCGGTATCTCAATACCTAGTTCAATCTCATTACCGGCAAGTCTCTTTACTCGTTGTGTAATACATCATCCCGCTACTAACTCATTAGTTGCATTGCTTGCAAGGCTTAAGTGATGTGCATTACCGAGAGGGCCCAGAGATACCTCTCCGACAATCAGTGACAAATCCTAATCTCGAAATACACCAACCCAACATGTACCTTCGGAGACACATGTAGAGCACCTTTATAATCACCCAATTACGTTCTGACGTTTGGTAGCACACAAAGTGTTCCTCCGGTAAACGGAGTTGCATAATCTCATAGTCATAGGAACATGTATAAGTCATGAAGAAAGCAATAGCAACATACTAAACGATCGGGTGCTAAGCTAACGGAATGGGTCATGTCAATCACATCATTCTCCTAATGATGTGATCCCGTTAATCAAATGACAACACATGTCTATGGCTAGGCAACATAACCATCTTTGATCAACAAGCTAGTCAAGTAGAGGCATACTAGTGACACTCTGTTTGTCAATGTATTCACACATGTATTATGTTTCCGGTTAATACAATTCTAGTATGAATAATAAACATTTATCATGATATAAGGAAATAAATAATAACTTTATTATTGCCTCTAGGGCATATTTCCTTGATCTCCCACTTGCACTAGAGTCAATAATCTAGATTACATAGTAATGATTCTAACACCCATGGAGTCTTGGTGCTGATCATGTTTTGCTCGTGGAAGAGGCTTAGTCAACGGGCCTGCAACATTCAGATCTGTATGTATCTTGCAAATTTCTATGTCTCCCACCTGGACTAGATCCCGGATGGAATTGAAGCATCTCTTGATGTGCTTGGTTCTCTTGTGAAATCTGGATTCCTTCGCCAAGGCAATTGGTCCAGTATTGTCACAAAAGATTTTCATTAGACCCGATGCACTAGGTATGACACCTAGATCGGATATGAATTCCTTCATCCAGACTCCTTCATTTGCTGCTTCCGAAGGAGCTATGTACTCCGCTTCACACGTAGATCCCGCCACGACGCTTTGTTTAGAACTGCACCAACTGACAGCTCCACCGTTCAATGTAAACACGTATCCGGTTTGCGATTTAGAATCGTCCGGATCAGTGTCAAAGCTTGCATCAACGTAACCATTTACGACGAGCTCTTTGTCACCTCCATGAACGAGAAACATATCCTTAGTCCTTTTCAGGTATTTCAGGATGTTCTTGACCGCTGTCCAGTGATCCACTCCTGGACTACTTTGGTACCTCCCTGCTAGACATATAGCAAGGCACACATCAGGTCTGGTACACAGCATTCCATACATGATAGAGCCTATGGCTGAAGCATAGGGAACATGTTTCATCTTCTCTCCATCTTCTGCAGTGGTCAGGCATTGAGTCTTACTCAACTTCACACCTTGTAACACAGGCAAGAACCCTTTATTTGCTTGATCCATTTTGAACTTCTTCAAAACTTTGTCAAGGTATGTGCTTTGTGAAAGTCCAATTAAGCGTCTTGATCTATCTCTATAGATCTTAATGCCCAATATGTAAGCCGCTTCACCGAGGTCTTTCATTGAAAAACTCTTATTCAAGTATCCCTTTATGCTATCCAGAAATTCTATATCATTTCCGATCAGCAATATGTCATCCACATATAATACCAGAAATGCTACAGAGCTCCCACTCACTTTCTTGCAAATACAAGCTTCTCCAAAAGTCTGTACAAAACCAAATGCTTTGATCACACTATCAAAGCGTTTATTCCAACTCCGAGAGGCTTGCACCAGTCCATAAATGGACCGCTGGAGCTTGCACACTTTGTTAGCTCCCTTTGGATCGACAAAACCTTCCGGTTGCATCATATACAACTCTTCTTCCAGAAACCCGTTCAGGAATGCAGTTTTGACATCCATCTGCCATATTTCATAATCATAAAATGCGGCAATCGCTAACATGATTTGGACAGACTTAAGCATCGCTACGGGTGAGAAGGTCTCATCGTAGTCAATCCCTTGAACTTGTCAAAAACCTTTCACGACAAGTCGAGCTTTGTAGACAGTAACATTACCGTCAGCGTCAGTCTTCTTCTTGAAGATCCATTTATTGTCAATTGCTTGCCGATCATCGGGAAAGTCAACCAAAGTCCACACTTTGTTCTCATACATGGATCCCATCTCTGATTTCATGGCCTGAAGCCATTTTGCGGAATCTGGGTTCACCATCGCTTCATGGTCTAGTAACATGACTTCCAGAACAGGATTACCATACCACTCTGGTGTGGATCTTACTCTGGTTGATCTACGAGGTTCAGTAACAACTTGATCTGAAGTTCCATGATCATCATCATTAACTTCCTCACTAATTGGTGTAGGTGTCACAGGAACAGATTTCTGTGATGAGCTATTTTCCAATAAGGGAGCGGGTGCAGTTACCTCATCAAGTTCTACTTTCCTCCCACTCACTTCTTTCGAGAGAAACTCCTTCTCTAGAAAGGATCCATTCTTAGCAACGAATGTCTTGCCTTCGGATCTGTGATAGAAGGTGTACCCAACAGTTTCCTTTGGATATCCTATGAAGACACATTTCTCCGATTTGGGTTCGAGCTTATCAGGTTGAAGCTTTTTCACATAAGCATCGCAGCCCCAAACTTTCAGAAACAACAACTTTGGTTTCTTGCCAAACCACAGTTCATAAGGTGTCGTCTCAACGAATTTTGATGGTGCCCTATTTAACGTGAATGTGGCCGTCTCTAAAGCATAACCCCAAAACGATAGCGATAAATCAGTAAGAGATATCATAGATCGCACCATATCTAGTAAAGTACGATTACGACGTTCGGACACACCATTGCGCTGTGGTGTTCCGGGTGGCGTGAGTTATGAAACTATTCCGCACTGTTTCAAATGTAGACCAAACTCGTAACTCAAATATTCTCCTCCACGATCAGATCATAGAAACTTTATTTTCTTGTTACGATGATTTTCAACTTCATTCTGAAATTCTTTGAACTTTTCAAATGTTTCAGACTTATGTTTCATTAAGTAGATATACCCATATCTGCTCAAATCATCTGTGAAGGTGAGAAAATAACTATATCCGCCACGAGCCTCAACATTCATTGGACCACATACATATGTATGTATGATCTCCAACAAATCTGTTGCTCTCTCCATTGTACCGGAGAACGGCATTTTAGTCATCTTGCCCATGAGGCACGGTTCGCAAGTACCAAATGATTCATAATCAAGTGGTTCCAAAAGTCCATCAATATGGAGTTTCTTCATGCGCTTTACACCGATATGACCCAAATGGCAGTGCCACAAATAAGTTGCACTATCATTATCAACTCTGCATCTTTTGGCTTCAACATTATGAATATGTGTATCACTACTATCGAGATTCATCAAAATAGACCACTCTTCAAGGGTGCATGAACATAAAAGATATTACTCATATAAATAGAACAACCATTATTCTCGATTTAAATGAATAACCGCCTCGCATCAAACAAGATCCAGATATAATGTTCATGCTCAACGCTGGCACCAAATAACAATTATTTAGGTCTAAAACTAATCACGAAGGTAGATGTAGAGGTAGCGTGCCGACCGCAATCACATCGACTTTGGAACCATTTCCCACGCGCATCGTCACCTCGTCCTTGGCCAGTGTTCACTTAATTCGTAGTCCCTGTTTCGAGTTGCAAATATTAGCAATGTAACCAGGTATCAAATACCAGTGCTCATGCGAGCTCTAGTAAGGTACACATCAATAACATGTATATCACATATACCTTTGTTCACCTTGCCATCCTTCTTATCCGCCAATTACTTGGGGCAGTTCCGCTTCAAAGTGACGATGCCTTGCGGTGAGAAGCACTTCGATTTCAGGCATAGGTCTAGACTTGGGTTTCTTCTCCTGAGCAGCAACTTGCTTGCTGTTCTTCTTGAAGTTCCCCTTCTTCTCCCCTTTGCCCTTTTTCTTGAAACTAGTGGTCTTGTTAACCATCAACACTTGATGCTCCTTCTTGATTTCTACCTCCGCAACCTTTAGCATTGTGAAGAGCTCGGGAATCGTCTTTTCCATCCCTTGCATATTATAGTTCATCACAAAGCTCTTGTAGCTTGGTGGCAGTGATTGGAGAATTCTGTCAATGACGCTATCATCCGGAAGATTAACTCCCAGTTGAATCAAGTGATTATTATACCCAGACATCTTGAGTATATGCTCACCGATGTAACTATTCTCTTCCATCTTGCAGCTATAGAACTTATTGGAGACTTCATATCTCTCAATCCGGTCATTTGCTTGAAATATTAACTTCAACTCCTGGAACATCTCATATGCTCCATGACGTTCAAAACGTCGTTGAAGTCCCGGTTCTAAGCCGTAAAGTATGGCACACTGAACTATCGAGTAGTCATCAGCTTTCATAACATCTAGTGTTGCTTCTGCAGCAGACCTGGCACCCAGCGGTGCTTCCAGGACGTAATTCTTCTGTGCAGCAATGAGGATAATCCTCAAGTTACGGACCCCGTCCGTGTAATTGCTGCCATCATCTTTCAACTTTGCTTTCTCAAGGAACGCACTAAAATTCAACGGAACAACAACACGGGCCATCTATCTACAATCAACATATACAAGCAAGATACTATCAGGTATTAAGTTCATGATAAATTTAAGTTCAATTAATCATATTACTTAAGAACTCCCACTTAGAAAGACATCTCTCTAATCCTCTAAGTGATCACGTGATCCAAATCAACTAAACCATAACCGATCATCACGTGAAATGGAGTAGTTTTCAATGGTGAACATCACTATGTTGATCATATCTACTATATGGTTCACGCTCGACCTTTCGGTCTTAGTGTTCCGAGGCCATATCTGCATATGCTAGGCTCGTCAAGTTTAACCTGTGTATTCTGCGTGTGCAAAACTGGCTTGCGCCCGTTGTAGATGGACGTAGAGCTTATCACACCCGATCATCACGTGGTGTCTGGGCACGACGAACTTTGGCAACGGTGCATACTCAGGGAGAACACTTTTATCTTGAAATTTAGTGAGAGATCATCTTACAATGCTACCGTCAATCAAAGCAAGATAAGATGCATAAAAGATAAACATCACATGCAATCAATATAAGTGATATGATATGGCCATCATCATCTTGTGCTTGTGATCTCCATCTCCGAAGCACCTCCATGATGACCATCGTCACCGGCACGACACCTTGATCACCATCGTAGCATCGTTGTCGTCTCGCCAATCTTATGCTTCTACGACTATCGCTACCGCTTAGTGATAAAGTAAAGCATTATAGGGCGATCGCATTGCATACAATAAAGCGACAACCATATGGCTCCTGCCAGTTGCCGATAACTCGGTTACAAAACATGCTCATCTCATACAATAAAATTTAGCATCATGTCTAGACCATATCATATCACAACATGCCCTGCAAAAACAAGTTAGACGTCCTCTACTTTGTTGTTGCAAGTTTTACGTGGCTGCTACGGGCTTAGCAAGAACCGTTCTTACCTACGCATCAAAACCACAACGATAGTTTGTCAAGTTGGTGCTGTTTTAACCTTCGCAAGGACCGGGCGTATGCACACTCAGTTCAACTAAAGTTGGAGAAACCGACACCGCCCGACCACAATGTGCAAAAGCACATCGGTAGAACCAGTCTCGCGTAAGCGTATGCGTAATGTCAGTTCGGGCCGCTTCATCCAACAATACCGCCGAACCAAAGTATGACATGCTGGTAAGCAGTATGATTTATATCGCCCACAACTCACTTGTGTTCTACTCGTGCATACAACATCAACGCATAAAACCAGGCTCGGATGCCACTGTTGGGGAACGTAGTACTTTCAAAAAATTTCCTACGCACACGCAAGATCATGGTGATGCATAGCAACGAGAGGGGAGAGTGTTGTCTACGTACCCTCGTAGACCGAAAGCGGAAGCGTTAGCACAACGCAGTTGATGTAGTCGTACGTCTTCACGATCCGACCGATCAAGTACCGAACGTACGACACCTCCGAGTTCAGCACACGTTCAGCCTGATGATGTCCCTCGAACTCCGATCCAACCGAGTGTTGAGGGAGAGTTTCGAGCACGACGGCGTGGTGACGATGTCGATGTTTTACCGACGGAGGGCTTCGCCTAAGCACCACTACAGTATTATCGAGGTGGACTATGGTGGAGGGGGACACCGCACACGGCTAAGAGATCAATGATCAATTGTTGTGTCTCTAGGGTGCCCCCCTACCCCCGTATATAAAGGAGCAAGGGGGGAGGCCGGCCGGCCCTTGCAGTATGGCCAGAGGAGGAGTCCTCCTCCTAGTAGGAGTAGGACTCCTCTTTCCTACTCCTACTAGGAGGGAAAGGAAGGGGAGAGGGAGAAGGAAAGGGGCGCCGTCCCCCTCTCCTAGTCAATTCGGACCATAGGGGAGGGGCGCGGCCCACCCTGGCCGCCCCTCTCTCTCTCCACTAAAGCCCATAAGGCCCATTACTTCTCCCGGGGGGGGGGGGGGGGGTTCCGGTAACCCTCCGGCACTCCGGTTTTCTCCGAAATCACCCGAAACACTTCAGGTGTCCGAATATAGTCGTCAAATATATCAATCTTTATGTCTCGACCATTTCGAGACTCCTCGTCATGTCCGTGATCACATCCGGGACTCTGAAAAACCTTCGGTACATCATAACATATGAACTCATAATAAAACTGTCATCGTAACATTAAGCGTGCGGACCCTATGGGTTCGAGAACTATGTAGACATGACCGAGACACGTCTCCGGTCAATAACCAATAGCGGAACCTGGATGCTCATATTGGCTCCCAGATATTCTACGAAGATCTTTATCGGTCAGACCGCATAACAACATACGTTGTTCCCTTTGTCATCGGTATGTTACTTGCCCGAGATTCGATCGTCGGTATCTCAATACCTAGTTCAATCTCGTTACCAGCAAGTCTCTTTACTCGTTGTGTAATACATCATCCCGCAACTAACTCATTAGTTGAATTGCTTGGTGATGTGCATTACCGAGAGGGCCCAGAGATACCTCTTCGACAATCGGAGTGACAAATCCTAATCTCGAAATACGCCAACCCAACATGTACCTTCGGAGACACCTGTAGAGCACCTTTATAATCACCCGATTGCTAGACGCGTTTGGTAGCACACAAAGTGTTCCTCCAGTAAATGGGAGTTGCATAATCTCATAGTCATAGGAACATGTATAAGTCATGAAGAAAGCAATAGCAACATACTAAACGATCGGGTGCTTAGCTAGCGGAATGTGTCATGTCAATCACATCATTCTCCTAATGATGTGATCCCGTTAATCAAATGACAACACATGTCTATGGCTAGGAAACATAACCATCTTTGATCAACAAGCTAGTCAAGTAGAGGCATACTAGTGACACTCTGTTTGTCTATGTATTCACACATGTATTATGTTTCCGGTAATACAATTCTAGCATGAATAATAAACATTTATCATGATATAAGGAAATAAATAATAACTTTATTATTGCCTCTAGGGCATATTTCCTTCAATATGGACATATATAGGCGAAAGAAATCGGTCAGGAAAGCCATGAGGGGCCCACGAGGGTGGGGGCGCGCCTCCCTGCCTCGTGGCCAACTCGTTGCTTCCCTGACGTACACTCCAAGTCTCCTAGATTGCTTCCGTCCCAAAAATAACTCTCCCGAAGGTTTCATTCCGTTTGGACTCCGTTTGATATTTCTTTTCTTCGAAACACTGAAATAGGCTAGAAAACAACAATTTGGGCTGGGCCTACGGTTAGTAGGTTGGTCCCAAAAATGATATAAAAGTGTAAAGTAAAGCACATAAACATCCAAAACAGGTAATATAATAGCATGGAACAATAAAAAATTATAGATACGTTGGAGACGTATCAGCATCCCCAAGCTTAATTCCTGCTCGTCCTCGAGTAGGTAAATGCTAAAAACATAATTTTTGATGTGGAATGCTACCTAACATATTTATCAATGTAATCTGTCTTTATTGTGGCATGAATGTTCAGATCCATAAGATTCAAGGCAAAAGTTAAATATTGACATAAGAACGATAATACTTCAAGCATACTAACAAAGCAATCATGTCTTCTCAAAATAACATGGCCAAAGGAAGTTATCCCTACAAAATCATATAGTCTGGCTATGCTCTATCTTCATGACACAAAATATTTAAATCATGCACAACCCCGCTTTCAGCCAAGCAATTGTTCCATACTTTAGTATTTTCAAACTTTTTCAATCTTCACGCAATACATGAGCGTGAGCCATGGACATAGCACTATATGTGAAATAGAATGGTGGTTGTGGAGAAGACAAAAAAAGGGAAGACATTCTCACATCAACTAGGCGTATCAACGGGCTATGGAGATGCCCATTAATAGATATCAATGTGAGTGAGTAGGGATTGCCATGCAACGGATGCACTAGAGCTATAAGTATATGAAAGCTCAACAAAAGAAACTAAGTGGGTGTGCATCCAACTCGCTTGCTCACGAAGACCTAGGGCATTTTGAGGAAGCCCATCATTGGAATATACAAGCCAAGTTCTATAATGAAAAATTCCCACTAGTATATGAAAGTGATATCATAGGAGACTCTCTATCATGAAGATCATGGTGCTACTTTGAAGCACAAGTGTGGTAAAAGAATAGTAACATTGTCCCTTCTCTCTTTTTCTCTCATTTTTTTATTTTTTTATATTTTTATTTGGGCCTTTTCTCTTTTTTGGCCTTTTTTTCCTTTTTTTCTTCTTATTTTTCGTCCGGAGTCTCATTCCGACTTGTGAGGGAATCATAGTCTCCATCATCCTTTTCTCAAATGGGACAATGCTCTAATAATGATGATCATCACACTTTTATTACTTACAACTCAAGAATTAAAACTCAATACTTAGAACAAAATATGACTCTATGTGAATGCCTCCGGCGGTGTACCGGGATATGCAATGAATCAAGAGTGACATGTATGAAAAATTATGAATGGTGGCTTTGCCATAAATATGATGTCAACTACATGATCACGCAAAGCAATATGGCAATGATGGAGCGTGTCATAATAAACGAAACGGTGGAAAGTTGCATGGCAATATATCTCGGAATGGCTATGGAAATGCCATGATAGGTAGGTACACTACAACAAAAACTGCATGTAGAGACGTCATATTCTAAAGCTAGAGACATGTTATTTCATCTCTAGGCAACCATAGAGTCGACTTAGTAAAGCGTCTTTGGAGCGTCTCCCCAAGGACCGTCTCAAAACACATAGACACGCTGTCTAAAGCGTCTGTCATGGAATGAGACGCTATATTGGGACGTCCAAAGGCGTCTCTAGATATAACACGCTATATTTGGACGTTCAAGAGCGTCTCTGATATGTAGAGTCGTTCTGTTAGAGTCGTTCAAGAGCGTCTCTGATATGTAGAGTCGTTCTGTTAGACGCGCTCGTACATCTCTACTAATAGGGATACACGCTATGTACAGACATTATATCGTCTCTAAATATACAAAAGCTTTAACCACGTAATATTTTACTTTAAGTAATATTTGATTTATTTCAAATGTGTACTTCGCCATTTCAAATCCAATAACTTTATCATGCCATATGCTTGTGCAGAATGATCAAGAAATATTGTATATAACAACATCCACCCATATCACCAATCACATTCATAAGCAACAAATATCATGAACAATATGAAGGGATCCACCCATATCACTGATTGTATCCACAACCATCCCATTCACACAATTTCATTTAGTAGGAACAAACACCTTAGGTTCACAACTGAATCAAATAAGATCTTCATATAAAATATTCAAATAATTAAGAGATCATACAAACTTAAACTAAGTTTTCCTATAAAACTAAAATCTGTATATAAAACATAATATTTGTCCATCTAAAGAATAATTCTTCTATAGTTCTCCCGGCTCCTGCAATGCACTCCTTCTCTAAATCTTGAGCTGCCCTGAAAAAGAAAGATAACAGAGAAATTTTTAGAATATAGCTTTAAGACTATTATGAGAAGAAATGTACTTTGATGATGTACCATACCAGTGTTTGGCAGCCCTCTTTGGTTCTTGCACAATTGCTACGATGCAATTCTTGGTTAGTCTTTTCCGGTAAAGTTGATTCTATACAGCCTTGATTGAACCTATCAATTTTTTCAATGTGCGCCATACGGAAAACATAGACATTGTTTGACAATGAATCACAAGTTTATTCACACACACACACACACACACACACACACACACACACCTTAGCAACCATGCGTGGTAAAGATGAACCAATGTAATCCTCCTTGGTCCTCGAAGAAAAGCTAGGATGCAATTCCTGGGCAGTGATCTGCTATATCCGGCAAAGTTGATTCTGCACTTCCATGATTGGTGTAACCCTCTTTGGTTGATTCTGCACGGCCTTGATTGCCTTATCGAACTTCTCAATGCGTGCGTTCTATATTTAAGGTTTAGTTCAATACGACATAAACATATACAGTCATAGGCATTGTTTGATAATGAAGTAAAAAAATTATGCGCACACACCTTAGCAACCATGTGTGGAAAAGATAAACCAGTGTAATCCTCTTTGGTTCTCGCAGAAAAATAGGATGCAATTCCTGGGTAGTGATCTGCTTGTCCGGTAAAGTGATTCTGCACTTCCTTGATTGACCCTATCAAACTTTTCAATGTGTGCTTTCTACAATTGAGGTTCAGTTCACTTGTAAGTAAACTTACACAAAACATTGGCATTTTTTAATAACAAATCAGAAATGTGTGCACACAACTTAGGAATCATTTTTTCTTGTGGTAACGATAAACTAGTGTAACACTCTTTGGCTCCCGCACAACTGCTAGGATGTAGTTCCTGCAACTTATGTTGAACAATTGTTTAAGATGAGAATGAAGTAGAATATTTATTAGTGAAGAAACTATTACATCACCTGCATAGCACTCAATGGAGCATATTCTTCAGCTTCGTTATGTGATTCATTTGGGAGGTCACCGCCAACAACTCTTTCGTCGAGATCAACCTGAAACAAGAACAAGATAATAGTAAAGTAATACTCATATTTTATCTTTGCAGAAAGACATGTGGTTTAGATACTAACTTCATCACTTCCCGCGGTACAAATTCATTTCTCAAATCCTCAGTGGGGAATTTTCACTTCAGGAACGAACGGATGATAGCCAACTCATCTGTCACGTTTTCTATATTATCTCCTAGTGCCCACAGTGCAAATTGAACATTTCCTTTTTTTTCGCAGAATGTTGAACAAAAGTTAGTCCCTGAGAAACTTTTATTTCGCACCAATGCTTATCACCATAATGGTACATGTTGGACTCAAGTGGAATAAGGTGATCTTGCCGTAAATATGACCCATACATGCATTTAACTGAAAAGGCACCCAAAAAGCACTTCAGAAATTACTGTAACGCGCACAGCAACATACAAACCTGTAAACAAAAATCTTGTAGTGCACAATCTGAGAGCTGCTGATTGAACCTCCCTTCAGCTAAGATGCAAAAATCATAACTAACGAGATAGTGGGACTGCACTAAGATGAGGTAGGAAATAGGACATACTAAAATTACTACAGAATAGCAAAGTACATTGCAGCCTGTACAACCAAACACTACCATGTTTTATGCTCCAGCATACATGGAATTTGAGGTTATTTGGTCAATCTATATAACACCGCTTGTACTACTTTTGAGTTTTACCATATAAAATTTCATTGGACCAAATAGTTGCTCACATATTTTCAAGAAAATCTGTCATAATTGATTTCTAAGCAAGCAAGCAATTCAACAAACACTTAGAGTGCATGCCTACATGAAGGAAGAAAGGAGACGAAGGAGAAGAGGATCGGGGCTTGAGATGCATAAATGAAGGAGCCCACTTCGGTTGATTTAATGGTAAAACAGTAGGGGCTATGGGATTTAAGAAAATACCTGCTTGACGTGGTGGAGGCTGAAGATACGGATGGAGACGAGAGCTGCTTGCGGGCTGTGTACCGACGGAACACGCGCGCAGCTTCGAGTGAAGGATGAGACCTGCGTGGATCCGACTTTGTGGCGGTGAGGATGGCGGCTTGACGCTGGGACGACAGACACCGACGGGCTCCGATTAGCGAGCTTGTCGATGGAGGAAAACGGCAATCTGCGGCAGGCGGCGATAGCAGCAGAGGGCAGCGCTTGAGGTTGAGGCTGCCACCGCCGGGTACACGAACGGGCGGCGCGGTGATGGTCACGGCGCAGATTGGAATCGGTGGTTGGATAGATGGGGAGGTGGTGGGGAGATGGCGGCGAGGGAAAATATCCGACGATATATGGAGAAAGAAAATTGAGAGACGCGGGAAGTATGCGCGGTAAAGAAAATAATCTCTAGCGCCAAAACTTTTATAAGCGAAAATAGTCCAGCAAAAATTTTATTTAGTGGGAATAGTTTGGGAGCTCTAATTAATCACATGTAATGGATGTGTTAAAAACGCATATATGGATAAATGAATTTTTAGGTGTATCTTTTATTGGATCAATTCGTATGCTTTGTTCTTTTTTCAAAAAACAACAAACTTTATTGGGTAATATTCATATCCAAGTAATATCAATATAGTTTGATAAAAATAATAAAGGTAGTGGTAGATCCAAGTTGGGCTTCCCCCTCCGTCGCGTGCTATCCGTGTCCATGGCGGACGCCGCCCCGACATGCCATCCCTTCGCCTAGCCTTGTCAGCGATGGGGTGGTAGCGCGCCGCAACTCCTTCAAGCCGATTTTGACCAGCTGGTCACTGATGCGGTGTCAGCGTCCGATGTGGCGAACGTGGCCCAACATTGTGTCGCTCCTACCGCTCCTCCTCTCGCGCCGCCTCTTGACTATCGTCAAGGTGTTGCGTGATAATGTGTCGTCTCAACGACGAGGTAATGGAGTAGGCCCCCGGAGGGCTCCTTTTCCTTCACGGCCTTCGAAGTAAACCTGCCGCACCGGTTCCAGCAAATCGTGTGGCTGGTTCGAGCGTCCAGCATGGCCGTCGTTGCCATTTCCAGCTCCCGATATCCTTTGCCCACCAGAATTCAAGTCTCAATTTTGACATTGATGTTTGCATTTTCCTGGATTTATTCCAGGAATTCCGGCGATGTGCGTTCAGTGGGAGGAGACGTTCCCGTTAACTAAGGAAACGTGTGTGGCGACTTCATCAATGTCAAGATGATGTGTCGGATCAGTCTCTTGGAGGTGCTCATATGGGTAGGATGTGCGTGTGTGTATACGTACATACGGATGAGTGTATGTGTGTATCTATGAGCGTATGCGTCTGTCTATACTATGTTCAAAAAAATGCCGGGCCATCTAAGAGCAACTCCAACTGGCCGACCCAAACAGACGCACGGTTTGACTGCTTTTTATCCGTTTGGGTCGGCCATGCAGACATCCGTGGCCATTTTTTCATTTGGATCGGTGCGTGCACCCAATACTAGCCCAACCCATTTTTTTTAAAAATGCGGACTTAAAAAAAAGCAATCACGTTCAAACTTAAACATAATTAAACATCAAAAACCGGTCAACCGCCGGCTAAAGTCCACATAAACAGTAGACATTAATTAAACATTAAAAAGTCTACACCGCCAGGCTGTATGCCCTAAGCGTCCTCGTCGTCGTCCGACCCGGGGCCGGAGAGGTCGACAAGCTCCGGCGCCGAGCCAGCCCAAGGGAATGCCGCCTCCCAAGCCGGGGCCAAGTCGTCCTGCTGCGTAGGTTGCGCCGCCGACTGGGCTGCTCGCTCGCACGATGTTTGTCCTCCTCCTTCTCACGACGCTCCTCCTCCTTCTCGCACTCGATCTGCATGAGCCGCTCGCCGGTGCCGCTGAAGAAACCCATGGCACTAGGGTTCGCTTGTCACCGGCGAGGAAGCACATGGGGGTTAGATGTGGGCGGGCAGTGGAAGTGGATGAGGCCGGCCACCCGCACGCGTGGATTAAAAAAGGATGACAGCCCACATCTTCCACTCACTAACGCTTGGGCCCCGTGGTAGGTTTGCGGCGGCTCGTCGGGACTGCCATTTTTGTCCGCTTTGACCCAAAGGACATGGGTGAACGAAAATGGGTTGGCATGTTGGAGTTGCTCTAAGGCACAAGCGTGAACTTCCCTCCTGCTCCTGGTTTTGGAGGCGTCAAAAGCTTCCTTGGTCGGGTCGGGTTTTAGGAAGCATCCGAAAGCTTGCCAGGTTTTTAAGTTGGGGTATCTTTATCATGTTTAGGTTTATTTTCGACCAAGTTTTAGTTTGTTTTCCTGTTTTTTTCTTTTTTTTCCTTTTTTTTCTTTTTTCTTTTATTTTCCTTTTTAATTTTTATTTCTATTTTATTCTATTTTTTCCAAATTCTTGAAGTTCTTCCAAATTTGTGAACTGTTTTAAATTCCCAAACTATTTTAATTCGTGAATATTTTTCTTCAAATAGTGAACTTTTTTCAAATTCACAATAAATTCCATTTCGCAAATATTTATTGCATTTGCGAACTTTTCCCTAATTCATGAATTTTTTTCAGTTTGCTGCAAAAAGTTTTGAACTCATAAAACTTTTTCAAATTCACAAAACTTTTTCATATACTTGAACTTTTTTTGAGGTCATGAACATTTTTAAATTCAATTTTTTGAGTTTTTGAATATTTTTCTTTGAATTGGTGAAATTTTTTCAAATTCATGAACATTTTTAGAAGCCATGAATTTTTTTGAATTCATGTTTTTATCAAGATCGCGAACATTTTCAAATTTGATTTCCCCCCCAAATTTTTGAACATTTTACTGAAGTGAACGGCCATATGTGGCCGTTCCCAGGATTTTAAGAATAACAAAAAAAAATGTACTGTACTAGTTACTATAACACTTCACTGATTTTACCAAATATCCCTTATTGCTTTTGATTTTTATGACTGGGATGTCAATCGTGCAAAGTCGATGTCATGCACTTGCAAAATATTATTGAAATATTGACTAGACCACTTTCATTTC
This sequence comes from Aegilops bicornis, assembly GCA_021605145.1. Taxonomy (NCBI): domain Eukaryota; kingdom Viridiplantae; phylum Streptophyta; class Magnoliopsida; order Poales; family Poaceae; genus Aegilops; species Aegilops bicornis. The sequence continues at coordinate 68,787,487 of CM038670.1, read as the reverse complement.
CTATAAACTAGCACAAAAAGCATCCAGTTAGTAAGTGAACATGAAGCACACTTTGTCAGAAGGTTCCAAAATTTAGCAGTAGAACTGTCATGTGAAAGTTAAAAATAAAATTAAAAAACTATTCACAGAACTGAATGGATAGCCATACAATTCATTCATAACAAAAGGGAACATACACATTAAAAAGACCATAGGCTCGTTCATTACAAAGTAACACAGGGATCAATACATTCTGAAGAAGATCCACCCAGCTGCAATAATTATGTTGGAGTAACTCTACCTAGGAGCATGGATGACAGGTGCTCAACCTATATCTTATCTGCCGATAACAAGCTGAAAGCACAAAGATTAGTCTGTTTCATCTGTAGACGGTTCTCCACCCATGTCAAAAATATAACGAGGTTTGAATTTCACCATGGTATTCCAATTCTCACTTCTCGGATGTTGGATATAAAAGACCTGGTCCACTTGGGAAGAAAATACAAAAGGATCATCCTCTAACTTCTCCCCTATATGTATTTTTCGGGAGAAGTTCACATGAGTGAATCCAAACTCATCTCTTATAATACCAGCTTTGTGATGAACATCATACCAATCACATTTGAAGAACAACACCTTGTAATCTCTGTATGACAATTCAAAGATGTCAGATAACTGGCCATAATAGGACACACCATTTTCAGCAAGGTTCACGACACCACTATTTTGTGTCACACATCCTCTATCGCGGCTAATAGTATGAAACCTGAAACCATTAATTATATAGCCACTGTAGCACCCCACATTTGCTTAGTTTTGCGGCTAATGCTCTTATCTTTTCTGTGATATCGGGTCCATCATCTAGTATAACATGTATGTAAGAGTGGTTACATTGAGTTCATATGGAACTACAGTGAAGGAACATGCAAAAGGTGAATTATACCTTTTGTTCCAACCAGTCAGCAAAGTGTCTACTAATCAAATCCTCATCGTCATCATCCGTCAAATTTAAGTTACCCAGTTTCCTCTTCTCTTGATACACAAATTCTCTGTAATAATAAGACAAATAACATCATGATTTTTTCCAACTTGTGAAAAACAAAAGAAATAGAAGATAGCACTGAAGCACACCTACGGAGATCATCAAGCTCATCAGTGTGTCGCAAGACATATCGATGTGCTTGAACTAGAAGCTGGTCGTCCAACTGGCTTACAGTGACAGCCTTTCCAATTGGCTCACCAACACTATCAAAGATGTACATGCCCTTTGTATTAGCTGAAGGATCAGGGTTCCTAGATGTTCTTGTGAAACGTGTGGTTCCTTATAGAAATCTTGAATAAAAGGTCTAGCATTCTTCAACAATATATCCTTCAGCAACAGAACCTTCAGGATAGAAGGCTAGGTGGTATAACCAGTCACTAAAAATATAAGTAATATCCAGTGGTCTCTCTTGCTAAAACAAGAAAAGTACTCTTGTGTGGCATGACAAATGCAGCTCCCCCTAACCAGATCAACTTCAAAAATAGCATGTCATCAACAATTGCCATCCAATCAACAGTCCCCACCGTTTTTAACAACAATTATTATCCAATCACCAAAAAGGATTCACAGATTTTTATCAACAATTGTCTAATTTCAACAATACAGTGCATCATTGCAAAGACAGAAAGGGAAAACAGAGGTGACATATCGCAATTTGAGCTATATTTCACATGATATGGAGATAAAACGAGAAGAACAACCTGCGGACAAGCTGCTAGCAGCAGAGGTGTGTCGGCGAGGTCGTTGCCATGGTCGGCAGCAAAGCAAGAGAGGAGTCGTCCGGTAGAGTATTCTGCGGGTGGCGGAGCCTGGCGTTGGGGCGAGCGGTGTCGGGCTGCAACCGGCGTCAGGTGGCGGAGGAGCTTGCGCTGTAGGGAGGAGACCGGCGTCGATCGGCGGTGGAGCTATGGCCGGAGGGCCGGCGGGGGGTCGGAGTCGGGCGACGCCGGAGTTTGGGCTGGGGGCGAGTTGCGGCGGCGTCAGATCGAGCTGGGGGAGCGCGACGGCGTGTGATCTATGGGAGAGGGGGCGAGCGACGACGGAGGCTATGGCTGGGCCAAACAACGGCGGGAGATCGACTGCCGGTGCCGAGGCAGCGAGCGGCGGCGGCGCTAGCTGCTGATTTCTTTTATCATTTGAGGGAGTTGCGTATCACAGAGGTATTTTAGGGAGTTGCATATCACATAGGTAGTATAATAACATTCCTACTAAAAAATAGTATAATATACATCAGCCCTGCTATATCTACGACTGTTCTTTTACGAATTGTGTACGACCTGACATAGCAGCCGTCCATTGCATTCGCTGGATGATTGGGATGGCTTCGTATGAAAATCGAATGTGCTTTTATCGTACGTACAATACTTCACAATATACATAGACAAACAACTTTTTTTTGCAGGGACATAGAAGAACATTACAGAGGGGATGTTTAAAGTCGCAATCAAATAACAAAGTTGTATTATCCAAAGTTTAGTACAGCTAATTTTCATAGATATCTAGGTTAAAAAAATGATTATTCAAAATTTCTTAAATCTATGATAAGAACGGAGTCGCACATTAAGACGTTTCACAAATCGTCTCAAAAAGCAGAGACGCACATAAAGCGTCTCATAAATCGCCTCTTAAGTTACTTAAAACTAAGTACTTAATTTTTTAGCCTAATTACAATCAACAATTTGTGGTGCTTTGTAAACGTCTTAAGAAGCGTCTTTAGGTCGCCAGTGTTCATGAGCGTAGAGATGAATAAAAAAGCGACTCAAAAAAAGCGACCATACATGATGTTTTTGTTGTAGTGGTATGGTGGCTGTTTTGAGGAAGGTATATGGTGGGCGTATGATACCGGCGAAAGGTGCGCGGTATAAAAGAGGCTAGCAATGGTGGAAGGGAGAGAGTGCATATAATCCATGGACTCAACATTAGTCATAAAGAACTCACATACTTATTGTAAAAATCTACAAGTCATCAAAACAAAGTACTACACGCATGCTCCTAGGGGAAGGGTTGGTAGGAGTTAACCATCGCGCGATCCCGACCTCCACACATAAGGAAGACAATAAATAAATAAATCATGCTCCAACTTCATCACATAACGGTTCACCATACGTGCATGCTACGGGAATCACAAACTTCAATACAAGTATTTCTAAATTTCATAATTACTAAACAAGCATGACTCTAATATTATCATCCTCATATCTCAAAACAATCATCAAGCATCAAACTTCTCATAATATTCAATGCATTCTATATGAAAGTTTTTATTATATCCCTCTTGGATGCCCATCATATTAGGAGTAAATTCATAACCAAAGCAAATTACCATGCTTTTCTAAAAGACTCTCAAAATAATATAAGTGAAGCTCTGAGAGTTCATCAATTTCTTCAAAAATAAAAATACCACCGTGCACTAAAAAGATATAAGTGAAGCACTAGAGCAAAAGACAAACTACTCCAAAAGATATAAGTGAAGATCAATGAGTAGTTAAATTATTATGTAGCTATGTGAAGACTCTCTCCTTTAGAATTTCAGATCTTGGGATATTATTCAAACAGCAAGCAAAACAAAACAAAACGACATTTCAAGGATAGCACAAATCAAGTGAAGAAGCAAAAACTTAGGTTCAACCGATACTAACCGGTAATTGTTGAGGAACAAAGGTGGGGTGCCTACCGGGGCATCCCCAAGCTTAGATGCTTGAGACTTCTTGAAATATTATCTTGGGATGCCTTGGGCATCCCCAAGCTTGAGCTTTTATGTCTCCTTAATTCTTTTTATATCTCGATTTTTCTAAATCTCAAATACTTCATCCACACAAAACTCAACAAGAACTCGTGAGACAAGTTAGTATAAACCAATGCAAAAACCTTATCATCCTCTACTCTAGCAAATCACAAAAATTATTATTCAACATTGCATACTAAATGCCTCTGCATATTTAATACTCCTATCCTCAAATAGAATCATGTAACACCCCAAAAATTTAACCAGGTTTTAGTTATTAAAATTTTGCCAGGAGTTTAAAATTTGCCTGCAAGAATATCTCTGTTGATTTCAAAACTTTTCCTTTAATATTAAGGAATTTCTCCCAAGTGGACCCTTCCAAAACATATTGGATTTCTATGCCCTCTCATTAATGCAATTTCTAAATCAGTAGGTTTATTTATTAAATTATTCCACCCTGAGCTATATTCATTAAAATGACTTGTTTTAGTTTTGGAGCTCTTTTTGTACTACAACCATTTGATAAAATTAACTAAAAATCCAACCAAAATTTGGAGATGTCATGTGATGCCTCTAAATCACTTTTATGCAATAATATAGTTCATTCATTTCATATTTAGAGTGCTACACATGTTTTTCTTCTCTGGTCCAGTAGGCATTTTTGCACTACAACCCTTTTAAATATTTGTTTCTAGCTTCCACCAAAATTATGGGATGTCAGTAGCAGCATATGATTCCATTATATGCAATAATCCAAGGATGTTCTTTGAAGATTTTGAGTAAATCAACCAAATCTTCATTCTGGTCCATCAAGATGGTTTGTACAGCATCCCTATTATTGCTGGCTCTTTGGCCCTAGATTCTTTTCCCTACTTGTAATCCTCCATGCTAAACCCCTAAGTCCAGGAGCATGCAACCCTTGGCATATTTCTGGTTCATGAAATAATGCCACTCACATCCTGTCCAGATTTGAAGTTCTGCAAAACTTGCACTAGCAAGTTTGTGCTTTTCACCAACTAACCTCACCACCCTCTTGTGCATCCAAGGAGACACTGATCTGGGAGATTTGGCCCCTCCAAGAAAAGCCTAATTGCCTGTGGCATTTTGTCAAACACCTGGAGTGCATGATCAGATTTGACATGAGTTGTTGTTGGCATTGTGAACTTGTCCACCTGATCAAACCACCTTGTCCCCTGAGCTTCACTCTATCAACAACCTAGCTCTGTTGCTTGCCAACCTCACCTGTGACCTGTAGCGTGCCACGGCATTGTGTCGAACACCTTTCGTGCCTACACTGGACGCGCCCAGAGCGCGCGTATTGCACGAGCCACACCCGAGCCGACACGCTGGCCCCCCTGGTTTTGGCCCGCTCTGCAGCGCCACGCCACGCACTAACCTCCTCACAGCAACACGCCAAGCCGCCCTGGCAGCCAACAGCGCCGCCGACAGAGCTTTTGGCGGCATGCCGGCGTCCGCAGCGCCTCTGCACGCTCGGGCGCCGCCAAAGCCACCCGGCTTGCCACCTGCCTCGAACAAAGGCGAGCTCATCCGCAGCCTCGTCCTCTAGCGCTCGTCGCCGCCACGTCGCCCAAGCTACAGGGAGGCGGTTCGCCATCGTCCTTATCACCGGCCGCCCCGGAACCGATCTCCACCGCCTATATAAGGGCCCCAGAGCTCCATCTAGCCCTCGATCAACCTCCAGTGATCCTCCTAAAGCTACCCTGGCCAGCATTCGAGGAGGGGAAGGCCTTCTTCCCCGAGTCCGGCCGGTCCGGTCGCCGCCAAGCCCCGGCCGATTCCATCGCCACCAGGGCCTCTCCTTCTCCAATCTCCCCACCAAGAACTCCCCCTCCCTCTCGCGAGTGCAACCCCTCGATCAATTTTGGTCGGAGACCACCACAGCCCAAAAATCACTTTGTCACCGAAGCCCCCCTCCGCCGCGGAGCTCGCCGCCGGCGACTCCCTCCACCTCCGGCGAACCTGCGACCACCGGAAGGACCTCCTAGGAGTGGCGGATCCATCCCTGCTCTCGGATGCCCGCGAGAAGACGCCGTTCGCCGGCGACGATCGCCGGACGCCCCGCCTCTGCTCGGGCAGAGAAGAGGAGGGAGAGGGGACTGGTCAAACCTGACCAGTGGGGCCCCTGGACCCACTGTCAGTGACCCCCGTCCCAGTCCACGTGGGTTAAGTGGAAGCGCACTTCAATCGCTTTCGACATGTACGCTTTTATTTGAAACGTTTTTCTTTTCTTTTTTATTTTATATAATGATTTTGACCAAACTTTGACCTGCTGTATCTTTTTAAATATAACTCCAAATGATTTAATTCTTTTTCCTACCTCTCTCAAATATTGTCTAGTTTATTTTAAGATTTATTTGAAAAATTTTCAGAACAACTTTTTGTGCTGTTTTTATTTTTGTGTTAATTCATTTATATTTCTAAAATAGGATTTTTGAAGAGAGGAAAAGTATTTCAAGAGTTTGAAATGCACCCTGCCTTCCCATGACCTGAAGGCAAGCATTCGAACCCGGCATAAATATTTTTATGTGTTTGATGACACGTTTATAACATCACCTCACTTTGGAGAAACTTTTTATTTCATGTGATATGATCATATGCATGGGTGCATGTTAGTGATTTCCATGCTGTTGGAAATGAACACACTTGTGATAATAATCATCCTCATGTGCCTTGCTTGCATGCCGGGAGGAACCCGGGAAAGCCTCTGCCTTGGGTAGGCATGAGTTTGCCACCGGTCCCCGTTGGGACGGTTATGTTCGGTATGGCATGGTAAGGTATAGTGAGCGGTGATTCTGTTGGTTGAATTATTTTCATTATACATGTCATGCAGGGAAATTTATAAACCTCCCGAGTCGACCCTAGCTCGAGTCTTGTTCCAGTAACCCCCATACTTGTTTCGTACTACCACTCGTCTCTACAACAAGTAGAGTACGGTTCAGTAAGTTGTCAACCTCTTTCAAGCACACACCGTACAGAGAGGCCAGGGTGGAAGATACCGGTTGTAGCTGGTAGGCAGACCACCTGGTCCGGGGGCATGGGTGTTTCCGGTTGAGACCGAGAGGGGAGGCCACCCCTTAGAGCGCGCAATATAAATTTGATCCCATGCTACGCGAGGTTGTAGCCTCCCACTTAGAGTTTGCTTGACAGTGTCGTGGGTGATTCTGCATACACGTGTGAGTTAAGTCGGTGTGTGCAAGTTAGGTGTGTTTTCAACAAAAGATCAGTGAGACGGAATTAGTCCCGATGGACTAAAGAAATCCGTTACTCGTGGGTAAAGAGTACACCCTCTGCAGAGATTAAACCTATTCAATAGCCGTGTCCATGGTTAAGGATTACTGATGCAGGATGGGTCAAGTGTCGTTCTTAGTGTCGGTCTTGAGGTGAAACCGTTAAGTCGAATCGATATTATGACTTGCGACATGTGGTAATGATGATTATTATGTTTGTTGTGGACTAACCCGTGATATTATTGGTATTATCGAATATCCCTGGGACAGTTCTACCTCCTGGATATTCACTATGATGGTTTTTCTTTTAAAGCCCTTTATGTGGTGTCGCTCAGACGCCCGATCGTGGCATTTCTTTTAAAGCCCTTTATGTGGTGTCGCCAGACGCCTCGATCGTGGCATTTATTTTAAAGCCCTTTATGTGGTGTCGCCGACGCCTCGACCGTGGCATTTCTTTTAAAGCCCTCTATGTGGTGTCGCCAGACACCCGACCGTGGCATTTCTTTTAAAGCCCTTTATGTGGTGTCGCTCAGACGCCTCGATCGTGGCATTTCTTTTAAAGCCCTTTATGTGGTGTCGCCAGACGCCTCGATCGTGGCATTTCTTTTAAAGCCCTTTATGCGGTGTCGCTCAGACGCCCGACTGTGGCATTTCTTTAAAAGCCCTTTATGTGGTGTCGCTCAGACGCCCGACTGTGGCATTTCTTTAAAAGCCCTTTATGTGGTGTCGCTTAGACGCCCGACTGTGGCATTTCTTTTAAAGCCCTTTATGTGGTGTCGCTCAGACGCCCGACTGTGGCATTTCTTTTAAAGCCCTTTATGTGGCGTTGCTTCAGATGCCTGCTCGGTGCCTTTTATTATTGTTATGTTATTGCATTTTCACAAATAACCTGCTTACATGCATCAGAAATTCATTTACCTTTTGTGACTGACGTCATGAGCATAAATATTTCGGAACATCGTTGTTATGTTATCCCTGTGTTCATATGTTTGCGAGTACATTCAAAGTACTCACTGGCTTGTCCCTGGCTATTGTCTTGGCCAGATTCTTTGCGCGGAGAGGAGCGACGTGATGATAGCCCCGGAACCTAAGCAACGGTGATAGCAGCCTCGCGAAGATAGGAGTTAACCTGGTCAGCTGTTCCTGTGGGAAATGGAGTCCCATAGACACTAATGATTTTCAGCCCGCTTCCGCCATCAACCACTAGAAACCATTTGTTGTACTCACAAACCAGAATGGTCTTGTACTACATATCTCGTATTTGCTTGGAATTTCTGTATCAAGTTGGTGCCTCATCAGCTAACAGTTATCCTGGGGCTGATGAGCACAAGGGCCATTTTCTGGGAATTAGTACCCGGAGAATCGGTCGCCACAGACTTGGTATCAGAGCCAGGCTGACCATTGGCTAATCCTATCTTAGCCAGGTCGGAGGACTTAGGCAAACCAACCTACCAGACCTTAACCAAACCCCAGCCAAGCTTCCCGTGCAAGATAGCCACATAGTGACCCCGACACTTTTTGGCAATCGGTGCCCAACCTATCAACCTAGCCTGTCGATCACGCGCTAGTAACCGGTGCCCATAATGTCTCATCCACAAGAGTGCGAAGGAAGACTCCGTCCCCTTTTCTATAAAAGGGCACGCTAGCCTCAACCCAGCATGACACAACCTCTACCCCAAACCTAGCCATAATGCCGGGCCCCGTAGTGCACAATGAGACCACAGCAACCAACCTTGGAGGTTTTGTGACCATACTCACAAACCTCACCCGTCATGCCTACGCGTTAGAAGAGCCCCCAGAATATGTTGTGTACCAAGGACCCATGGGCGGTGAAAGCCGTCAATTTTGGGCCATCAGGCACATCTACGGTAGGGGTCTGCTGTAACGCCCCTCTGTGTTCACCGGAAGAACAACTTCCTTTGAGCCACAAGCCATCCAACAAGCTGCTCGAGAGGCTATAGTTCATCTCGTGCACCTGTCGCCCAGAGTTAATCGTCGCTCATTCTACTACTACCCCAGGCGTGAAGGGTATGGTAGACCACCCCAAGTTGCCAGCGGAGATCACGAGACGGATCCCGCGTTGTTGCACCTAGTGCGCTATGTAAGTGCACTAGAGGCATTGTTCGATCAAATCACTATTGATCTGACCACAGCTCGAGGAGAGCTGGCTCGCCGAGCCCCAGTAAGCAGAGAAACCGAGGTCGACACTGACAACCCAGTCGTGCTGTTCGGACACCCGATTGATACCACGAGGTCAGCCCCACCATCATCCAAGATACTGTGATGACCCAGGAAGGGCTTGCCGCCTTTTGGGAACACACTCCAACGGGATTGTGGCCAACAATCCCCGCGATGGTCATCATAGCTACCCCGACCCTGCAGTTCCTCCACCATCTCTGGCTAATCCCGACGGTGAGACCCGTGGAGAAGCCTCAGCATCCTCAAGGCAGGCTCGTTTAGATGTAAACGAGGTAGACTAAGTTGCCCGAGTAGTACCGAGTCTCGGTGTATTCTCGCTTTGTAATCATGTGACCTTGCGAATTAACGCAGCCTGTTGTTATGCCCCAGTTTTAAATAGTAGCCTTGCTTATTTTCGTCAGCGCGCAGTTGCATGTTTTTCCGGGCACAGCTACCAAAACCAACCCCGACGACAACCACAGTAACACGTCTCTTTATGGGACATGTGTATCTCTGACACTGACCCGACCTTTGGAGCTAAGCTGGTAAATTTATTACCTTTCACTACGGTAAAATGACCCAGCTCCATTGCTATATAAAGACCACCTTGTGATCTTACCAAGCACCCCACACCTTGTGCACCACCATCACAACCTTTTCCTGTCATGCCGAGCCCCAGTATTCATCTGAGAACCCCAGATGCAACCCCAGGTAGCTTTGTCAAAATATTGTGGGACTTTACCCGCAGTACTATGTGTTCTACATATCCACCCCAGTACGAGCTGTTCAAATCAAGAATCACCTCTTCCACTTCGGAATATTGGGCAGCAGTACACATCCCTCCCATAGACACCAACCAAGATCGAACGGAAGTTTCCTTCGTGGGGAAATCTATGCCAACCCCACACCTGGCCATAGAAGCTGCTGCGAAAGAAGCGATTGCTCGCCTTCGTTTGGCAGTGCCCTATGCCCGCGAACGAGGATATTATTACTTTCCGAGCCGTGCAACGCCCGGAGGAGTAACATCTTTCCCCGGTGGGCGGATTGAGAGAGACCCAGTGCTAGCCAACCTCATCCAGTACATCATCGCTCAAGAGCATCTGAACCAGCGAGTAATGGATTATCTCCAGAATCTCACTGATCTGAACCCTCAGATTGCAATCGGCAGACCACTGAGGCCCGATCCGGAGAGACTCATACATCGGCTGATCAATCCACTTCCTCCGATAGAAGAGGAGTGCGTTCCACTACCAGAGACTTTTCCTCGAGACCCTGACCAGTTACCATTCTCATTTTAGACATCACTGCTGTATTTGTTATTTCAGCATTTACTATTATGTGGTAACTTATGCGTGGTACCTCAATTTTGTGCGACGAGTCGAGTATTTAGTTCTTACATTTGTAAGTGGTTTTGTTCGTGAGCAACCTATGTAACCGCGAAAAATCCTGGAATGAGATTTTCTTCTTCCAGAATTTGCTGCATCTTTTATCCTCTCACTACATGGATTTTTTTATTCACGCAGCACCACGGCAGCGGACTCACAACCGCTCGGACACATGTGGAGCATTTGTTTTTCACAACGGCTCTTAGCAAATCTCGAGGACAAGATTTTTTTCTTAAGGGGGGTAGTAACTGTAACACCCCAAAAATTTAACCAGGTTTTAGTTATTAAAATTTTGCCAGGAGTTTAAAATTTTTGCCTGCAAGAATATCTCTGTTGATTTCAAAACTTTTCCTTTAATATTAAGGAATTTCTCCCAAGTGGACCCTTCCAAAACATATTGGACTTCTATGTCCTCTCATTAATGCAATTTCTAAATCAGTAGGTTTATTTATTAAATTATTCCACCCTGAGCTATATTCATTAAAATGACTTGTTTTAGTTTTGGAGCTCTTTTGTACCACAACCTTTTTATAAAATTAACTAAAAATCCAACCAAACTTTGGAGATGTCATGTGATGCCTCTAAATCACTTTTATGCAATAATATAGTTCATTCATTTCATATTTAGAGTGCTACACATGTTTTTCTTCTCTCGTCCAAGAGGCATTTTTGCACTACAACCCTTTTAAATATTTGTTTCTAGCTTCCACCAAAATTATGGGATGTCAAGAGCAGCATATGATTCCATTATATGCAATAATCCAAGGATGTTCTTTGAAGATTTTGAGTAAATCAACCAAATCTTCATTACGGTCCATCAAGATGGTTTGTACAAAGATCCCTATTATTGCTGGCTCTTTGGCCCTAGATTCTTTTCCCTACTTGTAATCCTCCATGCTAAACCCTAAGTCCAGAGCATGCAACCCTTGGCATATTTCTGGTTCATGAAATAATGCCACTCACATCCTGTCTGTGTTTGAAGTTACGCAAAACTTGCACTAGCAAGTTTGTGCTTTTCACCAACTAACCTCACCACCCTCTTGTGCATCCAAGGAGACACTGATCCGGGAGATTTGGCCCTCCAAGAAAAGCCTAATTGCTCGTGGCATTTTGTCAAACACACAGGAGTGCATGATCAGATTTGACATGAGTTGTTGTTGGCATTGTGAACTTGTCCACCGACCAAACCACCTTGTCCCCGAGCTTCACTCTATCAACAACCTAGCTCGCTGTTGCCAACCTCACTGTGACTCAGAAGCGTACCACGGCATTGTGTCGAACACCTTCCGTGTTTCACCTACCGGACGCGCCAGAGCGCTGCCAGCGTATTGCACGAGCCACGCCCGAGCCGACACGCTGGCCCCCGGTTTTGGCCCGCTCTGCGGCGCCACGCCACGCACTAACCTCCTCACAGAACGCCGCGTAAGCCGCCTGGCAGCCAACAGCGTCGCCGATAGAGCTTTTGGCGGCATGTTGCGGCGTCGCAGTGCGCCTCTGCCACGGTCGGCGCCGCCAAAGCCACCCCGGCTTGCCACCTGCCCCCTGGAACAGTGCGAGCTCATCCGCAGCCTCGTCCTCTAGCGCTCGTCGCCGCCACGTCGCCCAAGCTACAGGGAGGCGGTTCGCCGTCGTCCTTATCGCCGGCCGCCCCGGAACCGACCTCCACCGCCTATATAAGGGCCCCGGAGCTCCATCTAGCCTCGATCAACCTCCGGTGATCCTCCTAAAGCTACCTCGGCCAAGATTCGAGGAGGGAAGGCCTTCTTCCCCGAGTCCGCCGGTTTGTCGCCGCCAAGCCCCGGCCGATTCCATCGCCACCAGGGCCTCTCCGTCTCCAATCTCTCCACCAAGAACTCCCCTCCTCGCGAGTGCAACCCCTCGATCAATTTTGGCCTGGAGACCACCGCAGCCCAAAAATCACTTTGTCACCGGCCCCCCTCCGGAGCTCGGGCTCACGGGCGACTCCTCCACCTCCGGGCGACCTGCGACCACTGTAAGGACCGCCTAGGAGTGGCGGATCCATCCTGCTCTCGGATGCCCGCGAGAAGACGCTGTCACGGCGACGATCGCCGGACGCCCGCCTCGCCGGGCAGAGAAGAGGAGGAGAGGGACTGTCAAACCTGACTAGTGGGGCCTGGACCCACTGTCGATGACCCCTGCCCCAGTCCACGTGGGTTAAGTGGAAGCGCACTTCAAGCACGGTTTCGGCGTATGCGTTTTTATTTGAAACGCTTTTTCTTTTCGCTTTTATTTTATATAACAGATTTTGACCAAACTTTGACCCATCAGATCTTTTTAAATATAAATCCAAATGAATTAATTCTTTTTCCTACCTCTCTCAAATATTGTCTAGTTTATTTTAAGATTTATTTGAAAAATTTTCAGAACAACTTTTTGTGCTGTTTTTATTTTTGTGTTAATTCATTTATATTTCTAAAATAGGATTTTTGGAGAGAGGAGAAGTATTTCAAGAGTTTGAAATGCACCCTGCCTTCCCATGACCTGAAGGCAAGCATTCTGAACCCCGGCATAAATATTTTTGTGTGTTTGATGACATGTTTATAACATCACCTCACTTTGGAGAAACTTGTTATTTCATATGATATGATCATATGCATGGGTGCATGTTAGTGATTTCCATGCTGTTGGAAATGAACACACTTGTGATAATAATCATCCTCATGTGCCTTGCTTGCATGCCGGGAGGAACCCGGGAAAGCCTCCGCCTTGGGTAGGCATGAGTTTGTCACGGTCCCTGCTGGGACGGTTATGTCCGGTATGGCATAGTAAGGTATAGTGAGCGGTGATTCTGTTGGTTGAATTATTTTCATTATACATGTCATGTAGGGAAATTTATAAACCTCCTGAGTCGACCCTAGCTCGAGTCTTGTTCCAGTAACCCCCATACTTGTTTCAGATTACCACTGCCTCTACAACAAGTAGAGTACGGTTCAAGAAGTTGTCAACCCCTTTCAAGCACACACCGTACAGAGAGGCCAGGGTGGAAGATACTGGTTGTAGCCGGTAGGCAGGCCACCTGGTCCGGGGGCATGGGTGTTTCCGGTTGAGACCGAGAGGGGAGGCCACCCCTTAGAGCGCGCAATATAAATTTGATCCCATGCTACGCGAGGTTGTAGCCTCCCACTTAGAGTTTGCTTGACAGTGTCGTGGGTGATTCCGGACACGTGTGAGTTAAGTCGGTGTGTGCAAGTTAGGTGTGTTTTCAACAAAAAGATCAGAGACGGAATTAGTCCCGATGGACTAAAGAAATCCGTTACTCGTGGGTAAAGAGTACACCCTCTGCAGAGATTAAACCTATTCGAATAACCGTGTCCATGGTTAAGGATTAAAGTCTGGGATGGGTCAAGTGTCGGTCTTAGTGTCGGTCTTCGGAGGTGAAACTGTTAAGTCAGAACTGATATTATGACTTGCGACATGTGGTAATGATGATTATTATGTTTGTTGTGGACTAACTCGTGATATTATTGGTGTTATCGAATATCCCTGGGACGGTTCTACCTCCTGGATATTCACTATGATGGTTTTTCTTTTAAAGCCCTTTATGTGGTGTCGCTCAGACGCCCGACTGTGGCATTTCTTTTAAAGCCCTTTATGTGGTGTCGCTTAGACGCCCGACTGTGGCATTTATTTTAAAGCCCTTTATGTGGTGTCGCTCAGACGCCCGACTGTGGCATTTCTTTTAAAGCCCTTTATGTGGTGTCACTCAGACGCCCGACTGTGGCATTTCTTTTAAAGCCCTTTATGTGGTGTCGCTCAGACGCCCGACTGTGGCATTTCTTTTAAAGCCCTTTATGTGGTGTCGCTCAGACGCCCGACTGTGGCATTTCTTTTAAAGGCCGTTATGTGGTGTCGCCAGACGCTCGACCGTGGCATTTCTTTAAAAGCCCTTTATGTGGTGTCGCTCAGACGCCCGACTGTGGCATTTCTTTAAAAGCCCTTTATGTGGTGTCGCTCAGACGCCCGACTGTGGCATTTCTTTTAAAGCCCTTTATGTGGTGTCGCTCAGACGCCCGACTGTGGCATTTCTTTTAAAGCCCTTTATGTGGCGTTGCTTCAGACGCCTACTCGGTGCCTTCTATTATTGTTATGTTATTGCATTTTCGCAAATAACCTGCTTACATGCATCAGAAATTCATTTACCTTTTGTGACTGACGTCATGAGCATAAATATTTCAGAACATCGTTGTTATATTATCCTTGTGTTCATAATGTTTGCGAGTACATTCAAAGTACTCACTGGCTTGTCCCTGGCTATTGTCTTGGCCAGATTCTTTGCGCGGAGAGGAGCGACGTGATGGCAGCCCCGGAACCTAAGCAACGGTGATAGCAGCCTCGCGAAGATAGGAGTTAACCTGGTCAGCTGTTCCCGTGGGAAATGGAGTCCCATAGACACTGATGATTTTCAGCCCGCTTCCGCCATCAACCACTAGAAACCATTTGTTGTACTCACAAACCAGAATGGTCTTGTACTACATATTTTGTATTTGCTTGGAATTTCTGTATCAAGTTGGTGCCTCATCAGCTAACAGTTATCCTGGGGCTGATGAGCACAAGGGCCATTTTCTGGGAATTAGTACCCGGAGAATCGGTCGCCACAAATCATTAATCAAGCAAACATATGCAAACAATGCAAACATAACAGCAATCTGGCAAAACAGTACAGTTTGTAAAGAATGCAAGATTCATCATACTTCCCTAACTCCAAAAATTATGAAAGTCTACCACACTGTAGAAAATTTATCAGAGCTCAATACGCAAATAGTTTCTACATTTTATCATTTTCTGACTTTTCTAGGGAATTTTTGCAACAATGTAAACTTTACATTTTGAAACAGCAACATGTATACTTGCAAAATAAGCATGGTAAAGGCTATCCTTGACATTTTTATTAAAAAGAAAGATGCAAAACATTATTATAAATAACAGCAAGAAAATACTAACAAAATAAAAAGACGCTCCAAGCAAAAAACACATATCATGTGGTGAATAAAAATATAGCTCTGTCGTGGAATTGTCACGGCAGATGTCCTCTTGCAAGGACTTAGTCGTGGAGCCATCGCAACTAGGAAGCTTAAAGGGGTTAATCGAGACAAAGGACACGAGACAGTTATACTAGTTCGGTCCTTTACGGTGAAGGTAAGGCCTACGTCTAGTTGGGTTGGTATTGCTGAGGTTTCGATGACCAGGGAGCAAGATACGCTATGCCCGGCTCTCGATGAGTTGTTTCTTGCCCTAAGCCGCCACCGGGTCGTCCCCTTATATACACGGGTTGACGCCCTGCGGCTCACAGAGTCCCGGCCGGCGCATAAACAGTGTCCGGCTCGGTGACTAGTTAATTCTACCTTATGATACAAGTCATGCCATTACGGCGGTTTATCACTACGGGCCTTAAGTCGCTCGTGGGCCTCAGCCCCTTTATTGAACTGCCATCTTCATGCTTGGTCTTGGGCTTCTTTTGATGAACGTCTCTTTGCGTAACCCGGCCCCTTATGGGCGGTTTACACAAATAGTCATATCCCCAACATTAGGCCCCAGATTGATTTGAACCTGTTCATGTCAATCTTCAAATACCTTAAAATAAACCTTCAGTCTTCTGTCTGTTCAAAGGTTTTAACCCGCCGTGATGTCATTCTCTGGATCCGGGTTAATCCGCCGTGACGTCATCTTCAATGAAATTCATATTTTACTCCGTCATATCCTCCAACGGATCTTTGCTTTTACTGACCATTCCAAAAACTGAGGCGTCGGGGCCGCTGGATAATGATGTTGGCCTCCTCATTTCTCGCGCCGTCTCAGTCGGCCTTCCCTTATAAATGGGTGCGACCTAGGTCTTTCCCATTCTCCTTCTTCGGTCGTCTTCCTCCTCGCACTGTTTCTCTGCCGCTCGAGCTCTGCTGCCGCCGCCGCCGCAGATCTCCCCATCTTCTCCAACTCAGTCCGCTGCATCAACCTGACCTGTCCAGAGAAACGCGACGGAGCCCTGCAACAGCTCTGCATCTGTAAGTCCTTTTCCTTCCTGCCATTAGATCTGCATTACGGCCTCCCGAGTTCGTCGATGTTCATCACCGCCCATTGCAAACCCTTGGTAGTTTTCCTCTCTAGTGCTCCTTTTTGATCTCTAGATAGTTAGAACTACTGCGGTACCTGTTCTGCACTCATCTCAAACTGAAACAGATCTGTTTTCCCTTGTTTAGAAGCCTCCGTCGAATGTATGAACTTCTCTGCCCTGTTTTTAGGTTTAGAAATTTTTCTTTTCAGAGTGACCGTTTGATCCAAAATATTAGCTGCAATTTGTGAAACTTGTTTGTTCCATCCTTAGCCAAAAACTGCCTCTGTTGAATCTGTTTAACCACGGTAGCTCGCATGGCTGGTTTAAGAAGTTGTCACTGATTTGTCAACCTTGATCGCTTCCAGCGACTCAAGAAAATTTTAACTGCCTTTGATACCTGTGGCGGCTTAAATATCATTGCATAGTTACCCATATGTCATTAGGCCCCTTCTTAAGCCGCCAGTTGAATAGACTTAAAACGTTTTCTCCCGGGTTAAAGCTGAACCGGAAACTCTTATTTTTTCATAGGCTTTCACTTGCGTAATGGCACCTAAGGCTCCCAAGGCTCATGTAACCTGTAACTGGGTCAAGTCCATTGTCACGGAAAGCACACTGTCTGAATTTGTGAAGTCTGGCCACCTGCACAAGAAGGAGGTCATGTCTTATCGTGCCCCTGACCCGTCTGAAGAGAAACCTCAACCCAGAGAAGGGGAGGTAATCGTTTTTATTGATCATATGAGCCGGGGTTTTGCTCCACCCAGTTCAAAATTCTTCAGGGATGTTTTGCACTTCTTCGATCTCAGACCTCAAGACATTGGGCCCAATTCCGTGTCAAATATTTGCAACTTCCAAGTCTTCTGCGAAGTGTACCTTGGAGAAGAACCCAACCTACTTTTGTTCAGAGAATTGTTCTACCTGAACCGGCAGAATGAACGCGCCAACGGGCCCAGTCTGGAACTTGGCGGCATCTCAATTCAGCGGTGAAGAGATTGCCTTTTCCCTTACGCTGAATTGCCAAGCCAACCAAAGGATTGGAACCAGACGTGGTTTTATTGCCAGGATACTTCTCCGGCTGGTGAGAACCCGCTGCCTGGCTTCCGCGCCCTGCGCCTTGAATCCAACCACCCGCTGCCGGATAAATTAACTGCTGTTGAACGTCTCCCACTCGCACCTACCATCAAGAAGACCAAAGCTCTCTTGGGGAACGGCTTAGACGACATTGACTTGGTCCGAGTCTGGATCTCCTGGCGGGTGATTCCGTTAAGCCGCCACCCCGGCTTAATGTGTACTTACTCAGGCGAGAAGGATGACCCGCTGCGTCATAGCCCTGACGGCTTACCAGATGATATGGTAGAGGCTATGACCCAGTCTTTGTTGAAAGAGGGCACGATGGTTAGTAATGCCTTTGGCTTACTCCCTTTCTGCAAGATGAACCCGGCCCCTGCAGTGAGTTATTATCCTCCACAATTTCCTTTATTACGTTATTTCTTACCTTTGCTCATAACCTTTCACCATTTTTCACAGGCCAATGACAGCTTCTGGAAAGTCAAGTATGACCATGAAGCTGCTAAGCAAGCCAGAGCAGCAAAAAGAGCTGAAAGAAGAACCGCTAGGACTGGAACTTCCAGAAAGAAGAAACCCAGCGCCTCAGATATGATGAAACTGGATGATACTGATGATGATGAAGAAGAGGTAACTCCTAATTCCCCTAACTCTTTTATCATCATGTTATTGACATTAATTCCTTTCAGGAGGATACAGGGAACAACCAAGACGTTGAAGAAGAGTTAACTATAATCCCCAACAAGCTCCAAGTAAAGTTACCGATGAACGAAGACGAAAGAGGGGATGCCATCCGGGGCATCCCCAAGCTTAGGCTCTTGGTTGTCCTTGAATATTACCTTGGGGTGCCTTGGGCATCCCCAAGCTTAGGCTCTTGACACTCGTTATTCCATAGTCCATCGAATCTTTAGCCAAAACTTGAAAACTTCACAACACAAAACTCGACAGAAAATCTTATGAGCTCCGTTAGTATAAGAAAATAAATCACCACTTAGGTACTGTTATGAACTCATTCTTAATTCATATTGGTGTAATATCTACTGTATTTCCAACTTCTCTATGGTTCATAAGCTCCAATACTACTCATAGATTCATCAAAATAAGCAAACAACACATAGAAAACAGAATCTATCGTAAATGTAACGATGCATAGTAACTTTTGTATCAAACGTATACTTCTAGAACTCCAAAAATTCTACAAAATTAGGAAGTCCTAAGCAATTTGTTTATTAATCTTCTGCAAACATAATCAATTGCAAAGCACGTTTCTGTAATTTATGAAAACTAATCTCGTGCGTGCAGAAGTTTCTATTTTTCAGCAAGATCAAATTAACTATCACCGCAAGCTATCCTAAAGGTCTTACTTGGCACTTTATTGAAACAAAAGATATAAAACATGATTACTACAGTAGCATAATCATGTGAACACACAAAAATAGTAAAGGTAAATATTGGGTTGTCTCCCAACAAGCGCTTTTCTTTATTGCCTTTTTAGCTAGGCATGATGATGACAACGATGCTTACATAAAAGATAAGAATTGAAACATAACGGGAGCATCATGAAGCATATGACTAGCACACTTAAGTCTAACCCATAGCTTCAAGATTTTCAACACATAGAGAGGAAACTTGATGTTATTGCAATTCCTACAAGCATATGTTCCTTCCTCATATTAATTTTCAGTAGCATCATGAATGAATTCAACAATATAACCATCACATAAAGCATTATTTTCATGATGCACAAGCATATAAATTTTACTACTCTCCACATAAGCAAACTTCTTCTCATGAATAGTAGTGGGAGCAAACTCAACAAAATAATTATCATGTGAGGCATAATCCAATTGAACATTAAAATTATGATGACAAGTTTCATGGTTATCTTTATTCTTTATAGCATACGTGTCATCACAATAATCATCATAAATAGGAGGCATGCTTTCATCATAATAAATTTGCTCATCAAAACTTGGGGGACTAAACATATCATCTTCATCAAACATAGCATCCCCAAGTTTGTGGCTTTGCATATCATTAGCATCATGGGTATTCAAAGAATTCATACTAACAACATTCCAATCATGCTCATCATTCAAAGATTTAGTGCCAAACATTTTAATGCCTTCTTCTTCTAACAATTGAGCACAATTATCGGAATCCTTATTTTCACGGAAGACATTAAAAAGATGAAGCATATGAGGCGCCCTCATTTCCCTTTTTTTTGTAATTTTATTTTATATACTAAACTAGTGATAAAACAAGAAACTAAAAGATTCGATTGCAAGATCTAAAGATATACCTTCAAGCACTCACCTCCCCGGCAACGGCGCCAGAAAAGAGCTTGACGTCTACTATGCAACCTTCTCCTTGTATACGTTGTTGGGCCTCCAAGTGCAGAGGTTTGTAGGACAGTAGCAAATTTCCTCAAGTGGATGACCTATGGTTTATCAATCCGTGGGAGGTGTAGGATGAAGATGGTCTCTCTCAAACAACCATGCAACCAAATAACAAAGAGTCTCTTGTGTCCCCAACACACCCAATACAATGGTAAATTGTATAGGTGCACTAATTCGGTGAAAAGATGGTGATACAAGTGCAGTATGGATGATAGATATGAGTATTTGTAATCTGAAAATATAAAAACAGCAAGGTAACTAATGATAAAAGTGAGCGTAAATGGTATTGCAATGCTAGGAAACAAGGCCCAAGGTTCATACTTTCACTAGTGCAAGTTCTCTCAACAATAATAACATAACTGGATCATATAACTGTCCCTCAACATGCAACAAAGAGTCACTCCAAAGTCACTAATAGCGGAGAACAAATGAAGAGATTATTGTAGGGTACCAAACCACCTTAAAGTTATCATTTCTGATCGATCTATTCAAGAGTCCGTAGTAAAATAACACGAAGCTATTCTTTCCGTTCGATCTATATATCCTAGAGTTCGTACTAGAATAACACCTTAAGACACAAATCAACCAAAACCCTAATGTCACCTAGATACTCCATTGTCACCTCAAGTATCCGTGGGTATGATTATATGATATGCATCACACAATCTCAGATTCATATATTCAACCAACACAAAGAACTTCAAAGAGTGCCCCAAAGTTTCTACCGGAGAGTCAAGACGAAAACGTGTGCCAACCCCTATGCATAAGTTCACAAGGTCACGGAACCCGCAAGTTGATCACCAAAACATACATCAAGTAGATCACGTGAGTATCCCATTGTCACCACAGATAAGCACATGCAAGACATACATAAAGTGTTCTCAAGTCCTTAAAGACTCAATCCGATAAGATAACTTCAAAGGGAAAACTCAATCCATTACAGGAGAGTAGAGGGGGAGAAACATCATAAGATCTAACTATAATAGCACAGCTCGCGATACATCAAGATCGTGCCAAATCAAGAACATGAGAGAGAAATCAAACACATAGCTACTGGTACATACCCTCAGCCCCGAGGGTGAACTACTCCCTCCTCATCATGGAGAGCGTCGGGATGATGAAGATGGCCACCGGTGAGGGATCTCCCCTCCGGCAGGATGCCGGAACAGGGTCCCGGTTGGTTTTTGGTGGCTACAGAGGCTTGCGGCGGCGGAACTCCCGATCTATTCTGCTCCCCGATGTTTTAGGGTATATGGACATATATAGGCGAAAGAAGTCGGTCAGGGGAGCCATGAGGGGCCCATGAGGGTGGGGGCGTGCCCAGGGGGGCAGGCGTGCCTCCCTGCCTCGTGGCCACCTCGTTGCTTCCCTGACATACACTCCAAGTCTCCTAGATTGCTTCTGTCCCAAAAAATTACTCTCCCGAAGGTTTCATTCCGTTTGGACTCCGTTTTATATTCCTTTTCTTCGAAACACTGAAATAGGCAAGAAAACAGCAATTTGGGCTGGGCCTCCGGTTAGTAGGTTAGTCCCAAAAATGATATAAACGTGTAAAGTAAAGCCCATAAACATGCAAAACAGGTAATATAATAGCATGGAACAATCAAAATTATAGTTACGTTGGAGACGTATCAGCCGCCCCTTCGGAATGTAGCGCCGCGGCCCGCGGTCTCCGCCGCCCCCGCCCCGAGGTCTTCCCTCGTCGCCCCGACCCGCCTGCCGCTGCTGCGTAGCCCCTTCGGGCCCTAGCACCGCGGCCCGCGGTCCACTTCGCCGTCCCCGCACGTCGACTTCCGCGTGGTATGCACCACGCCGCCTCCCTTGGCGCGGGAACGCCACCGTCCGCGCCGGTCTTCGTCACGCCGTTAGGGTTCTTCGCCTATTTCGAGCACCGCCGCCGCACTCCTAACCTAGCCGCCGCCGCTGTCAGTCCGCCGCCGCCTCTACCCTGTAGCCGCCCCTCCACCCCCTTCGTCTTCATCCAACACCAGCCCGTCGCCAGCATCGCCGTCATCTACCCCGACTGTCGGTGTCAAAATCGGCGGATCTCGGGTAGGGGGTCCCGAACTGTGCGTCTAAGGTTGATGGTAACAGGAGACGGGGGACACAATGTTTACCCAGGTTCGGGCCCTCTCTATGGAGGTAATACCCTACTTCCTGCTTGATTGATCTTGATGAATATGAGTATTACAAGAGTTGATCTACCACGGGATGGTAATGGCTAAAACCCTAGAAGTCTAGCCTGTATGACTACGATTATGATTCTGCCTATGGACTAAACCCTCCGGTTTATATAGACACCGGAGGGGACTAGGGTTTACACAAAGTCGGTTACAGAGAAAAGAATCTTAATATCCGATCGCCAAGCTTGCCATCCACGCCAAGGAGAGTCCCATCCGGACACGGGAGAGAGTCTTCGGTCTTGTATCTTCATAGCCCATTAGTCCGACCCACGTACTATAGTACGGACGCCTGAGGACCCCTTAATCCAGGACTCCCTCAGTAGCCCCTGAACCAGGTTTCAATGACGAGGTGTCCGGCACGCAGATTGTCTTCGACATTGCAAGGCGGGTTCCTTCTCCGAATACTCCAACATAATCTTCGGACGCAACGAACGTGTCCGGCTCTGCAAAACAAATTCCACACACAACCACAGAGAGTATAATATTTCATGAGTCCAATCCGCTAACAACTTTTGTGGTGTGATGCCACATCACCGCCCAGTCATTATTTCGAACGGTTTTTCGGCCTGCCGGTCCATGTTTTGAGACGCGGTTTTCATTGGCACGTCTTGTCAAAGCAGAGATCGTGTCCCCTTATTGTGAGATTCTCATCAATACGGGCGTGGATAACCCAACCGTTCGGTTGGCATGATTCCTTAGGAGTAGGCAGGTTTTAAGGCTTTGGAGGAGGCGTTTGATATTCATTGCCTTTATAAAGGGGGGTTAAGACCCGTCTTTCTCCTCTACACCAACCCTTCCTTCAACCTTTCCAGCCTCGAGTTCCAGCACTCAAAGTTCAATTCAATTGCTCCGAGCCTCCCAGTCATGTCCGGACCCAGTCTTCAAGGCCGGTGGGTGGCTTCCTTTGTCATAGAGGAGGATATCGCGATGCTCCGGGCGGCAAGATACCTGACCGCGGAAATCCCCCACAGGCTTCCTGCTCAACGGCAGGTCATTCCTACTCCCAGATCTGGCGAGAGGGTCATATTCATCCCCCACTTCCTCCGGGGGCTAGGATTCGCGCTCCATCCCTTTGTTCGAGGGCTCATGTTCTATTACGGGCTTGATTTTCATGATCTTGCTCCGGACTCCTTCCTTCATATCTCGTCGTTCATCATCATGTGTGAGGCCTTTCTCTGCATCCCCCCACTTCGGCTTATGGCTCAAGACCTTTAATGTGAAGCCGAAGGTAGTTGAGGGGAAGCAAGCGGAGTGTGGTGGTGCTACGGTGAGCAAACTCGCCAATATTCCTTGGCCAAAAGGCTCTTTCACGAAACTTCCAACCTATGGCAGCGGGAGTGGTTTTACATCAATGAACCCCGTGGTACCAAGTGGGCAGATGCACCTGCGTCCCGATCTGGCCCTCCAATTCATCTCGCATGATGGATCAATAAGGGGTTGGACTGGGAATCAATCGATGAAGTGCGGACTCTGCAGAGTCGCATCTGGAGTCTCCTCGAGAAGGACACCGATCTCCTCGACGTGATTCAAGTAATGCTAGTCCGCTGAGTCCTACCATGCCAACGACGGCCTCTACGCATGTGGGGGTTCAATCCGGAAGGACCAAAAACCCTTTAGCACTTCTTCAGCACGACGCACAAAGGAATGTGGAAATTATTCTTCGGGACACGAAAGTAGTGGCCGGATACTACAGAGGACATCGGCCTTGACTGCAACCATCCGGATACCTCGGTAAGTGCTTGTCTCCCAAACATAGCTTAGTTAAATATCCCATGATAAGATGCTGAGAAAACCATCTTCTTCAAGAGCAGGATAAAGAAGCGGAGCGAATTAGGTGTTCGGCCCCTCTTCCCGAAGACTCAGCTAGTCCCGTGCTAACAAGGATGCTGGTCCTGGCGCCATACCAGGTGCCGGTGAAGGAGGACAATGAAAAGGGCAGGAAGGACAAAGGTGGCCCTCATTCTGAAGGTACACCAAACGCTGTGCCCGGGGAGATGAAGGTGTTGGGGAACGTAGTAATTTCAAAAAAAACAATCCTACGCACACGCAAGATCATGGTGATGCATAGCAACGAGAGGGGAGAGTGTTGTCTACGTACCCTTGTAGACCGAAAGCAGAAGCGTTAGCACAACGCGGTTGATGTAGTCGTACGTCTTCACGATCCGACCGATCCAAGTACCGAACGTACGACACCTCCGAGTTCAGCACATGTTCAGCTCGATGACGTCTCGCAAACTCCGATCCAGCAGAGCTTCACGGGAGAGTTCCGTCAGCACGACGGCGTGATGCCGGTGATGATGTTGCTACCTACGCAGGGCTTCGCCTAAGCACCGCTACGATATGACCGAGGTGGAATATGGTGGAAGGGGGCACCGCACACGGCTAAGAGAACAATTATTATGTCTAGATGTACCCCCTTGCCCCCGTATATAAAGGAGCAAGGGGGGAGAGGCGACCGGCCAAGGAGGGCGCGCCAAGGGGGGAGTCCTACTCCCACCGGGAGTAGGACTCCTCCTTTCCTTGTTGGAGTAGGAGAGGGAAGGAAGGAGAGAGGAGGAGAAGGAAAAGGGGGCGCCGCCTCCTTGTCAATTCGGACTAGATGGGGAGGGGGCACGGCTGCCCTGGCCGCCCTCCTCTTCTCCCACTAAGGCCCATTAGGCCCAATATACTCCACAGGGGTCCGGTAACCCCCCGGTACTCCGGGAAATGTCCGAAACCTCCCGAAACACTTCCGGTGTCCGAACATAGTCGTCCAATATATCGATCTTTACGTCTCGACCATTTCAACACTCCTCGTCATGTCCGTGATCATATTCGGGACTCCGAACTACCTTCGGTACATCATAACACAAAAACTCATAATACCGATCGTCACCAAACTTTAAGCGTGCGGACCCTACGGGTTCGAGAACTATGTAGACATGACCGAGACACGTCTCCGGTCAATAACCAATAGTGGAACCTAGATGCTCATATTGGTTCCCACATATTCTACGAAGATCTTTATCCGTCAAACCGCATAACAACATACGTTATTCCCTTTGTCATCAGTATGTTACTTGCCCGAGATTCGATCGTCGGTATCTCAATACCTAGTTCAATCTCGTTACCGGTAAGTCTTCTTACTCGTTATGTAATGCATCATCCCACAACTAACTCATTAGTCACATTGCTTGCAAGGCTTATAGTAATGTGCATTATCGAGAGGGCCAAGAGATACCTCTCCGACAATCGGAGTGACAAATCCTAATCTCGAAATACGCCAACTCGACAAGTACCTTTGGAGACACCTGTAGAGCACCTTTATAATCACCTAGTTACGTTGTGACGTTTGGTAGCACACAAAGAGTTCCTCCGATGGCAGGAGTTGCATAATCTCATAGTCATAGGAACATGTATAAGTCATAAAGAAAGCAATATCAACATACTAAACGATCAAGTGCTAAGCTAACGGAATGGGTCAAGTCAATCACATCATTCTCCTAATGATGTTATCCCGTTAATCAAATGACAACTCATGTATATGGTTAGGAAACTCAACCATCTTTGATCAACGAGCTAGTCAAGTAGAGGCATACTAGTGACACTATGTTTTATCTATGTATTCACACATGTATCAAGTTTCCGGTTAATACAATTCTAGCATGAATAATAAACATTTATAATGAAATAAGGAAATAAATAATAACTTTATTATTGCCTCTAGGGCATATTTCCTTCAGTCTCCCACTTGCACTCGAGTCAATAATCTAGTTCACATCGTGTGATTTAACATCAATAGTTCACATCTTTATGTGGTTAACACCCATAGTTCACATCGACATGTGACCAACACCCAAAGGGTTTACTAGAGTCAGTAATCTAGTTCACATCGCTATGTGATTAACAACCAAAGAGTACTAAGGTGTGATCATGTTTTGCTTGTGAGATAATGTTAGTCAACGGGTCTGTCACATTCAGATCCGTAAGTATTTTGCAAATTTCTATGTCTACAATGCTCTACACGGAGCTACTCTAGCTAATAGCTCCCACTATCAATATGTATCTAGATCGAGACTTAGAGTCATCCAGATCGGTGTCAAAGCTTTTATCAACGTAACTCTTTACGACGAACTCTTTATCACCTCCATAACCGAGAAATATTTTCTTATTCTACTAAGGATAATTTTGATTGCTGTCCAGTGATCTACTTCTAGATCACTATTATACTCCCTTGCCAAAATCAGTGTAGGGTATACGATAGATCTGGTACACAGCATGGCATACTTTATAGAACCTATGGCTGAGGCATAGGGAATGACTTTCATTCCCTTTCTATCTTCTGCCGTGGTCGGGCTTTGAGTGATCTTACTCAATTTCACACCTTATAACACATGCAAGAACTCTTTCTTTGACTGTTCCATTTTGAACTACTTCAAAATCTTGTCAAGGTATGTACTCATTGAAAAAACTTATCAAGCGTCTTGATCTATCTCTATAGATCTTGATTCTCAACATGTAAGCAGCTTCACCAAGGTATTTCTTTGAAAAACTCCGTTCAAACACTCCTTTATGCTTTGCAGAATAATTCTACATTATTTCCGATCAACAATATGTCATTCACATATACTTATCTGAAATGCTGTAGTGCTCCCACTGACTTTCTTGTAAATACATGCTTCACCGCAAGTCTGTATAAAACTATATGCTTTGATCAACTTATCAAAGCGTATATTCCAACTCCGAAATGCTTGCACCGGTCCATAGATGGATCGCTGGAGCTTGCATATTTTGTTAACACCTTTAGGATTGACAAAACCTTCTGGTTGCATCATATACAACTCTTCTTTAATAAATCTAGCAATCAATGCAGTTTTGTTTATCCATTTGCCAGATTTCATAAAATGCGGCAATTGCTAACATGATTCGGACAGACTTAAGCATAGATATGAGTGAGAAACTCTCATCATAGTCAACACCTTGAACTTTGTCGAAAACCTTTTGAGACAATTCTATCTTTGTAGATAGTAACACTACTATCAGCGTCCGTCTTCCTCTTGAAGATCCATTTAATCTCAATGGCTTACCTATCATCGGGCAAGTCAATCAAAGTCCATACTTTGTTCTCATACATGGATCCCATCTCAGATTTCATGGCCTCAAGCTATTTCGTGGAATCTGGGCTCATCATCGCTTCCTCATAGTTCATAGGTTCGTCATGGTCAAGTGATGACCCACAATTATAGGGGATCTATCGTAGTCCTTTCGATAAGTAAGAGTGTCGAACCCAACGAGGAGCAGAAGGAAATGACAAGCAGTTTTAAGCAAGGTATTCTCTTGCATAATCTTGAAATAAGTGGTAACATATAGTTTTGTGATAAGATAAATTGTAACGAGCAACTAGTAACAAAAGTAAATAAAGTGCAGCAAGGTGGCCCAATCCTTTTGTAGCAAAGGGCAAGCCTGGACAAACTCTTATAATAGGAAAAGCGCTCCCGAGGACACATGGGAATATCGTCAAGCTAGTTTTCATCACGCTCATATGATTCGCGTTCGGTACTTTGATAATTTGATATGTGGGTGGACCGGTGCTTGGGTGCTGTTCTTACTTGAACGAGCATCCCACTTATGATTAACCTCTATTGCAAGCATCCGCAACTACAACAAAAGTATTAAGGTAAACCTAACCATAGCATGAAACTTATGGATCCAAATCAACCCCTTACGAAGCAACGCATAAACTAGGGTTTAAGCTTACATCACTCTAGCAACCCATCATCTACTTATTACTTCCCAATGCCTTCCTCTAGGCCCAAATAATGGTGAAGTGTTATGTAGTCGACGTTCACATAACACCACTAGAGGCTAGAAAACATACATCTCATACCAAATTCACATGACTACTAATAGCAAGACTTCTCCCTTGTCCTCAGGAACAAACGTAACTACTCACAAAGCATATTCATGTTCATAATCGGAGGGGTAATAATATGCATATAGGATCTGAACATATGATCTTCCACCAAATAAACCAACTAGCATCAACTACAAGGAGTAATTAACACTACTAGCAACCTACTAGTACCAATCCCGGACTTGGAGACAAGAATTGCATACAAGAGATGAACTAGGGTTTTGAGATGAGATGATGCTGGTGAAGATGTTGATGGAGATTGCCCTCTCCCGATGAGAGGAGCGTTGGTGATGATGATGGCGATGATTTCCCCCTCCCGGAGGGAAGTGTCCCCGGCAGAACAGCTCTGCCGGAGCACTAGATTGGTTCCGCCAAGGTTCCGCCTCGTGGCGGCGGAGTTCCGTCCCGAAAGGTTGCTTCTTTATTTTTTCTCAACGAAAGACTTCATATAGCAGAAGATGGTCTTCGTAGAGCCACCAGGGGGGCCACGAGGTAGGGGGCGCGCCCTAGGGGGGGGCGCCCCCACCCTCGTGAGCAGGGTGTGGGCCCCCTGGTCTTCATCTTTGGCGAGGATTTTTTATTATTTATTATAAGATATTCCGTGGAGTTTCAGGACTTTTGGAGTTGTGCAGAATAGGTCTCTAATATTTGCTCCTTTTCCAGCCTAGAATTCCAGCTGCCGGCATTCTCCCTCCTTATGTAAACCTTGTAAAATAAGAGAGAATAGCCATAAGTATTGTGACATAATGTGAAGTAACAGCCCATAATGCAATAAATATCGATATAAAAGCATGATGCAAAATGGACGTATCAACTCCCCCAAGCTTAGACCTCGCTTGTCCTCAAGCGAAAAGCCGATAACAATAAATATGTCCCCATGTTTAGAGGTGGAGGCGTCGATAAAAATAAAATACGGACATGAAGGCATCATGATTATTCTCATAACATCAACATTTATAGAAATTGTCATATGATTACTTATGTTCAAGTGATGATCTATTCACAATGCAAAAGTATGAATCAGAAACCTTATTGAGAACCAACAAACTATAACCTCCGTCATTGAAGCAATTGCAATTTATCATAACATCGGAAAGAGTCTATGTCAGAGCTAAAAAACGAGTCTACATACTCAACTATCATCTAATCCTTCATAATTGCTAACACTCACGCAATACTTGTGGTTACGGAGTTTTAATCGGACACAGACAAAGATAGGGGCTTATAGTCTTGCCCCACAACCTTTTACCTCAAGGTTAATGTCAACAATAATAACTCATGCTCCCCTACATCCAATTAGATGTATATATCAGGTTCTTTCCAACATGCTGGGCTTGCCAAAGGATAAAATGAAAAAGGAAAGGTGAAGATCACCATGACACTTTCATAAGGTAGAAGATAATAATAAAAGATAGGCCCTTTGCAGAGGGAAGCAGAGGTTTCCATGCGCTTTTATGGTTGGATGCACAAAATCTCAATGCAAAAGAACGTCACTTTATATTGCCCCTTGTGATATGAACCTTTATTATGCAGTCCGTCGCTTTTATTACTTCCACATCACAAGATCGTATAAAGCTTATTTCTCCCACACCAATCAATCATACATATTTAGAGCAATTTTTATTGCTTTGCACCGATGACAACTTACATGAAGGATCTTACTCAATCCATAGGTAGATATGGTGGACTCTCATGGCAAAACTGGTTTAAGGATTTTGGAAGCACAAGTAGTATCTCTACTTGGTGCTGAGATTTTTGGCTAACATGAGGGGGAAAGGCAAGCTCAACATGTTAGAGGATCCATGACAACATACTTTATCTCAGATATAAGAAAACATAATTCATTAAGTTGTCTTCCTTGTCCAACATCAACTCTTTAGCATGTCATATTTTAATGAGTGCTCCCAATCATAAAAGATGTCAATGATAATATATCTATATGTGAAACCTCTCTTTCCTTATTACTTCCTATTAATTGCAACGATGACCAAAGCTACGTCTACCAACTCCCAACAACTTTTAATCATCATACTCTTTCTATGTGAAGTCACTACTCTCAATAAGATCAATATGAACTCTTTGTTCCTTTTTAATCTTTTCCTTCTTTTCTTTTATTTTGTTCACTCAAGATCATGGCAAAATAATCAAGCCCTTGACTCAACACTAATCTTATTATATAACTCACAGACTCGATTACAAAGAGAGGTCATAAAGCAAAAACTCAAAACCAGATCATGCCATAAACTTTATTCTACTAGATCAAGATACTACTAATAGGATCGAACTAAGAAAAATGATAAAGATAGGATATGTGATTGTGATACGATACCGGGGCACCTCCCCCAAGCTTGGTAGTTGCCAAGGGGAGTGCCCATACCCATGTGATTATGTCTCCTTGGTTGGCGAGGAAGGTGGTGGAGTTGTTGACTTAGTTGATAGCATAGACTTCTCCCTTAATTTGTGCTTAAGGATAGCATTTTGATCCCTCAGATCATTAATCTCCCACTCTAGGGTTAATATGTTTTTGCATAGGTCTTGCTTATTTTCCTGTAAGAGACGAAAAGGGATAAGCTCGATCTTTGGTTTCTTTACCCTATCAGGGAGACTTGACTTTTTGAACTCCACATGCATGTCCCCAGGTTGAACAACTCGGCATTTTCATAAGCTTGGGTTCTCCATTCATCAAGCGAGCTAATATCAAATAACCTCTTCTCACCGGCAAGTTTGAAATCATAGTTGAGCTCTTTAATAGCCCAATATGCCTTATGTTCTAAGTCGAGAGGTAAATGACATGCTTTTCCATAAACCATTTTATATGGAGACATACCCATAGGATTTTTATATGCAGTTCTATAGGCCCATAATGCATCATCAAGTTTCTTGGACCAATTCTTTATAGACCTATTAACAGTCTTTTGTAAAATTAATTTGAGCTCTCTATTGCTCAATTCTACTTGACCACTAGGCTGCGGGTGATAAGGAGATGCAATTCTATGATTAACATCATACATAGCAAGCATTTTACGGAAAGCACCATGAATAAAGTGTGAACAACCATCAGTCATTAAATATCTAGGGACTCCAAACCTTGGAAAAATAACTTCTTTAAGCATTTTAATAGAAGTGTTATGATCAGCACTACTAGTTGGAATAGCTTCTACCCACTTAGTAACGTAATCAACAGCAACTAGAATATGTGTGTATCCATTAGATGCAGGAAAGGGTCCCATATAATCAAAGCCTCAAACATCAAATGGTTCAATAACAAGTGAATAATTCATAGGCATTTCTTGACGTCTACTAATATTACCAATTCTTTGACATTCATCACATGACAAGACAAACTTACGGGCATCCTTGAAGAGAGTAGGCCAATAAAAACCGGATTGCAATACCTTATGTGCTGTTCTATCTCCACCGTGGTGTCCTCCATAAGCTTCGGAGTGACACTTGCATAGGATATATTCTTGTTCATGCTCAGGTACACAATGTCTAATAACACCATCTACTCCTTCTTTATAAAGATGTGGGTCATCTGTGGCGACCGGTTCTCCGGGTGTTAATCCCAGAAAAATGGCCCTTGTGCTTACCAGCCCCAGGATAACTGTTAGCTGATAAGGCACCAACTTGATACAGAAATTCCAAGCAAAAATACAATACATGTAGTACAAGACCATTCTGGTCTGTGAGTACAACAAATGGTTTCTAGTGGTTGATGGCGGAAGCGGGTTGTGGATCATCAGTGTCCATGGAACTCCATTTTTCCACAGGAACAACTGACCAGGCTAACTCCTATCTTTGCGTGGCTGCTATCACCGTTGCTTAGGTTCTGGGACTGTCGACACGGTCGCTCCTCTCCGCGCAAGAAAATCTGGCCAAGACAATAGCCAGGGACAAGCCAGTGAGTACTTTGAATGTACTCGCAAACATTATGAGCACAGGCATAATATAACAATGATGTGCTGAAAATATTTCATGCTCATGACGTCAGCCACAATAGATAAATAAAAATTCTGATGCGTGCAAGCATGCTATTTATGAATATGCAATACATAGTAGTATTAAAATTATGAAATAAATAACAAGCAAGCCATAGTCGGGCGTCTTAGCGACACCACATAAAGGGCTTTAAAAGAAATGCCACAGTCGGGCATCTTAGCGACACCACATAAAGGGCTTTAAAAGAACTGCCACAGTCGGGCGTCTTAGCGACACCACATAAAGGGCTTTAAAAGAAATGCCATAGTCGGGCGTCTTAGCGACACCACATAAAGGGCTTTAAAAGGACTGCCACAGTCGGGCGTCTTAGCAACACCACAGAAAGGGCTTTAAAAGAAAAAACACAGTAAATATCCAGGAGGTAGAACCATCCCAGGGATATTCGATAATACCAATAATATCACGGGTTAGTCAACAATAATAATAATAATCATAATTATTACAAGTCACAATCGTGATTCCAGTTCTTGTTTAACAGTTTCACCTCCGAAGACCGACACTAAGACCGACACTTGACCCATCCTGCATGTAATTCCTTAACCGTGGACACGGCTATTCGAATAGGTTTAATCTCTGCAGGGTGTACTCTTTACCCACGAGTAACGGATTCCTTTAGTCCATCGGGACTAATTCCGTCACGGTATATTTTGTTGAAAACACACCTAACTTGCACACACCAGCTTAACTCACATGTGTCCAGGAATCACCCACGACACTGTTAAGCAAAACTCTAAGTGGGAGGCTACAGCCTCGGCGTAACATGGGATCACAAAATTTATACCGGCATAAGAACTGGGAGCTACCCCTTTCGGCTACAACGAAAACACCCATGCTCCGGACCCGGTGGCATGACTACCGGATGCCTCGATTATCTTCCACCACGGCCTCTACAGACGGTGTGTGCTAGGAAAGGGTTGACAACTTCTTGAACCGTACCCTACTTGTGGTATAGACGAGTGGTAGTCTGAAGCAAGTATGGGGTTCTTGGCACAAGACTCGATCTACAGTCGACTCGGGAGGTTGGAATATTCCTGCAAGATTAGTATAACAATGCAAATACTTCAAACTTTGAGATAGCAACACCCATGACATCCCCTCATGTCATACGGACACGACTATCTCGACGGAGGACTAGGGACAAGACCATGTCTACCCAAGACAGAGGCCTTCCGCCTTTCCTCCCGGTATGCATGAAGGACATATGACGGTGATTTCTAACACAATCATATCAACTTCATTTGCATGAAATTCATTAACGTGCACACATGAGTAGGAACACATCCTCACATAAAATGACGTATGCTCGTGTCGGGGTGGTGTTTTCACCGTGCTATGCAACACACACAAAAATTTCACCAGGGTTCAGAATGCTTGCCGTCAGGTCATGGGAAGGCAGGGTGCATTCCAACACATCTTGAAATCTTCAAAAATCCTATTAAAGGAATATATATGAATTATTACATAAAATCAAATCAGCACAAAAAGTTGTTTTGAAATTTTTTCAAATAAATCTTAAAATAAACTAGACAATATTTGAGAGAGGTAGGAAAAAGAATCAATTCATTTGGAGTTGTATTTAAAAAGTTATAAACATTCAAAGTTCTGGTCAAAATCTGATTTTAAATTAAAACAGAAAAAACAGAAAACGATTGATTCTTGACCACGTCGAAGGCGTATTTTGAAATTACGCCTCCACTTATCCCGCGTGGCCGCGCGGGGTCACTGACAGTGGGTCCCGGGGGCCCACTGGTAAGGTTTGACCCTTCTCCCCTCCCTCTTCTTCCTCTGGCCGAACAGAGGCGGGTGCTCCGGCGATCGTCATGGCGTTAAGCTGACTCCTTGCGGGCCCCCGAGGGTGGGGATGGATCCGCAAGGCTGGGGCGGTTCTCCCGGTAGTCGAGGGAGTGATGGGGATGGAGGGAGTCGTCGGCGACGAGCTCTGCGGCGGAGTAAGGTTCCGGTGGCGTAGTGGTTTTGGGGCGGCGGTGGTTCCCGATCCAAACTGAGCAGTGGGAGGAGTTCATGGGAGGAAGGTAGAGCTCTTGGTGCAGAGAACGGAGAAGGGGACGCATTGGTGGCGACGGAATCGGCCGGCATTTGGCGGCGACCGAACCGGCCAGACTCGGGGAAGATGGTCTTCCCCTCCTCGACTGCTGGCTAAGGGAGCACTAGGAAGATCATTTGAGGTGGCTCGAGGACTCGATTGAGCTCCGGGGCCCTTATATAGGCGGTGGAGGTCGGTTCCGAGGCGGCCGGCGATAAGGGCGACGGCGAACCGCCTCCCTGTAGCGTCAGGGCGTCGTGGCGACGACGGGAGCTAACCGACGAGCGAAGGGATAAGCTTGCGCTGCTCACAGGGCAGGTGGCGAGCCGGGGTGCCTTTGGCGGTGCCGGCCGTGGCAGAGGCGTGCTGCGGACACCGGCGTGCCGCCAAGAGCACTGTCGGCGGTGCTGTGGGTTGCCAGGGTGGCTTGGCGCGTTGCGGTGAGAAGGGGAGTGCGTGGCGTGGCGCTACAGAGCGGGCCAAAAACCAGGGGCGCGACGTGTCGGCTCGGGCGCGGCTCGTGCAATATACGCGCTCTGGGCGCGCCCAGAGCATGCACGGAAGGTGCTCGATGAAATGCCATGGCATGCTACAGGGCTTGGGTGAGGCTGGCACTTAGCAGATCTAGGTTAGGATCTTCTTGGTGCTTAGTAGACATGCTAGATTGCCAAGAGGTGCAAGGTCACAGTGCATAACAAAAATCATGTCAAAACAGATCATGCCCATAAGGTGTTTGACAAAATGCCAAGGGTACTTAGGCATTTCTTGGAGTGGCCAAAAACTCCGGATCAGTGTCTCCATGGATGTGAGAGAGGGTGGTGAAGTTAGTTTGCCAAAAGGAGAAACTTGCTAGTGCAAGTTTTGCAAAACTACAATTATGGACAGAATGAAGAAGGCATTACTACATCGACCAAAAGTATTCCAAAGAGTACATGCTCCTGGACTTAGGGGTTTGGCAGGGAGGACTACAAGTAGGAAGAGGAATTATGGATAAAGAAGCAAGTTAGGAGATGGTTGCAGTACAAATCACCAAATGGTACCAGAATGAAGATGAGGATGATTCACTCAATTTTTCCAAAGAACAACCCTAGGTTTTTGCATAAAGTTGGATGGCAAGCTACCACTGACATCCCATAATTTTGGTGGAGGCTCTAGGGAAATATTTATTTAGGCTATAGTGCAAAAGTGTCCATTGGACCAGATTGGAAAAACAGGTGTAAAACTCAAAATATGGAATGAAACAATTATATTATTGCACACAAGTGATTTAGAGACATCTCATGACATCTCCAAATTTTGGTTGGAATTTTAAGTGATTTTATCAAATGGTTGTAGTTCAAAAAGAGCTCCAAAATTTTAAAACCATCATTTTAATGAATAAAGCTCAGGGTGAAATAATCTAATAAATAATTCCACTGATTAAGAAAATGGTATACATAGAGCATAGAAGACCAATATGTTTGGGAAGCTCCAAAGGAAAAGACACCAAATATTAAAAGAAAAGTTCTGAAATCAACATAAATAAATTTTTTTAAAACTCCTGGCAAAATTTTAATATCTAAAACTTGGCTAAAATTTTGGGGTGTTACAACTACTACCCCCCTTAAGAAAAATCTCGTCCTCGAGATTTGCTAAGGGTTGTAAAAAAAATACTTTTACTTGCTCAAAAGATTATCTTACTCAAGCGGTAAAAAGTGGCTACAGTGAGAGGGCAATAAGTGGTGAGTAACTACAGTGTGGGATACTGGCACTGCATGGAAAAATCTGCGTTTAGGAGCAAAACGAGAGATTTCTACACCGTATATAGATTTAGAATAAATTCTAAATCTTAAAACACGCTGGTCGCACCCGAGAGCACAGTGCTCTCTCTGGCTGACTGGTGGACCCGGGCCCACGGTCAGCCTCTTCTTCTTCCTCTGACTCTTTCTTCTTCCTCTCCCCCGCGCGCTTTCTCGCGCTATCTCCACCGGCGACGTCTAGCGCGTAGGGCACCTAGGCCGTACCGCAGTAGTGCGCGGCGTGCTAGCTACCGGTGCGGCGTGCACTCACCTCGCGGGCCAGTGCACTGTCGGCACTGCTCGCGGATTCGCCTCCGAACACCGGCGGTCGGGCGACGAGCGGCGCTGGTGGACCTCACCCACCGTATACCGAGCTCGGGCTATAAAATGACCGCGGCGTTCTCCTCCTCTTCCTCACACCTGGCCTCGTTTTCTCCTTCTCCTTCCTTCTCCTCTGTTTCCGCTGACCGGAGCTCGAGGCGAGGCTCTAATGGCGGAGGTGGTGCCGGACTGGTACGTGATCCTGCTGTGCGGAGGGCTGGCAGCGGTGTTGGGGCTCTCCGTGCTCCTGTGCACGATGATCCTCGACGATCGTCGCGATGCCGCTGCTCGGTTGCTGGCTCTCCGCGGTGGCGGTGACCACGATGAGTAGGTGGGGTGTGCCGGGTGATAACTGTTGTCCGGAGGTGCTTAGCTAGATGCGACATAGTTTGAAAAAATTTGCAAGCGGTGTATGTGTCTGTGTAATCGTGGTGGTGAGTCTGCTGTCGTGGTGCTGCGTGAAATAAATAATCTATGCCGTGAGAAAATATACGATGCGGCAACTCAGGGAAAAGAATTCTCACCCCAGGATTTCTCGCGAGAGAAAACAGTAATACATTAGAGTCAAACCGCGACAGAGCTGCTTACATTAATGATTTACTCGCCGCGAAACTCGGGGTACTAAGCATAAGTTACAACACAAAAATAAAAGTTGCGGTAATAAAAACAGCGGTGCATCTAAATTGAAAATGTTAACTGGACGGGGTCCTGAGAAAATGTTTCCGGCACTGGGATACACTCTTGTTCTATCAGAGGAAGTGGATTGACCAGTCGATGAATGTGTCTCTGGGGACCTCGTTGATCTGCCGATGGCGATCTGAGGATTTAAATCCGCGAGGCTTTGCAGGTAACCCATCACATGTTGGGTTAAACATTCTTGAGCGATGACGTATTGGACGAGGTTGGCCAAGACTGGGTCTCTCTCAATACGTCCACCTGGAAAAGATGTTACTCCTCCGGGTGCTGCACGGCTCAGAAAGTAATAATACCCTCGGTCGCTGGCATAGGGTACCGCGAATCGAAGGCGAGCAAGCGCTTCATACGCAGCAACTTCTCGGACCATGTGCGGGTTGGCATAGATTTCCCACGAAGGAGACTTCTGTTGGGTCTTGGTTTGGGTTCTGAGGAGGGATGTGCACGGCTGCCCAATATCTTGAGGTGGAAGGGGTGATTCTCGATTTGAACAGCTCGTACTGGGTGGCTGGGTAGCGCCCATGGTACTGCAGGTAAAATCCCACAATATCTTGACAAAACTACCTGGGGTAGCATCTGGAGTCCTCAGATAAATACTAGGGCTCGGCATGGCAAGAAATGGTTGTGAGGATGGTGCACAAGGTGAGGGGTGCTTGGCAAGGTCACTCGGTGGCCTTTTTATAGCATCGGGGCTGGGTCTTTTACCGTGGTAAAAGTAAAGAATTTGCCGGCTCAGCTCGGGGTCAACCACAGGTACACACATCTTACTAAAGTGACGTATCACTGTGGGGGTTGTCGGGGCGGTTTTTGGTGGTTGCGCCAAGGATAGAGAAATCACATTGCATGCTAATACATCCATGCAAGACTACTATATAAAACAGATGCCCGATGCCAGGCTGCGTTAATTTAAGGGATCACGGGATTACAAAAGCGAGGGTACACGGGGACTCGCCACTACTCGAGTGACTTAGTCTACTTCGTTTACATCCAAGCGGGCGTCCCTTGTGGATGTCGAGGCTTCTCCACGGTTCTCACCGTCGGAATTAGCTGGAGAGGGCTGAGGGGCTGCAGGCTCGGGGTAGTGATGATGACCATCGCGGGGATTGTTGATCACAACCCGTTGGAGTGTGCTCCCGTGAGGCTGACGAAGCACTTACAGGGTCATCAAAGCACCTTAGGCGACGGTGGGGCTGACCTCAGGGTCTCGATCGGGTGTCCAAACAGCACGACTGGGTTGTCGGTGTTGGGCTCGATCTCCTCTCTTGCTGGGGCTCGATGAACCAGCTCTCCACGAGCTGCGATCAGATCAATGGTGATTTGATCGAATAGATCCTCCAGCGCACCCACACAGCGCACTAGGTGCAGTAATGCAGGGTCCGTCTCGTGATCTCCGTTGGCAACTTGGGGTGGTCTACTATACCCTTCACGCCTGGGGTAGTAGTGGAACGAGCGACAGTTAACTCTGGGCGACAGGTGCCTGAGATGAACTATAGCCTCTCGAGCAGCTAGTTGGATGGCTTGTGGCTCAAAGGAAGTTGTTCTTCCGGTGAACCTGTAGGGGCGCTCGGGTGCTAGACCCCTACCGTATATATGTACAGTGGCCCAGAATTGACGGCTCTCACCACTCATGGGTCCTTGGTACACAACATATTCGGGTGGCTCTTCTAACGCATAGGCACGACGGGTGAGGTTTGCGAGTATGGTCACAAAACCTCCAAGGTTGGTTGCTGTAGTTTCATGGTGCACTACGGGACCAGGCATTGTGGCTTGGTTTTGGTGTAGCGGCTGTGCTGGGCTGGGTTGAGGCGAGCGTGCCCTTTTTATAGAAAAAGGGGATGGAGTCTTCCTTTGCATGTTTGCGAACGAGACGCCTTGGGTGCTGGTCACTGGTGCGTGATAGACGGGCTAGGTTGATAGGTTGGGCACCGACTACCAAAAGCGTCGGGTCACTGTGTGGCTATCTTGCACGGGAAGCTTGGCTGGGGTTTTGGTTATGGCTTGGTGTGTTGTTAGTCTAAGTTTATTGACCTGGCTAAGATATGATTAGCCAATGGTCAGCCGGGCTCTGATACCAAGTCTGTGGCGACCGGTTCTCCGGGTGTTAATCCCAGAAAAATGGCCCTTGTGCTTACCAGCCCCAGGATAACTGTTAGCTGATAAGGCACCAACTTGATACATAAATTCCAAGCAAAAAATACAATACATGTAGTACAAGACCATTCTGGTCTGTGAGTACAACAAATGGTTTCTAGTGGTTGATGGCGGAAGCGGGTTGTGGATCATCAATGTCCATGGAACTCCATTTTTCCACAGGAACAGTTGACCATGCTAACTCCTATCTTCGCGTGGCTGCTATCACCGTTGCTTAGGTTCTGAGACTGTCGACACGGTCGCTCCTCTCCGCGCAAGAAAATCTGGCCAAGACAATAGCCAGGGACAAGCCAGTGAGTACTTTGAATGTACTCGCAATCATTATGAGCACAGGCATAATATAACAATGATGTGCTGAAAATATTTCATGCTCATGACGCTACCACAATAGATAAATAAAAATTATGATGCGTGCAAGCATGTTATTTATGAATATGCAATACATAGTAGTATTAAAATTATGAAATAAATAACAAGCATGCCATAGTCGGGCGTCTTAGAGACACCACATAAAAGGCTTTAAAAGAAATGCCACAGTCGGGCGTCTTAGCGACACCACATAAAGGGCTTTAAAAGAACTGCCACAGTCGGGCGTCTTAGCGACACCACATAAAGGGCTTTAAAAGAAATGCCACAGTCGGGCGTCTTAGCGACACCACATAAAGGGCTTTAAAAGGACTACCACAGTCGGGCGTCTTATCGACACCACAGAAAGGGCTTTAAAAGAAAAAACACAGTAAATATCCAGGAGGTAGAACCATCCCAGGGATATTCGATAATACCAATAATATCACGGGTTAGTCAACAATAATAATAATAATCATAATTATTACAAGTCACAATCGTGATTCCAGTTCTGGTTTAACAGTTTCACCTCCGAAGACCGACACTAAGACCGACACTTGACCCA
Organism: Aegilops bicornis; assembly: GCA_021605145.1. Lineage (NCBI taxonomy): Eukaryota > Viridiplantae > Streptophyta > Magnoliopsida > Poales > Poaceae > Aegilops > Aegilops bicornis. The sequence continues at coordinate 68,747,427 of CM038670.1, read as the reverse complement.
TCCCAGACTGTAATTCCTTAACCGTGGACACGGCTATTCGAATAGGTTTAATCTCTGCAGAGGGTGTACTCTTTACCCACGAGTAACGGATTCCTTTAGTCCATCGGGACTAATTCCGTCTACGGTCTTTTTGTTGAAAACACACCTAACTTGCACACACTAGCTTAACTCACATGTGTCTGGAATCACCCACGACACCTGTTAAGCAAAACTCTAAGTGGGGAGGCTACAACCTCGACGTAACATGGGATCACAAAATTTATACATGGCATGGCGGGGAGCTACCCTTTCGGCTACAACCGAAAACACCCTTGCTCCCGGACCCGGTGGCATGACTACGGATGCCTCCGATATCTTCCACCACGACCTCTACAGACGGTGTGTGCTAGGAAAGGGTTGACAACTTACTGAACCGTACCCTACTTGTGGTATAGACGAGTGGTAGTACGAAGCAAGTATGGGGGTTACTGGCACAAGACTCGATCTACGGTCGACTCAGGAGGTTGGAATATTCCCTGCAAGATTAGTATAACAATGCAAATACTTCAAACTACAGATAGCAACACCCCGCGACATCCCCCTCATGTCATACCGGACACGACTATCTCGACGGAGGACTAGGGACAAGACCATGTCTACCCAAGACAGAGGCCTTCCCGCCTTTCCTCCCGGTATGCATGAAGGACATATGACGGTGATTTCTAACACAATCATATCAACTTCATTTGCATGAAATTCATTAACGTGCACACATGAGTAGGAACACATCCTCACATAAAATGACGTATGCTCGTGTCGGGGTGGTGTTGTCACCGTGCTATGCAACACACACAAAAATTTCACCAGGGTTCAGAATGCTTGCCTTCAGGTCATGGGAAGGCAGGGTGCATTCCAACACATCTTGAAATCTTCAAAAATCCTTTTAAAGGAATATATATGAATTATTATATAAAATCAAATAAGCACAAAAAGTTGTTTTGAAAAAATTTCAAATAAATCTTAAAATAAACTAGACAATATTTTAGAGAGGTAGGAAAAAGAATCAATTCATTTGGAGTTGTATTTAAAAAGTTATAAACAGTCAAAGTTCTGGTCAAAATCTGATTTTAAATTAAAACAGAAAAACAGAAAAACGATTCGGTTACTGACCACGTCGAAGGCGTATTTTGAAATTACGCCTCCACTTATCCAGCGTGGACGCGCGGGGTCACTGACAGTGGGTCCCGGGGCCTTGGTCAGGTTGACCATTCTCCCTTCCTCTTCTTCCTCCGGCGAGCAGGCGGGGGCTCCGGCGATCGTCGCCGGCGCTAGGCGGCTCCTTGCGGGCCCCCGAGGGTGGGGATGGATCCACAAGGCTGGGGCGGTTCTCCCGGTGGTCGAGGGAGTGATGGGGATGGAGGGATCGTCGGCGACGAGCTCTGAGGCGGAGTAAGGTTCCGGTGGCGTAGTGGTTTTGGGGCGGCGGTGGTTCCCGATCCAAACTGAGCAGTGGGAGGAGTTCACAGGAGGAAGGTAGAGCTCTTGGTGAAGAGAACGAAGAAGGGGAGGCACTGGTGGCGACGGAATCGACCGGGATTTGGCGGCGACCAAACCGGCCGGACTCGGGGAAGATGGTCTTCCCCTCCTCGACTGCTGGCCAAGGTAGCACTAGGAAGATCATTTGAGGTGGCTCGAGGACTCGATTGAGATCCGGGGCCATTATATAGGCGGTGGAGGTCGGTTCCGAGGCGTCCGGCGATAAGGACGACGGCGAACCGCCTCCCTGTAGCGTCAGGGCATCGTGGCGACGACAGGAGCTAACTGACGAGCTAGGGGATAAGCTTACGCTGCTCACAGGGCAGGTGGCGAGCCGGAGTGGCTGTGGCGGCGCCGACCGTGGCAGAGGCGTGCTGCGGACGCCGGCGTGCCGCCAAGAGCTCTTTCGGCGGTGCTGTGGGCTGCCAGGGCGGCTTGGCGCGTTGCGGTGAGAAGGGGAGTGTGTGGCGTGGCGCTACAGAGCGGGCCAAAAACCAGGGGCGCGACGTGTCGGCTCGGGCGCGGCTCGTGCAATACGCGCGCTCTGGGCGCGCCCAGAGCACGCACGGAAGGTGCTCGATGAAATGCCATGGCATGCTACAGGGCTTGGGTGAGACTGGCACTTAGCAGATCTAGGTTAGGATCGTCTTGGTGCTTAGTAGACATGCTAGATTGCCCAGAGGTGCAAGGTCACAGTGCATAACAAAAATCATGTCAAATAGATCATGCCCATAAGGTGTTTGACAAAATGCCAAGGGTACTTAGGCATTTCTTGGAGTGGCCAAAAACTCCAGATCAGTGTCTCCATGGATGTGAGAGAGGGTGGTGAAGTTAGTTTGCCAAAAGGAGAAACTTGCTAGTGCAAGTTTTGCAAAACTACAATTATGGACAGAATGAAGAAGGCATTACTACATCGACCAAAAGTGTTCCAAAGAGTGCATGCTCCTGGACTTAGGGGTTTGGCAGGGAGGACTACAAGTAGGAAGAGGAATTGTGGGTAAAGAAGCAAGTTAGGAGATGGTTGCAGTACAAATCACCAAATGGTACCAGAATGAAGATGAGGATGATTCACTCAATTTTTCCAAAGAACAACCCTAGGTTTTTGCATAAAGTTGGATGGCAAGCTACCACTGACATCCCATAATTTTGGTGGAGGCTCTAGGGAAATATTTAATTAGGCTATAGTGCAAAAGTGTCCATTGGACCAGATTGGAAAAACAGGTGTAAAACTCAAAATATGAAATGAAACAATTATATTATTGCACAAGTGATTTAGAGACATCTCATGACATCTCCAAATTTTGGTTGGAATTTTAAGTGATTTTATCAAATGGTTGTAGTTCAAAAAGAGCTCCAAAATTTTAAAACCATCATTTTAATGAATAAAGCTCAGGGTGAAATAATCTAATAAATAATTCCACTGATTAAGAAAATGGTATACATAGAGCATAGAGGACCAATATGTTTTGGAAAGCTCCACAGGAAAAGACACCAAATATTAAAAGAAAAGTTCTGAAATCAACAGAAATGAAAAATTTTAAAACTCCTGGCAAAATTTTAATATCTAAAACTTGGCTAAAATTTTGGGGTGTTACATCATCCCAAAGGTAATGTCACAAATCATAGAAGAACTTTTTCTTTTGTTGGTAAGTGAAACTAGGTGGTATGAATTTAGCGACAATATAATTAGCATAATCAGCATACCAAGGAGTACTACGAGAAGTACTTATAACATTTAATTGCTCATCAGGAAAGCTATCATCAATATGTAGTGGGTCATCAAGAACATTTTCTAACCTAGACAAGTTGTCTGCAACGGGATTCTCAGCTCCCTTTCTATCGACGATATGCAAGTCAAATTCTTGTAGCAAGAGAACCCACCTAATAAGTCTAGGTTTAGCATCTTTCTTTTCCATGAGATATTTAATAGCAGCATGATCAGTGTGAATAGTTACCTTAGAATCAACAATATAGGGTCTAAACTTATCACAAGCAAATACAACTGCTAAAAGTTCTTTTTCAGTAGTAGCATAATTTCTTTGAGCATTATCTAGAGTCTTACTAGCATAATGGATAACATTTAATTTCTTATCAACTCTTTGACCTAGAACATAATCACTAGCATCACACATAATTTCAAAGGGTAAACTCCAATCAGGTGGCTGAACAACAGGTGCAGAGACTAATGCTTTCTTAAGTATTTCAAATGCTTCTACACAATCATCATCAAAGACAAATGGTATATCTTTTTGTAATAAATTAGTCAGAGGCCGAGAAATTTTTGAGACGTCCTTAATGAACCTCCTATAAAATCCGGCGAGACCGAGGAAACTTCTTATACCTTTGATGTCCTTGGGACATGGCATCTGATGCGGAGCATCCCACGATCATCCCCATGGACTTACAACCATCTCATCAAGAGCCAAGAGGACCCATGACACGAGCTAGAGCTAGAGCTCTCGAGAACGAGGTGACCTCTTTCCTTATTGATATCACATATGATCCTCTCGAGACATGGCTACTACCTAAGTCCGATATGCTATGCATGATTAGGTGTCAAGGGGAACCTCCCGAGGACGCACGTGAAGATGGACAAGCCACCAAGTCCGCGGATGAAGAGAACCATCGGAGAAGGCCGAGAGCACCTTCCAGGCCCCGGACATCCGGCCATGGCCCCGGACATCCGGCCCCTGGAGCTTCTACCTCAACAGGATCCAATCTGGCCAAGTCTCCAGGGCCCGGACATCCGGCGTCCAAGCCCGGACATCCGGCCCCCAGCCCGGATATCCAGGCCTCACCGAAATCCGCGCCCTTTCCCGATTCGGCTGAAACGGTCGCCCCAGCCCGGACATCCGGGCTGAGAGCCCGGACATCCGGCGCCTCACGAAGGCCCGGACATCCGGCCCGACGCCCGGACGTCCGGCCTCCCCTGCCTGCGCGCAGTGTCTCAGGGCCTTGTCCCTTGTACCCCTTCGCCCGAGACTAGATATACTTGTTCCCTTTCCTCTTTCTAGGGTTAGCATTGGATTAGCTCATATTCTTGTGTGAGAGCCTTTGCTCATCCACTTGGCTACTTCTCCTCGGAGATCAGGACCTCTAGAGAAAGATCCCCAAGCGGATTCAAGACCCCCTTCTAGGGTGGACCCCCTCAAGGCCTCCTCACGGAGAAGAACGGCTACCGATTGTATCGTCCTTTGTTGATCTTGAATCTTGTGCCACTCTATGTGATCGGTGATCTAGCACTTGTGTGATTGATCCCTTGTCGGTTTAGTGATTTCTCTCTCGTTTCCTCCGTGTCTCCCTCTTGTTCTTCCGCGTGTTCTTCGTGATTCCCCGTAGGATCCGCTCCAACGTGAAAGATCATCCACGTAGGGTTCCACCCTACATCAGCATCTTTTCAATAGCATCAACCTTAGCTTTATCAACTTCAATACCTCTTTCGGAAACTTTATGCCCCAAGACAATTCCTTCATTAACCATAAAGTGGCACTTTTCCCAATTCAATACAAGATTAGTTTCTTCACATCTCTGCAAAACTCGATCAAGATTGCTCAAGCAATCATCAAAAGTCGTCCATGAAAACCTCACAAATCTTTTCACAAAAGTCAGAGAATATAGCCATCATGCATCTTTGAAAGGTAGCAGGTGCATTATATAAACCAAAAGGCATACGTCTATAAGCAAAAGTACCAAAAGGGCATGTAAAAGTAGTCTTTGATTGATCTTTAGCCGACATAGGTATTTGGGAGAAACCAGAATAACCATCTAGAAAACAATAATGTGTATGTTTGCATAATCTTTCTAGCATTTTATCAATAAAAGGTAAGGGGTAATGATCTTTCTTAGTAGCCTTATTTAATTTGCGGAAATAAATTACCATCCTATAACCTGTAATAATTCTTTGTGGAATTAATTCATCTTTATCATTACGAACAACAGTAATACCTCCCTTCTTAGGGACACAATGGACAGGACTTACCCACTGACTATCAGCGACGGGATAAATTATACCTGCCTCTGATACGTCTCTGTCGTATCTCTAATTTTTGATTGTTCCATGCCAATATTATTCACTTTCATATACTTTTTGGCAACTTTTTATATTATTTTTGGGACTAACATATTGATCCGATTGCCCAGTGCAGGTTCACATGCATTGCATGTTTTTGTTTCGTAGAAACCCAATATCAAACGGAGTCCAAACGGGATAAAAACGGACGGAGATTTTTTTTGGAATATTTATGATTTTTGGGAAGTAAAATCAACGCGAAACGGTGTCCGAGGTGGTCATGAGGTAGGGGGCGCGCCCCTGGCCCTCGTGGTCCACCCGTAAGGCGGTTGAAGCTCTTCTTCTGGCGCAAGAAAGATAATTTTATGAGAAAGATCTGGGCGAAAGATTCACCCCAATCGGAGTTATGGATCTCTGGATATTTAAGAAATGGTGAAGGGGTAGAATCAGAGAACGCAGAAACAGAGAGATAGATCCAATCTCGGAGGGGCTCTCGCCTCTCCCAAGCCATGGGAGCCAAGGACCAGAGGGTAAACCCTTCTCCCATCTAGGGAGGAGGTCAAGGAAGAAGAAGAAGAAGGGGGCTCTCTCCCCCTTGCTTCCGGTGGCGCCGGAACGCCGCCGGGGGCCATCATCATCACCGCGATCTTCACCAACACCGCCGTCATCTTCACCAACATCTCCATCACCTTCCCCCATCTATATCCAGCGGTCCACTCTCCCGCATCCCGTTCTACCCTCTACTTGAACATGGTGCTTTATGCTTCATATTATTTCCCAATGATGTGTTGCCATCCTATGATGTCTGAGTAGATTTTCGTTGTCCTATCGGTGATTGATGAATTGCTATGATTGGTTTGAGTTGCATGTTTTATTATTGGTGCTGTCCTATGGTGCCCTCCGTGTCGCGCAAGCGTGAGGGATCCCCGATGTAGGGTGTTGCAATGCGTTCATGATTCACTTATAGTGGGTTGCGTGAGTGACTGAAACACAAACCTGAGTAAGGGGATTGTTGCGTATGGGATAAAAGGGGACTTGATACTTTAATGCTATGGTTGGGTTTTACCTTAATGAATCTTTAGTAGTTGCGGATGCTTGCTAGAGTTCCAATCATAAGTGCATATGATCCAAGTAGAGAAAGTATGTTAGCTAATGCCTCTCCCTCAAATAGAATTGCAATAGTGATTACCGGTCTAGTAACATAGTCAGTTGCCTAGGGACAATTCCACAACTCCTACCACCACTTTTCCACACTCGCTATATTTACTTTGTTGCTTCTTTATCTTAACAGCCCCTAGTTTATATTTACGTGTTCTTTACTTTCTTGCAAGCTTACCCGAAAACACCTACAAAGTACTTCTAGTTTCATACTTGTTCTAGGTAAAGCGAATGTTAAGCGTGCTTAGAGTCGTATCAGTGGCCGATAGGACTTGAGAGAGTATTTGTTCGACCTTTAGCTCCTCGTTGGGTTCGACACTCTTACTTATCGAAAGAGGCTACAACTATCCCCTATACTTGTGGGTTATCAAGACCTTTTTCTGGCGCCGTTGCTGGGGAGTCATAGCGTGGGGTGAATGTTCTCGTGTGTGCTTGTTTGCTTTATCACTAAGTAATTTTTATTTGCTGTCCTTAGTTTTTTTCTATCTTTAGTCATGGGTAGGAAACGCAAAATACCAAAAAAATTAGTTGTACCTACTGAACCAATGGTTGAAGAACCACTCAAAATCTATCACACTGCTGAAGCTTATTACTTGGATCATCTTCGATCCATATGTGCTCAGGTCTTTGAAACCCCAACTAGCTTAGTTGAGGGAAAATCTTTAGATGAGCATGCTTGTTATGTGCGACACCGTATATCTGAAAAAGGGAAACTATTATGGGGTCAAATTCAACGTTTACAATGCTATCCTTGGAATTTATGTTGGGAATATGATTTTACTTGTTGTTCTGAAAGCCCTAAAAAACACCTTCCCTACCAATGTGAGTTTATTGATAATGGAATCTTATCTTCTTATGCTAAGGGTGTTTATAGTTACTATGATGTTCAACAAATTGAAGAATTTGTTGCTTTTAAGGGTGCTTTTGAAATTGCTATGTTGATTGCAAAGTATGATGCTACTCTTTACAAATCTGAAAATTTTGCCATACTTGAATATTGTTATTATAATTATGCTTCTAATGCCTATGTTAAAAAATTTATTAAGAAAGTCTCCGCTGTCCAAGAAGAGACTAATATTTTGCAGGAAGCTATGGAAGAAGAAATTGATGAAACTGTGAGCTCATTGGATGAAAAAGATGATGAGGAGAGCGAAGAACAAAAGGAGGAGGAGCGGATTAGCTACCCGTGCCCACCTTCTAATGAGAGTAACCCTCCAACTCATACATTATTTAATTCCCCTTCGTGCTTACCGAAGGATGGTTGCTATGATGATTGCCATGATGATTGCTATGATGATTGTTATGATCCCGTTGATTCTCTTGAAATATCCCTTTTTGATGATGCTTGCTATGCTTGTGGCCAAGATGCCAATATGAATTATGCTTATGGAGATGAACTTGCTATAGTTCCTTATGTTAAACATGAAATTGTTGCTATTGCACCCATGCATGATAGTCCTATTATCTTTTTGAATTCTCAAAACTACACTATATCGGAGAAGTTTATGTTTATTAAGGATTATATTGATGGGTTGCCTTTTACCATTGCACATGATGATTTTGATGAATGTAATATGCATGTGCTTGCTTCTCCTACTTGCAATTATTATGATAGAGGAACTCTATCTCCGCCTCTTTATGTTTCTCATACTATGAAATTGCAAGAAACTGCTTATACTATGCATTGGCCTTTACTATGTGTGCATCAATTGTTCTTTTATGACATGCCGATGCATAGGAAGGAGTTAGACTTCTTTGTTGCATGATATATGTTACTTTCTGCTCACTACTAAATTACAAATCTTTGTTAATTAAAATTGGCTTTGATATACCTTGGGATCCGGGTGGATTCATTACTTGAGCACTAAATGCCTAGCTTAATGGCTTTAAAGAAAGCGCTGCCAGGGAGACAACCCGTAAGTTTTAGAGGGTCATTTATTTCTGTTGAGTGCTTTCATATAGTTTAAAAACAAATAAAAAATAAAGAGGGGAACCTAAAAACTTTTCAAAAAGGATAGTGAAAGTAAGAAAGACAAGCATTGTTGAAGTGGGAGAGGTCCTTGAACTTTGTTCATGCTCACGGAAACTTTGTGAATCTTGATTACAGAAACTTTTCATAAAAAATAATTATCCCCTTGTACAATTCCATTGTATTATAAAAATAATGTGCTAAGGTTTGCCTTTAGGATGTTTACAATGCTTGTTGGTTTGTACGGTGCAGGACAGAAACTTTGGCTGTAGTGCGCAATTTTACATTTTTAACTGGAACATCAATTGGTTCTGATTCCTTTTGCACTGTATTTCTATAAAACTTTTTTATTTTTCCTAATTTTGGTAGAATTTTTGGAGTAATAGAAGTATGGTGGATGTTCAGATTGCTACAGACTGTTCTGTTTTTGACAGATTCTGTTTTTGATGCATAGTTTGCTTGTTTTGATGAATCTATCAATTTATATCAGTGGATTAAGCCATGGAAAAGTTATATTACAGTAGAAAAATTGCAAAAACAAAATAAGAGTTGGTTTGTTACAGTACTTAGAGTGGTGATTTGCTTTATTATACTAACGGATCTTACCGAGTTTTCTGTTGAGGTTTTGTGTGGATGTGGTGTCTAATCGAGGATGTTTCGATGTGAGAAGAAGGAAGAGAGGCAAGAGCTCAAGCTTGGGGATGCCCGAGGCACCCCAAGTAAATATTCAAGGAGACTCAAGCGTCTAAGCTTGGGGATGCTGGGGAGACATCCCCTCTTTCTTTAACAAGTATCGGTATGTTTTCGAATTCGTTTCATTCGTGCATTATGTGCAAGTCTTGGAGCGTCTTTCGCGTTTAGGTTTTTATTTTTATTTTACGCACCATGCTGGTATGACATAGTCCTTGGTTGATTTTTAGAATGCTCATTGCACTTCACTTAAATCTTTTGAGTATGGCTTTATAGAATGCTTCATGTGCTTCACTTATATCATTTGAAGTTTGGATTGCCTGTTTCTCTTTACATAGAAAACCGCCATTTGTAGAATGCTCTTTTGCTTCACCTATATTTGTTAGAGCATGGGCATATCTTTTGTAGAAATAATTATACTCTCTTGCTTCACTTATATCTTTTTAGAGAGATGACAGGAATTGGTCATTCACATGGTTAGTCATAAAATCCTACATAAACTTGTAGATCGCTGAATATGATATGTTTGATTCCTTGCAATGGTTTTGCGATATAAAGATGGTGATATTAGAGTCATGCTAGTGGGTGGTTGTGGATTGTAGAGACACTTGTGTTGAGGTTTGCAAGTCCCGTAGCATGCACGTATGGTAAACTGCTAGTGACAAATTTGAAGCATCGGGTGTTTCTTTGATTGTCTTCCTTATGAGTGGCGGTCGGGGACGGCGATGGTCTTTTCCTACCAATCTATCCCCCTAGGGGCATGCGTAGTAGTACTTTGCTTCGAGGGCTAATAAACTTTCGCAATAAGTATATGAGTTCTTTATGACTAATGTGAGTCCATGGATTATACGCACTCTCACCCTTCCATCATTGCTAGCCTCTTGATGCCGTGCATTGCCCTTTCTCACCTTGAGAGTTGGTGCAAACTTCGTCGGTGCATCCAAACCCGTGATACGATACGCTCTATCACACATAAGCCTCATTATATCTTCCTCAAAACAGCCACCATACCTACCTATTATGGCATTTCCATAGCCATTCCGAGATATATTGCCATGCAACTTCCATCATCATCATATTCATGACTTGAGCATTCATTGTTATATTGCTTTGCATGATCGTAAGATAGCTAGCATGATGTTTTCATGGCTTGTCCGTTTTTTGATGTCATTGCTACGCTAGATCATTGCACATCCCGGTACACCGCCAGAAGCATTCATATAGAGTCATATCTTTGTTCTAGTATCGAGTTGTAATGTTGAGTTGTATGTAAATAAAAGTGTGATGATCATCATTATAGAGCATTGCCCCCAAAAAAAGGAAAGGCCAAAGAAGCCTAAATAAAAAAAGGGGTCCACAGAAGCTCACCAAAAAAAGAGAGAGAAAAGGGGCAATGTTACACTCTCTTTTTCCACACTTGTGCTTCAAAGTAGCACCATGTTCTTCATGTAGTGAGTCCCATATCTTGTGCTTCAAAGTAGCACCATGTTCTTCAGATAGATTGTCTCCTATGTTGTCACTTTCATATACTAGTGGGAATTTTCATTATAGAACTTGGCTTGTATATTCCAACGATGGGCTTCCTCAAATGCCCTAGGTCTTCATGAGCAAGAAAGTTGGATGCACACCCACTTAGTTTATTTTGTTGAGCTTTCATACACTTATAGCTCTTAGTGCATCCGTTGCATGTCAATCCCTACTCCTCGCAATGACATCAATTGATGGGCATCTCCATAGCCCGTTGATTAGCAGCGTCGATATGAGACCTTCTCCTTTTTTGTTTTCTCCACATAACCTCCATCATTATATTTTATTCCACCTATAGTGCTATATCCATGGCTTGCACTCATGTATTGCGTGTGGGTTGAAAAAGCTGAAGCGCGTTAAAAAGTATGAACCAATTTCTCGGCTTGTCATCGGGGTTGTGCATGTCGGGGGCATTTTGTGTGACGAAAATGAAGCATGGCCAAACTGTATGATTTTGTTGGGATAAGCTTGCTTTGGCCTTGTTGTTTTGAAAAGACATGATTGCTTTATTGGTACGCTCGAAGTATTATTGTTTTATGTCAAATGATAGACTATTGCTTTGAATCACTCGTGTCTTAATATTCATGCCATGATTAGACATATGATCAAGATTATGCTAGGTAGCATTCCACATCAAAATTATTCTTTTTTATCATTTACCTACTCGAGGACGAGCAGGAATTAAGCTTGGGGATGCTGGTACGTCTCCGTCGTATCTATAATTTTTGATTGTTCCATGCCAATATTATTCACTTTCATATACTTTTTGGCAACTTTTTATATTATTTTTGGGACTAACATATTGATCCAGTGCCCAATGCCAGTTCCTGTCTGTTGCATGTTTTTTGTTTCACAGAAACCCAATATCAAACGGAGTCCAAACGGGATAAAAATGGACGGAGATTTTTTTTGGAATATTTATGATTTTTGGGAAGTAAAATCAACGCGAAATGGTGTCCGAGTTGGTCACGAGGTAGGGGGGCGCGCCCTACCCCCCAGGCACGCCCCTGGCCCTCGTGGTCCACCCGTAAGGCGGTTGATGCTCTTCTTCTGTCACAAGAAAGATAATTTTATGAGAAAGATCTAGGAAAAATATTCACCCCAATCGGAGTTATGGATCTCCGGATATTTAAGAAACGGTGAAGGGGTAGAATCAGAGAACGCAGAAACAGAGAGATATATCCAATCTCGGAGGGGCTCTCGCCCCTCCCAAGCCATGGGAGCCAAGGACCAGAGGGGAAACCCTTCTCCCATCTAGCGAGGAGGTCAAGGAAGAATAAGAAGAAGGGGGCTCTCCCCCCCTTGCTTCCGGTGGCGCCGGAACGCCGCCGGGGGCCATCATCATCACCGCGATTTTCACCAACACCGCCGTCATCTTCACCAACATCTCCATCACCTTCCCCCATCTATATCCAGCGGTCCACTCTCCCGCATCCCGTTGTACCCTCTACTTGAACATGGTGCTTTATGCTTCATATTATTTCCCAATGATGTGTTGCCATCCTATGATGTCTGAGTAGATTTTTGTTGTCCTATCGGTGATTGATGAATTGCTATGATTGGTTTGAGTTGCATGTTTTATTATTGGTGCTGTCCTATGGTGCCCTCCGTGTCGCACAAGCGTGAGGGATCCCCGCCGTAGGGTGTTGCAATGCGTTCATGATTCGCTTATAGTGGGTTGCGTGAGTGACTGAAACACAAACCCGAGTAAGGGGATTGTTGCGTATGGGATAAAAGGGGACTTCATACTTTAATGCTATGGTTAGGTTTTACCTTAATGAATCTTTAGTAGTTGCGGATGCTTGCTAGAGTTCCAATCATAAGTGCATATGATCCAAGTAGAGAAAGTATGTTAGCTTATGCCTCTCCCTCAAATAGAATTGCAATAGTGATTGCCGGTCTAGTAACATAGTCAGTTGCCTAGGGACAATTCCACAACTCCTACCACCACTTTTCCACACTCGCTATATTTAGTTTGTTGCTTCTTTATCTTAACAGCCCCTAGTTTATATTTACGTGTTCTTTACTTTCTTGCAAGCTTACCCGAAAACACCTACAAAGTACTTCTAGTTTCATACCTGTTCTAGGTAAAGCGAACGTTAAGCGTGCGTAGAGTCGTATCAGTGGCCGATAGGACTTGAGAGAGTATTTGTTCTACCTTTAGCTCCTCGTTGGGTTCGACACTCTTACTTATCGAAAGAGGCTACAACTATCCCCTATACTTGTGGGTTATCAGCCTCCAGAAGCTTAAGTATTTCTTTTCTTACCACTTCTTTCATCTTAGGATGCAGACGTCGTTGAGGATCACGAACTGGTTTAGCATCCGCTTCCAAATTTATTTCGTGTTGACGTAGAGTGGGACTAATGCCCTTAAGATCATCAGCACGGTGCTTCTTCAGAGTTTTCAATAATCTTTCTTCTTCATGCTCTGAAAGGTTAGCATTAATAATAACAGGATATATCTTCTTTTCATCAAGATAAGCATATTTAATATTATTAGGCAACGACTTAAGCTCAAACACGGGATCACCGTTGGGTGGAGGGGGATCCCCAAGGATTTCAACAGGCAAATTGTGTTGCAGAATAGGTTCCTGTTTAAAGAATACTTCATCTATTACCCTTCTTTCATTCATAAACATATCATTTTCATGGTCTAGCAAATAATGTTCTAAAGGATCACTAGGAGGTACAACAATAGAAGCAAGACCAATAATTTCATTCTTACTAGGCAATTCTTCTTCACGATGTTGTTTACTAAATTTAGAGAAGTTAAACTCATGAATCATATCACCCAAACCAGTAGTAACAACATTCTTATTGCAATCTATCTGTGCATTAACAGTATTCAAGAAGGGTCTTCCAAATATAATGGGAAAAAGCTATCTTGTGTGGAACCAAGAACAAGAAAATCAGCAGGATATTTAGTTTTCCCACACAAGACTTCAACATCTCTAACAATTCCCATTGCTGATATAGTATCTCTATTGGCAAGTTTAATTATAACATCAATACCTTCCAACTCAGTAGGTGCAATTTCGTGCTTAATTTCTTCGTATAAAGTTTGAGGTATAACACTAGCACTAGCACCCATATCACATAAGCCATGATAACAATAATGATCTCCTATTTTAACAGAAATAACAGGCACGCCTACCACAGGTCTATGTTTATCTTTGGCACAATGTTTAGCAATTCTAGCAGTTTCACTGCAGAACTGAATAACATGCCCATCAATATTATCAGCCAAGAGATCTTTAACAATAGCAACACTAGGTTCAACTTTAACTTGCTCCGGAAGTGTATAAGTTCTAATATTGCTTTTACGAACCACAGTTGAAGCTTTAGCATGATCCTTTATTCTAACAGGGAAAGTTGGTTTCTCAACATAAGAAGTAGGAACAATAGGATCATTATAAGTGACAGTCTTTCTGTAACATCCCAAATTTTCAATTTGGAATGTTATACATAGAGCATCATTGCATATCATATTTTTTTCATTGCATTTTTGCCCGATCCTAGAAATTCTACACAACTCAAGGACCCACGGGGAGAGTTGGGGATTTTCGTTATTTTCATATTAGAGTTTTCTCAAATTTTGAAAAGAGGATCATTTGATTTTATTTATTTTATCTTCAATTATTTCTACTATCAAAATATGAGAGAGGGAATAAAATGACTTTCCCAAAATAAAGAAATAATGAAGATTTAATAACAAAATCTAATAAGATTTTATTTTGGAGTTTTTCACCTTTTTATTTGAATTTAGGAAAAATGCGTGTTTTTCAAAATTGCATTTAGGCCCCAAATAAGTGTTCATTAAATCCGGCTTGATTTTAGAAGCCGGGGAAAATTTATTTCGGGATTTTTGGAGTCCGTTTAGTACTTCTTTTTATTTTTTTTCTGCGCGTAATTATTTAAAAAAAACGCGCACCGCCTTACCGGGCCGTACCCGAGCGGGACTCCGCTCGGGGGCGCCTTTATAAGAGGAGCCGCCCGAGCACCCCGGCCCGCCCCCGAGCCAAACCCTAGCCCGCGCCCCGCCGCCAGAGGTTCGCCGCCGCCTTGTTTTCCGTGCCGCTTTTTTTATAAAAACCGAGCGGTTTTTTCGGTTTTTTTTTCATTTTTTTACTTATTTTTTTATTTTTTATTTATTTTTCTGATCGCGATTCCAGATCCGATTTTCGTTTTAGTATAACTTTTCGCTCGTTTATCGGAATCAGGCGATTCAAGCGCCTGGAGTTTCGTCTCGAAACCCTCTTTCCGAATAATCTACTTAAACAAGTTTTTTGCTTGTGTAAAATTTGACTTCGATCCAGATTAGTAAAACGAAGCTGTTTTCTTCCGCCGTTTGACTTTCGTTGCTTCGTTTGAATTGATTCTTTTTGCAAACCGGAGTTCTTAAGTTGAATTATCTGGTTAGATCTATTCGAGTTTTACCTGTGCATTAGATGAGTACTTATTATATGCTTGTTTGTTTGTCTGCGATAGAATACCGGAGTCGCCGCTTTGTTACTTGAGTCTATAGGTTTCGCGGATCATCAGCAAGGCAAGTAACACTTTGATCATACCTCTTCTCATACCAAGTTTTTATGCATTAGATCTATCCTCAAACATTGCATGATTAGGATCTAATTAAATTGTTGGTTTTGGGAAGTAGATGAGGTAGTACCTATTACCTGTTTTATTATCAAACCCTTGGGAGTTACTTCTACGTTTGCTTATTATGCTATGCTAGCTAGTAGATGTGGATTGGGTGAGTGTATCCATGACAGATGTGAGATTGTTATTTAATGGTTTATTTAAGGTGGCAACTTAAACACACATCTGGGTGGATTGAGGCACCTGGTTTCTATCAGGACTTGCTGTATTTCTTGGACCGCCACCTGTGGCTCAAAGGGATCATGAGATTATTCAAACTAGAAACTTCCGTGTGCAGCCACAAGCCATTATGGGCTCTGGCATAGTTGATTAAGTTGTGCGAACTCTTACGGGTAGACTAGCAGATGTAGGGGAAAGTAGGTGTACCGGTCTACCCACACGTAAGGTGCTAGTGCTTCTGAAATACTATGTCTCGGTCATCCGTCTCTCAAACACCATGTAGTGCGAGAAACCAAACAGAGGCGATCGAGTCTTGTGGGGAAAAGTGCGCAAACCTCTGCAGAGTGTATAAACTAATCATGGTTAGCCGTGTCCCCGGTTATGGACATCTTGAGTATCTAGTACTTGGATATCATGTGAATCTCATCATGTTACTTCTAAATTGAGATTGTTGGGTTTGTTAATGAGTACTTTTAATTGGGACTGAGGATGCTGTCAACCACTCTCAATGTTTCACAACCACCATGATAGTTAAATAAATTTATTCCTTTGCATAGGGAAAAATTGGCTTTATGCAAAACTGTAACCATAGAGCTTTCCACCAGCCAAATATGCATGTAGTATAGGCTATTCATTCCATTATCTCTCTATGTGTTACATTGCCAGCATATTCCATGTGCTGACCCGTTTTCGGGCTGCAACGTTTCATGTTGCAGACTTTTCAGACGACGAGTAAGGTGCATAGGTCGTGGTTCTATACTCAATGATGCCGTTGGAGTTGATGGACTCGCTTATTCTTCCAAGCCTTCCATTTATTATCGTTATTAGATGGCCTTAAGCCATATTTATTTTATTAAGTTCTCTCTTGAGACATTTGATTGTAATAAGTGTGTGATTGCTACTCTGTTATAAATCCTTCGAGTAATGTGTGGTGTCAGCATTACTGATCCAGGGATGACACTGAGCACAGAGATCGGACTGTTTGAGGTCTGGTCGCTACAAAGATGGTATCAGAGCACACGCTGACTGTAGGACACGACCATTAAGCTAAAGCCCTAGATCACTACTCTCTCTTCTCATTTCTGACTCCTCATCTTTTCTACTCTTTTAGGATGACGGAAGCAAGGATCAATTTCACCCAGCCGGATGAGGATACACCCTTTGGACGACACCTGAAGGAAGTCACTAATTACCTTAACATAGGATTACCAAGCTTCACCGGGACCTACAATTCCACTTTACCGAAGAAGAGCGCTGGAAGATTCAAGCTCAAGTTCCCGGAAGGACGTTTGCGCCAATCACGGAGCCCATAGAGTGTGTTTTCTATGCACCAACCTGGAGTCTGGGAAAGAGCATGGCAGCTCACATAACCATGGGACGCATTGGATAAGTTTATAAAGAAGACCTCAAGGATGCTATCTACCAGATTTGCGGACGCCGAGATGAACAATGGGAGATAGTTGGCACTAAGAAGGACCGATCCATTGCAGCTTTTATCCAGGAGTTAAACCAGCACATTCGACGCCAGAGAACCGGATGTCAAAGCAGACATGATGGAGTTGAAGACGGCAAAAGCCAAGATTATTGAACTAGAAGGAGAACTGAAGGCCACTCGCAAGGACTACATGGAGGAGATTGTAGCTCTAGTGGGACAAAACGGCGATCTTAAGGAGAAGATTGAAGAACTCATGGGAAATTCAGCACCCGGAGGAGAAGATGAAGATAGCACCTGTCTAAAGAACTACATCATCATCGACGACACCGATTCCGATCCTAGTGAAGATGATTACGAAGATGAAGCTGGAGCAGATATCATGGAGTCTTCATCGGAGCACCTTTTCTAGTTGACCACCATAACAGTAGTAGATTACCCCCATGTTTTATTAGTTTCAGTTTCAGCACTTTGTAACGATAGATAGACCGTTGTATGCCCTTGTTTGAATTGATTGGAGTGATATTGTGTGATTTGTCTCATGTGCATATGGGTAGTGTTTCTCTCTAGACCTCATTCTTTTCTAAATTCTCGTCTTTTCTTAAAACCCTCAGATGCCTTCGAGACACGACCCCGGATTTGTTTTCCCGCCAGAGATCACTCAGTTGATTCAGCAGCAGAATGCCTTGATTCAAACATTGGTACAAAACCAAGGCAACAACAACAACAACAACAACAACAACAACAACAACAACAACAACAACAACAACAACAACAACAACAACCCACCGCCACCACCACCTGTTGACCATCTGATCCGTTTCTTAAGGCTGAATCCGCCGGTGTTTTCCAGTAGCACCGAGCCGATTGTTGCAGATGATTGGCTCCGTAAGATAGGGAGGGAGTTGACCACTGCAGGATGTACAGATGGAGAAAGGGTGAAATTTGCCGCACATCAGCTTGAAGGACCCGCAGCAGCATGGTGGGAGAATTTTACAGCCACTTACCCAGTAGACACTGTCACATGGGATCAGTTTCAGCAAGCTTTCCGTACTGCCCATGTTTCAGCAGGAGCTATGGCCATGAAGAAGCGTGAGTTTCGCAACTTGTGCCAAGGAGGACGGACAGTTGGCCAGTATGTGGATGATTTTAGCAAGTTAGCACGTTATGCCGGATAGCGTTGCTACGGACGCAGCCTAAGCGGAGAAGTTTCTAGAAGGACTGAATGATGAGCTGAGCATGCGGTTGATGGTAGCCACCTTCAATAACTACCAGGAGTTAGTAGATCGTGCTCTCATGATTGAAGGGAAAGCAGCAGATTGAAAATCGCAAGAGGAACTATGGACGGGGAAGAATATTTGGAGCTCAGTGAAACTTCGCTTTACCCGAAGCCGGGAGGACAATTTCAGCATACCCATGGAGGAGGTAGCTCGCACAACCATAATGGCACCACGAATGGGAGCAGGGAATGGAGGAAGCAATGGACAAAACCACACCAACCCGTCAACACCATCCAAGGTAGACTGAGCCACATCACTTGATTTAAGTCTTTGCAAGGCTGGGCATTATGCAAGCGATTGTCGAGAAGGCGAGAATGGAATTGGCAATGGAAGCTCGGAAAGAAGCCGAATCCTTTCAACAAAGGACAAGTGAACCACGTTACCGTGGAGGAGGTTGAAGCTCAGCCAGATGCAGTAATAGGTAAGTTTTTGGTTAAGTCATTTACTGCAGTTGTTCTTTTTGATACTGGTGCATCACATTCATACATATCAAGGGGATTTGCGGATAAGTTTAGCCTACCCACTAAAACTCTTAAGACACCCATGCTAGTAAGCTCACCGGGAGTGGAGTATATGGCCAGTCAAGGATGCTTTCAAGTGCCATTAAGTATAGGGAGGCATGTTTTCCCAACGGATCTAATCATATTGGAATCCCAAGGTTTGGATGTAATTCTTGGTATGGATTGGCTGTCGATGTATGGAGGAAACATCGATTGCGCCAGTAAGACAATTTTGCTTACCACCCCAGAAGGAAGGAGAATCAAGTATGTATCACGGCATGAGCCGAGGAGAGCACATGTAAATTCCTTATAAGGAGTTGTGCAGGAAGAAGTACCGATGGTAAGGGATTACGGACGTGTTTAGGAAGAGTTGCTGAGCATGCCACCGGATAGGGACATTGAGTTTCTGATTGAACTATTGCCAGGCACTGGGCCGATATCTAAGAGACCATATAGGATGCCAGCCCAAGATTTGGAGGAAATTAAGAAGCAGATTAAGGAGTTACTGGATAAAGGTTTTATTCGCCCAAGTTCTTCGCCTTGGGGATCACCAGCACTTCTAGTGGAGAAGAAGGATGGATCATTAGGAATGGTTGTTGATTATCGAGGATTGAATGAAGTGATCATTAAGAACAAGTACCCCCTGCCGATGATCAATGACTTGTTTGACCAGTTGCAAGGAGCTAAGGTGTTTTCCAAGATCGATTTGCGATCAGGGTACCATCAGATGAAGATTCGAGAGCAGGATATACCTAAAACGGCTTTTACCACCAGGTACGGGCTGTATGAGTACACCATTATGTCATTTGGTCTGACTAACGCACCTGCCTATTTTATGAACATGATGAACAAAGTGTTTATGGAGTTTTTGGATAAGTTCGTCGTGGTGTTCATAGATGATATTTTGGTTTACTCGGAGAATGAAGAGGAACATAAGGAGCATTTGCGTTTGGTACTCGAAAAGCTCAGAGAACATCAGTTGTATGCCAAGTTCAGCAAGTGTGAGTTTTGGTTGAAGGAAGTTGGGTTTCTTGGACATGTTATATCCGGAGAAGGTATAGCAGTAGACCCCACTAAAGTTGTCACTGTAACAAACTGGGAAGTGCCAACAACGGTTGGAGAGATCTGGAGTTTCCTTGGACTCGCGGGATACTACCGGAGATTCATTGAGAATTTCTCAAGGATTGCGAAGCCTATGACAGAATTATTGAAGAAGGATACCAAGTTCATTTGGATCGAGGAGTGTGAAGCTAGTTTCCAAGAGTTGAAGAAACGTTTGGTTACCTCACCAGTGTTAATTCTGCCAGATCAGACCAAGGATTACGAGGTATATTGCGACGCTTCACGTCGAGGACTTGGAGCAGTGCTTATGCAGGAGGGGAAAGTTGTTTCGTATGCTTCACGACAACTTAAGCCTCATGAGCTAAATTATGCTACGCATGATTTGGAGTTAGCAGCCGTAGTGCATGCGTTGAAGACATGGAGACATTTCCTCATTGGAAATCATTGTGAGGTGTATACGGATCAAAAGAGTTTGAAGTACATCTTCACGCAGAAGGAGCTGAATCTCAGGCAAAGGAGATGGTTGGAGCTCATCAAAGATTATGATATGAGATTGCAGTATCACCCCGGAAAGGCTAACGTTGTAGCAGACGCGTTGAGCCGTAAGAGTCACGTCAACACACTAATGACGGTAGAAATACCAAAGGAGTTAGCCGAGGATCTTCAAGAGCTATGTTTGGAAATAGTTCCGAGAGGCTATGTAGCAGCATTGGAGATTCAGTCAACTTGATGGACAAGATCAGGGAAGCTCAGAAGACTGACAAAGAGATTGCCTCCATAAAGGAGAAAATGAGCGAAGGAAAGGCTAAAGGATTTCGTGAGCATGAGCACGATACCCTATGGTTTGAGGGTCGTGTTTATGTGCCCAATGACCCGGAGATCAAGAAGTTGATTTTGCAAGAGGCACATGTTTCACCATATTTGATTCACCCAGGAAATAACAAGATGTATTTGGATTTGAAGAATACTTTCTGGTGGACCGGAATGAAGAAGGATATTGCAGAGTACGTCGCAGTTTGTGATGTATGTCAGAGGGTGAAGGCGAGAACATCGAAGCCAGGATTGTTACAGAAATTGCCTATACCCGAACGGAAGTGGGATAAACTAGGTATGGATATCATCACGGGATTGCCCAGGACTCGTTCAGGCTACGACTCGATTTGGGTTATAGTCGATCATTTGATGAAGGTAGCTCATTTCATTCCAAAGAAAGACTACCTACAAAGAAGTGCCAAATTGGCTAAGATATACATGACCAGGATTGTATGCTTGCATGGAGTTCCAAGGAGTATCAGACGTATAGAGGAACCCAATTCACCTCAAAGTTCAAAGCGATTGCACGAAACTTTGGGAACTGGGCTAGAGTTTAGCATGCCTTTTCATCCATGCACGGATGGACAAACCGAGAGAGTCAACCAGATTTTGGAGGATATGCTTAGAGCTTGTGCTTTGGATTATGGATCAAGTTGGGATGATAACTTGCCATATGCGGAGTTTTCTTACAACAACAGTTACCAAACCAGTCTGAAGATGGCACCCTTCGAAGCCTTATACGGAAGGAGGTGCAGGACCCCGTTATTGTGGGATGAAGTTGGAGATCGCCAGTTGTTTGGACCGGATTAGATTAAGGAGTCTAAACGGAAAGTAAAGTTAATTCGTGATAGGCTCAAGGTAGCCCAGTCAAGACAGAAAAGTTATGCTGATTCAAAACGCAAGGAGACAGAATACAAAGTCGGAGACAGAGTTTATCTTCGAGTATCGCCGCTTCGAGGATTTAAGCGTTTTGGAGTAAGGGAAAGTTAGCACCTCGATTTGTAGGACCTTATCGTGTTTTGGAGCGCATGGGAGAAGTTGCGTACAAGTTGGAATTACCCGAAGGATTGTCAGGAGTCCATGATGTGTTTCATGTTTCTCAGTTGAAGAAGTGTCACGCAGAGATGGCTGATATACCATTAAGAGATACCGTGCCACTGGAAGCGATTCAGTTGAATGAGGATTTGACCTACGAGGAGAAACCAGTTAGGATTTTGGAGTATGCCAGCAGAGTCACCCGCAGCAAGGTCATTAAGTTTTGCAAAGTTCAGTGGAGCCACCACACTGAGGATGAAGCCACCTGGGAGCGAGAGGAGGATTTGCTTAAAGACCACCCTCACCTATTTTCTAGCCAACCCGAATCTCGATAGCGAGATTCATCTTAAGGGGGTAGGTTTGCAACATCCGAAATTTTCAATTTGGAATGTTATACATAGAGCATCATTGCATATCATATTTTTTTCATTGCATTTTTGCCCGATCCTAGAAATTCTACACAACTCAAGGACCCACGGGGAGAGTTGGGAATTTTCGTTATTTTCATATTTGAGTTTTCTCAAATTTTGAAAATAGGATCATTTGATTTTATTTATTTTATCTTCAATTATTTCTACTATCAAAATATGAGAGAGGGAATAAAATGACTTTCCCAAAATAAAGAAATAATGAAGATTTAATAATAAATTCTAATAAGATTATATTTTGGAGTTTTTCGCCTTTTTATTTGAATTTAGGAAAAATGCGTGTTTTTCAAAATTGCATTTAGGCCCCAAATAAATGTTCATTAAATCCGGCTTGATTTTAGACGCCGGGGAAATTTATTTCGGGATTTTTGGAGTCCGTTTAGTACTTCTTTTTATTTTTTTCTGCACGTAATTACTTAAAAAAACGCGCACCGCCTTACCGGGCCGTACCCGAGCGGGACTCCGCTCGGGCGCTTTTATAAATGAGCCGCCTCGAGCGCCTGCCCGCCTCGAGCCAAACCCTAGCTCTGGCCCCGCCGGAGCCGCCACGAGCCGAGGCCGCCTGAGGTTCGCCACTGCTTTCCAAGCCTGTTTTTTTTTATAAAAACCTAGCGGTTTTTTCCGGTTTATTATTATTATTTTTTACTTATTTTCTTATTTTTATTTTTTTATTTTATTTTATTTTTTTCTTTTTCGGTTTAGGCTAATTAACGAACGTCTGTTCGTTAACCCGTTCGTCGTTTTTCTTTTTTCTTGGATTTAATCCGCGATTTTTCTGATCGCGATTCCAGATCCGATTTTCATTTTAGTATAACTTTTTGCTCTTTTATCAGAATCAGGCGATTCAAGCGCACGGAGTTTAAATCTCGAAACCCTCTTTCGAATAATCTACTTAAACAAGTTTTTGCTTCTGTAAAATTTGACTTAGATCCAGATTAGTAAAACGAAGTTGTTTTCTTCCGCCGTTTGACTTTCGTTGCTTCGTTTGAATTGATTCTTTTTGCAAACCGGAGTTCTTAAGTTGAATTATCTGGTTAGATCTATTCGAGTTTTACCTGTGCATTAGATGAGTACTTATTGTATGCTTGTTTGTTTGTCTGCGATAGAATACCCGGAGTGCGCTACGGTTACTTCGAAGTCTCTAGGTTTCCGGATCATCAAAGAACGCAAGTAACACTTTGATCATACCTCTTTTCATACCCAGTTTTTATGCATTAGATCTATCCTCAAACATTGCATGATTAGGATCTAATTAAATTGTGGGTTTTGGGAAGTAGATGAGGTAGTACCTATTACCTGTTTTATTATCAAACCCTCTACGTTTGCTTATTATGCTATGCTATGCTAGTTGACGTGGATTGGGTGAGTGTATCCATGACAGATGTGAGATTGTTATTTAATGGTTTATTTAAGGTGGCAATTTAAACACACATCTGGGTGGATTGAGGCACCTGGTTTCTATCAAGACTTGCTCGTATTTCTTCGGACCGCCACCTGTGCTCAAAGGGATCA
Organism: Aegilops bicornis; assembly: GCA_021605145.1. Lineage (NCBI taxonomy): Eukaryota > Viridiplantae > Streptophyta > Magnoliopsida > Poales > Poaceae > Aegilops > Aegilops bicornis. The sequence goes on along the minus strand of CM038670.1, from coordinate 68,723,679 downwards.
TGAGATTATTCAAACTAGAAACTTCCGTGTGCAGCCACAAGCCATTATGGGCTCTGGCATAGTTGATTAAGTTGTGCGAACTCTTACGGGTAGACTAGCAGATGTAGGGGAAAGTAGGTGTGCCGGTCTACCCACACGTAAGGTGCTAGTGCTTCTGAAAGACTATGTCTCGGTCATCCGTCTCTCAAACACCATGTAGTGCGAGAAACCAAACGGAGGCGATCGAGTCTTATGGGCAAAAGTGCGCAAACCTCTGCAGAGTGTATAAACTAATCATGGTTAGCCGTGTCCCCGGTTATGGACATCTTGAGTATCTAGTACTTGGATATCATGTGAATCTCATCATGTTACTTCTAAATTAAGATTGTTGGGTTTGTTAATGAGTACTTTTAATTGGGATTGAGGATGTCATCAACCATTCTCAATGTTTCACAACCACCATGATAGTTAAATAAATTTATTCCTTTGAAGTAGGGAAAAATTGGCTTTATGCAAAACTGTAACCATAGAGCTTTCCACCAGCCAAATATGCATGTAGTATAGGCTATTCATTCCATTATCTCTCTATGTGTTACATTGCCAGCATATTCCATGTGCTGACCCGTTTTCGGGCTGCAACGTTTCATGTTGCAGACTTTTTAGATGACGAGTAAGGTGCATAGGTCGTGGTTCTATACTCAGTGATGTCGTTGGATATGATGGACTCGCTTATTCTTCCAAGCCTTTCGCTGTTATCGTTATTAGATGGCCTTAAGCCATATTTATTTTATTAAGTTCTCTCTTGAGACATTCGATTGTAATAAGTGTGTGATTGCTACTATGTTATAAATCCTTCGAGTACTGTGTGGTGTCAGCATTACTGATCCAGGGATGACACTGAGCATAGAGATCAAACTGTTTGAGGTCTGGTCGCTACACTTTTCTTCAACTTTAATAGGTGCAGCTACTTTTACTTCTATGGGAGGATGATATTTAAACCACTTCTCCTTAGGGAGATCAACATAAGTAGCAAAAGATTCGCAGAAAGAGGCTACTATCTCAGAGTCAAGTCCATATTTAGTGCTAAACTTACGGAAAATATCGGTATCCATAAAAGATTTAACACAATCAAACGTAAGTGTCATACCTGACTCCTTACCTTCGTCGAGATCCCAATCTTCAGAGTTGCGTTTAATTCTAACCAATAAATCCCATTTAAATCCAATAGTCTTCATCATAAAAGATCCAGCACAAGAAGTATCGAGCATGGTGCGATTGTTTTCAGAAAGCCGAGCATAAATTTTTTGAATAATTGTTTCTCTTGGAAGCTCATGATTGGGGCATGAATATAACATTAATTTAAGCCTCCCCCAAGATTGAGCGATGCTTTCTCCTTCGCGAGGCCAGAAATTATATATATAATTGCGATCATGATGAACAAGATGCATAGGGTAATATTTTTGATGAAATTCCATTTTCAATCTTCTATAGTTCCTTGATCTCATATCATCACATAGCCTATACCATGTCAATGTGTCTCCCTTCAAAGATAAAGGGAAGACCTTCTTCTTAGCAACATCATCGGGTATACTTGCGAGCTTAAATAATACACAAACTTCATCCACATATATTAAGTGCTCATCAGGATGCTTTGTTCCATCTCCTGTAAAAGGATTAGCTAGCAGTTTTTCCATCATACCCGAAGGAAATTCAAAAGGAATTTCATTATCAATAGGTTCAGTAGGTTGAGGAGCAACTCTTTGCTCTACTGGTCGGGGTGAAGATACCCTAACAAGCCCTCTCGAGGATTACTTTCCATAGTAACAAGTGATGAAATTTCAGCACACTATATAAATTTTTCCTTACCAAATTCCACCTACCAAAGGCGCTTCACTCCCGGCAACGGCGCTTAGAAAAGAGTCTTGATGACCCACAAGTATAGGGGATCTATCGTAGTCCTTTCGATAAGTAAGAGTGTCGAGGAAGCGAAGGAAATGACAAGCGGTTTTCAAAGAAGGTATTCTCTGCAAGTACTGAAATAAGTGGTAACAGATAGTTTTCTGATAAGATAAATTGTAACGAGCAACAAGTAACAAAAGTAAATAAAGTGCAGCAAGGTGGCCCAATCCTTTTGTAGCAAAGGACAAGCCTGGACAAACTCTTATAATAGCAAAAGCGCTCTCGAGGACACATGGGAATATCGTCAAGCTAGTTTTCATCACACTCATATGATTCGCGTTCGGTACTTTGATAATTTGATATGTGGGTGGACCGGTGCTTGGGTGCTGTTCTTACTTGAACAAGCATCCCACTTATGATTAACCTCTATTGCAAGCATCCGCAACTACAACAAAAGTATTAAGGTAAACCTAACCATAGCATGAAACATATGGATCCAAATCAGCCCCTTACGAAGCAACACATAAACTAGGGTTTAAGCTTCTGTCACTCTAGCAACCCATCATCTACTTATTACTTTCAAATTCCTTCCTCTAGGACCAAATAATGGTAAAGTGTTATGTAGTCGACGTTCACATAACACCACTAGAGGCTAGACAACATACATCTCATCAAAATATCGAACGAATACCAAATTCACATGACTACTAATAGCAAGACTTCTCCCTTGTCCTTAGGAACAAACGTAACTACTCACAAAGCATATTCATGTTCATAATTAGAGGGGTAATAATATGCATATAGGATTTGAACATATGATCTTCCACCAAATAAACCAACTAGCATCAACTACAAGGAGTAATTAACACTACTAGCAACCTACTAGTACCAATCCCGGACTTGGAGACAAGAATTGGATACAGGAGATGAACTAGGGTTTTGAGATGAGATGGTGCTGGTGAAGATGTTGATGGAGATTGCCCTCTCCCGATGAGAGGAGCGTTGGTGATGATGATGGCGATGATTTTCCCTCCCGGAGGGAAGTGTCCCCGGCAGAACAGCTCTGCCGGAGCCCTAGATTGGTTCCGCCAAGGTTCCGCCTCGTGGCGGCAGAGTTCCGTCCCAAAAGGTTGCTTCTTTATTTTTTCTCAACGAAAGACTTCATATAGCAGAAGATGGTCATAGGAGAGCCACCAGGGGGCCCACGAGGTAGGGGGGCACGCCCTAGGGGGGGGGGGCGCCCCCCACCCTCGTGAGCAGGGTGTGGGCCCCCTGGCCTTCATCTTTGGCAAGGATTTTTCATTATTTATTATATGATATTCCGTGGAGTTTCAGGACTTTTGGGGTTGTGCAGAATAGGTCTCTAATATTTGCTCCTTTTCCAGCCCAGAATTCCAGCTGCCGGCATTCTCCCTCCTTATGTAAACCTTATAAAATAAGAGAGAATAGCTATAAGTATTGTGACATAATGTGAAGTAACAGCCCATAATGCAATAAATATCGATATAAAAGCATGATACAAAATGGATGTATCATCAAGTAACATGACCTCCAGAACAGGATTACCGTATCACTCTGGTGCGGACCTTACTCTGGCTGACCTACGAGGCTCGGTAGTAACTTGATCTGAAGTTTCATGATCATCATCATTAACTTCCTCACTAATTGGTGTAGGAGTCACGAGAACAGATTTCTGCAATGAAGTACTTTCCAATAAGGGAGCAGGTACAGTTACCTCATCAAGTTCTACTTTCCTCCCACTCACTTCTTTCGAGAGAAACTCCTTCTCTAGAAAGGATCCATTCTTAGCAACGAATATCTTGCCTTTCGGATCTGTGATAGAAAGTGTACCCAACAGTTTCCTTTGGGTATTCTATGAAGACGCACTTGTCCGATTTGGGTTCGAGCTTATCAGGTTGAAGTGTTTTCACATAAGCATCGCAGCCCCAAACTTTAAGAAACTACAACTTTGTTTTCTTGCCAAACCACAGTTAATAAGGCGTCGTAACAATGGATTTTGATGGTGTCCTATTTAAAGAGAATGCAGTTGTATCTAATGCATAACCCCAAAATGATTGTGGTAAATCGGTAAGATATATCATAGATCGCACCATATCCAATAAAGTGCGGTTACGACGTTCGGATACACCATTAAGCTGTGGTGTTCCATGTGGCGTGAGCTGTGAAACTATTCCACGTTGTTTTTAAATGAAGTCCAAACTCGTAACTCAAAGATTCTCCTCTACGATCAGATTGTAAAAACTTTACTTTCTTGTTACGATGATTCTCCACTTCACTCTGAAATTGTTTGAACTTTTCAAATGTTTCAGACTTGTGCTTCATTAAGTAGATATACTCATATCTGCTCAAATCATCTATGAAGGTCAGAAAATAACGATACCCGCCATGAGCATCAACACTCATTGGACCGCATACATTGGTGTGTATTATTTCCAACAAGTCAGTAGCTCGTTCCGTTGTTCCGGAGAACGGAGTTTTAGTCATCTTGCCCAAAATGCACGGTTCGCAAGCATCAAATGATTCATAACCAAGTGATACCAAAAGTCCATCTTTATGGAGTTTATTCATGTGCTTTATACCGATATGACGCAAACGGCGGCGCCACAAATAAGTTGCACTATCATTATTAACTTTGCATCTTTTGGCTTCAATATTATGAATATGTGTATCACTACGATCGAGATTCAACAAACCATTTTATTGGGTGTAAGACCATAGAAGGTTTTTATTCCTGTAAACAGAACAACAATTATTCTCTAACTTAAACGAATAACCATATTGCAATAAACATGATCAAATCATATTCATGCTCAACGCAAACACCAAATAACATTTATTTAGGTTCAACACTAATCCCGAAAGTATAGGGAGTGTGCGATGATGATCATATCAATCTTGGAACTTCTTCCAACACACATCGTCACTTCACCACTAACTAGTTTCTGTTCACTCTGCAACTCCCGTTTCGAGATACTACTTTTAGCAACTAAACTAGTATCAAATACCGAGGGGTTGCTATAAACACTAGTAAAGTACACAACAATAACATGTATATCAAATGTAGCTTTGTTCACTTTGCCATCCTACTTATCCACCAAATACTTGGGGCAGTTCCGCTTTTAGTGACCAGTCCCTTTGCAGTAGAAGCACTAAGTTTCAGGCTTAGGTCCAGACTTGGGCTTTTTCACTTGAGCAGCAACTTGCTTGCCATTATTCTTGAAGTTCCCCTTTCTCCCCTTTGCCCCTTTACTTGAAACTAGTGGTCTTGTTAACAATCAACACTTGATGCTCTTTCTTGATTTCTACCTTCGGTGATTTCAGTATCGCGAAGAGCTCGGGAATTATTTTCGTCATCCCTTGCATATTATAGTTCATCACGAAGTTCTAGTAACTTCGAGATAGTGACTAGAGAACTTTGTCAATTACTATCTTATCTGGAAGATTAACTCCCAGTTGATTCAAGCAATTGTAGTACCCAGACAATCTGAGCACATGCTCACTGGTTGAGCTATTCTCCTGCATCTTGTAGGCAAAGTACTATCAGAGGTCTCATACCTCTCAACACGGGCATGAGTATGAAATACCAATTTCAACTCTTGGAACATCTTATATTCTCTATGGCATTCAAAACATTTTTGAAGTCCCGATGCTAAGCCGTAAAGCATGGTGCACTAAACTATCAAATAGTCATCATACCGAGTGACGGTGTCCTGGACTAGGGGGTACTCACCACGTCATCTCCCGATCTGTTAGATTGGGCCGAGGACCCCCATGGCCGTATACTCATGGGCCAGTTCGGACAGTTGCCGCATACAAGAAAGATTCCACAAGACTTGGCGATCAAGACAAGGACTCCTCCCCACCGGCGTATTCGGCTAGGACTCTTGTTATCCTAGGCCTCTGGTGCATTATATAAACTGAAGCCAGGGTAGTCCATAGAGGATACATAACAACAATCATACCATAGGCTACCTTATAGGGGTTAGCCTCTACGATCTCGTGGTAGATCAACTCTTGTAATACTCATATCATCAAGATCAATCAAGCAGGAAGTAGGGTATTACCTCCATCGAGAGGGCCCGAACCTGGGTAAACATCGTGTCCCCCGCCTCCTGTTACCATCCGCCTTAGACGCATAGTTCAGGACCCCCTACCCGAGATCCGCCGGTTTTGACACCGACATTGGTGCTTTCATTGAGAGTTCTTTTGTGTGCTCGGAAAAAGGATCGATGGCTCGCCTGCAGATCAACTGCGACTTCGGCATCTTCGTCACCAGCTTGACTGGTCACCTTGGTTCGACCAAGGAATGCGCCCTACCTCCGATCGTCATGTTCAAATGAGGGCCTTCATCAACATCAGCTCCGATTTCTATCAAGATCATGGAGGAATCATCCGGGGAGCCTGGGGGCTCAACGTCAACATTGCCCTCGGGCGACCGTGCTGTTTTTTTGGACAGCGAACTTGTGTCCGCCGCCACCGCCTCCTCAAGTGTCATTTTAACGATTGCTTGGGTGTAATTGTACGGAATTGAGTCTACAACAATCCTGGAAAATTTCATCGAGTTCCGATGGAGGAATCTATGGCAATCCGCGATAAACCGGAGCCCTGTCAAATCCAGACGGGAATCTGGACGAGTTTAGGGCGTGGTCTCCAAAGCCCAGCTCAGAAGTCCTTTGGAAGATCCAACCATTCATCTGCTGCGGAATTCCCATATCTACCACCCCTCAAAATTTCAGCTCGATCCGACCGTCCAAACTCCGGGAACCTTCCGATTAGTGCATCACTTTTCGGATCTGTTTTTCTGGCAAACGAATCCGACCCGAGTTCGTCTTTTTTATGAACGGGATTTCAGACATCCTTTTTGAAGGAAGTTTTGTATGGGGTATTGTGTTCTGTTCCCGAACACATCCCACTAACTTTAAAATCTTTTGAACATGATCTTCAACATCATGTTGGTGTCAAACTAGTCCGACGATATTGCTCCACGGCTGCTGACCTGCGCTAGACATGTCGTCACTTTGTTGAGCCGAGCTCAACTTATTCGGATCATCATCTCGACAAGCCGAACAAGAGTTCGGCATCGCAAAGGATAAATCGTCGCCAACATCGCCGCCCCACGGATTACACGGAGCAGGCACACCGGCATCACCGCACGGTCACTTCATCAAGCCGGCATTGACCACGTCACGACCGGCATCGGCAGGGCCGCACTGTTGCTCCTTCAAGCCGGTGTCCATGACGCCGACCTACTTCGACTCATTGGCTGACATCGAGGCTTCGACATCTCGGCTGGACCGGGGGCTTTGCCATCTCTTCATCAACCTACTCCGGAGACTTCGGCGTCACTAGCCGACCAACTTCGTCACGTTAGCTGGACGGAGGGATTCGCCTCGTCAAGCCAACCTTTGCCAGCATCGCCATGCCGTCGCTTTATCACCCATCAAGCAATGGGTGTGCGGATTGAGTCGGAGTCACCTTTCTTTGGATTGCTACAACAAATAAACCAGGTGCTACTAATTCTAGTATTTTTTGCTTGTTTGGGTTTATTTTTCCCAAGGAATTATTGCTCTGGTTTGTCCATCATCTGTACACAGGTCGATCAAATGATGGCCGCATTAACGACGGCCGCATGGTGGTTCGGTCACGTTCTGCACATAGTCCGGCGCACGCCGCATCCGGGACTCGGACCGACCTGTGAATTCAGGCTTTGCCATGCCTTTACCGCATCACGCCGACGCCCTGCATCGACATTCACTTCGGCGCGCAGGCCATATTTTCTTTTATTCCTCACATTTCATAAATTATTTATTTTGCAACGATTTTTTTAAATTATTATTATTACTATTATCTCCGGTTTGCACTATTTTTTGTGCACAGGAAAATGATCCGGGTTGGGCAGTATCGTCAACTCGGCGTACTGACATACCACGTCACCTCTACGGGGGGCTTCGTCAACACTTCATTACCCCATGCCAGGGACTACGGCATCACTCTGCCGGCTTGCATTGACCGTGCTATGTCACCACTTCGGAGTGTCGAGCTCTTTGCTCCGCCACCTCGGGACCGGCTTGGGGGGTGGAACCTTGTCCCGCATCAAGCTCGGACCGCGTAATCAATACCGAACACACTAACCAGCTAAGCTGCCTTCATGCTCAAAGTTTTAAATTCTTAACGTGTGTTCGGTTCGACCAAGCATTATACTTTTTTGGAAAAAAGTTGCTTGTAAAAAAATTTCCTTGTCCAAACTTTGTTTGTGACGCACAAATTCAAATACCCCATTTACTTGGGGGCTTCCTTTATGAAGCTTTTCCTCTTGCATATGATTATACTTGTACGGCTTCGTTCCTTGTTCGTGTATTACGCCACCATATGCACTGACTTAAGCGATTTGCAAGCTGGGTTGCCTCGCTCCTGTGTTTACCCCTACGTTCCCGATTGTTTGGCTAGGGAGTAAAGGGAGCACCTCTGCGATTGTCACGATCGGGTCACCCGAGCCGGACCTCAGACTGGGTGAAGTCGAAAGCTAGCGCTCTTATTGTTTTCAATTATGGTCGGCACACAACGGAACTCATGAGTACAAAAAATCTATTGCACAAGTCTCATAGTAACAATGAGCACCGAAGAAAGGTATCGGTGGGGTACTATTTTCTTTGAAGATGCTTCTTACACTTCGCCAAGAATATAGCATAAGTTCCCCGAGCGCCGCTTTGTCTGTTCTGACCTTATGGCCTGATTGCCTGGTTATTGGAAACACCGTCGATATTCTCAACAGGTGGAGTACATAACACTTTTCGGTCCTTGACCGAAGAGGGATAAGCCGACGGTCGGTTAAGACGCGTTTAAAGTTCGGGTGAACATATATATGATATAAGTACTTCGGTACATACAATCATTCTTTTACCCAAGTCACTTGGGGGCTCTTAAGTTTATTTGAGCCGTTTTATGATAAGTGTTTTTCTTCTTAGTCGTTGCAAAGTTTTTATTATTGTCGTTATTATTTATCATTCCTTTTTTCGACAGAAGTATGTGGTCACTAGCTGAGGAGCCTAACTTCTCTCTCAAAACATCTAGAGTTTAGTTTGCTAAACTGGCCTAATGATAAGTACTCCTCCTTCGGGATAGGAGGTTGAAGCCGTAGGCTGACCCGCTTGAAGTCTTGAGATAGGATGTGTCATGTTAAAGCACGGCAGAAGCACTTTTTTTAAAGTCCAATTTTCGGATTGGCACCGAACACTTGATCTAGTTCGGACATTAAACTTTTGAATAAGTTTTTTGGCTTTTCGAGCCTGTGGAACTTTTAAACTATTTGTGCGTTTCCAACATTAGTCTCGCAGTGCAACGCCGGACACCTTTAGGGATTCGGCAAAAATGTTCTCCAATGTTGCTATATATGCCTCGGTTTCAAATTATGTCTTCGGTCAATAGTTGGGTTGCCCGGCTCCTGTGCTTGCCTCATATGTTCGGCTTTGTTCGGCTAGGTGTGCAAAGGGAGAACCACTGCGATTGTGCTTCCAGCTCGCATGGTCAAGCACCTCAGTGGAGAAAGCTGAAAACTGACTGTCACAATAGACGTAAACTGGTCAGCGATCCGATGACTATGTAAAATGACGGGCCGTTCATAACATTGGCCGAAGTGTTTACGTCTTGACCTCGGATGTCGCTGAACACTAACCAGGGGCTCATAGTTAGCTCCCCTAGTTTAAAGCTCCTATGACTAAGCGAAAGTTTTAAAGCCCGCATATCTGATTGCCTCGTTTCCGCTAACACAACCGCCTTCGGGCACCGAGACGTCGGCTAAGGGTTGCTTTGTTATTGCGGAAACACCCTGCGTAGTATCTACCAAGGGGTAGAGGCCGACGATGGGCCACTTTCAACCGATGAACGGTCGCAATGGAGTCAAAATAATGATGTAAAGTACTTGGATACATAGAATCATTACAATCTGTGATTTTACTCTGGATATCGATCCTTAATTCGGCCACCCGTGCCCATATTAAGGCTCGGGGGCTACTGGGCTTTGCACTCATTATTTAAAAATATTAAAGGGGCACATCGATCCCCTGATCTGGTGTTGCCACCCGACCAGTGTCTCGAGGGCTACTGCATTGCCTATTCAATGCAGAAAATTCAAAGGGCTCAGTGTTCGGCTTGATCGAACTATGGGAAAGCGCGTCTTCGGACAACGATAAGTACCATCTGGACCTATCTGGCATCAAGCTATATATCACGACGACTTCTCTCGACCCCCTCTCAGGGGCCCGTTCGCCGATCACTATTATCTCTAATATATTACACTGCGTTTTTATTCCTATGTATGCTGCCGAGCTAGGAGTTGATCCTCAGGCCGATTTCGCGCATCGACCTGAGTCTCAGGGGCTACTGGGAACAGCGGTTTTATGCTTTCCTTCAGGTGCATCTCGGGTTTTAGATTGATAAACACCTTAAGGGCTACTGGATATACATCGGCAGAGAATAAACTGCACCAGTTAAAAATATTCACCAAAAATCAGCCCGCGGTCGGGGTGGTGCACCACCTTGGAAGCAGTTCGTTATAAAGCTTGGGCGCTAGCGGCTAGCTCCATAGAGGGCATTTCAGCATTAAGCTCGGCTAAACTCCTTCAACTTTTTTGGACCAAGATGATCTATGACTTCTTGGATATAGTCTGGCGTTGGAGCTTGGACACAGTCGAGCTTTGGAGCTCGGATAAATTTCGGCGTTGGAGCTCAGAAGCAGTCCGACATTGGTGCTCGGCTGCAAAAGATACCTTGAATGCAGTCCGACGTTAGAGCTCGGACGCAAGAGGACATTACCTCTCGGGAACAACTTCAAACCCGAGGTGTGGCATAAAAATAACAAGGCATTGATAAAGGCCGGAAACTTAAAGGGGCTCCTCGGATACCCGACGTGTAAACTCTTCGAATTCACTTTGGCGATCCTCAAGATCGAAGATGAGAAGATTTGTTGAACCAGTTTTCCAGAGTGACGACCGAAGATGAAGAATAGTTCGGAAGAATCGAGGAGCGTCCCTAAATTTGAAGACCGGTTCAGGGGGCTACTGACGGTGTCCTGGACTAGGGGGTACTCACCATGTCATCTCCCAATCTGTTAGATTGGGCCGAGGACCCCCATGGTCGTATACTCATGGGCTAGTTCGGACAGTTTCCGCATACAAGGAAGATTCCACAAGACTTGGCGATCAAGACAAGGACTCCTCCCCACCGGCGTATTTGGCTAGGACTCTTGTTATCCTAGGCCTTGATACGTCCATTTTGCATCATGCTTTTATGTCAATATTAATTGCATTATGGGCTGTTATTTCACATTATGTCACAATACTTATGGCTATTCTCTCTTATTTTACAAGGTTTACATGAAGAGGGAGAATGCCGACAGCTGGAATTCAGGGCTGGAAAAGGAGCAAATATTGAAGGACTATTCTGTGCAACTTCAAAAGGCCTGAAACCCCACGGAATACCTTAAAATAAATAAAGAAAAATCATCGCCAAAGATGAAGGCAAGGGGGCCCACACCCTGCTCACGAGGGTGGGGGGCGCGCCCCCTACCTCGTGGGCCCCCTGGTGGCTCTCCGACGTCCATCTTCTCCCATATGAAATCTTTCGATGAGAAAAAAATAGAGGAGAACCTTTCGGGACGAGACTCACGCCACGAGGCGGAACCTTGGCGGAACCAATCTAGGGCTCCGCAGAGCTGTTCGCCGGGAACACTTCCCCTCGGAGGGAAAATCATCACCATCGTCATCACCAACGCTCCTCTCATCGGGAGAGGGCAATCTCCATCAACATCTTCACCAGCACCATCTCATCTCCAAACCCTAGTTCATCTCTTGTATCCAGTTCTTGTCTCCAAGTCCGGGATTGGTGCTAGTAGGTTGCTAGTAGTGTTGATTACTCCTTGTAGTTGATGCTAGTTGGTTTATTTGGTGGAATATCATATGTTCAGATCCTTTATGCACATTATTACCCCTCTGATTATGAACATGAATATGCTTTGTGAGTAGTTACGTTTGTTCCTGAGGACAAGGGAGAAGTCTTGCTATTAATAGTCATGTGAATTTGCTATTAGATTCGATATTTTGATAAGATGTATGTTGTCTAACCTCTAGTGGTGTTATGTGAACGTCGACTACATAACACTTCACCATTATTTGGGCCTAGAGGAAGGCATTGGGAAGTAATAAGTAGATGATGGGTTGCTAGAGTGACAGAAGCTTTAACCCTAGTTTATGTGTTGCTTCGTAAGGGGCTGATTTGGATCCATATGTCTCATGCTATGGTTAGGTTTACCTTAATACTTTTGTTGTACTTGCGGATGCTTGCAATAGAGGTTAACCATAAGTGGGATTCTTGTGCAAGTAAGGGCAGTACCCAAGCACTGGTCCACCCACACATCAAATTATCAAAGTACCGAACGTGAATCATATGAGCGTGATGAAAACTAGCTTGACGATATTCCCATGTGTCCTCGGGAGCGCTTTTCCTATTATAAGAGTTTGTCCAGGCTTGTCCTTTGCTACAAAAAGGATTGGGCCACCTTGCTGCAATTTATTTACTTTTGTTACTTGTTGCTCGTTACCATTTATCTTATCACAAAAATATCTGTTACCACTTATTTCAGTACTTGCAGAGAATACCTTGCTGAAAACCGCTTATCATTTCCTTCTGCTCCTCGTTGGGTTCGACACTCTTACTTATCGAAAGGACTACGATAGATCCCCTATACTTGTGGGTCATGAAGACTCTTTTCTGTCGCTGTTGTCGGGGAGTGAAGCGCCTTTGGTAGGTGGAATTTGGTAAGGAAAAATTTATTTAGTGTGCTGAAATTTTCTGTCACTTGTTACTATGGAAAGTAATTGTGCGAGGGGCTTGTTCGGGTATCTTCACCTCATTCAAGAGAGCAAAGAGTTGCTCCTAAACCTACTCAACCTACTGAACCTATTGAAAATGAAACTTCTTTTGAGATTCCTTCGGGTATGATGGAAAAACTGCTAGCTAACACTTTTGCAGGAGATGGAACAAAGCATCCTGACGAACATCTACGCTTTGTGGATGATATTTGTAGACTATTTAAGCGTGCACGTATACCCGATGATGTTGTTAAGAGGAAGGCTTTCCCTTTATCTTTGGAGGGAGACGCATTGACATGGTATAGGCTATGTGATGATACGAGATCATGGAACTATAGAAGATTGAAATTGGAATTTCATCAAAAGTATTACCCTATGTATCTTGTTCATCGTGATCGCAATTATATATATAAATTTTTGCCTCGTGAAGGAGAAAGCATCGCTCAAGCTTGGGGGAGGCTTAAATCAATGTTATATTCATGCCCCGATCATGAGCTCTCAAAATTGACAATTCTCCAGATTTTTTATGCTCGGCTTTCTGATAGCAATCGCACCATGCTCGATACTTCTTGTGCTGGCTCCTTTATGATGAAGTCTATTGAATTTGGATGGAATTTATTGGATAGAATTAAACGCAACTCTGAAGATTGGGACCTTGACGAAGGTAAGGAGTCAGGTATGACACCTAAGTTTGATTGTGTTAAATCTTTTATGGATACCGATATTTTCCGTAAGTGTAGCACTAAATATGGACTTGACTCTGAGATAGTAGCTTCTTTCTGTGAATCTTTTGCTACTTATGTTGATCTCCCTAAGGAGAAGTGGTTTAAATATCATCCTCCCATGGAAGTGAAAGTAGATGCACCTATTAAAGTTGAAGAAAAGATTGTCACTTATAATGATCCTATTGTTCCTACTTCTTATGTTGAGAAACCACCCTTCCCTGTTAGAATGAATGATCATGCTAAAGCTTCAACTGTTGTTCGTAAAAGCAATACTAGGCTTATACACCTCCCGAGCAAGTCAAAGTAGAACCCAATATTGCTATTGTTAAAGATCTTTTGTCTGATAATATTGATGGGCATGTTATTCAATTCTCTGGTGAAACTGCTAGAATTGCTAAACCCTTTGATAGAGATAAACATAGACATGTGGTAGGCGTGCCCGTTATTTCTGTTAAAATTGGAGATCATTGTTATCATGGCTTATGTGATATGGGTGCTAGTGCTAGTGTTATACCCATTAGCTTATACAAAGAAATTACGCATGAGATTGCACCTGCTGAGTTAGAGGAAATTGATGTCACAATTAAACTTGCCAATAGAGATACTATTTCACCTATGGGAATTGTTAGAGATGTTGAAGTCTTGTGTGGGAAAACCAAATATCCCGCTGATTTTCTTGTTCTTGGATCTCCACAAGATAGCTTTTGTCCCATTATATTTGGTAGACCCTTCTTACGTCATCGTTAATGCTAAGATAGAACGAAAAAGAATGTTGTTACTATTGGCTTGGATGGTATGGTTCATGAGTTTAATTTCTCTAAATTTAGTAAACAACATCTTGAAGAAGAATTGCCTAGTAAGGATGAAATTATTGGTCTTGCTTCTATTGCTGTACCTCCTAGTGGTCCTTTAGAACACTATTTGCTAGACCATGAAAATGATATGTTCATGAATGAAAGAAGGGAAATACATGAAGTATTCTATAAAGAGGAACCTATTCTGCAACACAATTTGCCTGTTGAAATCCTAGGGGATCCTCCTCCACCCAAGGGTGATCCCGTATTTGAGCTTAAACCATTGCCTGACAATCTTAAATATGCTTACCTTGATGAAAAGAAAATATATCCTGTCATTATTAGTGCTAACCTTTCAGAGCATGAAGAAGAAAGATTATTGAAAACTCTGAAGAAGCACCGTGCCGCTATTGGATATACTCTGGATGATCTTAAGGGCATCACCCCACTCTGTGTCAACATAAAATAAATTTGGAAGTCGATGCCAAACCAGTTCGGGATCCTCAACGATGTTTGAATCCTAAAATGAAAGAAGTGGTAAGAAAGGAAATACTCAAGCTTACGGAGGCGGTATAATTTATCCCGCTGTCGATAGTCGATTGGGTAAGTCCTGTCCATTGTGTCCCTAAGAAGGGAGGTATTACTGTTGTCCCTAATGATAAAGATGAATTGATTCCGCAAAGAATTATCACAGGTTATAGGATGGTAATTGATTTCCGCAAATTAAATAAGGCTACTAAGAAAGATCATTACCCCTTACCTTTTATTGATCAAATGCTAGAAAGATTATGCAAACATACACATTATTGCTTTCTAGATGGTTATTCTGGTTTTTCTCAAATACCTGTGTCGGCTAAGGATCAATCAAAGACTACTTTTACATGCCCTTTTGGTACTTTTTCTTATAGACGTATGCCTTTTGGTTTATGTAATGCACCGGCTACCTTTCAAAGATGCATGATGGCTATTTTCTCTGACTTTTGCGAGAAAATTTGTGAGGTCTTCATGGATGACTTTTCTGTCTATGGTTCCTATTTTGATGATTTCTTGAGCAATCTTGCTCGAGTTTTGCAAAGATGTGAAGAAACTAATCTTGTCTTGAGTTGGGAAAAGTGCCACTTTATGGTGAATGAAGGTATTGTCTTGGGGCACAAGGTTTCTTAAAGAGCTATCGAAGTTGATAAAGCCAAGGTTGATTCTATTGAAAAGATGTCATGTCCCAAGGACATCAAAGATATAAGAAGTTTCCTTGGTCACGCCGGATTTTATAGGAGGTTCATTAAGGACTTCTTAAAAATATCTCGGCCTCTGACTAATTTATTACAAAAAGATCTACCATTTGTCTTTGATGATGATTGTGTAGAGGTATTTGAAATACTTAAGAAAGCATTAGTGTCTGCACCTGTTGTTCAGCCACCTGATTGGAATTTACCCTTTGAAATTATGTGTGATGCTAGCGATTATGCTGTAGGTGCTGTTCTAGGGCAAAGAGTTGATAAGAAATTGAATGTTATCCATTATGCTAGTAAGACTCTAGACAATGCTCAAAGAAATTATGCTACTACCGAAAAGGAACTTTTAGCGGTTGTATTTGCTTGTGATAAATTCAGACCCTATATTGTTGATTCCAAAGTTACTATTCACACTGATCATGCTGCTATTAAATATCTTATGGAAAAGAAAGATGCAAAACCTAGACTCATTAGATGGGTTCTCCTGCTCCAAGAATTTGATTTACATATTGTAGATAGAAAAGGAGCTGAGAACCTCGTTGCAGAGAACTTGTCTAGGCTAGAGAATGTTCTTGATGACCCACTACCTATTGATGATAGTTTTCCTGATGAACAATTAAATGTCATAAGTACTTCTGCACTCCGTGGTACGCTGATTACGCTAATTATATTGTTGCTAAATTTATACCACCTAGCTTCACATACCAACAAAAGAAAAAGTTTTTCTATGACTTGCGACATTACTTTTGGGATGACCCACATCTTTATAAAGAAGGAGTAGATGGTGTTATTAGGCGTTGTGTACACGAGCATGAACATGAACAGATCTCACGCAAGTGTCACTCCAAGGCTTATGGAGGACACCACGCTGGAGATAGAAGCGCACATAAGGTATTGCAATCCGGTTTTTATTGGCCTACTCTCTTCAAGGATGCCCGTAAGTTTGTTTTGTCTTGTGATGAATGTCAAAGAATTGGTAATATTAGTAGACGTCAAGAAATGCCTATGAATTATTCACTTGTTATTGAACCATTTGATGTTTGGGTCTTTGATTATATGGGACCTTTTCCTGCCTCTTATGGATACACACATATTTTAGTTGTTGTTGATTACGTTACTAAGTGGGTAGAAGCTATTCCAACTAGTAGTGCTGATCATAACACTTCTATTAAAATGCTTAAGGAAGTTATTTTTCCGAGGTTTGGAGTCCCTAGATATTTAATGATTGATGGTGGTTCACACTTTATTCATGGTGCTTTCCGTAAGATGCTTGCAAAATATGATGTTAATCATAGAATTGCATCTCCATATCACCCGCGGTCTAGTGGTCAAGTAGAATTGAGCAATAGAGAGCTCAAATTAATCTTGCAAAAGACTGTCAATAGATCTAGGAAGAATTGGTCCAAGAAATTGAATGACCATTATGGGCCTATAGAACTGCGTACAAAAATCCTATGGGTATGTCTCCGTATAAAATGGTTTATGGAAAAGCATGTCACTTACCTCTCGAACTAGAACATAAGGCATATTGGGCTATTAAAGAGCTCAGCTATGATTTTAAACTTGCCGGTGAGAAGAGGATATTTGATATTAGCTCACTTGATGAATGGAGAACCCAAGCTTATGAAAATGCCAAGTTGTTTAAAGAAAAAGTTAAAAGGTGGCATGGCAAAAGGATACAAAAGCGTGAGTTCAATGTAGATGATTATGTATTCCTATACAACTCTAGTTTAAGATTTTTTGCGGGAAAACTTCTCTCCAAATGGGAAGGTCCCTACGTTGTCGAGGAAGTCTATCGTTCCGGTGCCATAAAAATTAACAACTTCGAAGGCACAAATCCGAAGGTGGTAAACGGTCAACGGATCAAACATTATATCTCAGGTAATCCTATAAATGTTGAAACTAATATATTGAAACCGTAAACCCGGAGGAGTACATAAGGGACACCTTCCAGAATGTTCCAGAGCCCGAAAAGGAATAGGTATGTGGTACGGTAAGTAAACCGACTCCAAAACAATTTTTAAGGCAATATTTCTCTGTTTTGGAATATTTAGAAAAATAGAAAAATAAGTAGCAGTCCGGGGAGGACACGAGACCTCCACGAGGGTGGAGGGTGCGCCCCCCTACGTCGTTATGTAATGCATCATCCCACAACTAACTCATTAGTCACATTGCTTGCAAGGCTTATAGTGATGTGCATTACCGAGAGGGCCCAGAGATACTTCTAATCTCGAAATACGCCAACTCAACAAGTACCTTTGGAGACACCTGTAGAGCACCTTTATAATCACCCAGTTACGTTGTGATGTTTGGTAGCACACAAAGTGCTCCTCCGGTAAACGGGAGTTGCATAATCTCATAGTCATAGGAACATGTATAAGTCATGAAGAAAGCAATAGCAACATACTAAACGATCAAGTGCTAAGCTAACGGAATGGGTCAAGTCAATCACATCATTATCCTAATGATGTGATCTCGTTAATCAAATGACAACTCATGTCTATGGTTAGGAAACTCAACCATCTTCGATCAACGAGCTAGTCAAGTAGATGCATACTAGTGACACTATGTTTTGTCTATGTATTCACACATGTATCAAGTTTCCGGTTAATAAAATTCTAGCATGAATAATAAACATTTATCATGAAATAAGGAAATAAATAATAACTTTATTATTGCCTCTAGGGCATATTTCCTTCAGAAGGCTCCCTCTTCCAAAGACAAAAGGAAACGAGAGTTGACATCCTTTACCCCCATGGTGAGAAAAGGGCCGCCTCCGAAGGTTGGGAGGTAAAGGCTCCTAAGCGAGGTAAGACGCCCCTGTCAGGCGGTTCGGGCTCGGAAGACGACATTGTCACACAGTTCCTCCATAAGGACAAGCCTTTAGCCGAATCGTAAGTGAGCAAGGATGTTTTAAACATATCCAGTTCCTTTTCCCGTTACAAGGGTAACATCTAGAATATATGTTTTGCAGTCCGGCATGCAGTCTTCCCCAACAATCCTCTTCCTCAAGGGATCTTCTTCCGGAGATGATGGAAAGCGAGATGCCTCCCCAGGCCTCTTCGCCCAACAGGGCGGACGACTTCGAGGTGTCATCCGAGAGGATCTCTCCCGATCAACAAATGGTGCAGAGGATAATGAAGACAATGCCCGAAGGTGAAACTTCAGTCGTCCAGGGTCCGGGGTGTGCGATCCCTATGGGGACCAACAATAAAGGCCCCGACTATCCGATTTACAGTCGGAAACGACTCTAGGGCCGAGCAAACATATCCCTTCAAAGGGAGTCCGTACTCCCATAGTTGCTCCCAGGAATCCGGAGGCGCCGGATACATTGATGGACATGTTGCGATATGTGTCCGTTTCAGAGGAACATTGTACCTTAATGAGTACGGTGTTTGAGAAGATTCTGTCCGCGAAAAGAGGATTAAATGAAGCCTTCATGGGCCTGCAAAGAGGCTTCGAGGTACGTAATGTAATATTTTCAATTGTGCTCTATACGCAAAAAAAATGCACCTATGTATAGATAGTAGCCCCTGAGACTCTGGTTGGCGTCCAAAGGGAGGCAATCAGAGGATCAAAAAAGATATGCCCAGGAAATAAGCTAACTAATTGGAACATAGGCCGTTACCTCCGTGATGACTACCCACGCGACAGATGTAGCAGGTCTAAAGCAGAAACTTGATTTGGCGGATGACGACATCACGCTTATTAACAGGCGGCTCGACGAGGCGCAAGGTATGTTTTGGGGCGTTCAGTATATGTATGTATGATAAAGTGAGCACGAAGCTAAGAATTATATACTGAAACATGCATAACTGCAGATAGTGCGGCCGCGGTTGAGACCCTTCGGGCTGAACTTGCCCGAGCCAAGGAGCACGCCAGGGTGAGTAACCTGGCTGCCAGGAAGGCAGCTGAGGAGTTAAAGGCCGAGCAGATTGCTCGACGCCAGAGCGAGGAGAGAATATCCTCCATAGAGCGGGATCTAAAGGATACCGCTGGAAAATGCTGAACCCTCGAAGAGGAGAACAAGGCCAAAGTGGACAAACTCGAGAAGGCCTTACAAGAGGCGAGAGGAGCACGATCTGAGTCTAGAGCTGCTCGGGAGGAGATCCGGCAAGCTGGGGAGATAGCGGCCGGTAAGCCTTTCTTGTTACAGACTAAATTCGGTGATCCAAAGTATGCCCCGCTTAATCAAATGTGGAGTTCTCCAGACGCATTCTTGGACTTGCCGAAGAGTGTCTTCGATACGGCGCGGTTTTTCCAAGCGAAAGAAGGGCATGCAACAGAGAAGCTTTTCTGGTCGCAATTCATCACGCCAAAGCGTCCGCTGTTGCTGAATGAACAGATGTCCCAGTGGGCCGAGCTCCACAAGATATCCGGATCTACCATGAAGGATGTCGTGGTCCGGTTGTGGCCGACTGAGCCAATTCCGAATAGCTATTTCAGTTTGGTGTAGCGACTTGTGGATGTGGTGCCGCGTATCGACACCGTTAAGCGGTCAACGTGCATTGAGGGTGCACGGATGGCCTTTGCCCGTGTCAAGACATACTGGGCGAAGATAAAGGCCACCGATATTGCAGCAAAGAGTCCACCCGGGGGCAAGGACAAACACATGTCGGAGCCTTATTTTGAAGATGTCCTAGAGGGCGCCCGCTTAATAGAGGGTCAGTGCTCGAAGGATATGTTATTCGAGTGAATGTATCAAAATTGTAAAAACAATATTATGATATATTAAGGCTATGTTTTTTATACTTTTGCCTGAAAGTTTTGGCTCCTCCTGTGCCGCCGTTTTCTATATAATCTGAAAGTTTACCAGTCGTCGGCTTCAGCCCCCTCGCATATAATACGGGGATGTTTAGAAAAGCACTTGATCACTCTTGCTCCAACGTCTTGGTCCGTGAAGGAGGTGTCAATGCAGCGAACTAGGGAATCGGAATATAGGGCTTTAACACTTTCACTTAGCCATAGGAGTTCAACGGTGGGGCTACGATTTAGCCCTTGGTATGTACGCGGCTATCCGAATACAGTGCGCTACATAGGTGACCAGAAGAAGGTCCTTCGTGTAATACGGAAGGAATCGCGAAAGATTCTGATAAGTCATCGAGTGGTTGACCAGCTCTCGCCGCACCATGACAGTTAGTTTTTGGCTTTCTCTACTGAGGTGCTCATCCGGATAAACCAGGACACAATCGCAGTAGTTCTCCCTTTCCTACCCTAGCCGATAGGACGGAACGTAAGGTAGTAAGCACAGGAGCCGGGCAACCCAACTATTGACCAAAGACATGATTCTGAGCTTATGGATATAAGGCCAAACTCGTGACGCCGAAGTGTGCTATAAAGCTGTTCAGACTTGTCGGCAACTCATTTGTTCCCATATCAAGCCCCTGGCAATTTTTGCTGAGGTGCGTGTGTGAAACAACCGAAGAAGCAAAATTCAGTTCTTTAGAAAAAGTGAATGTTGGATATGGAATATGTTAACTAGAACCTGATTGGTATGTCGATTGCCATTTTACAAATAATAATGCCACGACCCAGGCTATTTGACATGCCGGTTGTCGAAGGCTGAGGGAGAAGGCACTTTACAGGCTCGAAAATAGAGAGAGCGGTCTACACAAAATTATTTGGACCTCCTGTCGCACGTCTGTGTCGCCTTGCCCCGGTGAAAGGATTCCTATAACAGGAATAACCTTTGGGTAAGTGTATGAAACCGAACTCCGAAAGAGTCCGTGGAATGACCAATATTTTGAGTCACCCGTGATAAAATAAAAAGAAATAGTTAGAAAGGGAAAGGACCCCGAAAGGGTATGTACCAGTAGCTATGTGTTTGATCTCTCTCTCTCTCTCTCTCTCTCTCATGTTCTTGATTTGGCACGATCTTGATGTATCGCGAGCTTTGCTATTATAGTTGGATCTTATGATGTTTCTCCCCCCTCTACTCTCTTGTAATGGAGTGAGTTTTCCCTTTGAAGTTATCTTATCGGATTGAGTCTTTAAGGATTTGAGAACACTTGATGTATGTCTTGCATGTGCTTATCTGTGGTGACAATGGGATATTCACATGATCTACTTGGTGTATGTTTTGGTGATCAACTTGCGGGTTCTGTAATATTGTGAACTTTTGCATAGGGGTTGGCACACGTTTTCGTCTTGACTCTCCGGTACAAACTTTGGGGCACTCTTTGAAGTTCTTTGTGTTGGTTGAATAGATGAATCTGAGATTGTGTGATGCATATCGTATAATCATCCCCACGGATACTTGAGGTGACATTAGAGTATCTAGGTGACATTAGGGTTTTGGTTGATTTGTGTCTTAAGGTGTTATTCTAGTACGAAATCTTGAATAGATCGATCAGAAAGAATAACTTTGAGGTGGTTTCTGCACTGCATACAATAATCTCTTCATTTGTTCTCCGCTATTAGTGACTTTGGAGTGACTCTTTGTTGCATGTTGAGGGATAGTTATATGATCCAGTTATGTTATTATTGTTGAGAGAACTTGCACTAGTGAAAGTATGAACCTTAGGCCTTGTTTCCTAGCATTGCAATACCGTTTACGCTCACTTTTACAACTTGCTACCTTGCTGTTTTTATATTTTCAAATTAAAAAAACCTATACCTACCATCCATTTGCACTTGTATCACCATCTCTTCGCCGAACTAGTGCACCTATACAATTTACCATTGTATTGGGTGTGTTGGGGAAACAAGATACTCTTTGTTATTTGGTTATAGGGTTGCTTTAGAGAGACCATCTTCATCCTACACCTCCCACGGATTGATAAACCTTAGGTCATCCACTTGAGGGAAATTTGCTACTGTCCTACAAACCTCTGCACTTGGAGGACCAACAACGTCTACAAGAGGAAGGTTGCGTAGTAGACATCAGACCGCATTAAAACGAGCCAAAGCGGTAGCCCCAGAAGTGCATGGTAGCCACTATGGAACGGGGAAATATCAAAGGTCAAGCCCTCGCTTCGGAAATTGTTTGGCTAACCAAAAATGACTTCCAGTGTGATGGAGCCCGTGCAGTGAGCTTCTACGCAGGGTACTGCTCCCTTGAGGATGGTTGTTGTGGGTCTGATTCTAGAAGGATCAATGCACATTTTGTGGAGGGTGTCTTGGTAGAGTAGATTAAGGCTATTGCCGCCGTCCATAAGGACTTTCGTGAGATGGAACCCATCGATAAATGGATCGATGATCAGAGCTGCCGAACCTTCGGGACGGATATGACTAAATTTTGGGGGAACCCGCTCTATGGCGTATGCGTCCCGTAGTGCATGTGTGTGTTCCCCGGTAGGGGTGTGCGTCACATATACCATGTTTACGGTTTTCACTTCGGGGGGAAATTGCTTCTAAACCCCGGTATTCGGCTGGCGAGTCTCTTCGTCATCGTTGTCACTGGGCGGCCCCTTCCCCTTGTGTTCGACATTAAGCTTGCGGGCTTGTTTGAAGACCCAGCATCTTCTGTTAGTGTGAGTAGCTGGTTTATCGGGGGTTCCATGAATCTGGCAGGGCTGATCCAATATCTTGTCAAGATTGGATGGTCCGTCTCTATACGCCGTGGATGGCTTCCGTTGACCGGGTTTGGAGCCGCTGAATCCGGCGTTGACCGTTGTGTCTTGCATTATTTCATTACTATTATGATGCTTGTGTTTATTGCGTCGTGGCTTACCGTTGCCGTCCCTGACTTTGGAAGCACCCGGATCGCTGGCGTTGTTGCTGCTACAAGCGAGCCAACTGTCTTCTCCCGCGCAAAAGCGGGTCATTAGAGCGGTAAGGGCTGCCATGGATTTTGGTTTTTCTTGACCGAGGTGGCGGGCGAGCCATTCATCCCGGACGCTGTGCTTGAAGGTCGCGAGGGCTTCGGCGTCCGGACAATCGACAATTTGGTTCTTTTTAGTTAAGAACCTATTCTAGAGCTTTTTGGCTGACTCTCCGTGCTGCTGGATGATGTGACTTAAGTCATCGGCATCTGGTGGCCGGACATATGTACCTTGGAATTTATCGCGAAAGGCGTCTTCTAGGTCTTCCCAGCTACCGACTGAGTTCTCTGGAAGGCTGTTTAGCCAGTGCCGAGCTGGTCCCTTTAGTTTTAATGGGAGGTATTTAATGGCGTGGAGATCATCACCGCGGGCCATGTGGATATGGAGAAGAAAGTCCTCAATCCATACCGTGGGATCTTTTGTTCCATCGTATGATTCGATATTCATGGGTTTAAACCCTTCTGGGAATTCGTGCTCCATTACTTCGTCTATGAAGCAGAGTGGGTGTGCGGTGCCTCTATATCGGGCCGCGTCATGACGTAGCTCGGATGGAGTCCGTCTGCAGTTCTCGGCTCGGGCGTGAGTATGATTATTGCGCCCGGCTAGGTAGCCATTGTTGCGTCCCCGTGATCCATAGATCGATCTGTTCTGACCTGCTCTACTATCCAAGTCCTGCCGCAGGTCATATGTACGTCCCCGAGCTATTTTATCTCTGCCTTTACGGTGAGGTGGGGCGGGCTGGTGTTCGGCTTGAGTTGCCGCTTTGTCCCGACCACGTAGTGGTCGGTCAGCCGCATTCTGCGATGATGGTACGGGCTCCAGCGCCTCATCATCGAACTGAGGTAGCAATTTGCGCTTCGGGTAACTTTTGGCTGGGCGTTTAAGGCCATATTCCTCGGCTGCCAGGACATCATTCCATCTATCGTTGAGCAGATCTTGATAGGCTTGAAGCTGCTGCTGCTTCTTTTTCAGGCTCCTTGCAGTGGCTATTAGCCGTTGCTTAAAGCGCTCCTGCTCGAGAGGTTCCTCCGGCACAATAAAATCCTCGGTGCCGAGGCTCACCTAATCCTTGGAGGGCAGAAGATAATTACTGTCCTCCGAGTCTTCGTTTATGTCCTGTTTATTAGGGCTAACTTGCCCATCTTCCTGATCGTCCAGTTCGGCAGTTTGCTCGCCGGGGTCTTCTCTGTCTTCGGCACCGTCCGGAGTGTTATTGTCTCCTGTGCCGGTATTGCTGTCTTTTCTGCGGCGTGACTTGGAGCGGCACCGCTGACGTCGGTGCTTTGGTTGTATCTCAGGAGGTTCATCCTCGACTGGATCTTCCTTGTCACCGCCGCTATTTTCTTTGGGTGTATCCACCATGTATACGTCGTATGAGGAGGTGGCCGTCCAACGTCCAGTAAATGGCGGGTTTTCGGCCTGCTCCTCTCCAGCATAGTCGTCCATGTCGTCAATGTCTTCTGAGCCGTAGTCAAGCATGTCAGTTAAGTCTTCAATAGAGGCTATAAAGTGGGAGGTGGGTGGGAAGCAAAATTCTCCGTCATCAGCCCCCAGCTCAAACCGGATATAATTCGGCTGTGAGTCCACTCGTAAGGAGAGGGTTTTTAATGAGTTTAACACATCACCTAAAGGTGAGTGCTGGAAGATGTCAGTGGCACCGAATTCGACGATCGACGCTTGATCAGGCTTGATGGCCGCATATGTAGGTGGTTCGGAACTTGTGGCTGGAGATGAACCCGAGGTTCCAATGACACAGATCCCGCTCGAGGTTGGATCTGTGTGCGGCTCCAACGCTCCTCAATCTGCGGCCTCCGTGGTGGGGTTGAGCTCCCCGTCCTCGGATGGCGCAATCTGCTCTGGATCTTGTTGGGGAACGTAGTAATTTCAAAAAAAAATCCTACGCACACGCAATATCATGGTGATGCATAGCAACAAGAGGGGAGAGTGTTGTCTGCGTACCCTCGTAGACCAAAAGCGGAAGCATTAGCACAACGCGGTTGATGTAGTCGCACGTCTTCACGATCCGACCGATCAAGTACCGAACGCACGACACCTCCGAGTTCAGCACACGTTCAGCCCGATGACGTCCCTCGAACTCCGATCCAGCCGAGTGTTGAGGGAGAGTTTCACAAGACGACGGCGTGGTGACGATGATGATGTTCTATCGACGCAGGCTTCGCCTAAGCACCGCCTGATTATCGAGGTGGACTATGGTGGAGGGGGGCACCGCACACGGCTAGAAGATCAAACGATCAATTGTTGTGTCTCTAGGGTGCCCCCTGCCCCCGTATATAAAGGAGCAAGGGGGGAGGTGCGGCCGGCCAGGAGGGGGCGCGCCAGGAGGAGTCTTACTCCCACCGGGAGTAGGACTCCCTCCCTTTCCTTGTTGGATTAGAAGAAGGGGGAAGGAGGAGAGAGGGGGAAAGGAAAGGGGGGGACACCGCCCCCCCCCCTCCTTGTCCAATTCGGACTTGGGGGGAGGGGCGCGCAGATGCCCCTTGGCCGCCTCTCCTCTTCCACCAAATGGGCCCATGAGGCCCAATAACCTCCGGGGGGGTTCCGGTAACCCCCTGGTACTCCGGTATATATTCGATAACCCCCGGAACCATTCCGGTGTCCGAATATAGTCGTCCAATATATCACTCTTTATGTCTCGACCATTTCGAGACTCCTCGTCATGTCCGTGATCACATCCGGGACTCCGAACTACCTTCGGTACATCAAAACATATAAACTCATAATATAACTGCCATCAAAACTTAAGCGTGCAGACACTACGGGTTCGAGAACTATGTAGACATGACCGAGACATGTCTCCGGCCAATAACCAATAGCGGAACCTGGATGCTCATATTGGCTCCCACATATTCTACAAAATCTTTATCGGTCAAACCGCATAACAACATACGTTGTTCCCTTTGTCATCGGTATGTTACTTGCCCAAGATTCGATCGTCGGTATCTCAATACCTAGTTCAATCTCGTTACCAGCAAGTCTCTTTACTCGTTCTGTAATACATCATCCATAACTAACTCATTAGTTGCAATGCTTGCAAGGGTTAAGTGATGTGCATTACCGAGTGGGCCCAGAGATACCTCTCCGACAATCGGAGTGACAATTCCTAATCTCAAAATACGCCAACCCAACAAGTACCTTTGGAGACACCTATAGAGCACCTTTATAATCACCTAGTTACGTTGTGACGTTTGGTAGCACACAAAGTGTTCCTCTGGTAAACGGGAGTTGCATAATCGCATAGTCATAGGAACATGTATAAGTCATGAAGAAAGCAATAGCAGAATACTAAATGATCGGGTGCTAAGCTAACGGAATGGGTCAAGTCAATCACATCATTCTCCTAATGATGTGATCCCGTTAATCAAATGACTACTCATGTCTATGGCTAGGAAACATAACCATCTTTGATCAACGAGCTAGTCAAGTAGAGGCATACTAGTGACACTCTGTTTGTCTATGTATTCACACAAGTATTATTTTTCCGGTTAATACAATTCTAGCATAAATAATAAACAATTATCATGATATAAGGAAATAAATAATAACTTTATTATTGCCTCTAGGGCATATTTCTTTCAGATCTAGGGCCGGAGCACTTACAGGTGCTATGTCCTACGTATGGTCCGATGGCAGATTTAGGTCGTGCTCATCGCGGTGGCAGGGAGCGGCTGCCATGGTCTCGAATCCGTCGAAGATCAAGTCTCCACGGATATCGGCGATGTAGTTCAAGCTTCCAAATCTGAACTGATGGCCAGGGGCGTAGCTGACGATCTGCTCTAGGTGGCCAAGCGAGTTGGCCCGCAGTGCAATGCCGTTGAGGGAGTTCTGGATTAGGGGGTATCCGGACAGCCGGACTATATCCTTTGGCCGGACTATTGGACTATGAAGATACAAGATTGAAGACCTCGTCCCATGTCCGGATGGGACTCTACTTGGCGTGGAAGGCAAGCTTGGCAATACGGATATGTAGATCTCCTTCCTTGTAACCGACTCTGTGTAACCCTAGCCCCCTCCGGTGTCTATATAAACTGGAGGGTTTAGTCCGTAGGACCAAGAACAACAATCATACCATAGGCTAGCTTCTAGGGTTTAGCCTCTACGATCTCGCGGTAGATCAACTCTTGTAATACTCATATCATCAAGATCAATCAAGAAGGAGTAGGGCTTTACCTCCACCGAGAGGGCCCGAACCTGGGTAAAAACATTGTGTCCCCTGTCTCCTGTTACCATCCGCCTAGACGCACAGTTCGGGACCCCCTACCCGAGATCCGCCGGTTTTGACACCGACATTGGTGCTTTCATTGAGAGTTCCTCTATGTCGTTGTCGTCAGCCTTGATGGCTCCTTCGATCATCGATAGCGATGCAGTCCAGGGTGCTTTTCTCCCCAGACAGATTTTTGTATTCGGCGGCTTC
Source organism: Aegilops bicornis (assembly GCA_021605145.1). NCBI lineage: Eukaryota > Viridiplantae > Streptophyta > Magnoliopsida > Poales > Poaceae > Aegilops > Aegilops bicornis. The sequence continues at coordinate 68,695,969 of CM038670.1, read as the reverse complement.
GCACTGCGGGCCAACTCGCTTGGCCATCGGGAGCAGCTCGAGAACTACGCCCCTGGCCTCCAGGTCAGGTTTGGAAGCTTAAACTACACGGCCGACATCCGCGAAGACTTGATCTTCGACGGATTCGAGCCCCTGCCGAGTGAGCCGCACGGTCGCGATGAGCATGATTTAGCTCTGCCATCGGACAGTGTTCAGGAGATCGCACCGGCAACCGCTCCGACCCTCAATTCGGAGCCAATTACGTCATCTAAGGACGGGTGGATAGACCCCACCATGGAGGCCGCATTCTCAGCGGCGATCGAGCCAAATACAGACCTTACCCTTCACGAGAGCCGTGATGCAAAACTGCCGGATTCCTCCCCGGCCACAGACTCCGAACCGCCTACGCCCGTTCCTACCGAATCCAACTGGGCGCCGATCATGGAGTTCACCTCCGTAGATATCTTTCAGCACTCACCCTTCGGCGACATACTGAACTCATTAAGGTCTCTCTCCTTGTCAGGAGAGTCCTGGCCGAACTATGTCCGGCAGGATTGGGATGCGGATGATGAAGAAATTCGCTGCTCACCCACCACCCACTTAGTAGCCACTATCGATGATTTGACCAACATGCTCGACTTCGACTCCGAATACATCGACGGTATGGACGACGATGCAGTAGACGAACAGGAACCACTGCCCACAGGGCACTGGACAGCCATGATACGTCTCCAACGTATCTATAATTTTTGATTGTTCCATGCTACTTTATCTACTGTTTTAGGAAATATTGGGCTTTATTATCCACTTTTATATTATTTTAGGGACTAACCTATTAACCGGAGGCCCAGCCCAGATTCTTTGTTTTATGCCTATTTCGGTGTTTGAAGAAAAGGAATATCGACGGAGTCAAACGGAACAAAATCAAGCTGGAGAAGTTATTTTGGAAGGAAACCCACCGATGGACTTGGACCCCACGTCGAGAAGATACGGGAGGTGCTCACGAGGGTGGGGGCGCGCCCCTGCCTCGTGGGGCCCCGTAGCTCCACCGACATGCTCCTTTCACCCATATATACCTACGCATCTCTAAAACTTCCACAGTAAGATAGATCGGGAGTTCCGCCGCCGCAAGCCTCTCAGAGCCACCAAAACCTCTCGGAGCCCGTTAGGCACTCACGGAGGGGGATCCCATCACCGGTGGTCATCTTCATCATCCCGGCGCTATCCATGATGAGGAGGGAATAGTTCACCCTCGGGGCTGAGGGTATGTACCAGTAGCTATGTGTTTGATCTCTCTCTCTCTCTCTCTCTCATGTTCTCTCTCGTGTTCCCTCTATGGCACGATCTTGATGTATCCCGAGCTTTGCTATTGTAGTTGGATCTTATGATGCTTCTCCCCTCTACTCTCTTGTGATGAATTGAGTTTCCCCTTTGAAGTTATCTTATCGGATTGAGTCTTTTATGAGAACACTTGATGTATGTCTTGCTGTGATTATATGTGACAATGGGATGTCATGTGCCACTTGATGTATGTTTTGGTGATCAACTTGCGGGTTTCGTGACATTGGGAACCTATGCATAGGGGTTGGCACACGTTCTTGACTCTCCGATAGAAACTTTGGGCCATTCTTTGAAGTACTTTGTGTTAGTTGGATGAATCTGAGATTGTGTGATGCATATCGTATAATCATGCCCACGGATACTTGAGGTGACATTGGAGTATCTAGGTGACATTAGGGTTTTGGTTGATTTGTGTCTTAAGGTGTTATTCTAGTATGAACTCTTTTATAGATTGATCCGAAAGAATAACTTTGAGGTGGTTTCGTACCCTACCATAATCTCTACATTTGTTCTCCGCTATTAGTGGCTCCGGAGTGACTCTTTGTTGCATGTTGAGGGCTTTTTTTATGATCTATCTATGTTATTATTGTTGAGAGAACTTGCACTAGTGAAAGTATGAACCCTAGGCCTTGTTTCCTATCATTGCAATACCGTTTACGCTCACTTTTATCATTAGTTACCTTGCTGTTTTTATATTTTCAAATTACAAAAACCTTTATCTACTATCTATTTTGCACTAGTATCACCATCTCTTCGCCGAACTAGTGCACATATACAATTTACCATTATATTGGGTGTGTTGGGGACACAAGAGACTCTTTGTTATTTGGTTGCAGGGTTGTTTGAGAGAGACCATCTTCATCCTACGCCTCCTACGAATTGATAAACTTTAGGTCATCCACTTGAGGGAAATTTGCTACTATCCTACAAACCTGTGCACTTGCAGGCCCAACAACGTCTACAAGAATAAGGTTGTGTAGTAGACATCAAGCTCTTTTAAAGCGCCCGTTGCCGGGGAGGTGAGTGCTTGAAGGTATATCTTTAGATCTTGCAATCGAATCTTTTTGTTTCTTGTTTTAGCACTAGTTAGTCTATAAAAGAAAATTACAAAAAAAATGGAGTTAAGTTTGTCTCATACGCTTCACCTTTTTAATATCTTTCGTGAGTATTATGGAAAGGATAATTGTGCTCAAGTGCTAGAAGAAGAAATCTCTAAATTGTTTGGCACTAAATATTTGAATGATGAGCATGATTGCAATGTTGTTAGTATGAATTCTTTGAATATCCATGATGCTAATGATGATTACACTAGTTATGATGAAAATATCTCTAATGAGCATGTCAACTTTTGTGGAGTTCATGTTTGCATGAACACACCAAATAGGGAAGATAGATATTGCAAGAGGCATAAGTACTTAGAAACCAAATTGTTGCAAGAAGAGCTAGATGAATGTGCTGAAATTTTATCTTTTCTTGGCCCTACTTGTGAACTTTGCAATGAACGTGATCATTTTAGTACCCAATGCAAATTGTTTCATGATCATATCGTGTCCAAAAATTGTGATGACTTGATTTCCCTTTCAAATCATAATGAACTTAGTTTGCTCTTGGGTTATGAAGAAATGAAACGTATAACTAAGGTTATTCTAGAATTTGCCCTTGATAGAGTTCTTCATTTTGATCTAGAGAAAATTTGTATGTATTGTGCAGTGAATTGCATTGATAATCCTTATATTGCCAATTACATAAAGAAAAGAAAGCAAATGGAAGATGATGAGAATACTAATGAAAGGGAAGAGTCTTCCCAATCTCCTCCTATTATTTCTTATGATGAATCAGGTAACGAGGAGGAGCTTTCTATTCAACCAATCTCATCAATAAGGATCTCAAAGAGGAAGGTTGAACCTACATATAATGTGAAGAAGAAAAAGAAAAGAAGGAGCAACAAAGGTAAAAAGGTATCCCTCCCAAATGATGTTGCTACTACTACTACTTGTGATGATGATAATTGCTATACTATTGGTGCTATCCATATTTTTAATGATGAGAGTGATTATGCTTATGATATGAAAGGTCCCAAGCTTGGGGAAGCTATGTTTGATGAGGATGAAATATTTGAGAATATATTTGCTGGAATTAATGTTTGTACCAAGCTTGGGGATGCTATGTTTAATGAAGATGATATTTTTAGCACCCCAAGTTTTGATACATAAAGTTGTTATGATGATAGCATGCCTCCTACCTATGATGATTATATTGATGAAAGTGGGTTCGGAAGAGTGTCAACTTTAGGAAGTAGTGATCCCACTATTTTGGAGGATGTTGAATCTTATTGTGATGAACATGAAAGTCGATTTGGAAGAGTGTCAACTTTATTTTGTGATGATTCCACTATTTCGGAAGAGGTCCCAATTGATTATGAGAACAAAGTTGCTATCTATGATGATTATTGTGATGACTTGTATGCTATTAAGAATAATGATAACAATGAAACTTGTCATCATGATTTTAGTTTTCAATTGTATTATGCCTCACATGATAGTTATTTTGTTGAGTTTGCTCCCACTACTATTGATGAGAAGAATTTTGCTTATGTGGAGAGTAGTAAATTTTCTATGCTTATAGGTCATGAAAAGAATGCTTCAGGTGCTGGTTATATTGTTGAATTCATTCATGATGCTACTGAAAATTTTTATGAGGGAGGAAAATATGCTTGTAGGAGTTGCAATAATGTCAAGTCTCCTCTCTATGTGCTTAAAATCTTGAAGTTATGCTTGTTTTACCTTCCTATGCAAGTTGATTATTGTTCCCATAAGTTGTTTGTTCACAAAATCCCTATGCATAGGAAGTGGGTTAGACTTAAAAGTGCTAGTCATATGCTTCATGATGCTCCTTTTATGTTTCAATTCTTATCTTTTATGTGAGCATCATTGTCATCATCATGCCTAGCTAGAAAGGCATTAAAGAAAAGCGCTTGCTGGGAGACAACCCAATATTTATCCTTACTTTTTTTGTGTGTCCACATGATTATGCTACTGTAGTAATCATGTTTTATGGCTTTTGTTTCAATAAAGTGCCAAGTAAGACCTTTAGGATAGCTTACGGTGATAGTTGTGTTCATCCTGCTGAAAATCAAAAACTTTTGCACCCAGTAAATTAGTTTTGTTAATTCAAAGAAACGTGATCTTGATCTGATTCGTTTTTCTATGGATTGGTACACAAATTTCTTAGGACCTCCTAATTTGGTAGAATTTTTGTAGTTACAGAAGTATATGTTTGATACAGATTACTACAGATTGTTCTATTTTTGACAGATTCTGTTTTCTATGTGTTGTTTGCTTATTTTGATGAATCTATGAGTAGTATCGGAGGGTATGAACCATAGATAAGTTGTAACACAGTAGGTTTAACACCAATATAAATAAATAATGAGTTCATTACAGTACCTTGAAGTAGTCTTTTGTTTTCTTTCTCTAACGGAGCTCACGAGATTTCTGTTGAGTTTTGTGTTGTGAAGTTTTCAAGTTTTGGGTGAATTCTTTTGATGGATTATGGAACAAGGAGTGGAAAGAGCCTAAGATTGGGGATGCCCATGGCACCCCCAAGATAATCCAAGGACACCAAAAAGTCAAAGCTTGGGGATGCCCCGGAAGGCATCCCCTCTTTCGTCCACTTCCATCGGTAATTTACTTGGAGCTATATTTTTATTCACCATGTGATATGTGTTTTGCTTGGAGCGTCTTGTATCATTTGCGTCTCTGCTTGTTAGTGTACCACAATCATCCTTGCTGTACACACCTTTTGAGAGAGCCATTCACGAATTGGAATTTGTTAGAATACTCTATGTGCTTCACTTATATCTTTTGAGCGTGATAATTTTTGCTCTAGTACTTCACTTAGATCTTTTAGAGCACGGTGGTGGATTTGTTTTAAAGAAACTATTGATCTCTCATGCTTCACTTAGATTATTTTGAGAGTCTTTAATAGCATGGTAATTTGCTTAATGTTAATATACTTGGTATTCAAGATATGTGAAACTTTCTTTTGAGTGAATTGAATACTAAGATAAGTTTGATGCTTGATAATTTTTTTGAGATATGGAGGTGATAGTATCAAAGTCGTGCTAGTTGAGTAATTGTGAATTTGAGAAATGCTTGTGTTGAAGTTTGCAAGTCCCGTAGCATGCACGTATGGTTAAAGTTGTGTAACAAATTTGAAACATGAAGTGTACCTGGCTTGTGCATCCTTATGAGTGGCGGTCGGGGACGAGCTATGGTCTTTTCCTACCAATCTATCCCCTAGGAGCATGCGCGTAGTACTTGATTTTTGGTGACTTCTAATTTTTGCAATAAGTATATGAGTTCTTTTGACTAATGTTGAGTCCATGGATTATACGCACTCTCACCTTTTCACCTTTGCTAGCCTCTTGATGCACTGCATTGCCCTTTCTCACCTTGAGAGTTGGTGCAAACTTCAGTGCATCCAAAACCCGTGATACGATACGCTCTCTCACACATAAACCTCCTTATATCTTCCTCAAAACAGCCACCATACCTACCTATCATGGCATTTCCATAGCCATTCCGAGATATATTGCCATGCAACTTCCATCATCATATTCATGACATACATTACCTTTGTCATATTGCCATTGCATGATCATGTAGTTGACATCGTATTTGTGGCAAAGCCACCATGCATTATTTTTCATACATGTCACTCTTGATTCATTGCACCATCCCGGTACACCGCCGGAGGCATTCATATAGAGTCATATCTTGTTCTAAGTTTCTAGTTGTAATCCTTATGTTGTAATCAATAGAAGTGTGATTATCATCATTATTAGAGCATTGCCCAAACAAAAAAAAGAGAAAGGCCAAAAAAAAGAAAGTCCCAAAAAAAAAGAAAGGGCAATGCTACTATCTCTTTTCCACACTTGTGCTTCAAAGTAGCACCTTGTTCTTCATGTAGTGAGTCTCATATATTGTGCTTCAAAGTAGCACCTTGTTCTTCATGTAGTGAGTCTCATAAGTTGTCTTTTTATACTAGCGGGAATTTTTAATTATAGAACTTGGCTTGTATATTCCTACGATGGGCTTCCTCAAATGCCCTAGGTCTTCCTGAGCAAGCGAGTTGGATGCACACCCACTAGTTTTATTTTGTTGAGCATTCATAGATCTAGTGCATCCGTTGCATGGAAATCCCTACTCCTCATGTTGACATCAATTGATGGGCATCTCCATAGCCCATTGATTATCCTCGTCAATGTGAGACTTTCTCCTTTTTTTTTCTTCTCCACACAATCCCCATCATCATATTCTATTCCACCCATAGTGCTATATCCATGGCTCACGCTCATGTATTGCGTGAAGGTTGAAAAAGTTTGAGATTATTTAAGTATGAAAGAATTGCTTGGCTTTTCATCGGGGGTATAGAAGTTGGGAACATCGTTGTGTGTGAAAATGAAGCATAGCCTAACTATATGATTTTGTAGGGATGAACTTTCTTTTGCCATGCTATTTTGAGAAGACATGATTGCTTTGATTAATATGCTTGAAGTATTATTATTTTTGTGTCAATATGAACTTTTGCCTTGAATCTTTCGGATCTGAATATCCATGCCACAATTAAGAAGATTTACATTGAAATTATGCCAAAGTATCACTCCGCATCAAAAAAAATTCTCTTTTTATCATTTACCTACTCGAGGACGAGCAGGAATTAAGCTTGGGGATGCTTGATACGTCTCCAACATATCTATAATTTTTGATTGCTCCATGTTACTTTATCTACTGTTTTAGGCAATACTGGGCTTTATTATCCACTTTTATATTATTTTTGGGACTAACCTATTAACCGGAGGCCCAGCTCAGATTTGTTGTTTTATGCCTATTTCAAAGTGTTTCGAGGAAAAGGAATATCGACGAGTCAAAACGGAATGAAATCAAGCTGGAGAAGTTATTTTTGGAAGGAAACCCACCTGATGGACTTGGACCCCACGTCAGAAGATACATGAGGTGCTCACGAGGGTGGGGGCACGCCCCCCTGCCTCGTGGGGCCCCCGTAGCTCCACCAACGTGCTCCTTTCACCCATATATACCTACGTACCCTAAAACTTCCAGAATAGAACATAGATCGGGAGTTCCGCCGCCGCAAGCCTCTGTAGCCACCAAAAACCTCTCAGGAGCCCGTTTCGGCGCCCTGCCGGAGGGGGATCCCATCACCGGTGGCCATCTTCATCATCCCGGCGCTATCCATGATGAGGATGGAATAGTTCACCCTCGGGGCTGAGGGTATGTACCAGTAGCTATGTGTTTGATCTCTCTCTCTCTCTCTCTCTCTCTCGTGTTCTCTCTCGTGTTCCCTCTATGGCACGATCTTGATGTATCCCGAGCTTTGCTATTGTAGTTGGATCTTATGATGTTTCTCCCCCTCTACTCTCTTGTGATGAATTGAGTTTCCCCTTTGAAGTTATCTTATCGGATTGAGTCTTTTATGAGAACACTTGATGTATGTCTTGCCCTGATTATCTGTGGTGACAATGGGATGTCATGTGCCACTTGATGTATGTTTTGGTGATCAACTTGCGGGTTTTGTGACATTGGGAACCTACGCAGAGGGGTTGGCACACGTTCTTGACTCTCCGATAGAAACTTTGGGGCATTCTTTGAAGTACTTTGTGTTGGTTGGATGAATCTGAGATTGTGTGATACATATCGTATAATCATGCCCACGGATACTTGAGGTGACAATGGTGTATCTAGGTGACATTAGGGTTTTGGTTGATTTGTGTCTTAAGGTGTTATTCTAGTACGAACTCTTTTATAGATTGATTCGAAAGAATAACTTTGAGGTGGTTTCGTACCCTACCATAATCTCTACGTTTGTTCTCCGCTATTAGTGGCTTCAGAGTGACTCTTTGTTGCATGTTGAGGGCTTGTTATATGATCTATCTACGTTATTATTGTTGAGAGAACTTGCACTAGTGAAAGTATGAACCCTAGGCATTATTTCCTATCATTGCAATACCGTTTACGATCACTTTTATCATTAGTTACCTTGCTGTTTTTATATTTTCAGATTACAGAAACCTTTATCTACTATCTATTTTGCACTTGTATCACCATCTCTTCGCCGAACTAGTGCACCTATACAATTTACCATTGTATTGGGTGTGTTGGGGACACAAGAGACTCTTTGTTAGTTGGTTGCAGGGTTGTTTGAGAGAGACCATCTTCATCCTACGCCTCCTATGGATTGATAAACCTTAGGTCATCCACTTGAGGGAAATTTGCTACTGTCCTACAAACCTGTGCACTTGCAGGCCCAACAACGTCTACAAGAAGAAGGTTGTGTAGTAGACATCAAGCCACCTCATCATATGATATATATATGATGGATACACCCAAAGAAGGCAATGGCGACGAGACAGTGGAGGATGACCCCTCCAAGAAGCAACCCAAGCGTCGATGTCAGCGGCGCCGCTCTAAGTCTCGCCAAGGCAAAAGCGGTGATACCGGCACAGGAGATAATAGCACTCCGGACAGTGCCGAAGATGACGACAATCCCCTCCAGCAAGATTTAGAGCAGGAGGATGGAAAGGCCAGCCCTCCTGAGAGAGCGGCAGATGGAGAGGCGGAGGATGATCATTACATGCCTCCCTCCAAAGACGAGGAAAGCCTCGACGATGACGAATTTGTCGTGCCTGAGGATCCCGTCGAGCAAGAGTGCTTCAAGCGCCGGCTTATAGCCACGGCAAATAGCCTTAAGAAAAAGCAACAACAGCTTCGAGCTGATCAAGATTTGCTAGTTGACAGATGGACTGAAGTCCTTGCGGCCGAGGAATATGAACTCGAACGCCCCTCCAAGAGTTACCCAAAGCGCAGGTTGCTACAACGATTGGAGGAGGAAGCATTGAAACCTACATCTCCAGCGCATGACACGGCTGATCGGCCACCTCGTGGCCGCGACAGAGAGGCATTTCAGCCAAAAGCCCAGCCCGCACCCCGACGCCAATCAAATAAAAATGTCAAGACGCGGGGAAATATGCTAGACCTGCGAGACGTATTGGAGGACAAAGGAAAACACGCAAGATCGATCTACGGATCACGAGGGCGCGCCACTGCGTGAGACGACAACCGTCACGCCGGATACAGTAAAAGTAAATCCGACCGGGCCGAACACAGCGGATAAGACTCGTATGAGTTGCGTCGTGATATAGCTCAATACAGAGGCGCCTTACACCCCCTATGCTTCACAGACGAAGTAACGGATCACCAAATCCCAGAGGGTTTCAAATCCATAAATATCAAATCATACGATGGTACAACAGATCCTGCGGTATGGATCGAGGACTTCCTCCTGCACATCCACATGGCCTGCGGCGACAATCTACACGCCATCAAATACCTCCCACTCAAACTCAAAGGACCAGCTCGGCATTGGCTGAACAGCTTGCCAGCAGAATCCATTGGCTGTTGGGAAGATCTGGAAGCCGCATTCCTCGACAACTTCCAGGGCACTTATGTGCGACCACCAGATGCCGATGACTTGAGCCACATAATTCAGCAGCCAGAGGAATCGGCCAGGCAATTCTGGACACGGTTCCTAACAAAGAAAAATCAAATCGTCGACTGTCCGGATGCAGAGGCCCTAGCAGCTTTTAAGCACAACATCCGCGACGAGTTGCTCGCCCGGCACCTTGGCCAGGAAAAGCCGAAATCTATGGCAGCCCTCACGACACTCATGACCCGCTTTTGCGCGGGAGAAGACAGCTGGCCGGCTCACAGCAATAACATATCAAAGAACCTGGTACTTTGGATACCAAGGACAGCAATGGCAAGTCACGTCGCAACAAACACAAGCGCCACATCAACAGCGACAATGCCGAGGATACGGCAGTCAATGCCGGATTCAGAGGCTCTAAGCCCGGTCAGCGGAAAAAGCCATTCAAAAGAAGCACTCCGGGCCCGTCCAGTTTGGACCGCATACTCGATCGCTCGTGCCAAATACACGGCACCCCCGACAAGCCAGCCAACCACACCAACAGGGAATGTTTGGTGTTCAAGCAGGCCGACAAGTTAAATGCCGAAAACAAGGATAAGGGGCTACATAGCGATGACGAGGAGGAGCCCCGGCCGCCGAACACCGGAGGACAGAAGAGGTTCCCCCCACAAGTGCGGATGGTGAACATGATATACGCAACCCACATCCCCAAGAGGGAGCGGAAGCGTGCGGTAAGGGACGTATATGCGTTGGAGCCAGTCGCCCCAAAGTACAAACCATGGTTCTCTTGTCCGATCACCTTCGATCGCAGGGACCACCCCACTAGTATCCGTCATGGCGGATTTGTCGCACTGGTCCTAGACCCAATCATCGATGGATTTCACCTCACTCGAGTCCTTATGGACGGTGGCAGCAGCCTGAACCTGCTTTATCAGGACACAGTGTGCAAAATGGGTATAGACCCCTCAAGGATCAAACCCACAAAAATGACCTTCAAAGGCGTCATCCCAGGTGTAGAGGCCCATTGCACAGGCTCAGTCACACTAGAAGTGGTCTTCGGATCTCCGGATAACTTCCGAAGCAAGGAGTTAATCTTCGATATAGTCCCGTTCCGCAGTGGCTATCATGCACTGCTCGGGCGAACCGCATTTGCAAGATTCAACGCGGTACCGCATTATGCATACCTCAAGCTCAAGATGCCAGGACCTCGGGGGGTCATCACGGTCAATGGAAACACAAAGCGCTCTCTCCGCATGGAGGAGCACACTGCGGCCCTCGCAGCAGAAGCGCAAAGTAGCCTCTCAAGGCAATCCACCAGTTTGGCGATCAAACACCCGGACACCGTCAAGCGTGCCTGGAGTAATCTGCAACAAGACCGCCTGGCACGTTCCGAGCTCGCATAAAAATTCGGCCCCCACCCCAGTCCCAGCCAAACGGCAAAATCCGTGCCACGCGTACATAATTACGCATTGAAAATACCATGGGCATAGGTGGAGAGGGGGGGCAGGACTACGGCACACCCCAAAACGCGGCTCAACCGCACTAGGGGCTTCCCATTTTATTATTTTTTTCTTCTCTTTATTTCAGGACTTTACTCTCTGGAAACCCTGTCCGGCAGTACGATTGCCGGACACACGATACAACAACCAAGGAGGCAGAAAGCTACGTCGTACCGTGGAACTCCCAGGTGGTCTCTGATAACGGGTGAAACACCTGCTTTAAATACCATTCTGCAGCTTGCCCTTGGATGGGACATGTCAAATAGTCCTATTTTTTGCTCATCGCACTACTTGTATCATTATGCTTCGACGCACCTTTTGAATAAACAATGCATAGCACAAGTCTATGATCGCATTTTCTATTCTTTTCTATATATATGTTCACTCATGACATTCAGCACCCGTACACTCTGGTACGACCAGTATGCCAGGGGCTTAAGCGTACCCCATAATACGGAGTGAGAAGTCCGAACACTTTCGACAGTGCGGCACCCCGAACTTATAGCATTATATGCATCAGCTCTGAATCATGTCTTGGGTCAATAGTTGGGTTTGCCCGGCTCCCATGTTTTGGTACCTTACGTTCCGCTATATCGGCTAAGGTAGCATTGGGAGAACTATTGTGATTGTGCCCCGGTTCATCTGGCAAGCACCTCAGTAGAGAAAGCTAAAATTGACTGTCATGATAAGGCGAGAGCTGGTTCTGTTCGCGAGGTCTCGAGTCCCTAAAGACTTTTGCCGCTTAGGGCGAGGAGTCGGCTTTGTCCGGCTTAGGCGTGTATAGCGCCCCAGATTCGACCTTCCGAATACTAGGTGCTTCGCCAAAATTTAAAATTGTAGACTTCTATGGCTAAGTGAGAGTTATAAAGCATTATAGTATGATTGCCTTGTTCGTCGCACTGAGCACCTCTCTCGAAGGACCCAACAATGGGAAAAAGAGTGCTCAGATTTATCCCGAACACCCCAGCACTAGCGGCATGGGGGCAGAAGCCGACGACTGGCCAACTCTCAGATTTGATAAACAGCCGCACAGAAGGTAATAGTTTAAATTCAAACAAGCGTTGCATAGCGCATATGAACAAGTTTTAATACAGGATCACATGAGCAAGTTCACTCAAAAATTACATCTTTGGAACACTCATCCGCCACAAGGCGGGCACCCTTTAGGACACCCTCATAATACATTTCAGGGTGGCGATGCTCCTTGCCCTGCGGCGGCCCCTCCTTCACCAGCTTCTCGGCGTCCATCTTGGCCCAGTGTACTTTAACACGGGCAAGTGCCCTGCGGGCGCCCTTGATGCAGACGGGCTGCTTGATGACTTCAAACCAGGGGCAGGCATCTACCAGCCGCCTCACCAGACCGAAGTAGCTCCCAGGCATGGCATCTCTAGGCCATCGCCGGACTATAAGACCCTTCATGGCCTGTTCGGCCGCCTTGTGGAGCTCGACCAACTGCTTCAGCTGGTCGCTCAAGGGCACCGCGTGTTCGGCCTCAGTATACTGCGACCAGAACACCTTCTCCGTCAAGCTCCTCTCCTCTTCCCGGTAGTGCTTTGCGGCATCCGAAACGCTGCGTGGCAAATCTGCGAACGCTCCTGGAGAGCTCCGGACTCGGGTAAGTAACAAGTAATTTACTTTCACATGCTTGCTTTGCATAATGAATGCCTTACCCGCCGCTATCTTCTTCACCGCCTCAATTTCCTGGAGGGCCTTCTGGGCTTCAACCTTGGCATGCTTGGTGTTCTCGAGGGCCGTGGCAAGCTCGGACTCTCGCGTCTTCGAGTCAAGCTCCAAAGTCTCGTGCTTCTTCATGAGAGCCTGGAGCTCTTGACGCACCTCGCCCACCCGAGCCTCTTGTTTCTCCCGCTCGGTGCGCTCCTTGGCCGCTTTGTTTTCGGCCTCGGACAGCGCTTGCTTCAGGGTCGCCACTTCGGTCATGGCCCCTGGCACATTCATGATGATCCTCTCATTTTGCAACCACATCTATTATATATATATAGACAAGGTATTACTTACCTTTGTTCTCCTCGAGCTGCCTCTTGGCAAGGCCGAGCTCTTTCTCTGACCGCTCGAGGCCCTGCTTCAGTGCGGCGGCCTTTGTAGTCAGTGCGGCAGAGGTCAGCAGCGAAGCCTACATACGCATACAGACATACTTGTATTAGACTCCTACATACGCATACGCATACATACACATACAGACGTACCAGCATCTCCGCTAAGCGAGCGTCTGTTGGGTCTTCAGGCAGAGGGGCCGGGCATTCGATCTGTTCGGCTGTCTCTAACCATTCCTGTCAAAGGTATGGGAGCTTAGATCCCGCATATGATTATACTGGGGAAAATGAATACCCTATAAAGTAATAAAAGAGCTTACCGTGCCAACTTGGCGCTGCGCGCTGAGTCCGCAATCCTCGGTAAGGGGAGGGGGAACCTCGACACTCTTGAGCAGCACCTTCCAAACGTCCTTGTGCGTCGTGTCGAAGAGCTCGCTCAGCGTCTAGTGCTGGGCCGGGTTGAACTCCCACAAATTGAACGCCCGTTGTTGACACGGGAGGATCTGACGGATGAGCATGACCTGGACTATGTTGACAAGCTTGAGCTTCCTGTTTATCATATTTTGGATGCAGGTCTGGAGTCCGGTCAGCTTTACCGGATTACCCCAGGGCAAGCCCTTCTCTTTCCAGGAGGTGAGCCGCGTGGGGATTCTGGATCGGAATTTGGGAGCCGCCGCCCATTTGGTGTCGCACGACTCGGTGATGTAGAACCACCACGATTGCCACCCCTTTATGGTCTCCACATAAGAGCCCTCGAGGCATGTGACGTTGGGCATTTTGCCCACCATGGCGCCTCCGCACTCCGCCTGCTGGCCGCCCACCACCTTCGATTTGACGTTGAAGGTCTTCAGCCATAGGCCGAAGTGGGGCTTGATGCGGAGGAAGGCCTCACACACGACGATAAACGCCGAGACGTTGAGGATGAAGTTCGGGGCCAGATCGTGAATATCCAAGCCGTAGTAGAACATGAGCCCGCGGACGAATGGTTGGAGGTGAAATCCCAGTCCGCGGGGGAAGTGGGTAAGGAATACTACCCGCTCATGGGGCCTGGGAGTAGGGATAATCTGTCCCTCATCTAGGAGCCGGTGTGCGATATCCTCGGACAGGTATCCGGCTCCCCTCAGCTTTTTGACGTCTCCCTCCGCGACGGAGGAGACCATCCACTTGCCTCCCGCTCCGGACATGTTTGGAGAGGTTTGAGGAGAAGTATGCGGGCTCGGGTGCTGGAGCTCGAGTGCGCGAGAATGGATGAGCAAGGAGGAAGAAGGCGTGGGTAGAAAAAGGTGAACCCTTGTCCCTTTATAAAGGCGGGCGAAACTATGCGCCCCCACCAGCCTGGTAAAACTCGCTTATCCCCCAAGCGTCATAGTTGATTGCGCGGTTGGGTTACCCACGTCCGTATTGATGGGAATCCCGTGATAAGGGGACACGATCTCTGCTTCGACAAGACATGCCAAGGAAACCGCCTCGCGAAACACGCTGAGAGTGGTTATGAAAAACAGTTTAAATAGTGACCTGGCTGTGGTGTGATGTCACACTGCGAGATACCTCAGCAGATTAGATTTGTGGAAATATTATTCTCTCTACGGTGGTATGTGGAACTTGTTTTGCAGAGCCGGACATGATCCTCGTGTTCAAATCTTCTATGAAGTATTCGGAGGAGGAACCCGCCTTGCAATGTCGAAGACAATCTGCACGCCGGACTCATCGTCATTGAAGCTTGGTTCAGGGGCTACTGAGGGAGTCCTGGATTAAGGGGTATCCGGACAGCCGGACTCTATCCTTTGGCCAGACTGTTGGACTATGAAGATACAAGATTGAAGACTTCATCCCATGTCCGGATGGGACTCTCCTTGGCGTGGAAGGCAAGCTTGGCAATATGGATATGTAGATCTCCTTCCTTGTAACCGACTTTGTGTAACCCTAGCCCCCTCCAGTGTCTATATAAACCGGAGGGTTTAGTCCGTAGGACCAAGAACAACAATCATACCATAGGCTAGCTTGTAGGGTTTAGCCTCTACGATCTCGTGGTAGATCAACTCTTGTAATACTCATATCATCAAGATCAATCAAGCAGGAGTAGGGTTTTACCTCCATCGAGAGGGCCCGAACCTAGGTAAAAACATCGTGTCCCCTGTCTCCTGTTACCATCCGCCTAGACGCACAGTTCGGGACCCCCTACCGGAGATCCGTCGGTTTTGACATCGACAGACGCCGAACACAAAGACCTGTCCGGGGAGGAAGACTTCCCCATGTACTGCATCGTTACAGATGATTGAAGGAGCCATCGAACCTTTCAGAGACGACTCAACGGAACTCTCAATGAAAGCACCAATGTCGGTGTCAAAACCGGCGGATCTCGGGTAGGGGGTCCCGAACTGTGCGTCTAAGGTCGATGGTAATAGGAGACGGTGGACACAATGTTTACCCAGGTTCGGGCCCTCTCTATGGAGGTAACACCCTACTTACTGCTTGATTGATCTTGATGAATATGAGTATTACAAGAATTGATCTACCACAAGATCGTAATGGCTAAAACCCTAGAAGTCTAGCCAGTATGACTATGATTATGATTCCGCCTATGGACTAAACCCTCCGGTTTATATAGACACTGGAGGGGACTATGGTTTACACAAAGTCGGTTACAGAAAAAAGAATCTTAATATCCGATCGCCAGGCTTGCCATCCACGCCAAGGAGAGTCCCATTCGGACACGGGAGAGAGTCTTTGGTCTTGTATCTTCATAGCCCATTAGTCCGGCCCACGTACTATAGTCCGGACGCCCGAGGACCCTTAATCCAGGACTCCCTCACCGACCACTTCGTTTACTCCGACAACCGCGGTTGACCTCGGCCCCACGCTGATTGGCACCGCAATTATAGTCGAGTCCTTCTTTGTTGTCCTCTTCGGCTTCTTCGACATGGCGTACAGCTCATGCATGTCCCTCGTCAATGCATGCCTGGTGTTGGCAACGCCGATGCGTGCCTTCGTCTACGACGTGTCCTCGGGCCTATCAAGCCTGGTGTGGTGCTTCGTCAACTTCGTCTTCATCAGTCTACGCATGCCCGGTGCTGGCAACACCGGTGCGTGCCTTCGTCCACGATGTGTCCCCAGGCTTGGCAAACCCACCGCGACGCGTCGTCAACAACATCTTCTTCCCGGTGCACCACTCCTTCGACACCACTGCGCGCATGCTAACTCGGCGCCACCTTGCGCCCGCGGCTCCACGGCGACTTCCTCGACACCGGCTACCCTGAGTCGACATCGACCACGTCATTATTTGCACGGCTACCTCGACCACAGCTACACCACCGTAGGCTCCCGGCTACATCGACAAACGGCACAAAAGGCTACCGCGTGCTTGAGCAACCTCGTCGGTTTACACTCCAGCCATGACTCCGCGACGCATCGACCGTTACGACTGTGGGGGGGGGGGGGGTCCGTCAGCTTGCCTTCAGATTCTTCTCCAGTCATACCGTCTGCGTCGCTGCCTTTGTGATTGCGGGGCGATGTTGAGTATAAGGATTATTAGGAAGTATAGGATAGACTAGGATTTGGTCCTGCCTTGTCTTGTACTCCAAGTTGGTTTTTGTACTCCTATATATATGCCCACGAGGCTCAAGCAATCCATCATCAAAAACAATTCCACCAATCCTCTCTCTCCCTTCTAACATTGAGGACATTCCTAAGTGGGATGGCCGGCCCTCCCATCATGCATGGTCGTTGGCTTCGACAATGGTACCCCCTCTCCCCACTTCTATTTGTAATCACCATCGACCCACTCCAACAAATTCTTGAGCTTGCAACGAGAAAGAAGATTATTCACAAGATTCGTGGGAGGGGTGTCATGGTGCGGACTTCCCTTTACGCGGATGATGCGGCCGTGTTCATGGCTCCAATCAAAAGAGATATTGACAATTTTGTTGACATTTTGGAGGGTTTCAGGGAGGTGACTGGTCTTTGTACAAACTTCCATGAGAGTTTGGTTGTGCCCATCCGTTGCAACTACCTAAACTTGGCGCATACACTTCAAAAATTACCGCTGGCTAGAGCATCTTTCCCGATGCGATATTTCCTTTATCGGGTTGGCAACTCAAGCAAGGGCATCTTCAATTCCTTGTGGACAAGGTTGGAAAAAGATTGTTTACTTACGAGGGCAAGAACATTCCAGTAAAAAAACGAGGGAAAGAACATCACCACCATCGGTCATACAACCCACCCTTGTCAAGTCCACAGCTACCTCCCTTGCGGTCTACTTCATTACATCGTTTGTCATTTCGTCATCTATAGTTCCGAATGTCAATAAGGTTGAAAGGGCTTTTTTCTATGGTCCGGCTCGGATAAGATGGCGGGGGAAAATGCAAAGTAAATTGGGAGGTGGTTTGCCATCCACGTGAGTAAGGTGGACTAGGATCTCAGCACGGACATTTCGCTCGCGCCTTGCACTGCAGATGGCCTTGATATGAATGGAAGGAACCAAACAAGATGTGGGTGGGGATGGGAAACCCATGTGATGAGGAGGATCTAAACTTTTTCCAAGCTTCCACAACTACCATTGGGAATGGGGCGAGGACTCCATTTTGGGACTCCCCTTGGCTTCTTGGGCACAAGCCTAAGGAAATTGCTCCGCTAATTTTTAACGCCTCCTCGAGAAATAATTGGCAGGTGCATGAGGCCCTAAAGAACAACACGTGGATTGTCAAGATCACTCTTTCTATCGTTGCGTTAATTGAACACATCCGACAATTCTTCACCCTTTGGATACTTCTCCGTGAGGAGCACCTTGATGAGTCCACCGAGGATGACATTGTGTGGATGCATACGACTAGTGGGCTCTATTCGGCCTCCTCCACTTACAAGACACAATTCCTTGGCATGACCATTTTTCCATTGGCCCAAATGGTTCGGAAGGCTTGGGCTCTGCCAAAGGTTAAGTTCTTTGCAAGGCTGGCTATTTAAGACCGAATTTAAACCGCCCATAGGTTGGAAAAGCGAGGATGGACAAATTGTGGACTTTGTCCTCTATGCAAGAGAGTACAAGAGTGCGGCACACACCTAATTTTTTAAATGTGGTTACACCTTGAGGCTTTGGGGTTTGGTCATGGAAAAGCTTGGACTTGAGGATTTGGGAGTGGCCTATTGACATTCGGAGGGCTCCGTAAAGGATTGGTGGCAAGTAGAACCGGCCCCGGAACCATCGGGAGGAAGGCCATGGCTTCGCTTACCATGCTTGTATCATGGATCATATAGAATGCGGGGAGCGCAAGGATTTTCCGCAACAAAAGTGCGCCACCAACAATTTTGCTAATAACATCATGACCGAGGCAAATCTTTGGGCACCGCCAGAGCGAGAAAGTTAGGGTCAATCGTGTAGCGAGAATAATAATTCATGCCATGATTGGGTGGTATGTAACGAACTCTATCCTCTTCTTAATTAATGGACGAGGCAAATCTTTTGCCTCCGTTTAAAAAAAAACAATGTACCACACATCATCTTTCAAAACAAAAACAATGTACCGCGCATCGCAAAGCTGGCCCGGGCACCTAGGGCTCAGGTTCAGGGTGTGGCTTTTCTTTTTAGCTACCACTTACCTATATTTTTGTATGGGCCCATGGGCTTAGCCCAACATACACAGTCCAAGACTAGTTCCACTACACCTAACGCCAAGCAAGCGCTATTTCTCGCATTAAGCGAGACGGAAGGTAACTCTCGCAGCGAGCAACTACCAAATCAGGTCGGCCCATTAACACAATTTTCGAGTAAGAAATGAAGCGCTCAAGAGGGATCGATCCTGGGACCTCCATGTTCCTTCGAGGCACAACAGGCCACTGCGCCAGCATCTTCTTCGTGTACAATACGTGGTCGCGACTTACTAGAAGAAGGAACACGAGCCGGCTTTTCACACCGGTCCACCTTCTTTTTCCTATTTTACTAGGTTTTTTCTTTTCCTTTCTTTTTCAATTTTATTCGATTTTCTCCTGTTTTCTTTTGTTTTCCCCATTTCCTTTTGTTTTTGTTTGCTTTTCTTATTTTTTTTCTCAATTTTTTCTTTTTCTTTCTGTTTCGTCCATTGTTTTTATCGTTTTTCTTTTCTTACACATTTTTCTTGTTTCATTCTTCGGTTTTTTGTTAATTTGTTGGCTTTCAATGCTTTTTTAGTTTCCTTTTTTTCTTTTTTCTTCGGTTTTTTGTTTTGTTTTCATTCTTTTGCATTTCTTCTTCCGTTTTATTTCTTATTTTCCTTTTTCTTGGGTTTATTTTTTCTAAGTTTTATTTTTTTGTTGTCATTCTATATTTTTTGTAAATGTCAAAAATATTTTTAATACACTTTTAACATTTTTCTAATACAAATTTAACAACTTTTAATACATGGTCAACCTTTTTTCTATACACATTTTAAACATTTTTTCAAATGCTTGATTAGCATTTTTCAAATACAAGATTAACATGTTTGAATTCATGCTCATCATTTTTCCTATACACTCTTTTTAAACGTTTTCAATCGCTTGACTAACTTTTTTAAACTACTAGATTAACATTTTCTAACACATGGTCAACATTTTCTCTATGCACATTTAACATGTTTTCAATGGTCGATTAGCATTTTCTAAATGCAATATTAACATTTTTTAACACATGGTCAACATTTTTTCTATACACATTTAACATTTTCCAAATGCTTGATTAACATTTTTCAAACACTTGTTCAATATTTTTTTCAAATGCTTGATTAACATTTTTTTATATACATGATCAACAAATTTATTAATTTTTTCAATACATGGTCAACATTTTTTTCATACACATTTAATATTGTTTAAATGCTTGATCAACATTTTTCAAATACTTGTTAAACATTTATTTCAAATGCTTGATTCACATTCATCATTTTTTGAGAAGTGATTGACATTTTTTGTATACACGTTCAACATTTTTTGAACGCTTGTTCAACATTTTTGAAATACGTATTCAAAATTTTTAATACTTATTATACTTTTACTAATACTTATTCAGCATTTTTCGAATACCTATTAACCATTGTTTTAAATGCTTGATTAATATTTCTATATACATGATAAAGAAATTTCATCATTTTTTAATACATGGTCAACATGTTTTGTGTATTCAAAAAATTTCAAAGCATGATTGACATTTTTAAATATTATTTGAACTAAAAATTAATATATATGTTTAGAATATTGAAAAGTGTAAATAAAAGAAAAAATGGAAACAAAAAATGCAACATGAAAAAAATACAGAAAATAAAAGGCCGCCGCCAATTGGGCCGGCCCATATCCTCGTGGGCTTCAGCGAGTCCGAAGACTCGACTCGCTAAACGCGAGAGCAGGCTATTTGCCGCTTGTTGCGTCAAACTGCTGGCGCTTCGCACAGGCGAGCGACCTAGCAGCGACGCAACGGGCCAGCCCGTTTAACCGTTCCAACGCTCCCGGTTTTGGGAATCTTCTAGAGGTTTCCAGCTGGTTTTTTCTGGTTTTGGAAATCTTCTAGAAGTTTCATGTATCGGTTTATTTTTTTCCTTTCTTTTTCTATTTCTGTTTCGTTTTTCTTTTCTTTTTTATTTTTTGTTTTTCAAGTTTATGTTTCTTTTTCAAAAAAAGGTTCGCATTTTTACAAAAATGTTCAGAATTTGAAAACAATTCGTGTTTTCAAATTTTGTTCACAAATTCAAAAAACTGTATGCATTTTCCAAAAATTGTTCGGAATTTTCAAAAAAAAATGCGTGTAAACAAAATTGTTAAGAATGTTTTTGTTCACACTTTTGACAACTTTTAAAAAAATGTTCGGGATTTCAAAAAATGTTTCAGTTTCAAAAATTGTTCGCAATTTTAAAAAAAGTTCAGTATATTCAATACTTTGTTCGGTTCTAAAAAAGATCTTCGAATTTTTTTTCAAGTTTCAAAAAAATTTCATTCTTTTAAAAAATGTACAAAATTTGGTTTGTGTTTCCAAAATTTGTTCGGAGTTTCAAATTTTGTTCATGATTTTCAAAAAATGTTCACATTTCCAAATTTGTTCAATTTTTCAAAAAAAATTGGGATTTCAGATTTGTTCCCATTTTTCAATAATTGTTCGTGTTTTTAAAAAAATTGTTTGTGTTTTCAAAAAATTGTTTTCAGATTCGATAAATGGTCAGCTTTTCAACTTTTTGTTCAGAAATTTCAAAAAATGTTCCTGTTCTGAAAATTGTTCATGTATTCAAAAAATTTGTTTGGAGTTTGAAAATTTGTTCGTGTCGTTTCACAAATGTTCAAACTTTGAAACATTACTTACCTTAAAATTGTTCATAATTTTCAAGATTTGTTCGAATAAACCAAAAAGTGTTGTGTTTTGTCACTGTTGTTATTCTTAGATATTAGCGCTGTAAATCGGACAATTGGAAACTTGGAATCATTAGCACGCATGGAAACTGAATTAAGCAATGCATACCTTTTTCAATTTTTTTTGTTCACATATTCAGAAAATGTTTCTGTCTCCGTTTTTCTTCTTCAGGAATTCAAGAAATATGCATTAAAAAACGTTCACCCCAGTAACTAATTCAGATTCGCTACAATAGCTAATTTTCTACAGTACTGGTCCAGGTCGCTGCAGGATACCGTTTCTGTTTTACATTTATGACTAATTCTTTAAGTTGTGCACTGCTTTATTTGACACCAGTAGTGGTTAGTTGGAGTGGCTACTAGTGCGTGCTGGTATGCAGGTGGTCTCAGGTTCGATTCCTGGGTCACGCGTGTTTCATTCTTCTCCTGTATTTTTGCATCCTGCGGTAGAATTCCATGGGCCGGCCCAGTCGGGTCCCTCTCTGTGCGGCACGCCGCCAATTTGCCGCAAAGCGCAGCGTATAGGAGGTCCCCGAGAGCAGCGCCCTTAACGCCAGGGCCCAACCAAATTGAGCTTACGCGCACGCACCGTTGGGACCGACCCATGAGAAGCGAGCTGGAAAAGCTAGCGAGCGAGGCAATCTTATCCCTTCCTTCTAAAGTTCCTGTGCGAGTTGAAAGGGAGGCGACTGATTTTTCCCGTCGATCCGCCGGCGCCGCCGCTGGTTTCCCTCCCCTCTGCCGGCCGCTTCGGCGGCGGGAGTGTGGGGAAACCTCGGATCCGCGCGTCCGGCGTGTAAATAGCTTGTTTTGCCTGATCGTCGTCGGTGCTATGGGGGTGGCGGCGGCTGCGGCATGTTTCGTCCCAGAGCTTTCCCCATGGCGATGCTCTCCTCTGGTGTGGTGTCGTCGAGCTCGTGGGTGGTGGTGGTTGGCCGGCCGGTGGTCGGCTGCCTGTCCGACGTGCTCCTGGTGGTGGCGGCTTACGGTGAGGTCGCCGTTGCTGAAGGATTTTGGTCGCTCGTTCCTTCTCCGTCCTATAAATCTTTGCTTGCTGTTGATTTGTTGGGGAATGGGCGGCGTGTATCTCCTGCTGATCTGCGGATCGAGCGGTGTCTCGGCCTTCCCCTCCGGTGGTGGCAGCATCGGATGGAGAAGTGATTTTGGTCCTCGCGGATCTGTCGATCCCGCGAGTTCTTGGATTCTTAGGCAGGGCGGTGTGGCGGCTTCGCCGTCCTGGCGATGTGAGTATCTATCTCCCCCTCCTCTTTGTCGTCGCGCCGGCGAAGTCTCCATCGGTGGCGTGAAGGTGGGGTCCTGGAGTGTAGGAGGTGTTTGGTTGAGCTGCAGGTTTGACTCCCTCTCAAGAGATGCTGGTCGTCTTCTTCCTCTCCGGTTCCGTTCGGAGAGCGTCGTTCTCTCGGAGTATGCTGATGCCGTGGTTGGCTCTCGGTGTCGCCGCCGATATGCGTTCATCAACTTGAGATCCCGCCCGGCGTCGGGTGGCTCATGCGGCTTCAAAACCTTTATGGCGGGGGTTCATGTACCCCGTGGGGCGGCCTGTGGGCACGGCGTCTTCTCCAGCTTCGGTGAGCTCTGGCGATGGCGGCGTGGTCTGCGCGTGTTCAGGCGATGGGTGTTTCGGTGGCCGGCTGTGCTTTTCTGTTGTATTTTCATTCTGTTCAGAGGGAGTCTATGTAATATTGTGCTATGAATAGAGCAGCTCTTTGTCTAAAAAAAAAATGAGAAGCGAGCTACTCCTGGCAGTGCGCCACTGGCAACATCATCCCGCTGCCCGCACCATTGCCCCCCACTGGCAACTTCATCCCGCTGACCTTCCCTTGCCCGACTTTTGACTACAATTATGACTACCATAAAATGTCTTGATATCCAATTTGGAACATTGAAAAGTATTGAAGCTTCGAAACCGTACACCTACCCTTTTTTGAAAACACCCATTTCACGAAACGCCCAGAATCCCCTCTCAATCTGTGAGAGGTGGGCAACTTTAACGATAGTAGGTTAGATCGCATTTGTTGTTTTACTGCACGCTCGAGGAGTGCCTATGTATGGTTTATTGCGAGACAGAAGACCTTGCCTCAAGCACCCTGTTAGATGGGTGAGAGAGAGACATGCGCCTTGCACGATCTAGCACACATACACATATTTCTTTTGTATTTTCTCACCTTTTTTGGTTATTTATCAAAATGGTTATAAAAATATATGAAAAGATCATTTAATAAAAATATCCGATAAATATTTACAAATTTCTTCGACAAATTTTCATGAAATTTTTTGAGTTAGCAATTTTTTCTAATAAAATGTACGTAGAGCAGCATCGGTCTCACTTTTTTTCGCGGGGTGCATCGGTCTCGCAATAGGCCAGATGTAGCAATTGCGTTTTCCTAGGCGGTGCTTCTGGCTGCAAAATGGGCTCGTTTTCTCTGGCGTGGGCTCCGTCGGCGCACTGTATCATCAGGGCATCTTTAATAGATTGTATGTTAGTCTTGTTGGTAAAATGTTCATGTTATCAACCAACAAGCTATCATATAACTACTCCAATAGGTTGTATCTAAACTATTCAATAGATGATGAAAAAATAAATGTGATTGCTCTCTATTTCATCTTGGAGCTTGTGCAAAGGTTGAAGTACAACTTTGCTCTCTCTCTATATTTATTACATGCCATATCATCACTATGTCATAGGTGGCAAATTTACTAACACCTATCTTACAGCTGTTGGACATGCCCTTAGATGCTCCCGTGGTTTGCCTAAAAAATTGCTCCCGTGGTGTGGTGACTCCTTTATATTCGTCGGGCCCCGTTTGTCTGTGGGGTTTTGAGGTTCCGATTGGTGGTGTTCTGGGGAAGCTGCTCGGTTTGCTTGGTCGCATGGCCTTTGTTTCTCCGTCCCCGCCAGAGGGAGCATCGTTGTTCCTGCTGCTGAGTGTTCTTTTTCTTCCTCTGCGGTAACGTTTTTCGTGGATTTCGGCCGTCCTTGGTCCTGGACCGATTTCTGTGGGTTTGCTGCTCTGTTCTTTGTCTTTTCTTCTTCAGGGTCTAATTTGGGTGCTATTTTGGTTTTTGGCTAGTTGGCCCTTCCATCCCAGCCTGCTCGTACTGTGCTCTGTTCTTCCGATCGGTCTTCTTCTCAAGGGGTTGTTCATGTATGAACATGTGCATGTCTGGTCCTTCATTTGATCTGTGTTTGCGTGATTCTCTGTCAAGTGTCGAGATGAAATCTGGGATAATCATAACTTGTTCGATTGCCTCAACAGATCAGGCCATGCATGTTGTTGATCTTAAGAGCATCTCCGGCCGTTGGACCCCAAGGTGCCGAAAAAGAGCGGCCTGGAGGCAAACCGGCATTAGATTGGCCCCTGGGGGTGATCTAGCTCCCAGCCACGCCCCCAAGGCGCGGCAAGTTCAAACTTGTTCATTTCCGTGCACAAAAAACGCCACAAGTCCGGCGATCATCAGCAGCTCGTCAGTTCGGCGATCACCTTGCCAGAGTTCGGCGATCGGATGAAAAGTTCGGCTGACAAAAAAAGGAAAGGACGCGTGGGCAGCGCATCAAACGGTGGGGTCGGCCTCTTGCGTCGGCGGAGTCGGTGTGCGCGGGCTTGGCGGCGTCGGCGGAGTTGCTTCTATGCTGGGCAGCGTCGGCGCGGCTTCTGTGCTGCTGGGCGTCGTGGAGGCATCATCGCTCAGGCTTGGCGGCGTCGTCGGCGTGGGCGTGAGAGTTGGCGGCGCCGTCGACGGCAGCTGGTTCAGGATGAGGCCGCGATCCGCCAAGTACCACACCTTGAGCTGCTCGTCGTTTCTCTGGAGCATGTCCGCCCCGCCCATGAGGAAAGCCAGGTCGGTGTTCCTCTTCTCCGCGACGACGTTGGTCCGGAGTAGGTTGAGCTTGACGACGCTGTTCGTCATCAACGCCGACCACCGCGCCTCGGTCTTCTCTTTATGCAGGGCGGCCCGGGCCTGTCCGTCGGTGAGGCAATGCTCAATGGACTCCTGCACTCACGCGGTTGCCGAGTCGGCTTGTTTTCCCTTCTTGGCCCCTTTGTTGCCTTCGGGGTACCTGTCGCCCGCGCCCGACGTCGGCGCGTTCGGTTTGTAGGTCTCCTTGGCCTTGGCGAGGGTGTGCCGGACATCCGCCCACTTCGCGCACTTCTCGATCCGCTTGAAGACGTGAAGGTACTTGAAATCTTGGTTGACGACAAGAAGCCGGCCGGAGAACCGACTCTTTGTTGACTCCAGGGCGCGTACGGGCCATGGCCGCCGGGTGGATTCATCATCCCCACGCGAATCGCCTCGGCTTGTTCGGTCAAGCGCTCCGCCTGCTCCGCCGCTGCCGCACCCGCGAGATGCGCCGCGCTTTCCCGTGCCTTCTTGGCGTTGGCCCTGTTCCGCCGGTCGGTGGTGACAGTGTTGGTGAACGCAATATTTCAAATTTTTTACCTACAATCACGCAAGATCTATCTATGTGATGCATAGCAACGAGCGGGAGAGTGTGTCCACGTACCCTCATAGACCGAAAGCGGAAGCGTTAAGTAACGCGGTTGATGTAGTCGATCGTCTTCGCGATCCAACCGATCAAGTACCGAACGCACGACACCTCCGCGATCTGCACACGTTCAGCTCGGTGACATCCCTCGTACTCTTGATCCAGCTGAGGCCGACGGAGAGTTTCGTCAGCACGACGGCGTGATGACGGTGATGATGAAGTTACCGACGCAGGGCTTCGCCTAAGCACTGCGACAATATGACTGAGGTGGAAGTCTGTGGAGGGGGGCACCACACATGGTTGAACAATCAACTTGTGTGTCTATGGGGTGCCCCCTCCCCGTATATAAAGGAGTGGAGGAGGGGAGGGTCGGCCCTCTCTATGGCATGCCCCAAGGGGGATTCCTACTCCTAGTAGGAGTAGGTTTTCCCCCTTCTCTAGTTGGAGTAGGAGAAGAAGGAAGAGGGAGAAGGAGAGAAGGAAAGCCCCCCCCCCCCCAATTTGGATTGGGCTTGGGGGGCGCGCGCCTCCCACTTGGACGCCTCCTCCTCTCTCTCCCACCATGGCACATTAAGGCCCATTAACTCCCCGGGGGGTTCCGGTAACCCCTCGGTACTCCGGAAAATGCCCGAACTCATCCAAAACCTTTCCGGTCCAAACATAGCCTTCCAATATATCAATCTTTATGTCTCGACCATTTCGAGACTCCTTTTCATGACCGTGATCACATCCGGGACTCCGAACAACCTTCGGTGCATCAAAACACATAAACTCATAATACCGGTCGTCATCGAACGTTAAGCGTGCGGACCCTACAGGTTCGAGAACTATGTAGACATGACCGAGACTCATCTCCGATCAATAACCAATAGTGGAACCTGGATGCTCATATTGGTTCCTACATATTCTACGAAGATCTTTGTCGGTCAAACCGCATAACGACACGTTGTTCCCTTTGTCATCGGTATGTTACTTGCCCGAGATTCGATCGTCGATATCTTAATACCTAGTTCAATCTCGTTACCAGCAAGTCTGTTTACTCGTTCCGTAGTTCATCATCCTGCAACTAACTCATTAGTTACAATGCTTGCAAGGCTTATAGCGATGTGCATTACCGAGAGGGCCGAGAGATACCTCTCCGACAATCGAAGTGACAAATCCTATTCTCGATCTATGCCAACTCAACAAACACCATCGGAGACACCTGTAGAGCATCTTTATAATCACCCAGTTACGTTGTCACGTTTGATAGCACACTAAGTGTTCCTCCGATATTCGGGAGTTGCATAATCTCATAGTCATAGGAACATGTATAAGTTATGAAGAAAGAAATAGCAATAAACTAAACGATCTTAGTGCTAAGCTAACGGATATGTCAAGTCAATCACATCATTCTCTAATGATGTGATCCCGTTCATAAAATGACAACTCATGTCTATGGTTAGGAAACTTTACCATCTTTGATTAACGAGCTACTCAAGTAGAGGCATGCTAGTGACACTCTGTTTGTCTATGTATTCACACATGTACTAAGTTTCCGGTTAATACAATTCTAGCATGAATAATAAAAATTTATCATGATATAAGGAAATATAAATAACAACTTTATTATTGCCTCTAGGGCATATTTCGTTCAGTCTCCCACTTGCACTACAGTCAATAATCCAGATTACATAGTAATGATTCTAACACCCATGGAGTCTTGGTGCTCATCATGTTTTGCTTGTGAGAGAGGCTTAGTCAACGGGTCTGCAACATTCAGATCCGTATGTATTTTGCAAATCTCTATGTCTCCCTCCTTGACTTGATCGCGGATGGAATTGAAGCATCTCTTGATGTTCTTGGTTCTCTTGTGAAATCTGGATTCCTTTGCCAAGGCAATTGCACCAGTATTGTCACAAAATATTTTCATTGGACCCAGTGCACTACGTATGACACCTAGATCGGATATGAACTCCTTCATCCAGACTCCTTCATTTGCTGCTTTCGAAGCAGCTATGTACTCCGCTTCACACGTAGATCCCGCCAAGACGCTCTGCTTGGAACTACACCAACTGACAGCTCCACCATTTATTATAAACACGTATCCGGTTTGTGACTTAGAGTCATCCGGATCAGTGTCAAAGCTTGCATCGACGTAACCATTTACGACGAGCTCTTTGTCACCTCCATAAACGAGAAACATATCCTTAGTCCTTTTTAGGTATTTCAGGATGTTCTTGACCGCTGTCGAGTGATCTACTCCTGGATTACTTTGGTACCTCCCTGCTAAACTGATAGCAAGGGACACATCAGGTCTGGTACACAACATTGCATACATGATAGAACCTATGGCTGAAGCATAGGGAATGACTTTCATTTTCTCTCTATCTTCTGCAGTGGTCTGGCATTGAGTCTGACTCAACTTCACACCTTGTAACACAGGCAAGAACCCTTTCTTTGCTTGATCCATGTTGAACTTCTTCAAAACTTTATCAAGGTATGTGCTTTGTGAAAGTCCAATTAAGCATCTTGATCTATCTCTATAGATCTTGATGCCTAATATATAAGCAGCTTCACCGAGGTCTTTGCTTGAAAAATTCTTATTCAAGTATCCTTTTATGCTATTCAGAAATTCAGTATCATTTCTGATCAACAATATGTCATCCACATATAATATCAGAAATTCTACAGAGCTCCCACTCACCTTTTTGTAAATACAAGCTTCTCCAAAAGTCTGTATAAAACTATATGCTTTGATCACACTATCAAAACGTATATTCCAACTCCGAGAGGCTTGCACCAGTCCATAAATGGATCGCTGGAGCTTGCACACTTTGTTAGCACCTTTTGGATCGACAAAACCTTCTGGTTGTATCATATACAACTCTTCTTTAAGATATCCATTAAGGAATGCAATTTTGACATCCATTTGCCAAATTTCATAATCATAAAATGCGGCAATTGCTAACATGATTCATACGGACTTAAGCATCGCTACGGGTGAGAAGGTCTCATCGTAGTCAACTCCTTGAACTTGTCGAAAACCTTTCGCAACAAGTCAAGCTTTGTAGACAGTAATATTACCGTCAACGTCAGTCTTCTTCTTGAAGATCCATTTATTCTCTATGACTTGCCGATCATCGGGCAAGTCAACCAAAGTCCATACTTTGTTCTCATACATGGATCCCATCTCAGATTTCATGGCCTCAAGCCATTTCGCGGAATCTGGGCTCATCATCGCCTCCTCATAGTTCATAGGCTCGTCATGGTCAAGTAACATGACCTCCAGAACAGGATTACCGTACCACTCTGGTGCGGATCTTACTCTAGGTGACCTACGAGGTTCGGTAGTAACTTGATCAGAAGTTTCATGATCATCATTATTAGCTTCCTCACTAATCGGTGTAGGAGTCACATAAACTGATTTCTGTGATGAACTACTTTCCAATAAGGCAGGAGGTACAGTTACCTCATCAAGTTCTACTTTCCTCCCACTCACTTCTTTCGAGAGAAACTCCTTGTCTAGAAAGGATCCATTCTTAGCAACAAATATCTTGCCTTCGGATCTGTGATAGAAGGTGTACCCAACAGTCTCCTTTGGGTATCCTATGAAGACACATTTCTCCGATTTGGGTTCGAGCTTATCAGGTTGAAGCTTTTTCACATAAGCATCGCAGCCCCAAACTTTAAGAAACGACAACTTGGGTTTCTTGCCAAATCACAGTTCATATGGTGTCGTCTCAACGGATTTAGATGGTGCCCTATTTAACGTGAATGCAGCCCTCTCTAAAGCATAACCCCAAAATGATAACGGTAAATCAGTAAGAGACATCATAGATCGCACCATATCTAATAACGTGTGGTTACGACTTTCGGACACACCATTACGTTGTGGTGTTTCGGGTGGCGTGAGCTGCGAAACTATTCTGCATTGTTTCAAATGAAGACCAAACTCGTAACTCAAATATTCACCTCCACGATCAGATCGTAGAAACTTAATTTTCTTGTTACGATGATTTTCCACTTTACTCTGAAATTCTTTGAACTTTTCAAATGTTTCAGACTTATGTTTCATCAAGTAGATATACCCATATCTGCTCAAATCATCTGTGAAGGTTAGAAAATAACGATATTCGGCCATGAAAGCATCAATACTCATTGGACCACATACATCAGTATGTATTATTTCCAATAAGTCTGTTGCTCGCTCCATTGTTCCGGAGAACGGAGTTTTAGTCATCTTGCCCACGAGGCATGGTTCACAAGCATCAAGTGATTCATAATCAAGTGATTCCAAAAGTCCATCAGCATGGAGTTTCTTCATGCGATTTGCACCAATATGACCTAAACGGCAGTGCCACAAATAAGTTGCACTATCATTATTAAACATGTATCTTTTGGTTTCAATACTATGAATATGTGTATCACTACTATCGAGATTCAACAAAAATAGACCACTCATCAAGGGTGCATGACCATAAAAGATATTACTCATATAAATAGAACAACCATTATTCTCTGATTTAAATGAATAACCGTCTCACATCAAACAAGATCCAGATATAATTTTCATGCTTAACGCTGGCACAAAATAACAATTATCTAGGTCTAAAACTAATCCCGAAGGTAGATGTAGAGGTAGTGTGCCGACGGTGATCACATCGACTTTGGAACCATTTCCCACACGCATCGCCACCTCGTCCTTAGCCAATCTTCGCTTATTAGCTCCTGTTTCGAGTTGCAAATATGAGCAACAGAACCAGTATCAAATACCCAGGCGCTACTACGAGAATTAGTAAGGTACACATCAATAACATGTATATCAAATATACCTTTCGTTTTGCTATCCTTCTTATCTGCCAAATACTTGGGGCAGTTCCGCTTCCAGTGACCAGTCCATTTGCGGTAGAAGCACTCAGTCTCGTGCTTAGGTCCAGACTTGGGCTTCTTCACTTGAGCAGAAACTTGCTTGCCGTTCTTCTTGAAGTTCCCCTTCTTCCCTTTGCCCTTTTTCGTAAAACTAGTGGTCTTGTTGACCATCAACACTTGATGCTCCTTCTTGATTTCTACCTCTGCAGCCTTTAGCATTGCGAAGAGCTCGGGAATTGTCTTGTTCATCCCTTGCATATTATAGTTCATCACGAAGCTTTTGTAGCTTGGTGGCAGTGATTGAAGAACTCTGTCAATGACACTATTCTCCTCCATTTTGCAGCTATAGAACTTATTGGAGACTTCATATCTCTCAATCCGGGCATTTGCTTGAAATATTAACTTCAACTCCTGGAACATCTCATATGCTCCATGACGTCCTAAACATCGTTGAAGTCCCGGTTCTAAGCCGTAAAGCATGGCACACTGAACTATCGAGTAGTCATCAGCTTTGCTCTGCCAGACATTCACAACGTCCGGAGTTGCTCCTACAGCGGGTCTTGCACCTAGCGGTGCTTACAGGACGTAATTCTTCTGTGCAGCAATGAGGATAATCCTCAAGTTACGGACCCAGTCCGTGTAGTTGCTACCATTATCTTTCAACTTAGCTTTCTCTAGGAACGCATTAAAATTCAATGGAACAGTAGCACAGGCCATTTATCTACAATAACATAGACATGCAAAATACTATCAAGTACTAAGTTCATGATAAATTAAAGTTCAATTAATCATATTACTTAAGAACTCCCACTTAGATAGACATCCCTCTAATCATCTAAGTGATCACATGATCCAAATCAACTAAACCATGTCCGATCATCACGTGAGATGGAGTAGTATTCAATGGTGAACATCACTATGTTGATCATATCTACTATTTGATTCACGTTGGACCTTTCGGTCTCAGTGTTCCGAGGGCATATATGCATATGCTAGGCTCGTCAAGTTTAACCTGAGTATTCTGCGTGTGCAAAACTGGCTTGCACCCGTTGTATGTGAACGTAGAGCTTATCACACCCGATCATCACGTGGTGTCTCGGCACGCATTTAACCGTAGTAACGGTGCATACTAAGGGAGAACACTTGTACCTTGAAATTTAGTGAAAGATCATCTTATAATGCTACCGCCGTACTAAGCAAAATAAGATGCATAAAGGATAAACATCACATGCAATCAATATAAGTGATATGATATGGCCATCATCATCTTGTGCCTTTTGATCTCCATCTCCAAAGCACCGTCATGATCACCATCGTCACCGGCTTGACACCTTGATCTCCATCGAAGCATCGTTGTCGTCTCGCCAACTATTGCTACTACGACTATCGCTACCGCTTAGTGATAAAGTAAAGCAATTACATGGCGATTGCATTTCATACAATAAAGCGACAACCATATGGATCCTGCCAGTTGTCGATAACTATGTTACAAAACATGATCATCTCATACAACAATTTATATAATCACGTCTTGACCATATCACATCACAACATGCTCTGCAAAAACAAGTTAGATGTCCTCTACTTTGTTGTTGCAAGTTTTACGTGGCTGCTACGGGCTTAGCAAGAACCGTTCTTACCTACGCATCAAAAACCACAACGATTTTTCATCAAGTGTGCCGTTTTAACCTTCAACAAGGACCAGGCGTAGTCACTCTCGATTCAACTAAAGTTGGAGAAACAGACACCCACTAGCCACCCACGCGTGCGGCACGCCGGTAGTCTCGCGTAGAAGCGCACGCTGTAATGTCGGTCTGAGCCGCTTCATCCAACAATACCGCTGAATCAAAGTATGACATGCTGGTAAGCAGTATGACTATTATCGCCCACAACTCTTTGTGTTCTACTCGTGCATACACTAGAAAAAAAAGACAATTCCGTGATGATACGTGTTTGTCATAGTAGGTCACGTTTTCTGTCATGCATGTATATCCATGACAATTTTATGACAAAATCAAGATAGTCATACCTGTGCTGTCATAGAAGTGTTCCATGACATTACAAAAATTATCATCACGGAAGTGTCCACTTCCATGATGATAAATCGCGTGTCATAGAAGTGCTTTCGTCAAGGGTGACCGACACGTGGCATCGACCGTAACGGGTCGCCGTTAAGCTATCGGGTCCGGTTTTGGATCCGATAACTTGTTAACAGCCCAGACCAATGGGGATTTTCCACGTGTAAAATTCTCATTGGCGGGAGGAAACACGTGTTGGCTCAACATTCAGACAGATGTCATCCACTCATTGGACAGGAGGCGCCTATGATACGTCGACATGTGGCACGGCCCAACAGAGGCCCATTCCGGTGAAAAGGCCGACCCAGCTAAAGGCCCACCATGTTTTTTCAGACACTAGTGGGCTGGCCCGTTAACAGCCTGCCATATTTTGGGGCAAATTGAGGCCCATAGCAGATCATGCCCGTTCACATCCTGCCGTGTTTTGGGCCAAATTACGGCCCATATCGGATCAGGCCCGTTAACAGGCCACTGTTCTTTTGGGCCCATTCTAAGGCAGGTTTGTATTTCAGCCTGTTAAATGCCCGTTAACTAGTTCGGCCCGATAATAGTTTCGGCCTGTTAGCGGCCCGTGGTGCATCTGGGACGCTATCGGCCTGGTTTAACTTTAGGCCCTTTAACGACCCATGAAGAAACTGGGCTATTTCTTGCCCGAAGTAACTTTAGGCCTCTTAACGGCCCGTAGTCTTAGTGGATAAATTTCAGCCCAACAGGCCTATCAGCCTGTTAATGGCCTGTGGAACAGTTGGGCCTAATTACAACCCGCGTTGAATCAGGACTGCTTACAACCCATCTGATAATGGCCCATGACACTTTTGGGCCTATGGCCCGCATGGATACCGACCGACTTAAAGCCCATAATTTTATTGGGCCAAAATGGCCCGAGATATATTTTGGCATGTTAACTGCTCATCCTATTTGGGCCAAACATGGGACTTAGGCAGGTTCGGCTTGTATTGACCCGTGAATTTGTCGGCCCAACGCTGGCCCAATCTAGGTTTTAGCCTGTTAAAAGCCCATGGTATTCTCTGGCCCAGCTGGCTAGAACTTTACTCGGCCTGTTAAAGGCGGGAAATTACTATAGGTTTAGACCTGCTAATGGCCCAAGATGATTATAGGCCCACGTTTTGGCCCATATGAGTAACGGGCCGGCCTGAAGACCGACAACACTGAGATCCACTGAACCTTCCGGCCCAAATTACAGCATACCGACCAAAGAATAAACCTAGACTATACAATAAAGAAATTACAGCATATTACATCCACTAGGAATCAAAGTTCGCTACCGGTGATAATAAAGCGCAACGTGACCGCGTATTACATACACTGGGCATCAAAGGTCGCCACCAGTGCATATAAACGCACCGACAAAAGAATATACAAAACTGAGAGCACTCCAGAAGGCACTAGGCCTTTACAGAACGGGCCTCGCAAGCAGCCGAACAAGCTGGTGAGACCTCAGTTGTGTCAACGATAGATTCTCCATCCCTAGTTGTATGGCACGATAGTCCGCATGGCAATCCTCTGACATCTTCTTTGCATCTTTGACTTCAAGTCGGAGCTGAGCTGAAGCAAGCCTTTCCGCTTTAAGTTGAGACTGAAGCAGTCGAACTGATTAAGGCAGCGACTGCACAGAGGTTGTCTCACACCTGCTGGTGAGTAGCTTCAACTCACTGTCTTCATCAAGACAGGACCTTGGGGTCATCTCGCTGTCCTCAATATGATTTGGCTCACTATCTTCCCTAAAGTTTTGCCTGGCCTAAGAGATAAGACTCTGAAAGAGAAACAAGGAGACACTTAACAAGTTTCACAATTATATAAGAAAATAAATGGATCTGTTCTGCATAAGGAACATGTTTGTACAACTACAATTTAAAACTGGTAGTTGTTGCAAACATCCAATCAGATGTAAATAGCAAAGTAAAAAACAGTGGAGGAAATGATGCCTATCCAACTCTATACTAGAACAAAGTTTGAAGGCTTGAGAAGGATGAACTTACATTACATGTTAACACGGGCTGGACAAAGCCCATCTCCATGTTGATGGAAGGATAATTGAATAAAATCCCGAAAGAAAATTCTTTATAAGCGTTGCCATTTTTCTATATTTTGCAAAGAGTAAATATATATCAAATAATATTGGAAGAAACAGAGGATAATGAAGCTCAGGTGCAGACTGATGATACATAATGAAATAACAATTAATTAAGTATAGGGTTACAAGGCAAAATGTACTGACAAGAGGAATGCAGACATCAACGTGTGCAGTGGCATTGGCTTTATTCAACATTTTGGTAAGAGTAAATGTAGAAAGCGGAGGGCAGGGCAGATAAGATGCAGAGTAATTCTAGACAATCAACTATCTTGCCATGCAAGTATAGTAATACCACCACCGTACGTTATTACTTGTCGCTCAAATGGATGTATCTAGTACTATTAAGTTCTAAATACATCCAATTGATCAACAATTAATTCGATACAGAGGGAGTACATGACAACAGGTACATACATGAGCAATCCAAAACTTCATAACCATTGTGTTAATTCTACATTTATCTAAGAGCAAATATAGATTTTATAATTTCAAGCAAAGGGAGGATAAAGAAGCGAACATTTACAGTGATGCTACATAATCAAACAAAGAATGAGTGTACATTATCTTGACAAAGGGCAAGAGGTACTGACAAGAGCAATGCTGAGCCCAGTATTGTTGTGAGATCCTATGATCCTTTGAGCAAGGAGCTTCATCTGAAATTAGTTTTCATACAAGAGAGAAGGTAAGGCACATGCATAAATTTAGGAGTTCAAATTTTGAATTGATATCATAGATAGTACCAGACGCTGGGCTGTTAGCAGTTCTAATAGGGGTTTGGCCAGTGGAGTAGGGGTAGAGTGTGGTACAGTTGGGCCTGTGTTTTCTGTGGCTACTGATCTATCTGATTTATCAGGTATCACTACCTTTTCCAAATACCTAGTTTGTACTCCTTGAGTATCTGCACTCACCCTCTTCCTTTTGGACATCTATTACGCAAGAACAACATTTGACTGGAAAAACATAGTATGATGACACATGGAATAGGTACAGAAAATGGATATGTATGGCATATACTCATATATGATGCTTAAACTAAGCAGATGGTGTAACAAAGTAGAAGTAATGCAAGAGGTCAGATGCAAAATATGTGTGACCAATACAACCTTGCCAAGTTAGAGCAAGCACCTTGATGGGTGAATAAGATAGGCCATCCTCCACCATGCCAAGTTTGTTAGCCAGTGAATTGTTCCACAATATTCCTCTCGTGTGCCCGTTCTCATATTCATTTTGATAATGTTCAGTACCTAACATGCATGAAAACATAAAAACAAGTGAGATTATCTTTGTAATGCAGAAGTGATTCTAATCCAATACTGCCTCCCTGTAAACCCCTTTGTGCTTTCTCTGCAATTCTTCTGAGAGATGCCATGCATGCTGTAACTTGGTGTGTGCATTAATATAATGTGGCCTACTACTCAATATAGGAGAGCTCCAGAAGTGATGATACTTCGCGGATGACAGCTTCAACATATAGTAAAGAAGAACAAGTCGACCTGACCTGAAAAATTCAAAATATACTAAGGGAGAACAACTCGACCTGACCAGTCGATCGCGAATGTCTCTGCTACTCTTCCCAACAAGGCACATACTTATTAAAGAAGACAAGAGGATCATCTTAAAGAAGAGAATAAGAGCAACCAGATTGAAGATATTACAAGTCTTTCTATACAATGTCGGTTGCCCACCCATGATGAACCAGAGCGCATAGAGAAATAGTATTCCTTCCGGTCTCTCCATATGTGGCTCACATGCATTTCGAAACTAAAGTAGGAACATTTAGCTGACCAATTAAACATCTCTCAGTTTTACTAATATGAGCATAATATCAGATTTGAATTTGTACAACTAAGCTTGTTTAGCTTGATGGGTTGAGAAGTGCTATTACGACACGAACCACGTAGGCTGATCGTGGTCATCATAAAATGGGGAAACCGTAAGCATGATGAGTATAGTGTTGACCATGGCAGTGGGATGGCAGACCTGAAGCTGCAAACCGCGCAAAGGGTAGTTAGCAACCGATCTTTGCTTTGAAATAACAAGTAAGATTTGGTATGGACAAGAATGTACAGTCAACAAGTGACAAATAAATGCAATTTTGCTGTCTCTCTATATGTCACGACATGCATTTGGAAACTCAACTGGGACCTTTAGCCAACCAATGAAATGTGTCTGTTAACTAATATTAATATCATATCACAATCTTATTTGAACAACTAAGCCATGTGTTGTTTAGCTTGATGGGTGGAATCATGCTAGTACGACAGAAAGCACCTACACAGATCATAGTAGAGTAGATAAAAGGGGAAAACCCTAAGCATCAAGAGTAAAATCAGGGAAGTGGAACTAGCTGGACCAGTGGGTGGCGCGCATGCTTTTCGAAGCGAATATAGGAACATTAGGTCACCAATTAAACGTTCTCTGTTTTAGTAATATGAGCATCATATCTGATTCGTATTTCAACACCTAAGCTTTGGAATTATGAGTGGCATGTTGTTTTGCTTGATGGGTTGAGGTCTTGAGGAGCAGTGCTAGCACAACACGAAGCACCTACGATGATGGTAGTGAATATAAAGGGGGAAAACCATAATCTTTATGAGTATAGTGACCGTGCCATGGCAGATCTGAAGGTGCAAACTGGACAAAGCTACTTCGCAACCAATGTTTGCTTTCAACTAGCCACTACGATTTGGTACGAACAAGAAAAGTACAGTAAATAATTTATGATCTATTTTCCGGGTGAGATCAATTCCTTAAGCACATATGGAAGAGTACCACCTCTCTTGCAACGCCGTGTAGGCCCCTGCTGATACGTTGAGGGTGCTGCGGGTGCGGTGGCTGCCGGCGATGGGGAAGAAGACTTTATACGGCCGGGTCGGGGGATAAGTCCTGTTGCCGTGGACGAGGCGGTCATAGGAGCGGCAACGGCAAGGTGGACGATGATACGTCCATTTTGCATCATGCTTTTATGTCAATATTTATTGCATTATGGGCTGTTATTTCACGTTATGTCACAATACTTATGGCTATTCTCTCTTATTTTACAAGGTTTACAAGAAGAGGGAGAATGCCGGCAGCTGGAATTCTGGGCTGGAAAAGGAGAAAGTATTGAAGGACTATTCTGCGCAACTCCAAAAGTCCTGAAACTCCACGGAATGTCTTAAAATAAATAAAGAAAAATCATCGCCAAAGATGAAGGCCAGGGGGCCCACAACCTGCTCACGAGGGTGGGGGGCACGCCCCCCTACCTCGTGGGCCCCCTGGTGGCTCTCCGACGCCCATATTCTCCTATATGAAGTCTTTCGATCAGAAAAAAAAGAAGGCAACCTTTCGGGACGAGACTCCGCCGCCACAAGGTGGAACCTTGGCGGAACCAATCTAGGGCTCCGGCAGAGCTGTTCTGCCGAGGACACTTCCCTCTGGGAGGTGGAAATCATCACCATTGTCACCACCAACGCTCCTCTCATCGGGAGAGGGCAATCTCCATCAACATCTTCACCAGCACCATCTCATCTCCAAACCCTAGTTCATCTCTTGTATCCAATTCTTGTCTCCAAGTCCGGATTGGTGCTAGTAGGTTGCTAGTAGTGTTGATTACTCCTTGTAGTTGATGCTAGTTGGTTTATTTGGTGGAAGATCATATGTTCAGATCCTTTATGCACATTATTACCCATCTGATTATGAACATGAATATGCTTTGTGAGTAATTACCTTTGTTCCTGAGGACAAGGGAGAAGTCTTGCTATTAGTAGTCATGTGAATTTGGTATCCGTTCGATATTTTGATAAGATGTATGTTGTCTAACCTCTAGTGGTGTTATGTGAACGTCGACTACATAACACTTCACCATTATTTGGGCCTAGAGGAAGGCATTGGGAAGTAATAAGTAGATGATGGGTTGCTAGAGTGATGAAGCTTAAACCCTAGTTTATGCGTTGCTTAAAGGGGCTGATTTGGATCCATATGTTTCATGCTATGGTTAGGTTTACCTTAATACTTTTGTTGTAGTTGCGGATGCTTGCAATAGAGGTTAATCATAAGTGGGATTCTTGTCCAAGTAAGGGCAGTACCCAAGCACCGGTCCACCCACATATCAAATTATCAAAGTACCGAACGCGAATCATATGAGCGTGATGAAAACTAGCTTGACGATATTCCCATGTGTCCTCGGGAGCGCTTTTCCTATCATAAGAGTTTGTCCAGGCTTGTCCTTTGCTACAAAAAGGATTGGGCCACCTTGCTGCACTTTATTTACTTTTGTTACTTGTTGCTCATTACAATTTATCCTATCACAAAACTATCTGTTACCACTTATTTCAGTACTTGCAGAGAATACCTTGCTGAAAACCTCTTATCATTTCTTTCTGCTCCTCGTTGGGTTCGACACTCTTACTTATAGAAAGGACTACGATAGATCCCCTATACTTGGGGGTCATCAAGACTCTTTTCTGCCGCCGTTTCCGGGGAGTGAAGCGCCTTTGGTAGGTGGAATTTGGTAAGGAAAAATTTATTTAGTGTGCTGAAATTTTCTGTCACTTGTTACTATGGAAAGTAATTGTTTGAGGGGCTTGTTCGGGGTATCTTCACCCCGTCCAGTTGAGCCAAGAGTTTCTCCTCAACCTACTGAACCTACTGAACCTACTGAAAATGAAACTCCTTTTCAGATTTCTTCGGGTATGATGGAAAAACTGCTAGCTAACACTTTTGCAGGAGATGGAACAAAGCATCCGAACGAACATCTACGCTATGTGGATGATATTTGTGGACTATTTGAGCTTGCAGGTATACCCGATGATGTTGTTAAGAAGAAGGCTTTCCCTTTATATTTGAAGGGAGACACATTGACATGGTATAGGCTATGTGATGATATGAGATCATGGAACTATAAAAGATTGAAATTGGAATTTCATCAAAAGTATTACCCTATGCATCTTGTTCATCGTGATCGCAATTATATATATAATTTTTGGCCTCGCGAAGGAGAAAGCATTGCTCTAGCTTGGGGGAGGCTTAAATCAATGTTACATTCATGCCCCAATCATGAGCTCGCAAAAGAAGTGATTATGCAAAGTTTTTATGCTCGGCTTTCTGGTAACAATCGCACCATGCTCGATACTTCTTGTGCTGGCTCTTTTATGATGAAGCCTATTGAATTTAGATGGAATTTATTGGATAGAATTAAACGCAACTGTGAAGATTGGGACCTCGACGAAGGTAAGGAGTCAGGTATGACACCTAAGTTTGATTGTGTTAAACCTTTTATGGATACTGATATTTTCCGTAAGTTTAGCACTAAATATGGACTTGACTCTGAGATAGTAGCTTCTTTCTATGAATCTTTTGCTACTTATGTTGATCTCCCCAAGGAGAAGTGGTTTAAATATCATCCTCCCATAGAAGTAAAAGTAGCTGCACCTATTAAAGTTGAAGAAAAGACTGTCACTTATAATGATCCTATTGTTCCTACTTCTTATGTTGAGAAACCACCTTTCCCTGTTAGAATGAAGGATCATGCTAAAGCTTCAACTATTGTTCGTAAAAGCAATACTAGGACTTATACACCTCCTTAGCAAGTCAAAGTAGAACCCAATATTGCTATTGTTAAAGATCTCTTGTCAGATAATATTGATGGGCATGTTATTCAATTCTATGGTGAAACTGCTTGAATTGCTAAACCCTATGATAGAGATAAACATAGACCTGTGGTAGGCGTGCCTGTTATTTCTGTTAAAATAGGAGATCATTGTTATCATGGCTTATGTGATATGGGTGCTAGTGCTAGTGTAATACCCATTGACTTGTACAAAGAAATTATGCATGATATTGCACCGAATGAGTTAGAAGAAATTGATATCACAATTAAACTTG
The DNA here is from genome assembly GCA_021605145.1 of Aegilops bicornis. Taxonomy (NCBI): domain Eukaryota; kingdom Viridiplantae; phylum Streptophyta; class Magnoliopsida; order Poales; family Poaceae; genus Aegilops; species Aegilops bicornis. The sequence goes on along the minus strand of CM038670.1, from coordinate 68,654,858 downwards.
CCAATAGGGATACTATTTCACCAGTAGGGATTGTTAGAGATGTTGAAGTCTTGTGTGGGGAAACCAAATATCCCACTGATTTTCTTGTTCTTGGTTCTCCACAAGATAGCTTTTGTTCGATTATATTTGGTAGACCCTTCTTGAATACTATTAATGCTACGATAGACTGCAAAAAGAATGTTGTTACTGTTGGCTTGGATGATATGGTTCATGAATTTAATTTCTCTAAATTTAGTAAACAACATCGTGAGGAAGAATTGCCTAGTAAGGATGAAATTATTGGTTTTGCTTCTATTGCTGTACCTCCTAGTGATCCTTTAGAACACTATTTGCTAGACCATGAAAATGATATGTTCATGAATGAAAGAAGGGAAATAGATGAAGTATTCTTTAAACAGGAACCTATTCTGCAACACAATTTGCCTGTTGAAATCCTAGGGGATCCTACTCCACCCAAGGGTGATCCCGTGTTTGAGCTTAAACCGTTGCCTGATAATCTTTAATATGCTTATCCTGATGAAAAGAAAATATATCCTGTCATTATTAGTGCTAACATTTCAGAGCATGAAGAAGAAAGATTATTGAAAACTGTGAAAAAGCACCGTGCTGCTATTGGATATACTCTGGATGATCTTAAGGGCATCAGTCCCACTCTATGTCAACATAAAATAAATTTGGAAGCTGATGCTAAACCAGTTTGTGATCCTCAACGATGTTTGAATCCTAAAATGAAAGAAGTGGTAAGAAAGGAAATACTCAAGCTTACGGAGGCAGGTATAATTTATCCCGCTGTCGATAGTCGATTGGGAAGTCCATCCATTGTGTCCCTAAGAAGGGAGGTATTATCGTTGTCCCTAATGATAAAGATGAATTGATTCCACAAAGAATTATCACAGGTTATAGGATGGTAATTGATTTCCGCAAATTAAATAAGGCTACTAAGAAATATCATTACCCCTTACCTTTTATTGATCAAATGCTAGAAAGATTATGCAAACATACACACTATTGCTTTCTAGATGGTTATTCAGGTTTTTCTCAAATACCTATGTCGGCTAAAGATCAATCAAAGACTACTTTTACATGCCCTTTTGGTACTTTTGCTTATAGATGTATGCCTTTCGGTTAATGTAATGCACCTGCTACCTTTCAAAGATGCATGATGGCTATATTCTCTGACTTTTGCGAAAAGATTTGCGAGGTTTTCATGGATGACTTTTCCGTCTATGGTTCCTCTTTTGATGATTGCTTGAGCAATCTTGCTCGAGTTTTGCAGAGATGTGAAGAAACTAATCTTGTTTTGAATTGGGAAAAGTGTCACTTTATGGTTAATGAAGGTATTGTCTTGGGGCACAAAGTTTCTGAAAGAGGTAGTGAAGTTGATAAAGCCAAGGTTGATGCTATTGAAAAGATGCCATATCTCAAGGACATCAAAGGTATAAGAAGTTTCCTTGGTCACGCCGGATTTTACAGGAGGTTCATTAAGGACTTCTCAAAAATCTCTCGACCTCTGACTAATTTATTACAAAAAGATGTACCGTTTGTCTTTGATGATGATTGTGTAGAAGCATTTGAAATACTTAAGAAAGCAAGTCTCTGCACCTGTTGTTCAGCCACCTGATTGGAATTTACCCTTTGAAATTATGTGTGATGCTAGTGATTATGCTGTAGGTGCTGTTCTAGGGCAAAGAGTTGATAAGAAATTGAATGTTATCCATTATGCTAGTAAGACTCTAAACAATGGTCAAAGAAATTATGCTACTACCGAAAAGGAACTTTTAGCAGTTGTATTTGCTTGTGATAAATTTAGACCCTATATTGTTGATAAAGTAACTATTCACACAGATCATGCTTCTATTACATATCTTATGGAAAAGAAAGATGCAAAACCTAGACTCATTAGATGGGTTCTCTTGCTTCAAGAATTTGATTTACATATTGTTGATAGAAAAGGAGCTGAGAACCCCTGCTGCATAACTTGTCTAGGTTAGAGAATGTTCTTGATGACCCACTACCTATTGATGATAGCTTTCCTGATGAACAATTAAATGTCATAAGCACTTCTCGTAGCACTCCGTGGTATGCTGATTATGCTAATTATATTGTTGCTAAATTTATACCACCTAGCTTCACATACCAACAAAAGAGAAAGTTTTTCTATGACTTGCGACATTACTTTTGGGATGACCCACATCTTTATAAAGAAGGAGTAGATGGTGTTATTAGACGTTGTGTAGCATGAACAGGAACAGATCCTACGCAAGTGTCACTCCGAAGCTTATGGAGGACACCACGCTGGAGATAGAACCGCACATAAGGTATTGCAATCCGGTTTTTATTGGCCTACTCTCTTTAAAGATGCCCATAAGTTTGTTACATCTTCATGACGAATGTCAAAGAATTGGTAATATTAGTAGACGCCAAGAAATGCCTATGAATTATTCACTTGTTATTCAACCATTTGATGTTTGGGGCTTTGATTATATGGGACCTTTTCCGCTTCTAATGGATACACTCATATTTTAGTTGCTGTTGATTACGTTACTAAGTGGGTAGAAGCTATTCCAACTAGTAGTGCTGATCATAACACTTCTATTAAAATGCTTAAGGAAGTTGTTTTTCCGAGGTTTGGAGTCCCTAGATACTTAATGACTGATGGTGGTTCACACTTTATTCATGGTGCTTTCCGTAAGATGCTTGCTAAATACGACGTTAATCATAGAATTGCATCCCCATATCACCCGCAATCTAGTGGTCAGGTAGAATTGAGCGATAGAGAGCTCAAATTAATTTTGCAAAAGACTGTGAATAGGTCTAGAAAGAATTGGTCCAAGAAACTTGATGATGCATTATGGGCCTATAGAACTGCATATAAGAATCCTATGGGTATGTCTCCGTATAAAATGGTTTATGGAAAAGCATGTCACTTACCTCTCGAATTAGAACATAAGGCATATTGGGCTATTAAAGAGCTCAACTATGATTTCAAACTTGCCGGTGAGAAGAGGTTATTTGATATTAGCTCACTTGATGAATGGAGAACCCAAGCTTATGAAAATGCCAAGTTGTTTAAAGTAAAGGTTAAAAGATGGCATGACAAAAGGATACAAAAGCGTGAGTTTAATGTAGGTGATTATGTATTGCTATACAACTCTCGTTTAAGATTTTTTGCAGGAAAAATTCTCTCGAAATGGGAAGGTCCTTACGTTATCGAGGAGGTCTATCGTTCCGGTGCCATAAAAATCAACAACTTCGCAGGCACAAATCCGAAGGTGGTAAACGGTCAAAGGATCAAACACTATATCTCAGGTAATCCTATAAATGTTGAAACTAATATTATTGAAACCGTAACCCCGGAGGAATACATAAGGGACACTTTCCACAATGTTCCAGACTCTGAAAAGGAATAGGTATGTGGTACGGTAAGTAAACTGACTCCAAAACAATTTCTAAGGCAATATTTTTCTGTTTTGGAATATTTAGAAAAATAGAAAAATAAGTAGCAGTCCGGGGAGGACACGAGGCCTCCACGAGGGTGGACGGCGCGCCCTACCCCCTGGGTGCAGCCCCTACCTCGTGAGCATCTCGTGTGCCCTCCGGACTCCGTTTCCTTGCACGATACGTATTTTGGTCGGTAAAAATCATTATATATACTCCTGAAGGTTTTGACTCTCGTATCACGCAAATCTCCCCTATTCTTGTTTCGAGCTGTTTTTCTGACAGGTCTAGATCATCATGATGACCCCAAGTGCTTCCAAGGACAAGTTCTTGGAGAAGGTGATCAACCCTTACCTTGCGGAGGTGCTGCGACACCCTCAAACCATTGATATGCGTGATGGGTTGCTGCACATCCGCGATGTTGAGGGACCAAAGGGAACCGGAAGCGTGGAGTTGAGGCTCGAAGCAATGGAGCAACAAGTTTTCAAGTGCCAGGGGATGGTGGAGCGTGGAATCAATTCTACCCAGAAGATGCTCGCGGAGTTCACCAACAACTATGAGCCGGATGCCAAGAAGACCGAGGAAGCCATCTTCAAGATACATGAGAAGATCGAGCACCTCCAAGCCCAAATCTATGATCTGCAAAACCAAAACTGTGAGTATGAATATAGATTCAAAAGGATGAGTTTGGCTGCAGATTTGAGGATTCCGGAGACTCGATCATCCTTCTATTATGGAGAGCCTATGCCATGGAAGGTGGACGACAAGCTTGCATCATCATCAACACCTCCACCGCCAACAACAAGGAAGGAGACATAATCACATGGGTATGGGCACTCCCCTTGGCAACTGCCAAGCTTGGGGGAGGTGCCACAGTATCGTATCACCATCACAACTCCTATCTTTACCATTTTCTTAGTTCGATCCTATTAGTAGTATCTTGATTTAGTAGAATAAAGTCATGGCATGATCTAGTTTTGAGTTTTTCTTTATGATCCTTCTTTGTAATCGAGTCCGTGAGCTATATAATAAAGATTAGTGTTGAGTCAAGGGCTTGAGTATTTTTCCATGATCTTGGGTGATTAGAAGAAAAAGAATAAAAAGAATCAAAGAGTTCATATTGATCTTTTTGAAAGTAATTACTTCACATAGAAAGAGTATGATGATTTAAAGTTGTTGGGAGTTGGCAAATATAGCTTGGGTCATCATTGCAATTAATAGGAAGTAATAAGGGAAGAGAGGTTTCACATATAGATATATTATCATTGACATCTTTTATGATTGGGAGCACTCATTAAAATATGACATGCTAAAGAGCTGAGGTTGGACAAGGAAGACAACATAATGAGTTATGTTTTCTTACATCTGAGATAAAGTATGTTGTCATGGATCCTCTACCGTGTTGAGCATGCCTTTCCCCCTCATGCTAGTCAAATTCTCAGCACCAAGTAGAAATACTACTTGTGCTTCCAAATACCCTTAAACCAGTTTTGCAATGAGAGTCCACCATATCTACCTATGGATTGAGTAAGATCCTTCAAGTAAGTTGTCATCGGTGCAAGCAATAAAAATTGCTCTCTGAATATGCATGACTTATTAGTGCGGAGAAAATAAACTTTGTACGAACTTGTTGTGGACGCAATAAAAGCGACAGACTGCATAATAAAGGTTCACATACAAGGGGCAGTATAAAGTGACGTTCTTTTGCACTAAGATTTTGTGCATCAATCCTAAACGCGCATGACAACCTCTGCTTCCCTCTGCGAAGGATTTCGCGCATGACAACCTCTGCTTCCCTCTGCGAAGGGCCTATCTTTTATTATTATCCTCTACCTTATGCAAGAGTCACGGTGATGAAGAGGGAGAATGCCGATAGCTGGAATTCTGGGCTGGAAAAGGAGCAAATATTGAAGGACTATTCTGCGCAACTCCAAAAGTCCTGAAACTCCATGGAATGTCTTAAAATAAATAAAGAAAAATCGTCGCCAAAGATGAAGGCCAGGGGGCCCACATCCTGCTCACGAGGGTGGGGGGCGCGCTCCTACCTCGTGGGCCCCCTGGTGGCTCTCCCATGCCCATCTTATCCTATATGAAGTCTTTCGATGAGAAAAAAAAGAAGGCAACCTTTCGGGACGAGACTCTGCTGCCACGAGGCGGAACCTTGGCGGAACCAATCTAGGGCTCCGGCAGAGCTGTTCTGCCGGGGACACTTCCCTCCGGGAGGGGGAAATCATCACCATCGTCATCACCAACGCTCCTCTCATCGGGAGAGGGCAACCTCCATCAACATCTTCACCAGCACCATCTCATCTCCAAACCCTAGTTCATCTCTTGTATCCATTTCTTGTCTCCAAGTCCGGGATTGGTGCTAGTAGGTTGCTAGTAGTGTTGATTACTCCTTGTAGTTGATGCTAGTTGGTTTATTTGGTGGAAGATCATATGTTCAGATCCTTTATGCACATTATTACCCCTGTGATTATGAACATGAATATGCTTTGTGAGTAATTACGTTTGTTCCTGAGGACAAGGGAGAAGTCTTGCTATTAGTAGTCATGTGAATTTGGTATTCGTTCGATATTTTGATAAGATGTATGTTGTCTAACCTCTAGTGGTGTTATGTGAACATCGACTACATAACACTTCACCAATATTTGGGCCTAGAGGAAGGCATTGGGAAGTAATAAGTAGATGATGGGTTGCTAGAGTGATGAAGCTTAAACCCTAGTTTATGCGTTGTTTCGTAAGGGGCTGATTTGGATCCATATGTTTCATGCTATGGTTAGGTTTACCTTAATACTTTTGTTGTAGTTGCGGATGCTTGCAATAGAGGTTAATCATAAGTGGGATGCTTGTCCAAGTAAGGGCAGTACCCAAGCACCGGTCCACCCACATATCAAATTATCAAAGTACCGAACGCTAATCATATGAGCGTGATGAAAACTAGCTTGACGATATTCCCATGTGTCCTCGGGAGCGCTTTTCCTATCATAAGAGTTTGTCCAGGCTTGTCCTTTGCTACAAAAAGGATTGGGACACCTTGCTGCACTTTATTTACTTGTGTGACTTGTTGCTCGTTACAATTTATCCTATCACAAAACTATCTGTTACCACTTATTTCAAGATTTCTTGCAGAGAATACCTTGCTGAAAACCACTTATCATTTCCTTCTGCTCCTCGTTGGGTTCGACACTCTTACTTATCGAAAGGACTACGATAGATCCCCTATACTTGTGGGTCATCAGATGACGACGCTGATGAAGCGAGAGGATGCGATGAAAGGATCCTGGTCCAGCGCCGTGCATGAGAGACGTCCATCTCTTGTAGTGGACGACGGGGTAGCGGCTCCGGCAAGGTGGAGGATGGGGTGGCGGACGGAGGAGGCTGGACGCAATGGGGAGGTTGTTGTGGCACCAACAGTGTATGAATGGGGAAATGGAGGGGGAGGGGGGATCTCAAACTTTGGGACGCGCTTGTCTGAAATGTGGGAAAGTTACGAACTTATCTCCCGTTTAAAATTTCAGACATCACGTCGGTTGGGGATAGGACAATAATCTCGCATCTCCCAAATATTTGCCGGTAGCGATTTCAGGCGAGGAGATGGTGTTTTGCCGCCCACGGTTGGCGCCCACGGTGTATGAACGGGGCTGATAGGTAGGGCGTTGTATCATGTCTGAGGGAAGTTACACATCTGCCCGTATTTAAAATATTTGCCTACATCGATTTCGGGTGAGGAGATTTTTTTTGCCGCCCACCGTGTATAAATGGGGAAATGGAGGGAGAGACACATGTCTTTCGGATGAGCTTGAACCAAATGTGTTTTTCCGCCCACGTTTGGCGCCCACCATGTTGGAATGGGCTCAGAGGCGGTCGTGTCACCTCTGGTTGAAGTTACTAGTCTACCCCTATCGACAGTAGTGTAAATCCGGTCGATATGTATGTCAAAATTTTAGGGGTAGACATTAATTTCCATCTCACAAAAACTTGCTTCGGGCAGCCCAGAAATGATAGTGTGTGTTTAGCCGCTTCGTTCAAAACTTGGGAGAATTAGCATTCACGTTTGCCCTGGGCCCTGGCAACTAAATTCAAATCCAATTTGTATTCGATTACAAATATCCACCGATAATTCTACGTTTTGTTATTTATTTCTTCAAAACCACAACAAAGATTTATTCCACCTTTATATATGATTATGATTTAGAAATGTCGTGATCTTCGTATTCAGTAGGTTGGATACACTTTGAGACAAACAGTTATTTCATCCAATACAATATGCTCACACGAAAAACATTTCACCTTATGTCAATCATACAAGTACTGAGGATTACCTCGCCTAAAAAATTCGGATCATTACAACACATGGACAACACAGGGGGTCTTACAACATAATCCATTCAGAGACATGACTCAACATGCAAGTACAATAATCTATTGACAATTTCAACTGGTATCTAAAGAAGAACTGGGATTACCCTGGGCTTCGGATAGCAGAAACAGCAGGACCTCCTTTGTCTTCAAATGTAGCATTCTTAATTCCTCCAATTCTTGGGTTGCTTGCATAATGTGTGCAGCTAATTGCATAATTTCTAGCCTCAAGATCATGATTACCTCATTCATGGCAGCCACACCATCTATTTCCGCCTCTAGTAGAGCCTCAAGAACTATAGTATCTGTGCTTAGACTGCTCTCCGGCGGTGCTGCCTCTGAACTGCTATCATCTGGTAACATGGATGGTGCACTGCTTCCACAAATAGATTTTGGGGTTGTGCATTGTGTCCTAGTGTGAATGGCATCCTGAAAGGTTTCGGCTGGACATAAGTAAGAGATAGTCATCGCATGATTAAGGCAGTAAGCTTACATGGTAAATGACATACGAATTATTGCCGAGCATGGCAAGCTATATTTAAATGGTTCAAAGCAGCATCAGCCGAAAATAAATTAAAATGGTAAGATGAAACTTGAAAGGGAGTGTACCACCGCTATATTTAAGTTGCCAAGGCATCTAAGCAGTTCAAATAATCTGAGAAAGCACTTAACAGTGTGGCCTCATATAAACTACGAAGACATTCTTGTGATGAAGTTCAGAGGAAAAGTTAAGGACTCAAATGAACTAGGCATGCATTTCTTTATGATAGTATAGCAGGTGATACATCTCAAACGTATCTATAATTTTTGATTGCTCCATGCTACTTTATCTACTGTTTTGAGCAATATTGGGCTTTATTATCCACTTTTATATTATTTTTGGGACTAACCTATTAACCGGAGGCCCAGCCCAGATTTGCTGTTTTATGCCTATTTCAAAGGTTTCGAGGAAAAGGAATATCAGACGGAGTCAAAACGGAATGAAATCAACTGGAGAAGTTATTTTTGGAAGGAAAGCAACCCAGGGAACTTGGAGTGCACGTCAAGGGAGATACGGGCTGCCCACGAGGGTGGGGGGCGCGCGCGTGGGGCCCCCGTAGCTCCTCCAACGTACATCCTGCACCCATATATACTCTCGTACCCTAAAACTTCCAGAACGGAGATTAGATCAGAAGTTCCGTCGCCGCAAGCCTCTGTAGCCACGAAAAACCAATCGGGGCCCTCTCTGGCACCCTGCCGGAGGGGGCCATCATCATCAGTGGCCATGGAGGAGTATCCTGGAGGGGTCTTCATCACCATGAAGGCCAATGACCATAAGGTGGAGGCCATGGAGGAAGAAGCACAAGGGGGAGAACCTCTCCTCCTCTCTTCTGGTGGTGCCGGAGTGCCATCAGGAGGGGAATCATCGCCATGGTGATCGTCTTCATCAACATCACCATCATCATCACCATCCTCATCTCTTTTACGCGGTCCACTCTCCCGCACCCCGCTGTAATCCCTACTTGAAAATGGTGCTTTATGCCACATATTATGATCCAATGATGTGTTGCCATCCTATGATGTTTTGAGTAGATATCTTTTGTCTTTGGGTTGATTGATGATCTAGATTGGTATGAGTTGTATGTTTTACTTTGGTGATGTCCTATGGTGCCCTCCGTGTCGCGCAAGCGTGAGGGATTCTCGTTGTAGGGTGTTGCAATACGTTCATGATTCGCTTATAATGGGTTGGTGAGTGACTGAAACACAAACCCGAGTAAGAGGGATTGTTGCTTATGGGAATAAAGAGGACTTGACGCTTTAATGCTATGGTTGGGTTTTACCTTAATGATCTTTAGTAGTTGCGGATGCTTGCTAGAGTTCCAATCATAAGTGCATATGATCCAAGTAGAGAAAGTATGTTAGCTTATGCCTCTCCCTCATATGAAACTGCAATAGTGATTACCGGTCTTGTTAACAATTGCCTAGGACAATTCCGCACAGCGATCCACCATTATTCTACACTCGCTATTTATATTATTTAGTATTATATTCTAACTTTATGATAACATCACCTACTTTTATGTATTAGCTCTCCGATATCATACAAAGTTATCCTCTTCATGCCCACAATGAAGTTTTATTTCTTGTTGCTAGTTGGAAGCAAACGTCCGGTACACGTAGAGTCGTATCAGTGGCAGATATGGCTTGAGAGAATATTGATCTTACCTTTAGCTCCTTGTGGGTTCGACACTCCATACTTATCACTTCCACCTTTGGAAAGTGCTACGATCATTCCTTGCACTTGGGGATTATCAGCAGACACTGCTGACATATTGGCCAACTCAGGTATAGCCTAACAAGTAACAAACAAGCATTCGAATCAAGCAATATAGCAAAGCTGACAACTGAACTATTTGTAATTCTGTAGGATGACAGGTTGAGGGCACAAGCCAAGAAAGCATCCCACATGCATTACATTTCACATGTACTAAAACACACTGGCTTACCATGTGTTGCTGTGAAGCCTCGTTGCTCTTGCAATGTTCTTTGAAGATATCGTCAGCATCCCGTGGTTGCAATCTAGTTGTTGTAGTTTATTCTGCACCCTCTATTTAGGTAAAATTAATTTTAATCGCATGCACAGGTTCGCATTGATCATCAATGGTTCATCTAAACTAATGAAAGAAGGGTGTGTGCTTACACGACAATATATCCGCTTCACTATATTTTTATGCTTGTTCAAGGTGCCAGCCCCAAAAGAACAAATATTTTGCTTGATGGGGTTGGCAGCTCCATAATTAATCCTTACTTATGAAGCTTGTTATCCCAAACAAGTTGGAGTAGGCTAGATATGAAACCCTTTCACGAGGACTTCCTAGGAGGTCACCCATCCTAGTACTACTCTAGCCCAAATGGGTTTCATACTCAAAAGACTGGCTAGTTTTTAATTAGTCATGCAACAGAGGCTCGGGGCAGTGATGTAATAGCTAGCATCAGAAAATGTATGGTAAAACAAACAAAAAGCAGCGGAACCACATGCTAGTTTGCTGATGTGTAATTAAGCATAGAGAACATGAAGCAGTCTGATGGAACCAACAGGTGGCATCAGAACAACACCATTATCATAAATATAGCATGCAAGAAGTAAAATAGTAGGCAGTGATATCTAGGAAGTACAGTAATACTTAGGACAAAACTAAAGCATATTAACTATATGTGCACTGGTATGTAATTTAGCACATGTAACATGTTCACTGCCAGAAGTATGGCCCTACAGGTGCAAGTAGAATAACGCGTCTCATGAAAAATTGAATGATGCCTTGAAGAAATTCAAAGGTTCGGTGCTTATGCTAAGAAAGTGAACGTAGGTGCCGGCCGTTGGATAATAGTACCTGATTCTCAGCGGCGTATTGGTATCGTTGTCATACTTGATAGCTAAGGATCGTCGATGGTGCTCGTGTTACGGTTGAGTTTGGGCAGGCTGTCGCCGTTGCTGAAGCGGCTCCGGTGCTTCAGTTGTGGCGCCTGTCGACATACAAGAAAGCTCATCTATCGTAAGTGAATAGTTGCACGATAAAGAAGATAAAAACCGAAGGAGTACAAATCGAAAGAACCTAATGAGGCCGCGGCGTCAGTAAAGCAGGGCCGATGGAGTTGAATATGGTGTCCGTGGAGCGGGTTCGGCGCAGTGGATGAATGCTTCGGCGGGCGCGGTGTACAGTGCTTTCGGTGAGGCGGATCTGTTGCGGCGGACGAGGGCTTGTATGAAGGGCCAGCGATGGGGCGGACGAGGGAGTTAGGGAAGGGCCTACACTGTGGTGGACGAGGGCGCTGGTTAAGAAGATCCTGTGTGGTGGACCATGATGGAGGTCAAGGAGATCTGGAGCGGTGGACAAACCAGTCGGTGAAGCGGCTCAAGTGAAGAGGTGAGTTGGCAGTTGGGGGTTCCAAGGTGCGGAAGGTAGATCCGGCGGGGTGTGAGGTCCACCGCTGCGACGGAGGACTAGATTCGGCGGCTTGCCGTGGTTGGGGTGGGGGGTCGGGGAGGGGATGGGGAGGGGCTCCGGGGAAGAATGTTGGGGGCAAAGTGGGGAAAACAATGGAGTTACCAAAGCAGCCCTTTCCGTTCATGTGGCAGGGGTAAAACAGGAATATCGCAGGGCTAAACTTTCGGGCGCAAGATATTTCTATGTGAGCAGGAAGTTTGAAAGCGCCTGAAATTATAAGTGTTCTGCTCTTGGACGGCCCACTATGATATCATGGCCGAGAATTTATTTGTTTTGCACCCAAAAAAAGTGCAAGTTTTGAAAATCAATGTCTCCAACTCGAAACTTAGATTGTCCATTCAATTTAAATATGGATCATTGAGCTAGTACAAGTAAATACCATCATACGGTCCAATTCAAATGAAATTCCAAATGTGTTTATCCTAAATATGATGACAAAAGCAAACATGTGTATGTGTATGAATAAAGTGGATGATTATAAAGTTTGAACATTCCCGTATGTGTATATCTCTAGGTTTCATATATGAATTTGAAATGACGAAATCCCGGCTTAAAAAATGTACCTCCGTTTAAATGAATTACAAAAGCTAATGATGGAGTCGAATTCCAAAATTCCAATCTTAGGTTTGTAATTATGGTAAATCAAGGTATATCATGCGTGTTCAAAAGTATCGTTATCTCATAGTCCAAACTGTTAAAAAAATTGATCAACCATGAGTGCACACACTATTGACCATATATATCTCAATTATGCTAAAGTCCCTCAAATATAGACACCTAACTCATTATCTGAAGCCAACCCCCCCACCCCACCCCCTCCGACGCCCTCCCCCCGCCCCCCACACACACGCCCTTCTCTCCCCCAGACACGAACACATGAGCACATTAACACCACCCTCTCTTCTAAAGTCCGGACCCCAATAGAGGTCTCCTATCACTTTGTCTCTCGGGCATGCACACATCTCTTCCCCCACTCTCAAGGTCTCCAGGCATCTCTCTTTCCCAAGCACACGCACTATGTAGAGTGCATCTTTCTCATACACACAAAACGTCGCCCCCAAACATCTATCTCCCTAGTTATGTGGTTCTCGCACACTCACCTCACACACCACCCCCACTCCAGACAAGCACACTTTGTCTCCTTGTGCACCACTCTCCTCTTTCTATCTCTCCCACATGCGGACCCGCCCCAGCTCCTTCCCTGTATACATATATGCCGTGACTCTTTCCATAGCTCCCTAATGTATCATCATTCTTGATCTCGCACATTGTTCTCTACACCATCTATTCTTGATCTCTCATGAAGTCCCTATCACACACACGATGACTCGCTTCCCTTGCGTTTCCGTACATAGGCCAATTTCGAACAACATCAACATTGTCTCCCTATCTATATGCCACTTATGGACACAAACGACCCCTCTTCCCCCTCTTCTCTCTCTCTCTCTCTGTTGCTAGCTCTCTCTCTCTCTCTCTCTCTCTCTCTATCTCTCTCTCTATCTGTCACTCTCACACACCTCTCCCACACACACTCGATGTCTCTTCCAAATAGTCTACTCCCCGCCCGCCCCCATGCTATCCCACTGTTGGGGATCGTTGCAGAAATTAATTTTTTTCTACGCATCACCAAGATCAATCTATGGAGAGACTATCAACGACAGAGAGGGGAGTGCATCTTCATACCCTTGAAGATCGCGATCCGGAAGCGTTACAAGAACGCGGATGAAGGAGTCGTACTTGTAGAGATTTAGACCGCGGTTGATTCCAATCTAAGCGCCGAACAACGGCACCTCCGCGTTCACACACGTACAGCTCGGGGACGTCTCCTCCTTCTTGATCCAGCAAGGGGAGAGGAGAAGTTGAGGGAGAGCTTCGGCAGCACGGCGGCGTGGTGGTGGAGCTTGCAGTTCTCCGGCAGGGCTTCACAAGCACTACTACTACTACGGAGGTGTTGGGGAGGGAGAGGGCTGCGCCAGGGGAAGGGGTGCGGCTCCTATGAGCCTCCTAACTATATATAGGGGTGGAGGGGGCTGGTTTCTTGCCCTCCAAGTCCATTGGGGCGTTGGCAAAGGCGGGGAAAAGAAATCCCATCATTTCCCTTCACCACCGATTGTTATGCCCCCTTTTTAGGGATCTTGATCTTATCCCTTCGGGATATGATCTTATTCCTTCTAAGGGGAGATCTTTGTGCGCCTTGACAAGGGGTGTGGGGCCTTTCCCCCACTACCCACGTTCATGTGGGTCCCCCCATGCAGGTGGGCCCCACTCCGGAGCCTTCTAGAACCTTCCCGGTACAATACTGAAAAACCCCGAACATTTTCCGGTGGCCAAAATAGGACTTCCCATATATAAATATTTACCTCCGGACCGTTCCGGAACTCCTCGTGACGTCCGGGATCTCATCCGGGACTCTGAACAACATTCTGTAACTTCACACTAATTCCCATAACAAGTCTAGCGTCACCGAACCTTAAGTGTGTAGACCCTACGGGTTTGGGAATCATGCAGACATGACCGAGACAGCTCTCTGGCCAATAACCAACAGCGGGATCTGGATACCCATGTTGGCTCCCACATGTTCCACGATGATCTCATCAGATGAACCACGATGTCGGGGATTCAATCAATCCTGTATACAATTCCCTTTGTCAATCGGTACGTTACTTGCCCGAAATTCGATCGTCGGTATCCCAATACCTTGTTCAATCTCGTTAGCGGCAAGTTACTTTTAATCGTTCCATAACACATCATCCCGTGATCAACTCTTTGGTCACATTGAGCTCATTATGATGATGTCCTACCGAGTGGGCCCAGAGATACTTCTCCGTCACACGGAGTGACAAATCCCAGTCTCGATTCTTGCCAACCCAACAGACACTTTCGAAGATACCTGTAGTGTGCCTTTATAGCCACCCAGTTATGTTGTGATGTTTGGCACACCCAGAGTATTCCTACGGTATCCGGGAGTTGCACAATCTCATGGTCTAAGGAAATGATACTTGACATTAGAAAAGCTTTAGCAGACGAACTACACGATCTTGTGCTATGCTTAGAATTGGGCCTTGTCCATCACATCATTCTCCTAATGATGTGATCCCGTTATCAACGACATCCAATGTCCATGGTCAGGAAATCGTAACCATCCATTGATCAACGAGCTAGTCAACTAGAGGCTTACTAGGGACATATTGTGGTCTACGTATTCACACATGTATTACGGTCTCCGGTTAATACAATTATAGCATGAACAATAGACAATTATCATGAACAAGGAAATATAATAATAACCATTTTATTATTGCCTCTAGGGCATATTTCCAACAGTCTCCCACTTGCACTAGAGTCAATAATCTAGTTCATATCACTATGTGATTGTAATGAATCCAACACCCGTGGGGTTTGATCATATCTCGCTTGTGAGAGAGGTTATTAGTCAACGGGTCTGAACCTTTCAGATCCATGTGTGCTTCACAAATCTCTATGTCATCTTGTAGATGCAGCTACCATGCGCTACTTGGAGCTATTCCAAATAACCGCTCTACTACACGAATCCGGTTTACTACTCAGAGTCATCCGGATTAGTGTCAAAGTTTGCATCGACGTAACCCTTTACGACGAACTCTTTTACCACCTCCATAATCGAGAAAATTCCTTAGTCCACTAGTTACTAAGGATAAGTTTGACCGCTATCATGTGATCCATTCCTGGATCACTCTTGTACCCCTTGATTGACTCACGGCAAGGCACACTTCAGGTGCGGTACACAACATAGCATACTGTAGAGCCTACGTCTAAAGCATAGGGGACGACCTTCGTCCTTTATCCCTCTTCTGCCGTGGTTAGATCTTGAGTCTCACTCAATGCTCACACCTTATAACACAGCCAAGAACTCCTTCTTTGCTGATCTTATTTGAACTCCTTCAAAATCTTGTCACGGTATGTATTCATTTGAAAGTACTATTAAGCGTTTTTTGATCTATCCTTATAGATCTTGATGCTCAATGTTCAAGTAGCTTAATCCAGGTTTTCCATTGAAAACACTTTTCAAATAACCCTATATGCTTTCTAGAAATTCTACATCATTTCCGATCAACAATATGTCAACAACATATACTCATCAGAAATTCTATAGTGCTCCCACTCACTTCTTTGGAAATACAAGTTTCTCATAAACTTTGTATAAACCCAAAATCTTTGATCATCTCATCAAAGCGTATATTCCAACTCCGAGATGCTTACTCCAGTCCTTAGAAGGATTGCTGGAGCTTTGCATACTTGTTAGCATATTTTAGGATTGAGAAAAACCTTCTGGTTGTATCACATACAACCTTTCCCCAAGAAAATTGTCGAGGAAACAATGTTTTGACATCCTATCTGCAAGATTTCATAAATAATGCAAAGAATCGCTAATACAATTCCAACAGACTCTTAGCATCGCTCTGAGTGAGAAAGTCTCACCGTTGATCAACTCCTTGAACTTGTCGGAAAACATCTTAACGACAAGTCGAGCTTTCTTAATGGTGATACTTACCATCATTGTCCGTCTTCCTTCTAAAATCCATCTGTACCCAATAGCCTTACGACCATCAAGTAGTTCTTCCAAAGTCTATAATTTGTTTTCACACATGGATCCTCTCGGATTTTATGGCCTCGAGCCATTTGTCGTAATCCGGGCCCACCATTGTTTCTCCATAGCTCGTAGGTTCATTGTTGTCTAGCAACATGACCTCCAAGACAGGATTACGTACCACTTTGAAATAGTACGCATCCTTGTCGACCTACGAGGTTTGGTATCCGAAGTTTCATGATCACTATCATCAGCTTCCACTTCAATTGGTGTAGGCGCTACAGGAACAACTTCCTGTGCCCTGCTACACACTGGTTGAAGTGACGGTTCAATAACCTCATCAAGTCTCCACCATCCTATCTCCCAATTCTTTCAAGAGAAACTTTTCCTCGAGAAATGACCCGTTTCTAGAAAAAATCACTTTTTCTTCTGGATCCGAAATAGGAGGTATACCCAGCTGTTTTGGGTCTCCTATGAAGACACATTTATCTGCTTTGGGTTCGAGCTTATCAGGCTAAACCCTTTTCACATAAGCATCGCAGCCCCAAACTTTTAAGAAATGACAGCTTAGGTTTCTCTAAACCATAGTTCATACGGTGTCATCTCAACAAAATTATGTGGTGCCCTATTTAAAGTGAATGCGGTTGTCTCTAATGCCTAACCCATAAACAATAGTGGTAATTCGATAAGAGACATCATGGTTTGCATCACATCCAATAGGGTGCAGCTATGATGTTCGGACACACCATCACACTATGGTGTTCCAGTGCATTAGTTGTGAAACAATTTCCACAATGTCTTAGTTGTGTACCAAACATGTAACTCAGATATTCATCTCTATGATCATATCATAGATATTTTATCCTCTTGTCACGACGATCTTCAACTTCACTCTGAAATTACTTGAACCTTTCAATAATTCAGACTTGTGTTTCATCAAGTAAATATACTTAGAATCTACTCAAATCATCTGTGAAGTAAGAGCATAACGATATTCACTGCATGCCTCAGCACTCATTGGATTGCACACATCAAATGTATTACTTCCAACAAGTTGCTCTCTTGTTTCATCTCACTGAAAACGAGGCCTTTCAGTCATCTTTCCCATGTGGTATGATTTGCATGTCTCAAGTGATTCAAAATCAAGTGAATCCAAACGATCCATCTGCATGGAGTTTCTTCATGCATATAAACCAATAGACATGGTTCGCATGTCTCAAACTTTTCAAAAAATGAGTAAGTCCAAAGATCCATCAACATGGAGCTTCTTCATGCGTTTTATACCAATATGACTCAAATGGAAGTGCCACAAGTATGTGGTACTATCATTACTATCTTATATCTTTTGGCATGAACATGTGTATCACTACGATCGAGATTCAATGAACCATTCATTTTAGGTGCAATACCATTTGAAGGTATCATTCAAATAAACAAAGTAACCATTATTCTCCTTAAATGAATAACCGTATTGAGATAAACATAATCCAATCATGTCTATGCTCAACGCAAACACCAAATAACAATTATTTAGGTTTAACGCCAATCTCGATGGTAGAGGGAGCATGTGATGCTTGATCACATCAACCTTGGAAACACTTCCAACACATATCGTCATCTCACCTTTAGCTAGTCTCCGTTTATTCCGTAGCTTTTTATTTCGAGTTACTACCACTTAGCAACCGGACCGGTATTTAATACCCTGGTGCTACTAGAAGTACTAGTAAAGTACACATTATAATGTATATCCAATATACTTCTATTGGCCTTGCCAGCCTTCTCATCTACCAAGTATCTTGGGTAGTTCTGCTTCAGTGACCGTTCCCCTCATTTCAGAAGCACTTAGTCCCGGGTTTGGGTTCAACCTTGGGTTTCTTCACTAGAGCAGCAAATGATTTGCCGTTTCATGAAGTATCCCTTCCTTGCCCTTGCCCTTCTTGAAACTAGTGGTTTTACTAACCATCAACAATTGATGCTCCTATTTGATTTCTACTTTTGCGGTGTCGCGAATAGCTCAAGGATCATCATATCTATCCCTGATATGTTATAGTTCATCACGAAGCTCTAGTAGCTTGGTGGCAGTGACTTTGGAGAACCATCACTATCTCATATGGAAGATTAACTCCCACTTGATTCAAGCGATTGTAGTACTCATACAACCTGAGCACATGCTCAACTATTGAGATTTTCTCCTTAGTTTGCAGGCTTAAGAAACTTGTCAGAGGTCTCATACCTCTTGACGTGGGCACTAGCCTGAAATCCCAATTTCAGTCCTTGGAACATCTCATATGTTCTGCGATGTTTCAAAAACGTCTTTGGTGCCTCAATTCTAAACCATTTAGCATTACACACTGAACTATCATGTAGTCATCAAAACGTGTATGTCATATGTTCGCAGCATCCAGAACCGACGATCGAGGTTCAACACACTGAGCGGTGCATTAAGGACATAATCCTTCTGCGCACCAATGAGGACAACACTCAGTTTACGGACCCAGTCTGCATAATTGCTACTGTCAACTCTCAACTAAATTTCTCTTGGAACAAATCTAAAACAGTAGAACGAAAGCGTGAACTACGACATAATTTGCAAAGACCTTTTGACTATGTTCATGATAATTAAGTTCATCTAATCAAATTATTTAATGAACTCCCACTCAGATAGACATCCCTCTAGTCATCTAAGTGATACATGATCCGACTCAACTAGGCCGTGTCCGATCATCACGTGAGGCGGACTAATCATCATCGGTGAACATCTTCATGTTGATCGTATCCACTATACGACTCATGTTCGACCTTTCGGTCTCTTGTGTTCCAAGGGGATATCTATACATGCTAGGCTCGTCAAGTCAACCTAAGTGTTTTGCATGTGTAAATCTGGCTTACACCCGTTGTATGCGAACGTTAGAATCTATCACACCCGATCATCATGTGGTGCTTCGAAACAACGAACTTTTGCAACGGTGCACATTTAGGGGGAACACTTCCTTGAAATTTTATGAGGGATCATCTTATTTATGCTACCGTCGTTCTAAGCAAATAAGATGTAAAAACATGATAAACATCACATGCAATCAGAAAGTTACATGATATGGCCAATATCATTTTGCTCCTTTTGATCTCCATCTTCGGGGCTCCATGATCATCATCGTCACCGGCATGACACCATGATCTCCATCATCATGATCTCCATCTTCGTGTCTTCATGAAGTTGTCTCGCCAACTATTACTTCTACTACTATGGCTAACGGTTAGCAATAAAGTAAAGTAATTACATGGTGTTTTCATTGACACGCAGGTCATATAACAAATTAAGACAACTCCTATGGCTCCTGCCGGTTGTCATACTCATCAACATGCAAGTCATGATTCCTATTAAAAGAACATGATCAATCTCATACATCACATATATCATTTATCACATCCTTTTGGCCATATCACATCACACGACATATGCTGCAAGAACAAGTTAGACGTCCTCTAATTGTTGCTGCAAGTTTGTACGTGGCTGCTATAGGTTTCTAGCAAGAACATTTCTTACCTACGCCAAAACCACAACGTGATATGCCAATTTCTATTTACCCTTCATAAGGATCCTTTTCATTGAATCCGATACGACTAAAGTGGGAGACACAGACACCCGCTGGCCACCTTATGCAACTAGTGCATGTCAGTCGGTGGAACCTGTCTCACGTAAGTGTACGTGTAAGGTCGGTTCGGGCCGCTTCATCCCACGATGCCGCCGAATCATGATAAGACTAGTAACGGGAAGTAAATTGACAAAATCGATGCCCACAACAACTTGTGTTCTACTCGTGCATAGAAACTACGCATAGACCTAGCTCATGATGCCACTATTGGGGATCGTTGAAGAAATTAATTTTTTTTCTAAGGATTACCAAGATCAATCTATGGAGAGACTAGCAACGAGAGAGAGGGGAGTGCATCTTCATACCCTTGAAGATCGTGATGCGGAAGCGTTACAAGAACGCGGATGAAGGAGTCGTACTTGTAGCGATTCAGATCGCGGTTGATTCCAATCTAAGCGCCGAACAACGGCGCCTCCGCGTTCAACACACGTACAGCCCGGGGACGTCTCCTCCTTCTTGATCCAGCAAGGGGAGAGGAGCAGTTGAGGGAGAGCTCCAGCAGCACGATGACGTGGTGGTGGTGCTTTGATAACCCACAAGTATAGGGGATCGCAACAATTTTCGAGGATAGAGTATTCAACCCAAATTTATTGATTCGACACAAGGGGAGCCAAAGAATATTCTCAAGTATTAGCAACTGAGTTGTCAATTCAGCCACACCTGGATAACTTAATATCTGCAGCAAAGTGTTTAGTACCAAAGTAACATGATAGTAGTGGTAACAGTAGCAAAATTGATATTTTTGGGTTTTGTAGTAATTGTAACAGTAGCAACGGAAAAGTAAATAAGCGGAGAACAATATGTGAAAAGCTCGTAGGCATTGGATCAGTGATGGAGAATTATGCCTGATGCGGTTCATCATGTAACAATCATAACATAGGGTGACACATAACTAGCTCCAATTCATCAATGTAATGTAGGCATGTATTCCAAATATAGTCATACGTGCTTATGGAAAAGAACTTGCATGACATCTTTTGTCCTTCCATCCCGTGGCAGCGGGGTCCTAGCGGAAACTAAGGGATATTAAGGCCTCCTTTTAATAGAGTACCGGAACAAAGCATTAACACATAGTGAATACATGAACTCCTCAAACTATGGTCATCACCGGGAGTGGTCCCGATTATTGTCACCGGGTTGTCGGATCATAACACATAGTAGGTGACTATAGACTTGCAAGATAGGATCAAGAACTCACATATATTCATGAAAACATAATAGGTTCATATCTGAAATCATGGCACTCGGGCCCTAGTGACAAGCATTAAGCATAGCAAAGTCATAGCAACATCAATCTCAGAACATACACTACTAGGGAAAGGGCTAGCAGCAGCGCGGGTTTTAGGTGTATCAGTAGCGCGGGGATTGGCGCTACTAATAAGGCGCTATAGCTAACACGTAGCGATGGCGTGCTTACCAGCGCTCTTGCTACACAAGTGTAGCAGCAGCGCCGCTTAGTGGAAGCTTCGCCATCGCTAGTAGCTCTAGCGCTTTGCCCGACGCTTTATCGCTATCGCAGCGATGCTGCTAACTTTTATACACTCGCTACTGCTAATTTTAGTAGTTTTTTTGTTTTTTTTTGGCATATTTGTTTTGTATTTGAACAGGCTTTATAGAAGAATCTTTAGCACATACAAATGTCATCATGATACACATACAAATGCCTGTGAGACCACAAATGTAATCATAGCATATACATACAAATAGTCTCATCATAATCATCATCCAACACAAAGTGGTCTCTTGTCATCATCTCGAAAATAGCGATACATGCAAGTCTCGAATACTTGCAACTACAACAACATCATCCATCTAAAGAAAGGTATACGCAAGAAGAGCTATCACTATGAGTGAGAGCGGAACTATGCAGTACATGAGGTGGCGGTTACGAGTCCTCTCTCGCGCTAGCGTGAACCTCAAGTAACTAGCTTCTCCTTGTTGTCTGCTTTTGAAGCCTTTATGGCTGGCGCCCGAGAACCCATTCACTTGCGCCTGACACTCATTCCACTCGTTGTACACCCCCGGAACCTTCCCTTTGTACACGACATAGCAATTCTATCTCGCCATCAAGAAACTAGGTACCTGTTAGAGATGCATGTTCATGAAGAGGATGTACAATCATATATATGCAACAAAATATACTAGAGCAACACTGAAAAAGAAAGGGTTAGCAACTAGATGCAACATACAGTACGCAAATTAATTAACTAGAGGTACGCATGTGATCGTACGCAAACTAACAAAGTAGCATTACACAAGTTCGGCAGGGACCGTGGACATCACAAAGTTTCATCGCTACAAAAAGTATACAAGTTCAACCGACACATATCATCATCATCGGCATCATAAATCACTAGAAGTTCCATCCTTCCATATCATCGAGGATGGACCCTAGCTTATTGAATGGCGTGAGGTCTAGACGTTGCATGCCTATGCGAGTTCGGACGTCAGCTCGCGATATAGGGCCGTGGTGGAACATCCCTTCTCATCGACGACTTCTTTCATGATGATCGTCGCAATGTCGCTTTGGATGCGAAGGAAGTCATCTCTAAGTTTATAATCCGCTTCTCCATGAGATTCTAGCCACTTGTGGATATGATCATCATTTCTGCTTCTCATGCAAAGCTTTTGGTGACCCTGTTGAACTGAATCATGAGATGGACGATGTAGAATCCATCCTTCTTGCTTGGTTTTGGGACATGGATGCAGGAGAAGTTAGTTTTATGCGTGAAACCCATCTTCTTGTTCCTTTGTTTCCTGATCTGCACGTGGCCACCTCTAAAGCTGAAGCCTTGGAGAGCATCATCTAGAATATTCATTATGTGGGTGTAGTCTTTTTTCTCATAGTCTCTAGAAGGGTCAAAATACACGGCGTGGGAGACTTGTGAGAAAGAACGATAAGGACGGCGCGCCCGTTGCTGCGGGGAAAATACACCTCAAATTATTCCCCATATGAGAGAGAAGGAGTGATTGAAATGTACGAAAGGGTTGTCCGGACCTGACTTACTTTGGATGATAAGGCACGAGGACAATTTCCCGGTCCTTATTCTGTACCATGAAGTTTTGGAGGTACTCCCTAGCAGTTTCACGCTAAAAGTCGCCGAGACTCAAGAAAGACTCGTGCATGTAGTACGGATCCGCCACACACTACAAGAAACCTGTTAATGCATGACGGATTTCACGTGACGTTTTCAGAAACTGTCATCGATGGCATGGTACAACCCTGAAAGCCCGCCCAAGCCCGCCAAAGCCCGCGTACCCTTTACTCGTATAAAATGCTAACCCTAACCCTCCTCTCTTCCTCCGCAGCCCCCTCCCTATTCCCCATCAACCCCACACAGCGCCGCCACCCACCATCTCCTCGCCTCTCTCCTCCCACAGATCACCGCCGGCCTGACTCCTCCTCTCCTCTCACCTCAGAGCTTCCAGATCCGCCTCGGCCCAGCCCATCCATCCCTCTCCCGAACATCTCTCTCTTGTGACCCTCGCACCACAGCCAACCCCCACCGATTCCGGCGACTTCCACCACCGCACAGCACACACTGTAACTAGTCTCCGACCCCTCTATCCCCCAGGCCGGCTAGATCCGCGGCTCACGTCTCCGGCGCTCGCCTGCGACCATTAGCCCGTGGCTAGGGTTTCGGCTGCGTCGTCGCGTCCATCGTCGCCGCGTCTCCGGTCGCTCTGCTCCGCCGCACACTGCGCCCCTCGCGCCCTCTCCTCCTCCTGGATGCCGCCTTCCTTGTTCGGGGCGCTCGCCCGCGCGCGCCGAGTTGCACGACAGTGACCCCAACCTCCTCTCCCGCGTCTCCGGCACGGTGGTGCGTCATATGGCAACCTCCTCCGCTGCATTTGGACCACTGGAGGCCCTCCCTTGCCCAGGTGAACACCTCAAACCCCTTTTCCTCTCCTCCAGCCCTCCTTTTCATTGTAGGATGTGCTTTGGCTGACTGAGCGTGTTCATCCGTATATGTTTGAACAAGTTACTGTTCTTGGAACCATGGAACATATATGTTTACCTTGTGCAGTAATAATTTTGGTGTCAAGCTTAATAAAGAGGCAATCCAAATGGCTTGAAATGAGAAGTTTTGTGGGGGCTAATTGAGGCTTTATAGATTCTTTATAGTTAAGCACTTGTACCTCTGCCTATCTCCTGGTTTAATATGCATATCACTTATACATATATATTTCACTTGTTCAACGGTGGTAATTATCTTGGTTAATATGCACAGTGTATCCTGTTTCACTCACTAATTTTTTAGTGTTTGATTTGATATGTATAGCAGAGAAGTGAATGTATGACGATGATGTCGATTGTTGGCTGCCGGTGTGAACCAACAAATATGCCGAGACAACAGGCAGTTGATGGAAGCATCCAAGTTGAGCCAGGTCAGCAAGTCGTGAATCTGAACTCCCCTGTTTCATAAGTGCACTCTGAATTTAAGCAAATGCCTTAAATAATGTGTGTTCACTAGCAAGGGAATAATGGTATGCTCCGACCACTTGATACTTTATTCCAATATTTTTGAATGATACATGCATCTGTTGATCAAGATCTCATATAGCCACGATTACTCCTATTGTGGCTGTAGTACATGGGTTAGCATAGTCAATTTAAGTAACAAGAATCTAGTTGATGTCATTAAGCATAACTAGGATGTGAACCAGAATTCTAATTGTCTACGGTGTCAAGCGAGAATATGTTTGTTTCAAGTTACGTATGGGGTTTGGCCACAATTCAGAAAATCATTGATCCCGCCAACTCTGTCTTTTACGTGTTAAGAGCTAACTTGTATTTTCGTAGTCGTACTTCTGCCTTCAGAGGATTTTGGACAGCTAGATCAATATCAACTTGATATAGCCCACATTCTAGATATTCTGGACAATGGAGTTGGAACTTGCCTCTCATTAGTTATTCTATTTGGTATACCATGTGTAGTGTGTTCTCTCTGATATGTTTTAGTTTTGCAGCATTGCTTTGCAATAAGCTAGGACTTTGTTTTGTGATATTTAAATATACGATATATCAAAGGTTTACTGGTGAACTGTTTGCATCATGCATAAAATTGGAAATTAATAGCTTAAGGATATTCTAGTTATGGGAAATTATGCACCATGCTTGAAAAGGCAACTGTAAAAATCACTACATTTTGAAAAATAACTTAGGTTTATTATTGGCCAAAGAGATTTGTTTTTTATAGACGCACAAAACAACTAGGATCCAAGTAAGTAAAGGAAATAGAGATTATTAAGAAAAGATTGATACTACTATTATCTATCTCAATTTTGTGCTTGCAGGTGCATTCACATCACCTTATCTTGTGCAGGCTATAGAAAAATACTTGGCTGTTCTTGCTGCTTTGAAATCTAATAGCTAACAGTCTTAAGGTATATCAACTTTTTAATATGTATACCATGTGCTTCCTGGCATCCTTGCTGCTAGGAAACTGAATATGTATAGCACTAGGTGGCTGCACTATAACTTTGTTTATTATACATGTAATATGACATTAAAACAATACATGTTTTAGCATATCTTGTTTTGCTGCTGATGCATATACATGCTTGCACTATTAATATATATGCAGTGATGATGAATCATCTCTCACACATGCACAAGCCTTGTTCCTACTGTTGTCACCTTGTATACATATATACTGGTTCATTTCATTTCATTATTGTTTCCTGTTATAAATAATAGTACTATGTTTGTCAAGTGGGCAGCAAGTATTGTTTACTAGTCAGCCCTTTGAGATGTACTTGCAGCATAAACGTTGAGTTTTATGCCGCTGCTCGTTGACCCGGTTGGCGTAAACTTCAAATGTTCACGTGTAAACAAGTTTACACATCACGGCGAGGCTATTGTTAGTTAGTGATGCCATTTGTTGGCATGTTTATATGGCCTCAACTGCTACTACAATAGTTCTTGAGTTTTGTGATGTATGTTTTGTTTCTTTGTCATTTAACTTTCATTTGACAGGCTTTTTGTCGTGG
This sequence comes from Aegilops bicornis, assembly GCA_021605145.1. Taxonomy (NCBI): domain Eukaryota; kingdom Viridiplantae; phylum Streptophyta; class Magnoliopsida; order Poales; family Poaceae; genus Aegilops; species Aegilops bicornis. Next base: position 68,628,858 of record CM038670.1, on the reverse strand, counting down.
ACTTGTCACGGCAGATGTCCTCATGAAAGGACTTAGTCGTAGGGCCATCGTACGGGTTTACCTAGAGAGGTTAAAGCGGACACAAGACACGGGAATTATACTGGTTCGGCCCCTTCAATGAAGGTAAAAACCTACGTCCAGTTGTGATGTTGATTGATATGGTTTCGGCGACTAGGGAGCAATAGCTTTGCCTTAGCCTCGAAATCTCTGTCCCTAACTCGCCGCCGGGTCGTCCCCTTATATACACGGATGGACGCCCGGTCGGTTTACGGAGTCCCAATCCGGCTCATACAAGAGTCCGGCTTGATCTCTCCTTTCCTGTCTTACAACACAAGCTATAACGCTAAGGCGGTTTACATACATGAACGAGCGTGAACCGGCCCTCCCGGGGCGGTTCACACTCAGTAGTTATATCCCCAACATTAGGCCCCAGATTGACTTGAACCGGTTCACGTTAATCTTCACACCCTCAAGAAACTCTTGATCTCTTTCCTCCTTTCATAAACCGCCAGCTGCTTGAACCGCCGTGATATCATCTTCCGATTCGCGTGTCAGAACGTCCTGACGTCATCCTTAATAAAGAAATCCAAACAGTAAGATTCCCTGCATTTAGTGCCATTCCGGAAATCGAGGCGGCCGCTGCACCTTCCGCCGCTTTTGACTCCTCGATTCTCGCGCCCGTTGATTGCTCCGGTCCCTTATAAATAGCCCGGTCGGGCCATTCTCTTCTACTTCGTCCTCTCTTCGTCTTCCTCGCGACCCACCGACCCTGAAGCTCTTACCGTCGCCCTCTGCCTTCGACCGACGCTTCCCGGCCGCTGCATCAACCTGATCTTACCAGAGTTTTAGCGCTCCTCCGTGGTTCCCGCTCGTCAGGTATGGTTTTCTTTAAACCCTAGATCTCATCTGGAAACTCGGTTCGTCTCATAGCTCGTGAGCGTTCATGCCGATTCTTCATACCAGTTCCAACATGGCCGTGCGGCTCAGCCGTACCGCTCCTCATATGCAAACGGCTGCTTTCGCCGTTTACCCGACTCTAGGCATCTTCCCCCTTTGTTCAGATCCTTCGCTTTAACATGCCTGAACCTTCCTGCGCTGTAGGAGGTCTGCATAGGTCGCAGAAATTTTCTCATCGAACCCCGGTAGATCTAGATTATTTCCTTTTGCATGGGAAACCTGTTTCTGTCTATACTTAGCAACTTTTTCAGCTCTGCCTCCTCTGGCGGTTTACTGGATTGCCGGTTTAACATTATCTGTAATTCCTCACCTGTTCAATGGTGAACCGTTTTCCTTTCTTTCGCAGCCTTAATCTTCAGGAATGTCTCCTCAATTTGCTTCTTGCAACTGGGTCCGGTCCAAAATCACCGAGACGCAGCTCAACGGCTACGTCACCACCGGGCGGTTTGGCTCCAAAAGACGCCCTCCATTGGCGTGTTCCGAGGGCGAAGTTTCCTCCCGAGCCGCGAACGGGGAAGTAATTGTGTTTATGCAGCACCTAGACCGGGGTTCTGCCCGCCGGTTCAAAGTTTTTCCGGACGCCCTTGCCAGTTTGCAACTCCATCCGCAGGATATCGGCCCAATTCCGCTTCGAACATATGCAACTTTCAAGTCTTACGTGAAGTCTATCTTCAAGAAGAACCGTCTGTGGAATTGTTCCGGATTTTTTCCATTTGAACCGTCGCACAGAATTTTCTCGATGGTCCCAACACGGAGCTGGGCGGCGTTTCAATTCAGAAGAGGAAAGAAGCCGATTTCCTCACGCCAAGCACCACAGCCATCCAAAGGATTGGAACCAAACTTGGTTCTCTTGCCGTAACATCGCTACCGCCAACGAAAACCCCTTGCCGGGCTACCGTCCTCACCGCTCAGCAACCATCATCCATCGCCTTTCACGCTTAACCGCCATGAACGGAAAAACTTCGCGCCACAAATAATCAAGCTCCGGGCTCTAATGGCCAATGGCTTAACCGGCGTGGATCTTGTGCGTTGCTGGGTCTCTTGGGGCGTGTTGCCACTGAGCCGTCGGCCCGGATTGATGCACGAGTACACCGGCAGCCTCAAAGATCCTCAAAGGCGTCACGAGCTACCCATAACCGAACAGGAGACCACCGAGATCGTCAAGAAGATGCTCGATGAGCCAATCTCCGTCTGCAGCCTCACCGGGTTGGCTCCATTTTGTGCCGCCAACAAACCGCCGGCGGTAAGCTCTTCTTACTGTCTTTCAGGCTCGTAATACTGTTGACATATGCTAATGCTTGCTGCTTCCTGTGCTGAGAGCTCTTACGAAACGCACTGCATCGGGTCCGGGCGCCACGTGCAAAGTCCAAGGCCACTAAGAAAACTGGCAAGAAAAAGACCACCGAGTCCTCCGAATCACGGAGGACGAAGAATCAAGCCGAGGTAAAACTTTGACATTTACGAGGGAGCCGCCATAAACCGCTTTCCGCTTTGTATTTCTTCTTGCATATGCTTGGCCTCTTTACCTTCCTTTTACCGACACTTTTCTTCCTGTGATGATGCTGAAGCTTACCATGCCGATCCTGTTGAGGTAATCCTTCTTTCTTCCGAATCTGAGCTTGCGCTGTTAAGAGAATTCGTCATACCGTCCGGAAAGTGAAAACACCATTCCTGTGCTTATTTGAATCCAAATCTTTCTTGAAGACACAGCAGATCGAAGAGCGCCAGACAACCCGCACACGATGGTCAACAGGTTACCTCAGCCGGTTTACCAGACACCCCTAATCCGGAAGCGTCGTCAGAGGTGACTTGCTCTCTGAAAAGCGTTATCCCTTAAAAGGTTTCTTCCGATGTTCTCTCAATCCGTCGACTCAATTATCGTGCCTCTTCCAACTCGTCTGGCGGTTCATCCACCACACAACTGCCTCCGCTGAACATCGCCGCAGGGTATGTAATTACTGTCTGTCAATTCGATTCCCTATTAATTTGGTCAATTTGTCTTGATCCAACGCTGAATATTGCAGCACCAAGGCTCGTTTGAGCAAGAAAGCGAAAACTCTTGATCCTACTCCGGATGGTGATCCGGAAAAACCCTGAACAGCCACATGAAAATCCCGAAGCCGCCAAGGAAAGCTCCGGCGAGTTGTACAAGGATGATATCACGACCCGCCAGGTTGAACCGAGGTCCAAGTGGAAACCTCACAGCCTGCTTCCACCAAACCCGCCCACCGAGCGGATCGTGACCGTTGAACCGCCGAGCCAAAGCAAGATGACATCAAGCCCAAACAAGACCGCTGAAAATGACGATGTTCTTGTGAGGTGCATCGCTACATCGCTCCTAGCCAACCGGTCGCTTTAGCCAAGCATAGCATCAAAGAGAGTTCCACTACTATCAGCAAAGACAAGGGGAAGATTGACATGTCTGCTTATGACAATTTCTCCGCCCAAGAACTTCATTCCGGCTTTCTGAACCGGCTTTACACAAGCCGTGACCTTGAAGCCGGTCTAGTAAATCGCATGAAGGACCGCTATGAGGTAATAATTTGACCTTTCCCATCTTTTCACTGCATAGTAGCCCCCAAGGGTCGGTTTAATCTTGCAAAGTTAAACCGGGACTTAAGTTGCATCTCCTTAGCAAATTGAGATCAACTAGCCATTAGCCCCCAAGTGCCAAGTTGAATACTTGTATTAAGCTTGGGACTTGTATAATGAAACCACTAACATGCTTTATTTGTCATCAGAATGAAATACACCATCAAGCTGTGCAACTCTAGGACCTCCGAACCATTCTGGAAACCCTAATATCAGAAGCCAACAAAAACAAGGATGAGCTAAAGACCGCATACGACCACCATGGAGCAGCTGAAGGAGTGGTACAACCGAAGCGGTCAACTGGGACACCGAGAAAGCCGGTTTAATAAAACGGGCGGAGGAAGCGGAGGCGGCCCTTAAACCGGTGACTGAAGAGCTTACCGGACTCAAATGCCAAGTGCATGCCATGACCACTGCCGTCTTTGGTAAGTAAATTTATACTGAATATGCCTGTGTTAACGCTCACCGGTTTAACTTGGGCTGTCTAAACTCGATGCAAAAGCGTATTGCTCATCTGGCTCGGCGTGCGAAAAAAGCTCAAGGCTTCAGACACCCTGATTGAACAGCTATATACCGGCGCCCGGGGCCATATGCGCCACTTCATACGACAACACGGGCGCCGCCCTTGATCAGAGAGATCTTGGACCGGCTGTCCATGATTCCGGGACAGCTTGAAGAGATGAAGCGATCCGCAGCGGGCTGGCGCCTCATTGCTCTGACTCGTGCCAAGGCATGGATAGCGGATCTTGATCCGGCTGACATAGCTAAAGGTTTTCCTAGCGCTCAAGAGAACGGCGAAGCCTTCGATAACGATGCCCTGAAACAGATTACAAAGGAAATGCGTCCGCTGGCGAGTCAACTGGCCGCTGAAGCCAATCTGGAAGTTCACCGATCTTTTTATGACGCAAACAACAAACGGGTGGATTTTGTCATCCCGGAAGTGCAGAGCCTGATTCCTCCAATCCGTAAGCACACTTACGCCTCGACGTTGATCCGGCTGAGCTGATAAGTGAAGAAGCTGTCTTTCAGGCCTTAACCCGGATTGACTGGTCTACCAATGACTTCCGGGCTTTGGGTGAAGAAGAAGAGGATGCTTAACCGACGCCAGGCGCCGGGCCCTCCACCTCGCGCCAACCCGGTGAAGCAGCGTAATCCGCCAAGCCGGGCGACATATTCAAATTTTCAAGGCATAACTTCGCGTGAAACGCCGAGCCTCAAAAGGCTTTGTAATAGGATAGCAAGTGTCTTTCTTTGAACAATGCCGGTACAATCTCAGTCTGTAAACTTTTGCATGGCAGTACGGGACCCGTTGGCTTTCGTAGTAAATCCTGCAACATATTTTGCCTGCAATCACAAGTTCTTAAACCGCCTTGGCAGTTTACGCCGCTAGCCATACTGCCAGTATTAGGCACACAGTTGGCTTTAGTCAAACCCGAAGTGAAGGCCTTATAAACCATCACTGTCACAGGAGAACAGTCCTTCTGCGGATAAAACCGATTTACCGTGTAAATCGTGGCCGAACATGATAAGCCCCCTGTTACTCCATAATGGGATGTTAACAGCAAAATCAAACCGGAACAAAAATTCGCCAACTTTAAAAAAGGTATTGAATGCGGAACATAAATCCGGTTTAAAGAATTTTGTCGGTTGAAGAAGGCCAACAAAAACCAAATGACAGGCATAAAGACCCCATGGAAGCAAAATCAATGAGGAAAATCACTTTGCAAGGAAAGGCTGCACTGAGCCGGATCAGATGGCGCTACCATGGTCGGACATGACCAAGCCCCTATACGGTGTAGCGGTGGTTCAAGTCAGCCAGGTCCCCAATCGAACTCGTGGCATGACGCCGATCAAATGGCATTGCGATGGTTCGGGTTCGACCAAAGCCCCTAAGTGATTCTATGGCCTTAGGCCGACCAAGAGGTGTGGACGGTTCAGACGTGACCATGCCCCCAAATGATCCGGGTGGCTTTACCGCCAAGAGGTGTTGCATTGGTTCGACACGACCAAGCCCCCAAATGACAAAAATTTCTAAAAACAAGGCCGAGGGTTAAACCGGAGGCCGCTTTACATCATCTCCATGTACCCAAACCGTCCTTTGTACGTAATAGATACCCGCTTTAGCCGAGGATCCGGTTTATTGCTTTTATTCATAATATATACATCGCCTTGATATGTACATAAGTGGAGCCAATGGCTCAAGTATAATAAGGTCAAGATGAGCTATGTTCCATGGCCTGTTGGTCTCCTCCTCGACGTGCGTGAGTCTTTTTCGCTCTCGAACATCAATCAGATAGTAGGACCCGTTGTATAGAGCCTCATCGACCACAAAAGGCCCTTCCCAAGGTGGGGATAGCTTGTGCATATCTTTACGATCTTGAATGAGCCGCAGCACCAAGTCTCCTTCACGAAAGGTTCTGGTTTTAACCCGCCGGTTGTGATACCGACGAAGGTCCTGGTAGACCGCCGAGCGAGCTGCTGCCATATCGCGCTTCTTCGTCCGGTCGATCCAAATCATCTTGCCGTGCTGCCTCGCTTCTGCCTCAACATAAGCTGCTACTCGGGTAGTCGTGACGGATATCATCGGGAAGGACCGCCTCCGCTCCATAGACCATAAAGAACGGCGTGTATCCGTGGATCGGTTGGGGTAGTATTTATACTCCATATCACCGATGGTAGCTCTTCCACCCAACACTTGGCGTCCTTTCTAAAGGGATCATAAGTCGGGTTTGATACCTTTCAAAATTTCCTGATTAGCTTGTTCCGCTTGACCATTGGATTGCGGGTGGGCTACTGGAAGAAACATCAAGCCGGATGTGCTCCTGCTCACAAAATTCCTTCATAGCTCCTTTGGACAAATTGGTGCCATTGTCCGTGATGATACTTGTCTGAAACCCAAACCGGAAAATCACCCGCTTGATGAACTGAACCGCCGTGGCGCATCACACTTGCTAACAGGCTCTGCCTCGACCCACTTGGTAAATTTATCCACTGCTACCAACAGGTGGGTCTTTTTGTCCTTGGATCGCTTGAAAGGTCCAACCATATCCAGCCCCCAAGTCGCAAACGGCCAAGTAATTGGAATCATCCTCAATTCTTGGGCTGGCACATGAGCACGCTCGAGAACTTTTGGCAACCATCACACCGTCTGACCAGATCCTCCGCATCAACATGGGCAGTCAACCAATAGAAGCCATGGCGGAACGCTTTGGCCACCAGGGATTTTGAACCGGCGTGGTGACCACAATCCCCTTCATGAATCTCTCGCAATATCTCACGGCCCTCTTCAGGGGACACACAACGCTGAAACGCCCCTGACACGCTGCGACGGTGCAACTCGCCATTAACAATGGTCATAGACTTAGACCGCCGAACTATCTGCCGGACCAACGTCTCATCCTCCGGTAACTCGCCCCGATTCATGTACGCCAAATAAGGGAGCGTCCAATCCGGAATGATGTGCAAGGCCGCCACCAATTGAGCCTCCGGATCAGGGATAGCCAAATCAATTTCATCAGGCAGCTTAACTGACGGCTTATGCAGCACGTCAAGGAAAACGTTGGGCGGGACCGGTTTACGCTGGGACCCCAGCCGGCTCAAAGCATCACCGCCTCATTCTTCCGACGATCCACATGGTCCACCTGGTACCCCTTTAAAATGTCCCGCAACAACGTCCACTTCCGACGATATGCAGCCATGAGTGGATCTTTGGAGTCCCAAGTGCGGATACTGTGGGCCACTAAGTCCGAATCACCAAAGCATTTAACCCTACTGAGGTTCATTTCTTCGCCATCCGGAGGCCATGGAGCAAAGCCTCATACTCAGCTGCATTGTTAGTACAAGGGAACATTAGGCGGAGAACATAATGTAACTTATCACCTCGTGGGGAAGTTAATACGACTCCAGCCCGAGCCCTCCAATTGCTCGGATCCATCAAAATGGATGGTCCAATAGGTGTGATCCGGCTTCTCTTACGGTGCTTGCAACTCCGTCCAATCATTAATGAAATCCACAAGTGCTCGAGACTTTATAGCCGTCTGGGCACATACTTTAAACCGTATGCCCAAGCTCTATAGCCCACTTAGCAATCCGCCATTGCTTCCGGTTCAAGATGATGTCGCCTAAAGGAGCCGAATCGACCACCGTGATGGGGTGCCCTTGGAAATATTGCTTCAGCTTCCGCTTGCCATAAAAACCCCATATACCAGCTTACGCCAATGTGGATATCTTTGCTTAGATTCAATGAGAACCTCACCGATGTAGTAAACTGGTCGCTGAACCGGATTCTCCTTCCTCGCCTCCTTGCGCTCCACCACAATGGCCACACTCACTGCCCTAGCATTAGCAGCAACATATAACAGGAGCGGCTCCCTGTCAATAGGGGCAGCAAGAACAGGCGGGTTGGCCAGCTGCCGCTTTAAGTCCTCCAATGCCTCATCAGCAGCTGAACTCCAGACGAATTGATCCGTCTTCTTCAGCATCTGGTACAAAGGGATGGCCTTCTCCTAGGCGATCGATAAACCGGCTTAGCGAAGCAATCCGGCCTGCCAAGCGTTGGACATCGTTGATGCATTTTGGCTTGGCTAAGGAAGTGATAGCTGTAATTTTCTCCGGATTAGCCTCAATCCCCCGGTTAGACACGAGAAAACCCAACAATTTGCCTGCCGGAACACCAAAGACGCACTTGGCAGGGTTGAGCATCATCTTGTACACCCGCAAGTTGTCGAAGGTTTCCCTTAAATCCTCAATCAATGTTTCCTTCTGCCTTGATTTTACCACGATATCATCCACGTAAGCATGCACATTACGGCCGATCTGTTTATGCAAACAATTCTGTACACAACGCTGATAAGTTGCCTGGGCGCTCTTGAGCCCAAAAGGCATGGACACATAGCAGAAGGCTCCAAAAGGTGATAAACGCCGTTTTCTCCTGGTCCTTAACCGCCATCTTAATCTGATGATAACCGAATACGCATCCGTAAAGCTCAACGCCACAACCCGCCGTCGCATCAATAATCTGATCAATGCGGGAGGGCGAAAGGATCACCGGACAAGCTTTGTTAAGATCTGTGTAATCTACGCACATGCACCAAGTGCCATTCTTTTTAAGGACCAGAACCGGGTTGGCGAGCCACTCTGGATGAAAGACTTCGATGATAAACCCCGCCAACAGCCTAGCAACTTCTTCTCCGATGGCCTTGGCGCCTTTCCTCATTAAACCGGCGAAGAAACTGTTTTACCGGGTCTGTATTTCGGGTCAACATTAAGAGTGTGCTCAGCGAGCTCCCTCGGTACACCTGGCATGTCAGACGGCTTCCATGCAAAAATGTCCCGATTCTCACGGATGAACTCGATGAGCGTGCTTTCCTATTTCGGATCCAGGTTGGCACTGATGCTGAACTGTTTGGATGAATCGCCGGGCACAAAATCAACAAGCTTCGTCTCAGCCGCCGATTTGAACTTCAAGTCCGGATCATGCTCTGTAGTTGGCTTCTTCAAAGGGGTCATATCCGCCGGATCAACATTATCTTTATAATACTTTAACTCTTCCGTGGCACAAACCGACCAAGATAAGCCGCATCACCGTCCTCGCACTCTAGAGCGATCCGGCGGCTCCCATGAACCGTTATCGTTCCTTTGTGACCCGGCATTTTCAGCTGTAAGTAAACATAACAGGGCCGTGCCATAAATTTAGCATAAGCCGGCCGCCCAAAGAGGGCGTGGTAAGGGCTTTGAATTTTAACCACCTCAAACGTCAACGCTTACGTTCGAGTCATGTTCGCCCCAAAGGTCACCTCCGTAACTATCTTACCGACCGGCACGCTGACTTACTGTGCACCACTCCGTGGAACACCGTGCCGGACGGCCTAAGATGCCTATCTGTTAACCCCATACGCCGGAAAGTCTCGTAGTACGTGATGTTGATGCTGCTTCCTCCATCCATAAGAACCTTGGTAAACTTGTACCCTCCTACCGGGTGCCACCACCAGGCTAATCGACCGGATTGTAAACCCGGGAGGATGATCCTCTGCTCCACACAATCGGCTGCTCGGACCAGCGAGGTAATGCGGCGCAGCCGGTTCAACAACACTGACCGCCCGCCTCTGAAGTTTTCGGTCCCGTCGGTCCAAACTGGTGGTAAAGACGTGGTACTGCCCCCCATTCAACTGCTTTGGGTTGCTCTGATAACCCGATTGCTGCTGCTGTTGATTGTAGCCCCTTGGTTCTCGATCGTTCGATTACCTTGAATATTACTGATTGCCTTGCCCGCCGGATTACCACCGAATCCCGGGCCGAATTTCCTCCATCAGAATTCCGGAGCGGATCCGGAACCGCCGCCGTCCCTTGATCATACCGGAAAGAGTTGGAGTTTTTAAACTCCTGCATAATATAACAATCCTTCCAAAGGTGGTTCGCCGGTACCTCCTTCGTCCCGTGCTTCGGACAAGGTTGATTTAATATGAAGTTCAAACGATCCGGATTGTGACCGCCCCGGTTTGACAGCCTGCCCCTGCGCCGCTGACCCTTGTCCTGCACATTGGTGTTGGCTACGAAACCCGTGGTGCCGTTCATGGCGCTTTGTTCCTCCATTGCACGCCAAATGGTGCTGCTTTGGACCTCGGAGCTGCTGCTCGCTTTTCCCTTCCCCATTTCATCATTATCGATTCGGGATCCTTGGTACTATCGTAATCAGCGATTTTACCAACACGCCCATTAGAGTGCCCATGTCATGGCAAAAACGCTTCATGCGACTCCAGCTTCAATTTCAATGGCTCGAACCGCAATTGGCTTCCAAGGTCAAGATCATGGAATCGTGGTTGATCCGGTCCGAAGAATGTAAAACTTCCAAACGCGGCGCACCCAATGGGTTGTAGACTCTCCTCCGCCTGGACACAAGCTGCCAGATCCACCACCGACATGGGCTGCTTACAGGTGTCTTTGAAATTTTGGATGAACCGGGTCCGCAACTGGGTCCACGAGCTGATGGAGTTGGGCGGCAAGTTTTTTAACCAAGTCCGGGCCGTACCTTCCAGCATCATTGTGAAGTACTTCGCACATGCGGCTTCGTCCACGTCCAGCATCTCCATGGCCATCTCGTAGCTTTCTATCCACGCCTCTGGAGCCAAGTCGGCAAGATAATTCGCACCTTGCGTGGCCCCTTGAAGTCCTTGGGCAATCGTGACGTTGCACAAAGCGGGGACAAGGCAAGGCACCCCAAAGAGCCGGACGTGACCCTGGTTCAAGGTGGTCGGTCGAACCGCGCGGGCGGATGATCCTCCGCTTGTGCTACTAACTCGCCTCCCTACGCGTTCTCGGGCGGTCCACTACCACTTGAGCATCTTCAAAGCCGCCTGCCGGATTGTTGCCGCGAGGCGGACCACGCTGCGCTTTGCTCGATACGGCCGGTTCATCGACGCGTCGGCTGTAGCTCCGGCTCGGGCGGGGGGTGGAGTGGATCCAATCTCGACTGTACGAGTACGCTTCTTGCTGAGCCAAGGCCGTCCTGAGGAGCTCCTTGACCCGGCGTGTCTCCACCGCCTGCGGTGAATCGCCTTCAATTGGAATCGCCTCCAACCGTGCCGCAGCCGCCACGAGGTTATCCATCGGGTTGGAGTAGTGACCGGAGGTGTGCAGACGGTGCGGGGCGCCCGGTATGATGGCGAGATAGATCTATCATACGGGCTGAACCGGTGCGGCCGCCCTGGTGCTTCCGGCCGGTTTACCAATGGCGGCGGATTATCGGTCCTCGCCTCGGGTATTGAAAAGCTCCTTCCTCGAAACGGAAGGTAAACGGGACCTGTACTTCCTTTTCATGACTTCGCGACGCGCTCGGTCCAAATTTCGAGCCTATAAGTCACAGATCCAAAGCGCCTGCTCCGCTGCCATCCTTTTCGTCCCGCTGCTGCCAGGTCCGCTTTAGCATTAGTGATCTGTTCCTCACCTTCGCAATCTCCGCGTTGTGCAGGTCCTGATCCAGCGGATTAGCTTCCGCCAAGAGCACAGCTAACGCGTCAAGAGCTCGACAAAACTTGAGCCGGCGGGCGACAGGTTTTCCTTCCCGCCGCCATCACCGCTTGTTGAATTGGCGACCGGGCGCCATGGTCGAAGAGTGAAGCGCCGCTGCATCGCCATGAAGATCCCAACCCGTGGGTAGATCAAGGGGTCCGAATACTCTCTCCGTCGGAACAACCCCGATCCGCCATCTCGTAGCTGGTATAGAGACTCAGTTTCTCCGGCCGACGATTCGCCGCCAGAGTAGACAACAGTTTCGTCACCAGATGCTGATCCGTCCTCGTAGTCTCCGTGGACGACTCCCACGAAAACATGCTTGACCGCCGGTTTAGCCAGGGCAGGACTCTTCTTCGCCCGTTGAGCTGCTCTCGACGAGGTCGGCAGACGCCCAGCCCAGGCTGCTCGCTCGCCGATCTTGCCGATAAACACGCAGTATGCCGCCAAAGGGGACCCGGTACTCAGATTTCAACCGAGCCGGCCTCGGGGCCCCAAATTGCATCGTCGATGTAGAGCTTGCCGCGACGACTCTTAGTCATCCGCCCATCAGATAGCCTTCGAGTCGCTTCGAACTTGCCCTCTAATATCATCAAACCATCGATGCGATAGCCCCACGGTGGGCGCCAACTGTCGTGGACTTGTCACGGCAGATGTCCTCATGAAAGGACTTAGTCAGAGGGCCATCGACGGGTTTACCTAGAGAGGTTAAAGCGGACACAAGACACGGGAATTATACTGGTTCGCCCCTTCAATGAAGGTAAAACCTCACGTCCGGGCCAGTGATGTTGATTGATATGGTTTCGGCGACTAGGGAGCAATAGCTTTGCCTTTAGCCTCGAAATCTCTGTCCCTAACTTCGCCGCCGGTCGCCCCTTATATACACGGATGGACGCCCGGTCGGTTTGCAGAGTCCCAATCCGGCTCATACAAGAGTCCGGCTTGATCTCTCCTTTCCTGTCTTACAACACAAGCTATAACGCTAAGGCGGTTTACATACATGGACCTTAATTCGCCTCTGGGCTCCAGGCGTCCACATGGGCCTGGATCATGAACGAGCGTGAACCGGCCCTCCCGGGGCGGTTCACACTCAGTAGTTATATCCCCAACACTTTTCTTTGGATTAATTCTAGGCAACTTCATGTTTACTCTCCTTTTATAGTAGATGCAATGTTATTCTCATTTGTATGCACTATAAGACTTAAGAATTTTGGACAACATATAGTTCATTTTTATTTTTGTTTTATTCTCTTATTTTTGTGATCTATTCATATCTACAAATATCTAATAAGGTTCTTGTAAATATGCCAGGGAAGATTAGGTAGAGAGCTACTTGGTGCTACCATCACAATCAGCCTTGACGTGATAGTTACCACATGGAGGACCGACATGAAGAACATGAATAATAGCCTCAATAGCTTATATGTTATGTTGAGTTATGTTGAGTAAAATGGGTTGTACTGGTTCCTAACCTTGCTGTGTGATATATTGTCCATCTATGCTTGTAAGTTATAAGGATTTTGTAAACTGCTATGTTGTATTTACATACGGATGGCTACAAACTGGATCAACTGTGTAATGTTCTTACACTTTGCAAATACTTCCTCTTGGGCCGAAATTGGTATTTGGATTTGTGAGACGCATTATGCAAAAACTTTCTTGGTCAAAATTAGGCAGAAATAAATGGGTTAAAGAGGCAGAAACGAATGCGCTAATGGGCTCGTCCAGATTTAAACTGTGCCCAAATCGATGACGATTTTTGTGACGGAAAATAGTATCCACGTAGGCAGACATAAGTCAATTGAAAATCCTACGTGGCGTCGACCCATGACGGATTGTTCCCGTCATGGAGGTTTGGGCTTGGGCGGGCCTGGTGCAGATCCATGACGGTCAAGAACCGTCAAGGAAAGGATGATGTGAAATTATGACGCGATATACATGACGGATTTCAGATCCGTCATGCATGGGGGGCCATGACAGTTTTTCACTGTTCCATGACGGACTAGATCCGTCATGTATTAACAGATTTCTTGTAGTGACACAGATTTGTGAGACTTCTTCACTCTTCATGACGGAGCTCATATGTAGTGCAAAAAGGCGGACGATTGTAAAATCGAGCCGCCTTGTCAGAAACATCTCAAAGATATGGTCAAACCGCAGGAAGAACACCTCCACGGGCCGTGTCTCGACGTAGCACTCCCCCTCGTGCACACGAGCTGCGTATGTCGGATATCCCGGATCCTTTGAGGCTAGTAGGCTTTTCTCGATCGACATCACATGGTCGTGCAGTCTCACGAGATCCTGATAGTGCCTCCAGCGGTTTCGGCGGTAGCATTGGCTCACCCGTGAGATGGAACATGACCACACCTTTCACGGGTACACGCTCTTCAGAATGCATCGTCTGGCTGCTATGTGCTCTGGCTTGTTTGGAGGCAGCTATCTTCCCCGATCTCTTCTTCTCCTTTTTCTTGGGCACACCTTCCAGACCCTTCCTTAACCCCTGCCCCAGTGTTCCCGGGCTAAGTACTGTACGACCCTCGCACCCGGCTAGTTGAGCCTGTGTTGACGCGGCATCTTCAGGCGTGTCCTGTGAGGATTTCATGAAGAGAGACTTTTTGCAATCCCTGCTACGACCTTCCTGCCCGGGCATATCATCCATATCCTCATTAGCATGCTGATGGCCCGATTTGTCATATGGTTGACTCATCATATCTATGTCACAGTCATTCGCGTTTGTATTGAGGAAATCCATAGGGTCGACCTCCGTCTCATCATCCATTCTCTGTTCTACAGGACAAATTACATCACCAAGATTATTGCACCCCTTCATCATGTCGTCCGCCACTCTCACCCGGCACTACAAGAGCTGGTAATTGCGTGGCGGGTGGTGGTCTCCGCACATGCTTGTTGATGTGTGGTTATTGGTGTGCTCTCGGCCGGCTCCAGACGAATAAGATTCTTCGTCCATAGCAGCACCCAACCCTTGCAGCTTCCAATCTGCGGTGGGGTCTCGTCGTCCGCTCCCACATGCTGTACTGGAGGAGGCAAATCCTCGTGCCCTGATTTCACACTAGACAAGCTAACCCTGAAGTGCCCAGCGGGGATTGGCTGGTTGTGGAACGTGGGTTGCAAGGGGTCCATTATCATCCCCTTTCCCACGTCCACCTTCTGGTCTTTGATCAAGTAGAGTATGGTGCACGGGGTTTCTTTCGCCTGCAAACACATATGTCTGTGGCGTAAAACAATCGAAAGGCAACAAAAATGGTATATTATATATATATATATACATATATGTTGGTGCGACATGTAATTACTGTGACGGCGTCGAGCTCAGCCAAAGGCGAAGGCCCACCTAGCGCGCCAGAGACTGAGGACGGGCTCATATGAGCGGGAGCGGCTGCGAGAGGAGGCCTGGTTGCGTGAGCAAGTGATTATGCGATGGTGTTGTTGTTCATGGAGTTGCTCCCGACAAAACTGGGCAACGGGAAATCATGTACCGTCTTGTCTGGATTTTCCTTCGTCCAGTTGATGATAACTAGAACCAAGTTAGTAGCAAAATCATTTCGCAGTGCGATTACAGACTGCATTGCCTCTTGTAGCAACTCATATTTGTCCTCGGCTGCTTTTTTCGCGTCCTCAGTTGCTTTTTTCTCGACCGCAAGCTTCACCTTCGCGTCGATGTCCGCCTGACTAAACTTCTTTTCTGCTTCTTGGCCTCCGGGCCTTCGTTGTAAAACACCTTCCACGTGGCGCCTCTCCAGCGCCGTGCACACGACCATATTGCGGCCGCTGGCCCAAAGGGAGACCCTTAAGTTCGTTCAAAGCCCGGTTGAGAGGGGTGTCCCACTTGGGCCTCATCGGAGAAGTAGGGCTTTCGGCTGCAAGCTGGTGTTGCTTCTCCAGTAGTCTAATAAATTTCCTCGTGATCTGGTTCGTGTAAAAAACCTTTTTCTCCTTGTTCCAATTGTAGCGGGCCCTGATGAAGTCACGCTCCAAGGGGTTGGTGAACTTCGCGAAGGGGTCTGGGAGACCCGCGGCTTCACGTTCCGCATCATCCTTATCCCATATGGGCCTTTTACCGAGGTAGCCACGGCTTCCGAGGCGATGCTTCCCCGTGTTCCTTTGCTGTAGGCTCTTGAATTTCGCAGCCTTAGCCTTGGCTGCCTCGGTAGCGCAAGTGTCCTTGAACTTTTCGAACTCCTCTTCCGTAAGTGTCGGATTTTCCTCCAGAATCTTGGACAGGGGTTCCTCATCCCCAATAGCTCGTTTCACCCTCCCTTTACAGGAGGCCAAATCATTGCTGAACATGCCAATGGCGTGATTGTTAATCTTTTTCATCTTCGGATCATCCCACGGTTGTTCTATGTTATCATCCCGGTCGGGGAACTTGAATCTCTTGTGCAACTTCATTAGGAGCAACTGCATCAAATGTTCTTTACTTCTTAAGTCATCGTCGTTGATGCTCGCGCATTCCCGTAGGATGCATCCGACTTGGTTCCCATAACACTTGCGAGGTTCTTCCGGCTCTAACGGCTCAAACTTGCCAGGTGCCATCTTTGTGATCACAAGTCGTCCAATCCCTAGTTTGTTAGGTTTTCGTATCCTCTGCTTCTTATGCTTCCTCTTTTCGGTAGCGACATCGGCGCCGGTACCTTCCCCGCCGGTATCTTCCCCGCCATCGGTGCCGGCGCCATCGGTGTCGATGTCGGCGTCAGTACCATCATCGAGGCCGACCTGCAAACCTTGCTTAGCAGTCAAATAGTCGAGGTACTCTTGTTCACCCTCATAATCCATCTCGTCTGCATCTTGGTCAGAAGGCCCAGTTTCTTCGTTGTTCGACATGTTTCCTATGATTAAGTGTCCTCATTTATTTCTAAAAGTATGAATAAATGAGAAATGACATAGAAAAGAAATCTATGTGCCAACACTCGATATGCCAACTATGTAGCACAAATCATGCCTTTATTCACGGGAAATTTTGGCATGACCTTTGCTAAAAAATGGACATATCGAGCGCCTGAAATTAACCGGAACGGAAATGAATCAACATTCCGGCGTAACATAGGCCACTCGGATCATTTTCCAAACATGACATGTCCAAAACATGACATATCCACGTATCACATGTCCAGTTCAAATTTGCATATAAATTCAGCTAATTTTGAAACCTAGCTAAATTCATAACTAAATAGATAACCTAATTAATTAACATACTGCCCTAACTAAAACCTAAGTAAATTAACTGAAGAACCCTAGCAGAGAGAGGGGGGGTTACAGAGGGTGCAGGGGCGAGGAGGCAGGCCCGACGACGGCCGGGTTGGGAGGAGGAAGCACAGAGGGAGGCGAGGGCCGACGGGTCGGGGCAAGGCGCCCAAGCACTGGGTCGAGGGTAAGCGCCGGGGCCGGGTCAAGCGCGGCGGTGCGATAGGGGAAGAGAGAGTGGGGATTTGGGGGGAAAAGGTGGGATGAAGCAGGGAGAGTGAGGATTTTGGGTTAAGTGGACGTAGCAGTAGTGCGTTTGGACAAAACGCGCTGCTACTACCTTCAGTAGCTCTAGCGGTTTATACAAAATGCGCTGCTACTACCTTCAGTAGCTGTAGCAGTTTAGACAAAACGCGCTGCTACTACCTTCGCTACTGCAAGTTTTCCTTTTTCTTTTCCTTTATTTTCTCCCACTTTTATTTCCGAGAGCGGTGAACGAAGGGAGGCGATATATATTGCATCATTTGACGGTTAAATATGTATGCAAAATAGGAACATATATATTACATCATTGGACCCATGCATAATAATGGCTAAGTTTGTATACAAATTAGGAATATATATATATATATATATATATATATATATATATATATATATATATATATATATATATTACATCATTTGACCGAGAACATACGGTTCCTCCGCGCTGAAGTTTTCGTTTTTGAGTCAGCTTCTTTCCCTTCTTGTTCATCAAAGAATAATTGAGCCCCTCATTGTGACTTTGCCTTTTCCATGGAGTACATTTTTTCTTAGGTAATGTAGTATTGATTCTTCTTTTGACGTATACTTTATCATCATCGCCATCTTCCCTCATTGGGTTGTCAGATCGATCATAGTCTTCCTCGTTGGCGACTCCATCAATTCCAATGATGTTCCTTTTGCCTCTCCTCACGAGAACACGACTGGGATTGCATGGGTCAGTTATGAAAAAGCACTGTGTCACGTGCTTAGCTTGTACCCATGGCTCATTTTTTGCGATAGCGTTCACGGTAGCGCTCTTGGCGTCGGGTATAGTCATGGTAGTGAAAATCCGGTTTTCTCTTTCGACATTCTTAGCCCATCTGACACGGAACATCGCTGTGGTTGTGCAGTCCAGAGTAGTCAAGCTCCCAGATCTCCTCGACTCTTCCATAAAATCGTTCAGCTTGCGCCGTTGTCGCTGCCGGTCATGCATTCCATCGTCACCCCGAGTTACGATCATCACTGGCCCATATCTTTGGCCTCCAATAGAGCGTGTATCCGTTGATATCGTATGCCTGATAGGTTACGAGGTTGGGCGAGGGGCCATGTGCTAAGGCCTATATGAGCAATCCGTCCTTAGAGCCCTCCTCCGGGGGATTAGCAATAATATGCTCTTTGAACCAATGCAGGAAAGTGGAGTTGTGCTCTCTAGTAACTTCGGCGTCAGAATCCCGCATACCCCGGTCACGATACTTCTTTGCGATAATTTCTTTGTGCAGTGCCACGAAAGGATCTACCTCGTCTAGGTGTTGTAGCACTACCAATTTTGCTCTGCCAAAGTCGCTGCGTCGATCTGAGTATGCAACGTGCAGTTCCCTGCGACCGTTGCAGTGACCTTCTCCTTCGAGCCTCCCATCGTGCTTGTTAACGGGCAAACCAACACTAACACTAGGCGGCTGGTCTGCGCCATATAGAAAAATCTCACAGAAAGAGATGCACTCTTGTGTCAAATAGACCTGGATGATGCTTCCATCCGGACGGGACATGTTACGAACGAATCCTTTGATGATCCCATTCATCCTCTCAAAACAGCATCATGTTGTGCAGGAATGACGGCCCCAGGTCTATTATGTCATCCACAATATGGACACACAGATGCACCATCACTTCAAAGAACGCGGGCGGGAAGTACATCTCAAGCTCATTCAGTATCACAACGATCTCTTCCTGTAGCCTTCGGAGCTGCTTCACACTGATCAACTTTCGAGAGATGACGTCGAAAAAGTTGTAGAGACCAATAAGCGTGTCATGGACGTGCTTGTCCATTATCCCTCTAAGGGCAACATGTAATATCTGCGTCATCATCACATGACAGTCATGAGACTTCATCCCGCTGAACCTTTTCTTGTCCGTGTCTAGATATCTACTTATCTTGCCACAGTAACCGGAACTAATGTTGACTCCGGTAAGGCACTTAAAGAATTGATTGATCTCAGCCTGACTTAAGGTGAAGCAAGAAGGGGGGCAATAATCCTCTTTGTTTATTTTCTTGCCCTTCTTCTCCCGTGCCTCTGTCTCCGTCTTTGTCTCGTCTGACATTTTACGGGGCGGCATGTGCAGATCTTCCCTGATTTTCAAATCTTGCAAGTCTTTTCTTGCCTTCGGCCCATCCTTGGTCTTATCCGGCATGTTCATCAGTGTTGCGAGCAAGCTCTCTAGGACATTCTTACAGATATGCATTTGATCAAGGCAATGAGGTGTATCGAGTTTGTGCCAGTACTCCAAGTCCCAGAACACAGACCTCATCTTCCATACCTTTAGCAGCGGCTCTGGCGCCTTTCTCATCGTCTTTCCCGGTGCGGGGCACTCCTTTTAGTTTTTCAACAGCTCATCGATTTCAGCACCGCTCCGCTTATGTGGAGGTCCTCGATGCTCAGCGTGACCATTGAATAGATCTCCACGGTTTCTCCACGGGTCGCCCTGTTCAAGCCATCTTTGATGCCCGATGTACACGATTTTCCTAGACCCGCCATATTTCCTTGACGTTAGCTGCTGAGACGTCGTATCATCCATGCACCGCGTGCATCTGCAATATCCATGGCACAACTGGCCTCCACATATCTCAGAATCGAGATAGTCGTGCGTCGTGATCTTGGCTCTCATGTTGAAATACTCGCCTTTTGTCAAGGCCCCATGTCTTGGCCGGTGTTTTCCATAACGTGTCTAACTCCTCTTGAAGTAGCCCCAGATACAAATTAATATTATTTCCTGGTTGTTTTGGCCCTTGAATAAGCATGCTCATGTGAATGTACTTTGATTTCATGCACAACCAGGGGGGAGGTTGTACATCCATACAAACACGGGCCATGTGCTATGGTTGGTGTTCTGGTTGCCAAACGGATTCATGCTATCGGTACACGCGCTGAGCACGACGTTCCTTGCATCACATTCAAAATACTGATTGAAGGTGTTCAACGCTCTCCACTGGCTTCCATCCTTCACGTGTCTCAGCTTCGGATCATCTCCATCGTCGGGCTTCTTCCTCTCCGCGTGCCAGCTCATTAGCTTTGCTTCCTTGGGATCTACAAAATACCTCTGGAGACGGGGAGTGATCGGTAAGTACCATACAACTTTCTAGGGACATTTCTTCCCGGCCTTCTTGTATCGAGAAGCATTGCACACCGGACAGCTTGTTTTTTCCGCGTGCTCCTTCCGATAAATTATGCAATCGTTGATGCATGCATGGTATCTAACGTGTGGCAGATCAAGAGGGCACACGATCTTCTTGGCCTCATCAACACTAGTAGGACATAGATTACCCGCGGGAAGAACATCCTTTAGGTACTTGAGATGCTCACTGAGGCTACTGTCGGTCCATTTGTTTTTAGCTTTCGTCTTCAGGAGTTGGAGCGTGAATCTCAAGCGGGTCACCTCAGGACTGCAACCATCATACAATGGAGTGTTCGAGTCTACCACCAGTTGCTCCAGTTTAACCTCCTCTCTAGAAGCAGCTCTCTCAGTACTCGTCTCCTTGCGAAGCAATGCTTGAACATGAGGGTCCCGCACGATTGAACTTAGTACCGACGAACTCTACTGTGTGGAGTCCATGTCGTTCTCTCCGACGCCATGTCCGGCCCCTTCTCCTCCACCATGTCCGGCCCCTTCTCCGCCGCCATGTCCGGCCTCTTCCACGCTGCCATTATCGATCATCTCTTCTTCTTGCCCCGTGTCATCATTGCCTGCCCCGTCGGCATCCTCAACATCGTCATCCTCATCTTCAATTATCCACCGAGTATAGCCATCCATGAAACCAGTCATGAGCAGGTGCGCTTCAACACGACCATCGTCATAGGGGTCGAGCCAAACTATTCCTTTGCATTTTCGACACGGACATAAAACCTCTCACAAAGTTATTTTCTTTCATGTCTTGCAATCACGACCGCAACCACCTGTCCACCATCGTTCCAATCGACCATCATGAACGCGTGCACGGTAATAATAAAAAATTGATTATAAAAATGCGTGCATGCATCAAAGTCATACAAAAATTAGGCATGACCTTCCCTAAAAATAGGACATATATGGATCTAGAGTTTGTTCGGAATTAGCAAACGGAAATAAATCGACATTTCGCAAAACATAGGCAACTCAAAAGTACAATTTGGCATCAACTCATGCCACACACACAATTTCCATAAACATATCACACACACATAAACATATTTCCATTTTGCAAAAGCATGAAATTTTAATCACCTCTATCTCGAGATCGAGCACACGGTGGAGATGATGTTGTAGGGAGATCAAAAGTGCACAAAGCTCTTCTTGACAAAGATAGATCTAGTTAGGGGCAAATAGGTCACTTAACTAAATCCTACATCTACCTAGCTACCTAATTTGGGAGGAGACAACTTCAACTAGTGGAGGGGAAGGAAAAGAGAAAGGAGATGCATTAATGGAGGTGGTGTAGTTAGGTAGGAGTAATGAAGAGAGAGAAAGGTAGATAGAAGAGGGAGAGTAATGGGGAGAAGTATTGAGGAAGAAGAAGAGTTAGAGTGGGAGCATGTGGGAGGTAGGGGAAAGGGAAGAGAGGAGGGGGAGGGGGAGGGACGGGTGGGGAAAAGGTTGTGGGTTGGTGCGGATTAGCAGTAGCGCGGGAGGTAAAACGTGCTGCTGCTAAGGAAGTAGCAGCAGCGTGCTTTGGGCAACGGCGCTACTGCTAACCGGGACCAAAAAGTGTGCCAATTTGAAATTTAGCAGCAGCGACCTCAGAAAAAGCGCGCTACTTCTACATCCATAGCAGTAGCACGGCTCGCGGCACCGCGCTGCTGCTAAATGGAGTTTGGTGGACACCGCCGATCGATATTTGTAGCAGCGCGGTTTACACAGAGCGCGGTACTGCTAAAAACTTGTCAGTAGCGAGTTTCCCGCACACGCGCTACTACTAATTAGCAGCAGCGCTCCTTTTTGAGCCGCGCTGCTGCTAAGATTCGGTGTATAAGGTTTTCCCTAGTAGTGATAGTGTATACTAGGGATCAAACCCTAACAAAACTAACTCGATTACATGGTAAATCTCATCCAACCCATCACCGTTCAGCAAGCCTACGATGGAATTACTCACGCACGTCGATGAGCATCATGAAATTGGTGATGGAGGATGGTTGATGATGACGACGACGACGGACTCCCCTCTCTGGAGCCCCGAACGGACTCCAGATCATCCCTCCCGAGAGAGTTTAGGGCTTGGCGGCGGCTCTGTATCGTAAAACGCGATGAATCCTTCTCTCTGATTTGTTTCTCCCCGAACACGAATATATGGAGTTGGAGTTGAGGTCGGCAGAGCGCCAGGGGGCGCGCCCAGGGGGGCAGGAGCGCCCCCACCCTTGGGTGGAGGCCCCCCTGACGTGGATTCTTCTTCCAGTATTTTTAATATTCTCCAAAAATACGTTTTGTGGAGTTTCAGGTCATCCCGAGAACTTTTGTTTCTGCACATAAATAACACCATGGAAAGTCTGCTGAAAACAGCATCAGTCCGGGTTAGTTCCATTCAAATCATGAAAGTTAGAGTCCAAAACAAGGGCAAAAGTGTTTGGAAAAGTAGATACGACAGAGACGTATCAAGCTTGCAGTTCTCCCGCAGGGCTTCGCCAAGTACTACTACGGAGGAGGAGTTGTTGGGGAGGGAGAGGGCTGCGCCAGGGGAAGGGGTGCGGCTCCCATGCGCCTCTCCACTATATATAGGGGTGGAGGGGGCTGGTTTCTTGCCCTCCAAGTCCATTGGGGCGTTGGCAAAGGTGGGGGAAAGAAATCCCATCATTTCCCTTCCCCACCGATTGTTATCCCCCCTTTTAGGGATCTTGATCTTATCCTTCGGGATATGATCTTATTCCTTCTAAGGGCGGATCTTGGTGCGCCTTGACCAGGGGTGTGGGGCCTTGCCCCACTACCCACTTTCATGTGGGTTCCCCATGCAGGTGGGCCCCACTCCGGAACCTTCTAGAACCTTGCCGGTACAATACCGAAAAATCCCGAACATTTTCCGGTGGCCAAAATAGGACTTCCCATATATAAATCTTTACCTCCGGACCATTTTGGAACTCCTCGTGACTTTCGGGATCTCATACGGGACTCCAAATAACATTCGGTAACTGCACACTAATTCCCATAACAACTCTAGCATCACCGAACCTTGAGTGTGTAGACCCTACGGGTTCAGGAATCATGCAGACATGACCGAGACAGCTCTCTGGCCAATAACCAACAAAGGGATCTGGATACCCATGTTGGCTCCCACATGTTCCATGATGATCTCATCAGATGAACCACGATGTCGGGGATTCAATCAATCCTGTATACAATTCCCTTTGTCAGTCGGTACGTTACTTGCCCTAGATTCGATCGTCGGTATCCCAATACCTCATTCAATCTCGTTACCGGCAAGTCACTTTTACTTGTTCCGTAACACATCATCCCGTGATCAACTCTTTGGTCACATTGAGCTCATTATGATGATGTCCTACCGAGTGGGCCCAGAGATACCTCTCCGTCACACGGAGTGACAAATCCCAGTCTCGGTTCGTGCCAACCCAACAGACACTTTCAGAGATACCCGTAGTGTGCCTTTATTGCCACCTAGTCACGTTGTGACGTTTGGCACACCCAAAGCATTCCTACGGTACCCGGGAGTTGCACAATATCATGGTCTAAGGAAATGATACTTGACATTAGAAAAACTGTAGCAGACGAACTACACGATCTTGTGCTATGCTTAGGATTGGGTCTTGTCCATCACATCATTCTCCTAATGATGTGATCCCATTATCAACGACATCTAATGTCCATGGTCAGGAAACCGTAACCATCTATTGATCAACGAGCGAGTCATCTAGAGGCTTACTAGGGACTCACTCTGTGCAAAACCGAACCGAAAACCATAAACCAAACCAAAAAAACCAAACCAAACCAAAATTTCGGTTTTTTCAGGTTCTGGTTATGGTTTCAGTTTGCAAAATAGCAAACCATATTCAATTTGGATTTTTTGGTTAATAACCAAAAACCATATGGTTAAACCGAAAAAACCGAAAAAATATAACTTCTCTCGCACTGGAGAGTACAGAGAAGAAACTTGTACACAGTGCGCTGCGCACTTGTGGGATTGAGCACAATGAACAGACACTTGCTAGCCTTATACTAATCACCTTCCTTTATTTCTTGTAGCTACCCGAGGTGGTACTAAACTAGTGCATGAATTGCCTACGCGCCAGCACCTCTCTCCGTTGTCGTGTTGTACTTCTACTTACATGGGCTGATGGATCAACAAGTATTGGGCTGTGATGCTAGAAATTGTGTGCGTGTGAGTCTGTGAGAGAAAGATCAAACTTTCAAGGCCTACACAATACACTACACCTGGACAAACCTGTGCTACTTTATGTTGGTTAAATATAAAAACGAAAATAAAAGAGCAGTTTCACCGTGGAGTAGGCTTTGGCCTTTGACTTGAGGCCTTGTACAACGGGAGGTGCTTAGGGGAGGTGCTTAGAGAAATAAACCAGACTTTTCTTAAGCACCGGTGCTTATTTGTACAGGATAGATGCTTATTTAAGCGTCTCTCCTGTAGAAATAGGCACCGGTGCTTCAGAAAAACCTGGTTTATTTTTCTAAGCATCTCTCTAAGCACGTCCCATTGTACAAGGTCTGAGGCTCTCGTTACAGGACATCGAGGCCATGTATTGCCATGTATGTGTCATAAATTGAATAAATTTCATGTCTGTGTCCTGCTGTTGTATACTAAATTTGTTTCTTCATGTACCCAAACATTGTGTTGCTCAAAAATTCGCGTCAACTTTGGTTAATTTGGTTATTACCGAAACCGAACCGAAAGTAAACGGTTATTACCGAAACCAAACTGTATCTATGTATATAACCATATAAACCGAAGTATAAAAACCGTATAAACCAAAAACCGTATAAACCGAATAGAATCAAACCGAAAAAACCGAACGCACACCCTGACTAGGGACATATTGTGGTCTACGTATTCACACATGTATTACGGTCTCCGGTTAATACAATTATGGCATGAACAATAGACAATTATAATGAACAAGGAAATATAATAATAACCATTTTATTATTGCCTCTAGGGCATATTTCCAACACCCGCTACTACACATGCCTTTGTCTCTCTTTGACACACATGTCACACCATTCCCCCTTCCCTTATACTAGGTTTACATCATTAGTGGTCTCTCTACTCCACATACACACACTCCTCTCACACACAAACGCGCGCACAAACACACACAAACACGCATCTACCTATCTAGATCCTTCTTTTAAGACACACACCTTGCATATTCTCTACCACTCTAGATATGTATATACCCCCCTCTCTAGCTCGGATGCACACCAAAATTCTCCATCTCTCTAACTCACACATCTCTCCCCATGCACGCATGTGTATCTCATACACTCACTCTCTGATTATGTCTATGTGTCTCCATGTTACACAACAAAAAGCCCCATGTACATGTCTCTCTCTATCCTCCACACACATAGACACAAAGAATCTATTATCATTGCCTCAGTCTCTAGACATATCACACACACACACACACACACACTCTCTCTCTCTCTCGCAAACATGCTCAACAAGGGTTTCCCCGTGAATAACTTACCGTCTATTCATCAACAGTCGTGCCAGTATGGCGAGCACGAGACGTGAAAAAAAAATCTACATGTGCGTAGACCACCTAGTATGACTACTAGGACTAGAGCAAGCCGAAAGCGCGCTGCCGTCACCCCCTCCTTATCGGCGATGGGAAAACCTTTGTTTTACACTGTCGAGAAGTCATTGTGCTAAGGCCCCACATGTTGAGCCGTTGAATAGAATGTAGATCCTAGTTTACAGAAACAAGCTAGTGTCGATAATACATATGTATCTCCATACTTATATTTCTTCTCTTATAAAAAAACTGAGTTGGTGACGGTGGTATGCGTGCCATCTTGCAAAAGACCGTCCGATCTATATCTGACGGATGGAAATTAAACTAATAGATACCCGCACCTCTCTCCACATTTGCAGACAAGGCCTTCCCTTGTTCATCCTTATCTCCAACAACCTCATTGTTGAGCAATTAAAAAAGGAAGCCTCTGGAACAAACTGGCCTGGTGGCCGTTGCGGGCGTCGTCCATCCCCTTGCCTCCACTCAGTCCGACAACCAATCACCACCACGCCCCACTACTCATCACCTTATCTCCTCTTTCACGAGATATCATTAGTTTTTAAACATGGGATTACTCCTAGATGGGTCAATCACAACAAGTGTTTTATAAAAATATGCATCTTGATGTTCCGTGCAATGCATGGACATCTTGCTAGTACTCCTACAGAAGACTAAGCTGGTGATGATGGTGTGTCCGCCATCCATCATTTCTGACCATTAGATCTACATCTAACGACTGTGAGGTAAGTTGTTGCCTTTTCTCACCAACATCCCACTTATCTACCAATTTGCAGGAAAACCCATAATTAGTATCTTAAAACCAACCACACCCCTCCCTCACCTCACCAAAATAGCCCAAGGAATATTTTCTGATTGAAACATAATATATATCTGGTGATATCTACACTCTTACAAAAAACCGAGTTGGTGATGATGGTGTGCCTGCCATCCTACAATATAGACCGTCCGATCTATATCTGACGAGTAGAAAGCAAACTATGACAATTTTGCAAAAAGATACCCGCACCCCTCTCCACATTTGCAGATAAGGACTTCCCTCGTTCATCTTCATCTCCCACGAGATAAACAGCTCGTATAAATGCATCTTGATGTTCCCTGCAACGCATGGGCCTCTTGCTAGTATGTATATGAAAATTAGAGTGTTTTGTATCAAGTTTGTGAATAAGTATTATTCTAATTATTATCTGTTGCAACACACGTGAACATTGCTAGTATTTCCAACCATTCCAAAAAAATGCTAGTATTTCCATAGTTTCGAGTTTTCCATCAAGATATTAGTCACCCATGGTTGATATTTACTTTCAATCACGTACACATAAGCACTATGTAACTAGCCTTGCTTATTGGCTTCCAAAGCTTAACTTTCACTCCTACTTACAATATGTAGAGTATTTAACAAAAAAACTACCACTTTCAACCAGCCCTAGAAAGAAACTATTGTACGAAAAATATCAAAAACATACCCAAAATTTCTTAATCCGTGCCAAAAACTACTACCTAGTGCGGATTAAGCTCGTTTAAACCCGTTTATGACAGGGTTGGCCCACACATCCGTGCTGACGAGGCAGCTTAAACCAATACATTTGGTTTGAACGTTGACACGGGGGACCCACATGTGACCTTTTATCCTGTTATATTCCCCCTCAAATCATTATTTTTCCTGAACATTACTTCAAACAGTACTGATGCATGTTCGTCAGTGGCGCCGGTGGGAGTTGGCCGCCGCTCCACCGGACGGGCCGGACGTCGCGCAGGCTTTCGCACAAGTTGGCAGGCTGGCCCGATCGTGACTCACGCGCGAGCAAGCCATCGTGCTGGCCTTCGCTCGAGCCAGATGGCTAGCCTTAGCCTTGGCCTTGTGACGAGCAGCCGCCGCCGTGCCAACCTAGCTAGCAAACCTTGCTGACAAGCACCTGGATGGAGCTATCTTGGCTAGCTAGCGTCTGCGAGCGCCGGACGGAGCTGGCATCCGGGCTGCCGCAAGATGGGCTCCGCACCGCTAGCGGTTTTGACCTCGCCTTCTGCCGGCGGCGGTAGCTGCATCCCATGGCCGAGGATGACTAGGTGGACGGGCCGGAGGTAGGAGGTCACTCGGGGATTTTTGTGCAGACTGACATGTAGGTCCCACAAGTCATAACGCCTAACTTGCCGGTCGAGTAGAAGGCGTTGACTTAAGGGGCAACATGGGTTGAAACGTTCCTATAACGGCACTTTGTAGAGTAGTCGTTTCTTGGTAGGGCTAGTTGGTAAGGGCATGTACAATGGTTGATAAGGTAATCTTATCTTAAGTCTGCCATGTATGCATGTGGTAGTTGTTTCTTGGCATTATTAGTGCTTTCTTTGCATTATTAGTGGTTTCTTGTAAGGAACAATGTACTACTAGCGACAAAAGGTGATTCTATGTTGTGTTGTACTCCAACGAGTACTACTAGTTGTCGCGGGAGTGTATACCTCGTTTTGTGGGTTCGATCCCGGCCGAACGCATGGCGGCCTTTTTTTAAATAGTAACTTCGCTGCGAGCCAATATTGTACACATGTAGTTTGAGTTTTGAAGTCGAACGGACGTGTCACACCACAAACTAGGTGCACTGGATAGCCCAGCCAAGTGAACGGGTTTTCCTTCCCATGTACTCCATTATTTTGCAGGGACCAGTCATCCCCCGATCAAAATATCGCCGATCCTGGATGGTTCGGTCTAACCTGGAACCATGTAGCTGACTTTGGCATATTGGTATCAACTATCTTAGTAGTCGTTACCCATGGTACCGCTGATGTGCAACATGCTCACACAATCTACCACGATCGGACCGTCACCATCTACCCAGGTATTCCATTTAGTATTGTATTTTTAACACTCTCGCCTTCTCTTTCGTTGTTGTACTACTTACTAGTACTAGTCGGAGTACTTTTTACCTTGGAGGACGTGTATAGCTAGCTAGGCCCTTGAAGACTTGAACCCACTAGCTGCCACCATTTTTGTTTTTCCATGTCTTACTATCTCATCCATGTAGCCAAGAGTGGCTATATATAATAAGCTGGTTATTTTACTTCCTCTATACCAGAGTAGTACTATTTGCTGCACAGTAATACTGGCCACCATATTTGAGCACAACATTATTATGCATGGACCTTGACTGTGTACGTCACCATATGTCTAGATCTAGGATGCCACCTGTACCAGATGAACGATGCCGAGTTCGAACCCCGTGATGCTACGTGGGTGCCGAGGAACATGATAACCCACAAGTATAGGGGATCGCAACAGTTTTCGAGGGTAGAGTATTCAACCCAAATCTATTGATTCGACACAAGGGGAGCCAAAGAATATTCTCGAATATTAGCAGTTGAGTTGTCAATTCAACCACACCTGGATAACTTAATATCTGCAGCAAAGTATTTAGTAGCAAAGTAGTATGGAAGTAACGGTAACAGTGGCAAAAGTTACCGTAGCATTATTGTAGTGATTGTAACAGTGGCAACAGTAAAGTAACTAAGCAAAGAACAATATGTGAAAAGCTCGTAGGCATTGCATCGGTGATGGATAATTATGTCGGATGTGGTTCATCATGTAACACTTATAACATAGGGTGACACAGAACTAGCTCCAATTCATCAATATAATGTAGGCATGTATTCCGAATATAGTCATACATGCTTATGGAAAAGAACATGCATGACATCTTTTGTCCTACCCTCCCATGGTAGCGGGGTCCTATTGGAAACTAAGGGATATTAAGGCCTCCTTTTAATAGAGTACCAGACCAAAGCATTAACACATAGCGAATACATGAACTCCTCAAACTACGGTCATCACCGGGAGGGGTCCCGATTATTGTCACGTCGGGGTTGCCAGATCATAACACATAGCAGGTGACTATTGAGTTGCAAGATAGGATCAAGAACTCACATATATTCATGAAAAGTTCAGATCTAAAATCATGGCACTCGGGCCCTAGTGACAAGCATTAAGCATAGCAAAGTCATAGCAACATCAATCTCAGAACATAGTGGATACTAGGGATCAAATCCTAACAAAACTAACCCGATTACATGATAAATCTCATCCAACCCATCACCGTTCAGAAATCCTACAATGGAATTAGTCACGCACGGCGGTGAGCATCATGAAATTGGTGATGGAGGATAGTTGATGATGACGACGGCGACGGATTCCCCTCTCCGGAGCCCCGAACGAACTCCAGATCAGCCCTCCCGAGAGTGTTTAGGGCTTGGCGGCGGCTCGGTATCGTAAAACGCAATGAATCCTTCTCTCTTATTTTTTTCTCCCCGAACGTGAATATATAGAGTTGGAGTTGAGGTCGGTGGAGCTCCAGGGGGCCCACGAGGAAGGGGGCGCGCCCAGGGGGGCAGGCGCGCCTCCCACCCTCGTGGACAGGGTGTGGGCCCCCTGGTCTTGATTCTTTTGCCAGTATTTTTTATAAATTCCAAAAATAATCTCCGTGGAGTTTCAGGTCATTCCGAGAACTTTTGTTTCTGCACAAAGATAACACCATGGCAATTCTGCTGAAAACAGCAGCAGTCCGGGTTAGTTCCATTCAAATCATGCAAGTTAGAGTCCAAAAGAAGGGCAAAAGTGTTTGGAAAAGTAGATACGACGGAGACATATCAACTCCCCCAAGCTTAGACCTTTGCTTGTCCTCAAGAAATTCAGTTGACAAACTGAAAGTGATAAAGAAAAACTTTTACAAACTCTATTTGCTCTTGTTGTTGTAAATATGTAAAGCCATCATTCAAGTTTTCAGCAAAGATTATGACTAACCGTATTCACAATAACACTTAGGTCTCATGTTTACTCATATCAATGGCATAATCAACTAGCGAGCAATAATAATAAATCTCGGATGACAACACTTTCTCAAAACAATCACAATGATATAACAAGATGGTATCTCGCTGGCACTTTCTGAGACCGCAAAACATAAATGCTAAGCACCTTTAAAGATCAAGGACTGAATAGACATTGTAATTCATGGTAAAAGAGATCCAGTCATGGTCATACCCAATATAAATTAATAGTAATGGATGCAAATGACAGCAGTGCTCTCCAACTGGTGCTTTTTAATAAGAGGGTGATGACTCAACATAAAAGTAAATAGATAGGCCCTTCGCAGAGGGAAGCAGGATTTGTAGAGGTGCCAGAGCTCGAGTTTTTAAATAGAGATAAATAATATTTTGGGTGGTATACTTTCATTGTTAATATAACAACCGAGAGATGGCGATATCTTCCATGCTACACACATTATAGGCGGTTCCCAAATAGAATGGTAAAGTTTATACTCCCCCTTCACCAACAAGCATCAATCCATGGCTTTCTCAAAACAACGAGTGCCTCCAACTAGCAACAACCCTGGGGGAGTTTTGTTTGCAATTATTTCGATTTGGTTTGCATAAAGCATGGGACTGGGCATCCCGGTGACCAGCCATTTTCTCGTGAGTGAGGAGCGGAGTCCACTCCTCTTGAGAATAACCCGCCTAGCATGGAAGATATAGTCAACCCTAGTTGATATATGAGCTATTCAAGCATACAAAGCAGAATTTCATTTGAAGGTTTAGAGTTTGGCACATACAAATTTACTTGGAATGGCAGGTAAATACCGCATATAGGAAGGTATGGTGGACTCGTATGGAATAAGTTTGGGGTTTAAGGAATTGGATGCACAAGAAGTATTCCCGCTTATTACAAGTGAAGGCTAGCAAAAGACTGGAAGCGATCAGCTAGAGTGCGACAATAGTCATGAACATGCATTAAAATTAATAAACATTGAGTGCAAGCATGAGTAGGATATAATCCACCATGAACATAAATATCGTGGAGGCTATGTTGATTTTGTTTCAACTACATGCGTGAACATGTGCCAAGTCAAGCCACTCGAATCATTCAAAGGAGGATACCACTCTACTATACCACATCACAACCATTTTAATAGCATGTTCACACACAAGGTAAACCATTATAAACTCCTAGCTAATTAAGCATGGCATAAGAAACTATAATCTCTAATTGTCACTACAAACATGTTTATTCATAATAGGCTGAATCAGGAATGATGAACTAATCATATTTATAAAAACAAGACAGGTCGAGTTTATACCAGCTTCTCTCATCTCAATCAGTCCATCCTATATCGTCATTATTGCCTTTCACTTGCACGACCGAACAGTGTGAATAATAATAATAGTGCACGTGCATTGGACTAAGCTGGAATCTCTGCAAGCATTCAATAAACAGGAGAAGACAAGGCAATATGGGCTCTTTGTTAAATCAACAATATTGCATATAAGAGCCACTTCAACAATTTCATCATGGTCTTCTCCTATCGACCCCCAAAGAAAAGAAAAGAAATAAAACTATTTACATGGGAAAGCTCCCAATAAGCAAAAAGAAGAACGAGAAATCTTTTTGGGTTTTCTTTTAATTACTACTACAAGCATGAAAAGTAAACTAGCTAAAAGCTACAACTAATTTTTTTGGTTTTTCTTATGGTTTTTCAAACACACGGGAAGAAAACAGGAAAAAGATAAATAAACTAGCATGAATAGTACAATGAAAAAGTATGAGCACCGACAACTGGAATGAGTGTGTGAACATGAATGTAATGTCAGTGAGAAATACGTACTCCCCCAAGCTTAGACTTTTGGCCTAAGTTGGTCTATTGCCATGGCTGGCCTGACGGATATCCGAAGTTGTAACTGGGGTCGTACTGAGATGCAGCGGCTATTGCATCGTGGGCTGCAGCTTGGAGGTGAGTTGCTCTCGTCCTGCTCCCTGGTTATAACATGTCTCCCCTTTGTCTGAAAGTCATAGAAAGCAGGAGCAGGGAGAGCAATATGGAAAACGTGACGTTTGTCGAAGATTAGTCGGTACATGAGAGGCGGTTCATTCCTCTCAACAAACTGATGGCGAACCATAGCATCATAATCTAGATAAGCGGGAGGCAACTCCATATCATTTTCAGGTATGTGTATACCAAGAAAATTAGCTAGACAGATTGCATAAATTCCGCCCAAGAAATCTCCATTAATTCTATTATTATGGAACCTACGTGCAACAATGGCTCCCAAATTATAATGTTTATCTCCTAATATAGCACTCCTGAGAATACTGAGATCAAGGACACACATGTGACACGCTTCATCCTTACCATTGATGCACCTACCTATGAAGAGAGCAAAATAATGTATAGCAGGAAAATGGATGCTCCCTATGGTAGCTTGTGTTATATCTCTAGACTCCCCCACATTTATACTAGCAAGAAAATCTCTGAACTCAGATTTGCGAGGCTCACTAGTGCTACCCCATTGTGGAAGTTTGTAAGCAGTATTAAAATCCTCTAAATCCATAGTATAAGAATTTTCATAAAGATCAAACAGGACAGATTGAGAATTGCGTGAAGATATAAATTTAAACCTTCTCACAAAAGAGTCAGTTAGGTGATAATACTGAGGGCACTTATCTCGCATGAAGCCCTCGAGTTCAGCATTACACACATATGCATCAAACTCCCCCTTAATTCCTGCTCGGACCATGAAATCTTCCAACGGCCATTCAGAAGGCCGTATTTGAGCTTCCCTTAGTGGTTCATCGTCCGCATCGCGTATTGCAGGCCTGGGTCCTTGCTTCCTTGAAGAACCACCTTGATACATTTTCCTAAACATATTTCTTCCTCTGGAAAATTTCTGAAATTTTTAGTAAGTTATAATAAAAGTGAACCAAACTCAACAAAATTGATATCAACTACTCCCACAAGTGCCTAGAGACTATATCATGCATTAGAACTACTTGGGACCAAATAAATTTGACATGTAAGCTCAAGAACAGGGTCACCTAAGCAGCAAAAATATGCAATGAATAAAGCACTAGAGCAAAACTAATTGAACCATTGGAGGAGTCAAATACCAAAGATCAATCCCCCAAAGCAGTTTTGTGAATGAAACTTTGAGCAAGGAGATCAAAAATCGCAGCAAAATGAGCTAGAACTCGTGCTTGAGCTGGTTGGTGATTTTTTTGGAGGAAGAAGAAGTGTGTGGGTGCAGGAATAAGTGGAGGGGAGCCACCAGGGGCCCACGAGGCAGGGGCGCGCCCAGGGGGTGGGCGCGCCTTGGACCCTCGTGGCTAGGTGCTTGCTCCCTCTGATGAGTTTTCATTGCTAGATATCCTTAAATATTCCAGAAAAAAAATCATATTTCATTTTCGGGGCATTTGGAGAACTTTAATTTTCGGGGTATTTTTTATTGCACGGATAATTCACAAAACAGATAGAAAATACTATTTTTGCTTTATTTCAACTAAATAACAGAAAGTAAAAAGGGGGGGGGTACAGAGAGTTGTGCTTTCTAACTTCATCCATCTCATGCTCATCAAAAGGAATCCACTAACAAGGTTGATCAAGTCTTGTTAACAAACTCATTCCGAATCGCATGAAACCGGAGAATTTTCAAATAGCACTAGGTTACCTCAACGGGGATATGCACGTCCCTAACAATAAGAATATCATATTTCTTCTTGACAGTAGGAAGAGGAAATTCAAAACCTCCAATAGTAATAGTTGGAATTTTTCCAATAGAATTGATACTGTGGACTTGAGGTTGTTTCCTCAGAAAGTGTACCGTATGCTCATTACCATTAACATGAAAAGTGACATTGCCTTTGTTGCAATCAATAATAGCTCCTGCAGTATTCAAAAAGGGTCTTCCAAGAATAATAGACATACTGTCGTCCTCGGGAATATCAAGAATAACAAAGTCCGTTAAGATAGTAACATTTATAACAACAACAAGCACATCCTCACAAATACCGACAGGTATAGCAATTGATTTATCAGCCATTTGCAAAGATATTTTAGTAGGTGTCAACTTATTCAAATCAAGTCTACGATATAAAGAGAGATGCATAACACTAACACCGGCTCAAAGATCACATAAAGCAGTTTTAACATAGTTTCTTTTAATGGAGCATGGTATAGTTGGTACTCCTGGATCTCCTAGCTTCTTAGGTATTCCACCTTTAAAAGTATAATTAGCAAGCATGGTGGAAATTTCAGCTTCAGATATCTTTCTCTTATTCGTAACAATTTCTTTCATATACTTAGCATAAGGATTCATTTTAAGCATATCAGTCAAACGCATACGCAAAAAGATAGGTCTAATCATTTCAGAAAAGCGCTCAAAATCCTCGTCATCCTTTTTCCTGGATGATTTAGGAGGAAAAGGCATGGGTTTCTGAATACATGGCTCTCTTTCTTTACCGTGCTTCCTAGCAATAAAGTCTTTCTTATCATAATGTTGATTCTTTGATTGTGGATTATCAAGATCAACAACAGGTTCAATTTCTACCTCATTGTTATTGCTAGGTTGAGCATCAACATGAACATCATCATTAACACTATCACTAGGTTCACATTCATTACCAGATTGTGTTTCAGCATCAGAAATAGAAATATCATTAGGATTCTCAAGTGTGTCAGCAACAGATTCACTAGAAGCATGCAAAGTCCTATCATTTTTCTTTTTCTTTTTCTTAGAAGGACTAGGTGCATAAACATTAGTCCTCTGAGAATCTTGCTCAATTCTCTTAGGGTGGCCCTTAGGATAAAAGGTTCCTGAGTCCTTTTACCCGTTCTAGTCGCAACTCTAACAGCATTATCATTTCCCTTATTATTTATTTCATTGAGCAAATCATTCTGAGCTTTAAGTACTTGTTCTACTTGAGTGGTAACCATAGAAGCATGTTTACTAATAAGTTTAAGTTCACCTTTAACTCTAGACATATAATCACTCAAGTGTTCAATCATATAAGCATTACGTTCCAATTCTCTACAAAAATAAGCATTGAAATCTTCTTGCTTAACCATAAAATTATCAAATTCATGTAAGCATTGGCTAGCAAACTTAGTAGGAGGGATTTCAGCTTTATCATATCTATAGAGAGAATTTACCTTTACTACTTGTGTCGGGTTATCAAGACCATGTGTTTCTTCAATAGGTGGTAAATTAAGACCATGAATTTCTTCAACAGGAGGTAAATTCTTAACATCTTCAGCTTTTATACCTTTTTCTTTCATAGATTTCTTTGCCTCTTGCATATCTTCAGAGTTGACTTAGGAGTTGGCTCAGGAAGTGTCCAATTGTTTTCATTAGTCAACATATTATTCAATAGAATTTCAGCTTGATCAACTATTCTTTCCCTGAAAACACAACCAACACAACTATCCAGGTGGTCTCTGGAAGCATCGGTTAGTCCATTATAAAATATATCAAGTATTTCATTTTTCTTGGGAGGATGATCAGGCAAAGCATTAAGTAATTGGAGAAGCATCCCCCATGCTTGTGGGAGACTCTCTTATTCAATTTGCACAAAATTATATATTTCCCTTAAGGCAGCTTGTTTCTTATGAGCGAGGAAATATTTAGCAGAGAAGTAATAAATCATATCCTGTGGACTACGCACACAACCAGGATCAAGAGAATTAAACCATGTCTTAGCATCACCCTTTAATGAGAACGGAAATAATTTAAGGATATAATAGTAGTGGGTTTTCTCATCATTAGTGAATAGGGTGGCTATATCATTCAATTCGGTAAGATGTGCCACAACGGTTTCAGATTCATAGCCATAAAAAGGATCAGATTCAACCAAAGTAATTATATCAGGATCGACAGAGAATTCATAATCCTTATCAGTAACAAAGATAGGTGAAGTAGCATAAGCAGGGTCATATTTCATTCTAGCATTAAGAGACTTTTCCTTAAGCTTAGCTAATAATTTCTTAAGATCAGATATATCGTTGCAAGCAAGAAAGTCTCTAGCAGTTTCTTCATCCATAACATAACCCTCAGGCACAATAGTAAATTCATATTTAGGGGGAGAATCTTCATCATCACTTTCATCAATATTATCAGTTTCAATAATTTCATTCTCTGTAGCCCTAGCAAGTTGTTCATCAAGAAATTCACCAAGTGGCATAGTATTATCAAGCATAGAAGTAGTTTCATTATAAGCATCATGCATAGCAGAAGTGGCATCATCAATGACATGCGACATATCAGAATTAATAGCAGAAGCACATTTAGGTGTTGCAAGTTTACCCAAAACAGAAGGTGAATTAAGTGCAGAGCTAGATGGCAGTTCCTTACCTCCCCTCGTAGTTGAGGGTTAATTCTTGGTTTTCTCGTCTTTCAGGTTCTTCATAGTGATCAGCAGATATAAATCCCAAGTGACTCAAAGAATAGAGCTATGCTCCCCGGCGACGGTGCCAGAAAATAGTCTTGATAACCCACAAGTATAGGGGATCACAACAGTTTTCGAGGGTAGAGTATTCAACCCAAATTTATTGATTCGACACAAGGGGAGCCAAAGAATATTCTCGAGTATTAGAAGTTGAGTTGTCAATTCAACCACACCTGGATAACTTAATATCTGCAGCAAAGTATTTAGTAGAAAAGTAGTATGGAAGTAACTGTAATGGTGGCAAAACCAATAAAGAGTGTGATTGTAGTGATTGTAATAAAGGGCAACGGTAAAGTAACTAAGCAAAGAACAATATGTGAAAAGCTCAGAGGCATTGGATCGTTGATGGATAATTATGTCGGATGCGGTTCATCATGTAACAGTTATAACATAGGGTGACATAGAACTAGCTCCAATTCATCAATGTAATGTAGGCATGTATTCCGAATATAGTCATACGTGCTTATGGAAAATAACTTGCATGACATCTTTTGTCCTACCCTCCCGTGGCATCGGGTCCTATTGGAAACTAAGGGATATTAAGGCCTCCTTTTAATAGAGTACCGGACCAAAGCATTAACACATAGTGAATACATGATCCTCAAACTACAGTCATCACCGGGAGTGGTCCCGATTATTGTCACTTCGGGGTTGCCAGATCATAACACATAGTATGTGACTATTGACTTGCAAGATAGGATCAAGAACTCACATATATTCATGAAAATAATAGGTTCAAATCTGAAATCATGGCACTCGGGCCCTAGTGACAAGCATTAAGCATAGCAAAGTCATAGCAACATCAATCTCAGAACATAGTGGATACCAGGGATCAAACCCTAACAAAACTAACTCGATTACATGATAAATCTCATCCAACCCATCACCATCTAGCAAGCCAACAATGGAATTACTCACGCACGGCGGTGAGCATCATGAAATTGGTGAAGGAGGATGGTTGATGATGACGACGGTGACAGATTCCCCTCCCCGGAGCACCGAAAGGACTCCAGATCAGCCCTCCTGAGAGAGTTTAGGGCTTGGCGGCGGCTCTGTATCGTAAAACGCGATGAATCCTTCTCTCTGATTTTTTTCTCCCCGAACGTGAATATATAGAGTCGGAGTTGAGGTCGGTGGAGCTCTAGGGGGCCCACGAGGCAGGGGGCGCGCCCAGGGGGGCAGGCGCGCCTTCCACCCTCATGGACAGGGTGTGGGCCCCCTGGTCTTGATTCTTTCGCTAGTATATTTTATAAATTCCAAAAATAATCTCCGTGGAGTTTCAGGTCATTCCGAGAACTTTTGTTTCTGCACAAAGATAACACCATGGCAATTCTGCGCCAGTCCGGGTTAGTTCCATTCAAATCATGCAAGTTAGAGTCCAAAACAAGGGCAAAAGTGTTTGGAATAGTAGATACGACGGAGACGTATCAGAACACTCTTGGAGAGTACTCGCTTTTCATTGGGGACATCTACCTCATTGTGAAGCGGATGCCACTATCCATGCACGACACCAAAGGCCTGCCGTTCATGAAGGATGGTTGTGTCTTTAGTGCGCACCGCCGGATGAACAACATGCTGGGACACGCTATCCCTGATTTATACCGCTTCAGCTTGGATGAGTCTCCATCGTGTGGAACCGGACTAGAAAGTTGTGACAATGATTCCCGTTTCCCACCTCTATGGATTGTTCCATCCATGAAGAACACCTGGGACTAGAACCTGGAGGAGGACATGTAGCCCATCTATAACGTGTAAGTGGGGTATGGTAAATTGTGAATGGTAGCACTGTGAATATATGTAGACTAGTCGTGCACAAATTTATCACATGAATTGGAGATGAACTTGTGTGGCATACTGGCATTTGTCCTTTAGAATTTATTACTGGTAAATGTGTTATGTGTACGTGCAACCTTTGTGGTTGTTGCACGGGATCCAACATGCTCATTGAGAAAAAAGGTGGCACATCTTTGGATATAGGTGACGTGGTGGCATCATACAGTAGCATCGTTCACTATAGTTGTAATACTCCTACTAGGACGACAACTCCTATAAAACATTGCGCTTGGCTATTTGCCTCTTCGGGAGGTTCAACAGTTCGTACTCGTGTGAACCTTGCACTTGGCTCTTCGCCTCTTTGGAAGGCCCAACAATGATGATACTACAGTACAATATGCTTCTGGCAATCTGACACCGATTGAACTGCTGCACGTCCACCGCGAGGGTGAGGGTGAGCGAGAGGGAGAGGGAGAGGGCGTGTAGTCAAAACCCTCTCCTCGTCCCGCGAGCCACCGTGCGCGTGGGCGAGGGAGAGGCGTAGTAAGCAAGCTTCTCCTCGTTCGGCGAGTTGACGGGACACATAGTTGACAAGTACTAGTCCTTTACGGTTAAATATGGCTTAATTTGAAACGAGAAAAATACACTGGCGGTCAATGTATGTAACAATACGCTCTTTACGGTCACTATATATAGTTTTGCGGTGATTATACGATCACTAGCTCATCGTAGAGCACCGTATTGCACCCTATTGACCGGACACATAGTTGACGTGGCACTCTATTGACTGGTTAAATTGTCACCTGGTTTTTGGGACCCACCTGTCAGTTGGCAGAGCAAAGAAATCAGTTGAACAAAACTTTATGCAGGCGCGACAGGAGTCCAACCCTTGCGCGTGAACCACCCTGGCTGTGTATGTGAGTGCATGCACGTGTACTCCCTCGGTCTTCCAACAAAGAGTGTACATCAGCTAAAAAACAAAGAGTGTACATCTACACTTCCAATGCTTTTAGCATTTAATCTGAAATCGATATTGATTGACTAATGCACCAACTTGTGCTCTAGCTATAGGCTACATGTCTATCCTTAATTACAACATGCAACAACCTTCATTTAATCTTCTTCTCTCAATGGTCGTATGCACACTTAAATCTGCTACTTTTGGGCGTTAATTATGCCCTGGTTAATGTGTAAATCTCTAAATGTACAGTCTTTCACGGACGTAGGGAGTAGGTTGAGCACTTGAGCGTGAGCGTGTGTGTTGCGTCGCGTGCTATGTGCCGCATTGGTGCGTGAGTGTTGCCTGCGTCCATGTGTACATGTGAGTGTTGCATGTTGCATGCATGCATGCATGCATGAGGCTTTTACTCCCTCCCATTGACATGTTCATATTTCAAGCTTCCTCTGTTCCCTCCATATTGTGATACTCACTCTGTTCCCAAATACAAGTGACTACGTACGGAGCAAAACGAGTGAATATACACTCTAAACTATGTCTACATACATCTGTATGTTGTATTCCATTCGAATGTCTAAAAAGACAATATTTAGGAACGGAGGGAGTAGCAAATAAACATTAAGTTCTCTTGTTTTTTCCTCCTTGGTCACGGTGCACAACCAAAGATGACTCACCTGGATGGAGGGAGTAGATGGTCGAAGTTTGACACAAAATTAATGCATTGGTAAACATAATTTTTTGAGGAAAAC
The DNA here is from genome assembly GCA_021605145.1 of Aegilops bicornis. Lineage (NCBI taxonomy): Eukaryota > Viridiplantae > Streptophyta > Magnoliopsida > Poales > Poaceae > Aegilops > Aegilops bicornis. Next base: position 68,588,379 of record CM038670.1, on the reverse strand, counting down.
TAGTGCATTAACTGAGTGTTTTTGCAAATTACAAAAATTATTCCACCACTCATCATCTACATTGGTTGATGAGATTTTTGAATTGAGCCCTATAAACCAGAAAGGAGGCAGTACTAGAACTCATAAATTATTGGCGCCGGGTGCCTTGGCCAATGTTTCATCTTGTTGGACAGGATGCATCGATGCTTACATGGGGTGCTAAGCACATTAAAAACTTTAGCAACTAAAGCTCTAAATGCTTACATGTACAGGTGCTTATCTTGTTGGTGCTAAGCATCCTTTATTTAATGATTTTGTAACTAAAGTTGTTCATGCATTGGTGGGATTCTTCCATTTCAGTCTTTTGTCTAGGTTCTCGCGCTTAGTACTGGGGTCACCACACTTATCTCTCCTCTTAATTACCTTTCCACATCAGACTTTTGGCCTACATGGCAGCCTTAGCGCCTGTACAAGGCGGAGCATTGGGAGGCGCCCGAGCGTATCGGCATAGGCATACCGTAGATAGGAAGTCTTCGCGATCCATTATTCCCCATCTCGGTCAGAGAGAACTATTCAACTAGTCTTCGCAGTGAAGTGACAATACACGCTGCAGCAGATGGGACAATTGATTAATAAGCTGAACTAGCGTGTTGGTGTTACTAAATCAGCCTTACCCAGTACTGCCATCATGTTTGCCAGTGGAGCACGCTTCCGCAAATATGACTACGCACCTCTGTCCTCCATTAACTGACATATGGGCCCTCTTGAGGTAGACCCACATGTCATCGACGTAACTATTTACACTCCGAAGGACGGTATATCCTGGTAGTAGTACTAGTAGAATTGAGATATAATGCACTTTCTTCCCCGTCTTTCACTCTTCTCTTCCTCCTCTCTTCCCCATCATCGGCCGCACACCATTTCCCCCCGCTCACTGCTCGCCCGCCCGCACCATCTTCCTTGGTAGCTCGCGCGTACCATATCCCCCCGCTCACTGCTCGGCCACACACTACTAGGAAAAGGCCTGCTAGTGGCGCACCTGTTTTGCCTACTAAGGGCGCACTACAGGTGCGCCACTAGCATCACGCCATTAGAATTTTTTTACTAATGGCGCACCACAGGTGCGCCATTAGTATCTGGTATACTAATGGCACACCACTCAGTGCGCCATTAGTATATCCCACGGTGCGCCATTAGTATGCCTCCCAGGGGGCCATATTTACCCATGTGCTCTGGCTTACTAATGGCGCACCAGTTGATGATGCGCCTCTAGTGTGCTCTGGCTTACTAATGGCGCACTAGTTGGTGGTGCGCCACTAGTATGAATATTAGGGATTATTTCTTTTTTCTTTTCTGATATTTGCACAGGTTACAAAATATATTACTGGACAGAATATAGACAGCACCACACAGCAACAGCAGATTCATCGAATACAATAGAAGATTAGTCTCTGAATACAATTCATCATATTAGTCTCTGAATTCAAAAGACCGAACAAAGATAGAACATTAAAAGTCTCGAGACCGTGAGTAGCGAGTTTGTCTTCACATTACAAGTCGATATCGATCATCTAAACTACCATCACATAGAAGAGAGTTGCGGTCATCACGATGAGCATCATCGCGATGAAATTGGTCTTCATCAGGTTCCTCCTCCGCTCCCTCCTCTCTCCCGCTACATAGCGCGCGTATCTAGATTCCGCCTCCGGCCTAGTGGTGTACCCTTTGTAGTTGTTACCGCTGAAACGGTGAACCTGTCTCCGACACTCCTCCCAGTCGGCGTAGACTCCGGGAACCTTACCCTTGTACACGACATACGACTGCATCTCTATGCATAGACAATACATAAGCAATATATAAGTATGCAACAAAAGGTTCGGAAGAGAAAAGCAAGACATTAATAGCACGATTCATGGTCCTACTAATAAATAGCATCAATTACATCTAAGTTGAACGACTGTCCAAACCAAAGAGACATACAAGTTCATTAAAGTTTAATTACAACATGAGCTAATCGATATTTCAGAACTACACATAGCATCAGTACTTTCGACTCGACTCAGGGAACGGAGCGTGGATGAAGCCGCCGTCTCTCATGATGGTCATGAAATCGCGAGCGTTGTCAGCCTGCATTTGTAGCTTTGTGTCTATCTCACTGTAGGATGGTTGATATCTGAGGTAGAACTGCCCCGAGGTACGAAGGACATCTTGATGGATGATTTCCGCAAACTCCGACTGGGTGAGAAAGAATTCTTGTCTGATGTCCGCGTCCTGGATTGCCGACAAGCTTGCGGCCCAATCTTTGAGATTATTTGGTAGCAGAAGGTGATTATGATCCCGTACGATCGCCCGCATGTGATGGAGGGTGTAGTAGGCATCCTTCTGATCGCCAGGCGGCTGCTTGACGCAGGGGAACGTCGTATTGTGGGCGAACACGTGCTTGCCGTACCTACGAACTGGCCTGGTGAAGGTGCCTCCAGATCTGGCGTAGCCGGGGAGAACATCATCAAGAACTTTCTTGATATTTGTGTAGTCTTTCTTCGACTGACGGTCCGAGTCGAAATACGTGGCCATGGAATATTTCGAGCTTAAGAGGATGAGTGTGCAATGTGTGTCACTGCACAAAACACGGAATGTTAGAAAAAAGGAACGATCGAAATCTAAAAAATCATATGTTACGGGGCGGTGAGGGGATGACTTACTCGGGAAAGTAAGGCACGATGAAGTTATCCTTATCTGGGTTTGCTAGAATGACGCCTTCGAGGTAAGAACTCGCGACTTGCCGGTCCCCAACGCTGCCCAAGATCTTGGCATGCATGTAGAAGGGGTCGACTATCACGATGTCCGGGGTCTTGTCTCTAGTGATCCGCATCTCCATACTCAGCGAAAATAGCCGAACGATGATGTAGTGCAGCGGATGAAGGTTAAACATAGCGAAGATGTCATCAAACCGCAGGACCATCATACCCCCGATGGAGTTATCCACAAAGCCCTTGCCCTCTGGCACCTTGGCCACGAAAACCGGGTATGCCACATCATTCTCGGAGAGATGTCGCTTCTCCAAAGAAAGAACACTGTCATGCAGACCCCGCATAGCACCGGTTGCAGCATTGAGCAGATTAGTCAGTAGCATCGGCCTACCCGCCACATGCACCCTCCTCGAGATATCCTTAGGTGAAGGTGGACCGTCCTGAGCACGCATCATACTCAGTGCCGGCTGGCTCGCACCCTTGTTACTCTTTCTTTTCCGTCCCTTCTTCTTCTGCTGTAATGGGATTGAGTTCTGCTCGCAGACCGCCTTCTTGAGTGTGTTGGGGCTGATAATATTTTGCACCTCGGCTATCTGTGGATCGGTGAAGGCGGCAACTGGAGGCGTCTCCTGAGAACTGAACGCCAGACGACGCCTGTTGCAATTGGGTTTCCCCGCGGTACCAGCTAGATCACGATCATCTTTTGCAGGGTTGGGTTCTTGAGAAGGAGGCCCCAAGAATTGGTCATCGTACCCATGTTCAGCAAAGTACTTATCGACATTGGCAAATGTACCGTCGTCGTTGTCGTCGTTGTCCGGATCCTGTGCCATATGTATGTTCGGATCCTGTGCCATAGGGATGTCCGGCATGTCCGGTAGCATTGCGGCGGTCTTGCCATGGCTTGGCGCCGGCACGACTGGTGGTGTTGTTTGTGGGGTGGTGTCCCCCGCCCCCAAACAAATCTGGCTGTTCGGCCAAAGAAGGGGCCAGCTTACGCATGCGCTGAGGGTCATCACATCATCTTCGTCGGCCCCAGCAGGTCGAATCGGAGGTAACAACTCCTCGTAGCCTGGCAGCACCCCAACCAGTTCAACCCTATACACGGTGGGTGGCATCGGATTACCATGGAACACGGGGTTGCCTGGTTGAATGATTCTTCCCTTGGCGACATCGATCAACTCGCCGCCCACGAAGTGCAGGAGAGTGCATGGAACGTCGGCGGCGCCCTGCGAAAACATGTAGGGCGTCAGGGATGCCCAGTCAAAGGCAAGGAGATGAAGTCATCGGCCGAGAGGCTTAGTTACCGTGATGGCGTCGAGCTCGGCTAATGTCGAGGCACCGCCAACGGCGGGCGTACAACTGACGGAGGGGCCGCTTGCTGACGAGGTGCCGGCCGGCATACACCCGGGTGCATTAAGCTCCAATGCCCGTGCCGGCATCGAAGACAACAATACAGCCTCCGCCGGAGACACCAATGGCGCTACCGCACGCTGCGAAGTTGTCTGGCCGTGAAGCTGGGAACCGGGGGCGGCCCCTGTTGGCCGCCCGCAATCCACGCCTGCATCCCCTCAATCAAGGTACACACAATGGCGGTGAGCGTCGTTCCCAATTGTTGTTGCACTTGCTCTTGGACAATCTACGGAAACCGTGCCACTTGTGCCTTGAGTTCTTGAACCTCGCGCGATTGGCTTTCCGAGCTGGTCTTTCTCTCCTTTCGCCCACCAGCGTTATAGTATGATGACCATTTTGTGGACAAGCCTTTGCCGGCCACACGACCAGCTGACGACGGCTTACTGAGCTTATCCTTGTTTTTCATTACGTTCAACGCCCTATTTAGAGTGCTGCCCCAAGGGGAGCTCTGAGCCGACCCCGCGCTACTGCTTTCAGTCTCCTGCAGAAGGAATGTGAACCATTTAGAAATTTGGCTTCATTAATTAGAATGCAACCATATGCAGCTAATTACGCGGGGGTGTATTCCTTACCAGAACAAGCTCAAGCGCCTTGGTCTTCGTATCCGTGGTAAGATCCTTTGTTACCGGGTCCTCCTTGTACCAGGCCTTGACATAGTTCCTGGTTTGCTTGTCATGGTATTTCTCGAAGCGGGGCAGTAGGCCTTGCTCGGCATGCTCCGCGTCCTCCTTGTCCCATATAGGTTCCGCCACTCTACAACCACCGGGACCGAGTTGGTGGACACCTAAGTTCAACTCCCGCATTTCTTTCCCCCACTGACTTGATTCGGAGGTTGCACTGCTATCGCACTTGATCTTGAACTCCTTGTAGTCATCTTCGCTGATCAAAGGATTTTTTGCCTTGATCTTCTCATAACTATCACCTTTGTCAATCATTCTCTTCACCGCGTTTCTCCAAGTAGATAGGGTTGTGCTCATCCTCGTGAGGGCGGCACTGTTCACTTTATTCCATGAGAGGCGTGTGTTTGCAAAGTCAGCGGGGAACTTGTATCGTTCGTGCAGCTTCGTGAAGAGGAGGCTGCGCAAATTCCCTCGGTCCTTATGCCTTAGGCTCTCGGTGTTGATCGAGACGGTGCTCCGGAGAATGCACCCGAGCTGAATCGAGTACCCCTTAGGCTCTCTGGGCGCCGTTGGATGCCCGTCGGAGTTCACTTCAGTAAATTCCTCCTTGATGGTGCCGAGCACGTTCGGGCGCCGGTCCTTCCGTTGCCTCTTTGGTTGGCTGCCATCTGTGCGTGTGCTGCCATCATCAGTGGTTGCATCCTCGGCGGCAGCATCAGTGGTGTCATCCCCGACGCCACTAGGGGTTGTGTAGTCAAGATCGGTGTCTTCCGCGGCGTCCTCATAGCGGTGAGGTTATTCCTCCATCTCCTGGGATAGCTCCCAGAGCTTTCCCGAACCGCCGGCCTCACCGTTGTGGGCCATGTTTTGCTCTAAATAGGAAAAAAATTGGTCAAAAAGTTGGTTATTGTCAAGGAACAAGATCATGGTCTCATCATTTAGGGTTTATCGACACTGACGCATCTTAAAAGCTAAGCTTTTATCATTTAGGGTTTGTCGACGCTGAGGCACCCTAAAAGCCTAAGCTTTCATCATTTAGGTTTTTATCGACACCGAGGCACCCTAAAAGCCAAGGTTTTATAATTTATGGTTTGTCGACACGGAGGCATCCTAAATGCTAAGTTAAGTTTTCATCATTTAGGGTTTACCGATGCCGAGGCACCCTAGGTTGACTGATATATATGGGTATCTTCTATAATATGCCCTATCAAGAAGAGGGTAGGAGAATTCTAAGTTGGGCCTAATCACTTTGCTCTATTGCCACCTATGGCAGTTGCATTTTTGTCTGTCCACACATGAATTCAGCATATGTGTTTAATGCAGCAAGAATAAAGGGGCAGTTGATCCTACTTAATTAAGTACTAAGATACCCCGGCCCATGCATTAGTCGCAAGTACCCCATATGTCCTATTTTTAGCAAAGTCAAGCTAAAATTCACGAAAAAATTCAGCATGACCTTTGCTGAATATAGGACATATGGAGTACCCGAATTTGCCGGAACGTAAGTTAATCGACATTCCGGCAAACTCAAGGGTCTCTCGGGGTACCTGCAAAATCATTACCCCACCCCTGCCTAGCTGCAACCCCACAACACCCCACAATATCATCACGACACGATGGTCGGAGACAAACCCCCCCCCCCCCCAATATCATCAAAATACTCCAGTTATGAAGTAAAATTCCTGAAGTGTTCCAGGAGTAGAACATGAAGTGTAGTCAGTGGCTTCACCTATGTGCATAAAAATCATAAAAGTTCAAAATCATTTGAAACCTGATCACTCGGACCACACCACATGCCACAACATACATAGTACATAGAGTTGACATCTCAGCATCGACCACACCACATGCCACATCATACATAGTACATAGATGGTCCAACAGACTACATAACAGGACATTTTAAGCATGAACTACATCATACAAAATAGAAGAACTTCACTACACAACTGAAACTCAATTGAGCTAGTTAAATGGAGTTCATCTACTCACTAGCAGTACTACTAACTGGCAGTACTTAAACAAGTTAAGCTACTCACTACTGATCTTGGCTACTCACTTAAGCTAGAAGCTACAAGTTAAACACATTTGTAGCACTGAGAAATAATGCTGAGATGTAGCAAACAAGTTAAGCAAGAAGCTATAGTACTGGCAACTAGCACTACTGGAATCAGCTACTTTGCCATCTGCCAGCTCTTTGCCGTCTGCTAGCCGACGGCAAAGAAGCTCTTTGCCATCAGCTACCGAAAAGCAGACGGCAAAGAAATGGCAGACGACAAAACAGGCCTTTGCCATCTGCCGGCTCTTTGCCGTCAGCAAGAATCTTTGCCGTCCGCTGGCTGACGGCAAACAGAGAGGTGGCCCCCACCCCCCCGCCCGTTTAGAAAAAACTTAATGCCCCACCTCTTTGCCGTCTGCTAGCTGACGGCAAAGAGATTTAAAGGCGGACGACAAAGATTGGCGGACGGCAAAGGCCAGACGAACAAACGGTCACCACCCCTCCCCCACCCGTTACTCTCTCTTCTCTCCCTCTCTCATCCCCAACGCCCCGCCACCAGATCCCCACCCACCGCCGCCGCTGCCGCCTCAAGACCCGCTTGGCCCATCGCCCCACCACCTCCGCCTAACCCACCACCGACGCCTGTCGCCTCGCCACCCGCCGCCTGCCGCCTCGCCACCCCCCGCTTGCCCCATCGCCCCACCACCCCTCCGCCTCACCCCACCCGCCGATGCCCGTCGCCCGCCACCTGCCGCGAGGCTCCACCCCGCCCCGCCCCGCCCGACGCCCGCCACCGCCTTCACGACCGTCCCATTGCTCCGGTGAGGGACTACTTCTTTTTTCTTCTGTTTTTTGATTTTTGTTGTTGTTTAATTGTTAGTGCTACATTGTGTTAGTGTTAGAAAAGAATTAGAAGAAGTAGAAGTAGAAGTAGTAGAAGAAATATAAGAAGAAGAAAATAAAATAAGTAGAAAAAAGATGAAAAAAGAAAAAGAAGAAGAAGAAAGGAAGAAAAGAAAAGAAGTAGAAAAAAGATGAAAAAGAACAAGAAGAAAAGAAGTAGAAGAAGTAGAATAAGAAGAAAAGAAGAAACGAAAAGAAGTAAAAAAGTAGAAAAAAGATGAAAGAAGAAGAAGGATAGAAGGAAACACCCCGACCCCCTGACCCCGACACCACACCTCGACCCCCTGACCCCCTGACCCCTGACCCCGACACCCCGACCGTGTAGTGACGTCTAGCTGACATCATACGGCGGACGGCAAAGGCAGGACAAATTTTGCTGTCCACGGCGGACGACAAAGGCCTGCCGTTAGCCACCTAACGTACTAACAGCGCAATTTTTGCCATCAGCTTTCTTTGTCGTCCGCTGCTGATGGCAAAGGCCCCTTTGCCGTCAGCCGCGTAAAGCAGACGACAAAGTAGTTGTTTGCCGGACCTTACTTTGCCGGAGCCTTTTGCCGTTCGTGGCATACGGCAAAGACCTTTGCCGTCCGCCCTTCATGCCTTTGTCGTCCGCAAGTTACCTGTTTCCTGTAGTGTAGCAGCAAGGAGTATAATGGCAATCATGTAGCAATCATTTCCTTCCCTTCATATATTCATGATATAAATGGATTGTTCTACCTAGTAGGTTGTTGGAAATTCAATTGCTTTTTCATTAGGACTGGCAACAACACTAGCCCTTTTTTACAATGTGAGGCATGTGAATCAAACTTTGTTATACCATGTTGCCTTTTTATAATTGCAAAAAAGGAACAAGACATGGTCAAATTTCAGTTAAGATTCAGTTAAGATACATACAGTAAAATCAAAACAAAAATGGACAGTAAACTGATAATGATAGTAAACTGTAATTTGTTACACAGATTTTCCTACTGAAAATCTAACTGAATGGAGCATTGAGAGCTCTACTAGTTTCAGACTAGATTTACACTAAATACACTAGAGTATTTGACCAGTAGTCATGTGAACTCTTTGAATTTGTGAACACTTCCAGACTTGAGCATTGAGAGTTCACAATTGCAAAAAGTGTCCCTTGTTCCTGAACTTGTATTGTACTCCATTCATTCAAGCAGAAAGAAACAATTATTGTTGATACTCATGTGCTTCTTTCCAAGTAATTTTATTTATTCAGAGTTTGAGAAATTTTGAACAAAAAAGAACGCACGATACAGATTGAATTTGATGTTAAAAAATAACTGATAGTAGCATGCTACGGTACAGATAAAGTTGGGTCATAGTAACACACAGTAACATTTCTGGAATCCAAATTGAAAAAATAAATCACATGTAGCTAGCAACTGAAAATCAAATTGGCACTTTCTCCAAACTCATACATGCCTTCTCTTTTTGTAGCATCAGTGCTCACCTCGTGGGAAGCGGTCGCAGACGAGGTCGTAGACGACAGAGGAGTAGAGACGAGGTCGCAGACACGAGCGTGGTGCTCCGATGGATGCGGCTGCATCAACCGTTTGAATTGACATTTAGTCAAACATCTCACAGGCAAGAACAGAAGGTGGAGACAGAGAAGAGAGGGGATCGAGCAGAGAGGGAGAGGGCAAGGAGGGAGGAGCAAAGAGGGAGAGGTGGGAAATGGAGGCGGGGGTGAGTTGGATGGGGTACCTGCGGGCGTAGAAGACGGGGGCGTCGTCGGGGACGAAGACATCGACGCTGTGGATGTTGCCGCCGCGGAAGGTGATGCAGTCGGAGATCCGGGACGGTGAACTACGCGCGAAGGCCAGGGGAGTCAGTCAGGGGGAGGGGGCTTACGGGCGGAGGAGGACGGGCGGAGGAGGAGGGGGGCTTACGGGCGGAGGAGGACGGGCGGCGGCGCAGTAGGGGCGGCGGCGCAGTGGGTCGGGCAGTGGGTCGGAGAGATGTGAGATTGGGAGAGAAAGACGAACGCGAGATGGACAACACACACAAAGGGAAGGTTAGTAATGGCGCACCATCTAGGGGTGCGCCATAAAAACACGGATAGCAATGGCGCACCACCCTCCGGTGCGCCATTAGTAACTTCTCTTTTCTGATAGCAATGGCGCACCCTCCTCTGGTGCGCCATTAGTAACTTTTTTTCATTATTTTTTGTTGCATATACTAATTTGTTTTTTATCAAATTTGTTATTTTCATGAGGACTAGAACAGAAGATATCATCAAATTTGTTTTTTTTTCGAAAATATCATCAATTTTTTTATTTTTAATTGAAGATATCATCAAATTTGTTATTTGAAAATATCATAAAAATTGTTATTTAAAAATATCATCAATATTTGTTTTGGATTTTTAGTTCATTTATTTGTGAATTGGTAAAACATTTATCAATATCATCTTGTGAATTGGTAAAACATTTGTGAATTGGTAAAATATCATCAAAATTTGAAAAAATATTCATGAATTCAAAAAGTGCCCATGAAATTTAAAAATATTCATGAGTTCCAAAAATATTAACAAATTCAAACTACGATTACAATCGAGAAATGAAGGCTGCAATTTAAATACAATCGATCTTAGCTAGCTATCTGTTTCACAATCTTCTTGCCCTTCTTTTTAGCAAATGGAGTTCTTCTGTGGAATGGACGTCCTTTAGGTAGGGTGGTCCTGCTTCTTCTTGTGGTGTATGGCACTTCATCGTTCTCATCATGTTCCATCTTCAGGTCGCCGTACTTGTCGAAGTCTTGCTTATTGGCGACTCCATCCATTCCGATGATCTTCCTTTTTCCTCTCCTCACGACAACACGACTGGGCTTTGAAGGGTTGGTAATGAAGAAGCATTGGTCCACTTGGGAAGCCAGTACCCATGGCTCATTTTTTCACGGTGACGCTTATACCATGGGTCTTGGATTTGGCTTCGGGTATAACAATGGTGGTCAAATACTGGTCGTCTTTTAGGACGCTCTTGGCCCATCTGACACGGAACATCGGGACCTTCTCTCCATCGTAGCTCAGCTCCCAGAACTCCTCGATCCTTCTGTAGTATTTGTCCTTGTCGTTACCGGTGTAGGATTCCATCGTTACCCCGGAGTTCTGATAACCATCGCTCTTCATGTCCTTGTCCTCGGTGTAGAATGTGTACCCGTTGATATCGTATGCCTCATAGGTCATCAGTTGTGCTTGGCGCCCTGTGACAAGGCGAATATGAGTTTTTCTTCTGTGGAAGAATCCTCATGTAAAGGGTACGACAGAAGCTTCTTCTTGAACCAACGCGTGAAACATGAGTTGTGCTCTTTGATTATATCTCCGTCCGTCCTCTATTGGCCTCAGTCATTGTACGTCTTCTCAATAAAGGTTTTGTTCTCTACCACCTAAGGATCGACCACATCTATGTGTTGTTGCGCGACTAGGTTTGCTCTTTCAAAGTCGGCGAGTCGATCCTCGAAGTCGACATGCTTTTCGCAGCGACCCTCGCGGTGACCCCATCCAGCAAGCCTACCGAGGTGCCTGCTGACGGGCAGACCAACGGGGTTCTCAATGCCTAGATAATTCATGCAGTAGGAGATGCACTCTTAGGTCAGAAAGCCCCTGGCTATGGTACCCTCTGGACGTGACATGTTGCGAACGTATCCTTTGATGACACCATTCATCCTTTTGAACGGCATCATGCTGTGCAGGAACATCGGCCCGAGTTGGATGATATCCTCCACGATATGGACCAGCAGATGCACCATAACGTCGAAGGATGTGGGCGGGAAGTACATCACAAGCTCACATAGTATCACCACGATCTCTTCCTATAGCCTTCTGAGTTGGCTCACGCCAACCGACTTCCGAGAGATGACGTCAAAAAAGTTGCATAGGCCAAATAGCGTTTCACGGACGTGCATGTCCATGATCCCACGGATTGCAACTGGAAGTATCTGCGTCATCAGCACGTGACAGTCGTGAGACTTCATCCCGCTGAACTTCTGCTTCGCTGGGTCTAGGTATCTGCTTATCTTCCCCGCGTAACCATAAGGAAGTTTTACTCCTACGAGGCAGGTGAAAAACTGCTCGATCTCCTCCTCACTTAGAGTGAAGCACACGGGAGGGTAGTCATTTCTGGTCTTCTTGGCCTTTTTGCCTTTGCAACGACTTTCCATGTCCTGCTTCGCCTCTTCATCATCATTAGCATGAAGCTCCTCCCTGATGCCCATTGATTTCAAGTCTGCCCTTGCTTTCGGCCCATCGTTGGTCCTCTCTGGCATGTTGAGCAGGGTACCAAGCAGACTCTCGCACACGTTCTTTGTGATATGCATGACATCAAGGCTGTGAGGCACATGGTGGATCTTCCAATATGGCAAGTCCCAGAAAACAGACCTCATTTTCCATACCTTCAGCAGCTGCTCTGGCGCCTTTCGCTTCTTTCCCGGCTCTGGCGCCTTTTGCTTCTTTCCCGGCAGTGGGCAATCTTTCCAATTTTTCAACAACTCGTCTATTTCCTCGCCGCTCCTCGTACGCGGGCGTCTTCAAGGTTCGGTTTCGCCATCGAAAAGATCCTTGTGTTTTCTCCACGGGTCATCGTCGCGAAGCCACCTTCGATGTCCCATGAACACGATTTTCGAAGACCCGGGATCTAAATCTAGTTGGTGATACATTGTGTCATCCATGCACCTGACGCATCCAGAAAATCCGTGGACCACCTGCCCCGCGACATATCCGTAACCGAGATAGTCCTACACCGTTATGAGCAGTGCGGCTCTCATAGGGAAATATTCTTTCTCTGCGGCGTCCCACGTATTGGCTGGCGTTTTCCATAGCGTGTCTAGCTCCTCTTTCAGCAGCCCCAGATACAGATTGATGTCGTTCCTGGTTGTTTCGCCCTTCAATTAGCATACTCATGTGAATGTACTTCCTCTTCATGCACAACCAGGGGGAAGGTTGTACATCCACACAAACACAGGCCAGGTGCAATGTGTGCTTCTCTGGTTGCCAAACGGATTGACTCCATCGGTGCTTGCGCCCAGAACGATGTTCCTTGGATCGTTCCAAATTCTGGGTCTTCGAGGTTCAACGCTTGCCACTGGCTCCCATCCTTAGGGTGACTCGGCATCTTGTCTTTTTTATTTATCTCCAGATCATTTGCGTCATCTTCTTGCTTCTTCTCCTCCCTATCCGCGTGCCAACGCATGAGCTTTCTTCTCCTTCTTGTACCACACCACTTTTCGAGGAGCTTTCTTCCTCTTCTTGTATCGAGTGACGCCGCACACCGGACATATGGTAGACTCCGCGTGCTCGTCCTGATAAATGATGCAATTGTTCATGCACACATGGTATTTCACGTGTGGTAAATCCAGAGGACACACGATTTTCTTCGCCTACTCGAAACTGGTCGGGCACTTGTTCCCCTTGGGAAGACGTTCGTGCCAGAATGACATGTTTTCGTCGAAGCATGCGTCGGTCATTTTGTGTTTTACCTTCGTCTCCAGAGCCATGAGCGTTACCTTCATACAATGGAGTAACCGCGTCTATCTCTAGTTGATCCAGCTTGGCTTTCTCTCGGACGGCAGTTATTGCGTTATATGTCTTCTTGAGAAGCAGCTCTTGAATATGTGGGTCCTACACCCAGCCCATCGATGGTCCATCGTCATCTGCTCCGGCATCTTCCTCTTCATGATCATGAGCTTCGTCTTGATCTTCCTCATCATCATGTCCGGCATCTTCTACATGATGACCGCGTACAGCATCACCGTCGTGATCATGTCCTGGAGATTCTTCGTCTTCTCGCCCGCCCTCGCCGCGGTGGTTGTCTTGCTGCCCTTCCTCATTTCTTGCCCGGCCCCCATGGACGACTTCATAGTCATCTTCATCACCTTGCCACCGATAGCCATCCATGAAACCATGCAAGAGCAGGTGGTCCTGCACCTGCCCGGAATCCGGGTCCGCAATAAGGCTCTTCAGCTTGCATCTTCGACACGGACATCTTATCTACATCTCGTTCTTTTGAAGCATCTCGGCCTTCACGGAGCTCAAAAACGTATTCACGATTCCTTCGGTCATCGTGCGGACCATGGTCGCCTGTGGGGTAGAGCAAAACGATATTTTAGAACCAAGAAAAAATTTGGCATGACTTTCCCTAAAAATAGGACCAAAAAGAATGCATAGTGCCAAAATTCTCGCCGAAACGGAAATGAATCAACATTCCGGCAAAAAATTGGCAACTATCACATTTCAAATACTGGTACCTGCAAACCCAAACATATATGCAACACCACAAACATATGCAACACCACAAACATACATAGATCTAGCTAGGCCATAAAAAGTGCATGTGCACGTTGTTGGAGGGAGAAAAAAGTAGATCTACAACATAAAGAAAGCTTTCCCCTTACTTACCTATCAAAAAAGGTAATTTAACCACTTAATTTGGATGAATCTATGGTGCAAATGAGGTGAGGAGGAGGAGGCAGCCGAGACAAGCTTGGAGGAGGAGGTGGAGAGAATGAAGTGGGGAAAGTGTGTGTAGGTGGCTGTCCAAAATATCTAGCTGGTCCCAGGTTACTTATGGCGCACCACCTACAAATGCACCCTTAGTAACCCTAGTTACTAATGGCGCACCAGCTGGTGGTGCGCCATTACTATTTTTGCAAAAAAAAAATGATAGTAGTGGCGCACGGGGTGAGTGGTGCGCCATTACTAGTTAAAACTAGTAATGGCGCACTGTGCCCTGGTGCACCATTAGTATTTTTGGACAAAAAAATATGTTAGTAGTGGCTCACCATGTGTGTGGTGCGCCATTAGTGTCGATCACACTAATGGCGGACCAACACATGGTGCGCCACTGCTATATAGTAGTGGCGCCCCACATGTCTGGTGCGCCATTAGTGTCTGTATTATCTACAACCCTTTTCCTAGTAGTGATATGCGCCATCTTCTTCGCTCGCCCGCCTGAATCCACTTCCCCTCTGGCTCGCAGGCACCAACAGCCCCAGTCACTCAGGGCCCTAAAAAACCCTATGGCAGAATAGACTGACACGCAGAGCCGCGATTGGAATTCCCTCCCGATGTTCTCTTGGAGCAGATCTGTAATTGTATGGACCTGCTCAGCACCATCCGTCTGGCCGCATGCTCGGTGTCTTTGTACCGTCTACTCGTCTGCTACCGGCCGGCTCTTTTCAAGACACCCAATTTGCTGATGCCCGATCCTCGCAGGTGGCCCAGACACCGACTTGACGATCCTACGGAGGTTGCCATGGTGCCCCTCGACATGCTACCACTACCCGTCCACCTGTCCTTCATGCGCGGCCACTACTGGGCGGGCATGAAGGCCAACTGGATCGTCCTCATCCACCAATCCGGTAGTCCGTGGCGTCTCGTGGATATCTACACCCAGCGAGAGATCACCCTTCCATCATTTGATACCACTGCCATCGAGCCTCGTGGCCCGCCGGACACTCCTGCCTACTACGCACGAGACGCGTCGAGCTTTTGGCTCGACCTCTGTTTGTTGAAGGTTGTAATCTGCGAAGTGCCCACACCATCACAAGACTACATGGATTACAAGCTAATTCCGTGTTCAACATGGGCTTAGTCTATCTGGAATCCGGTCGCCATACATGGTTATGGCTCATCGTCGATCCTCTTCACCCAACATTTCTGTCTGATGCTATAGTGCACGATGGCATCGTTTGTGCGGTCGATGCATAGATTGGCTGCTTATACTGGTGGAATCTATCGTGATGTAATTGTTCTATCTCATCTCATCTTTACCTTAAGAATACGACTGCCTGTTAATTTTTACAAATTTAGAATATATAGTATGTCTATAACCACATCATTGCTATATGTTCCTCTCATTTCCTAGATTTTATGACCACACATGTTATTGTTGGAGTTGATATGAGAACAATTGGCATCTAATGATTTTTAGAATAGATATTATGAGTATAACCTCATGATTGCTATATGTTACTCTCATTTCCAGTATTTTTATAACAACGCATGTTATTGCTTAGAGTTGATATGATAACTGTAGTAAGTGGTACGGTAGAATATGAGTAGGCCATGTCATATATGTTTTCCTCTCATTGTTACATGATGTTTGAACCATGATATATTGCTAGACTAGCAATGTGCCCGTGCGTTGCAATGGATCCAAAATAGAATAATACATGTTCGCAAACTTGAAAGAAAAACACTATAGTTTGGTGTATATATCACTAAAATATACTCGTATTAGGTTTCACTCAAAATATATTGCTTGTGGCTGTTTTGATGAGGTGGGGGAGGGATGTGGTTGGTTTCAAGATAATAAGGGGCTTCTGCAAATTGGAGCAGAGGAGTGGGGTCTTGTTACAAAAATGCCACGAGTTACATCATAGTCGTTAGATGTAGATCTGATGGTCAGGAATGACGGATGGCAGACACACCATCATCACCAACTGAGTCTTTTATAGGAGTAGAGAATATGAAAGCCATTGGCTTATTATTTTTAACTTGGGGTATTATTATGACCACGACATTTCAATTCTCTGTCTATGATATGTGTCACTGTTATAATGATCTTAATTCCACACATACTCTGAACATGATTGTTTATTGTTGTCCTTTTGGTCTCCAATTTGAATTGTTGCAGGGAGGCATAAATCGCTTGGGCCTTCATGATTCCAGGACCTGGAATCATACCAGCCGATGGGTGGTGGTTTATCGCTCGGTCAGCTGACGGCGGTCATTTGATGCTCATTTGCACGTACCAAATTAACCAAACCATTTCAACAAACCACATGCAGTACAATGCCTGGGGCGTTCGTGACATTGATGGCTATGGCTGCTTCGTGTTCGAGAAAGATCCCAGCTCCGTTGGGCCAGGTGTATTCAACTGGAGGCGGGTTTACAACCTCGGCAACCACTCCATGTTCCTCAGGCTCAATTATCTGATCATCCAACCAATCATCAATCATGTCATAGGAGATGATTACCGTGCTATGAAACTTCCATTCGCCAGGGGGAACTGTGTTTACACACACTAGTATAGCGAGCTCCTAAACAAACAGTTTTAACCCCTTTCCGCGACGGCATTTGGAACCGTCGCCAAGTGAGTGTGGGCGATAGGGGGGTCCTTCCCACATGACCCAGAAACCGTCGGGGATATGCCCTCCTAGCACACAGGTTCGACAAAATGAGGTCGTGTGCGACCGGCGAGCGCTCAAATACGGAAATACGTACAATAGAGCTAAAAAATACAATTATACGACAAAATTGTTTCCAGTCGCAAGTACATCCCACACAGTCAGTCCCTGCTAAACGTTTCCATTCGTATGTACATCCCACACAGTCGCTCCAAGGAAAACGTTTCCGTTCACAGGTATATCATACACAATTTTTTCAGTTAAATCGCTTGCGTTATTGAATATATCACACACGGTCCGTGGAAGAAACTGTGTGGCAAAGGCTGTCCATCACACACAGTTTTCATGTGGTAAACGTTTGCGCAAGGTGGCCTAATGCAAACAGTTTTCAAGAGAAAGTCGTGTGTGATTGTTCATTGACCCAACACGGTTTATTCCTAGAAACTATGCGCGTTGCCTGAGGTCATCGCCAACGGTATTTTTTCAACAACCCTTTGCAATAGCAAAACCCAATTAGCAGGCTAATTCGCCACTAGCAGGCTAATTATCCGATTATTCATAATCCATTTATTAATCTAATTGACAGTTCATATTAAGTACACAATATATTTCATTTTGATAATTGAAATACATCAAAGTACAACATCATATAGCTTCAGCACTCAGCTACCCCATTACACAACTACACCAGGACCAAGTTTCACATGCAACATCTATAACCTTTCAAAATTGGCATCATAGACGATACATAGACAGATGTATCTCATCTGGAAAACCGCTAAAGCAGAAGGCGAATATTGAGCCTTCATTGATGTTGAAGGTCTTTGTAACTTTAGGCCAGTGCTTGTGGATGATTGACCGTCCATCCTTCGTCCTCTTCAGGAACACTTCAATATTGAACCGTGGGTGTTGTATGAATACCTTCCTCGCCTCCTGACCATACAGGTGGTTTGAGAGGTAATCATCAGTAAACTGCTTTGGAAAGGCCTAAAAACAAGGATGTGCATAAATATCTTCTCTATATTGAAAATGGGGCAAAGGAATAAAAAAGGCATGGTATAATAGTTAGTACCATCCTGTAGTGAACTGATGTCTTCTTCATTGTGCAGACAAAGATCTTGTTGTTTTATTTCGCTAATTTCTTTATCCTATCAATCTTTCTGAGTTTCTTGACTTGACTGATATTCATGGACAACTCATTTCCCCATATGCAAAAAGGGTCGAACAGTGGGTCAAAACCTCTGACAGCAGGACCTACATGTGCAAGACCAAATTGCCAAAAACCTAAATATTAGAATGGTTCCTGCAATTGCACAATAATGTGCTATTAGACAATGGACCATGCACGTGCTAACCTCGATTGTAAACCTCAGTGCTTCCCATTGTTTCCCTGCAACACATATTAAGCCCTCGGTCACATCCTGGAAGCAGAGGTTTAAGGTGGACTTCTCCAATCTTAGATATAGAGTGAAACCTTCCAAAGAGCATATTGTTATTACCATACTTGAATCCATACAATAGATACTTTGTAAACTAGGGTGCTTTCTTGTGGTGCCATCACCACCCATGTATGTAACACACACATGTAATTGTACCCCCTGAGGTTTCAGTAATATATATGCAGTAGGAACCTTTCCTACTGTCTTCATAGTCAAAGAAAACACATATAAGGTAGTTAGTCATCAGGTTAAGTAAGGGTTCGCATGCTATCAGTAAAATATGTTGATGAAAAATAATCACATTGCAGATTCATCAGATTAATTCAAACCACATGGAAAACCCATTTATCCAAACCAAGCATCATTAAGAACTAGCAAATATAGCACTTGTATATGTTTCTCATGTATTAAGCGCAGCCAAATTCGATTTATACCTCAGATGCACAACAATACAAAATTCTACCCACGACAATTGGACATCGCATTGCAGAATTGAACCAAGCAGTTAACGAAACACCACAACAAATGAACCTAACATTAACTGAGCACCACATTGCACAATATAACATACTCCTAATTAATAGAAGATTAGATAGTTAACCAAACAGTTAACTACAACCAATTGTAGCAATTGTATTTGTTCCTCATGTATTTAGTATAGCCAAATTCAATTTATTCCTCACATGGTATATAATAATAGAATGCACCCACAATTTTGTAAAGATAAATTCGATTTATTTCTCACAAGGAGGACAATACAAAATTGCTGCCTGAAGAATTGAACATCACATTTGCAGAATTGAACCAAACAGTTAACTGAAGACGACAACTAATTAACAAAATAGTTAATAAATGAGCACCACAGTACATGACATATAGAACATATACACTAGAGCAACAGATTGCATGGTAAAATTAGATAGCACAATTCACTAGCATTTGTGAAGGAAAGACAGGAGCAGCACACGCAACGGGTAAACCGAGCATTCTTAACCGACGTAGCTAGCAAATGGCAAGGTGCTACTTCAAGATCTGGGGGTCGGCACGAATGGCAGCCATCGCGACCTCATCCGCGAGTGCGGCCGCTATTTGCTTCTCCGCTGCCAAATGCTTCTTGAGGTCCTGGCTATACTGCGTGCACCATGGCTTAGGTCGACGCTTATTTGGTGGAGATGTCGGTGCTTTGGGTGGAAGGTGTCACACTCGCGCCGGCTGTAGGGGCATGTGGAATGTGGAAGGAGGAGGAGGATGGGGTCAGGTGTGGATTACCTGCTTGGATAGGCGAGGCCGAGGAGCGTGAAGGAGGGTCGCCGCGAGGAGGCGGCGGCGCTGCAAGCAAGGAGTGAAGAGTTCAAGTTGGATAGGAAAGCGGAAAGAGGGGAAATGTGGCTTTTGCTAAGGGGAGGGGGCGGGGAGGTAGATATTTCCGTGGAAGCCGAAAATTTGGAATCGCTTCAGCCAAAAAACTGGCACGCAAAGTGTGATCAGACACGGTCCCTTATATACACCTTCTCTCGTAAGCCATGGCCGTACTATACACCGACGGTGCTCCAAGATATTTTTGCTGCATCTCACACGGTTGGTGATAATAAACTGTGTGTGATCTACTTGATTTATCGTCTTGATCATTTGAATTACGTAATGGGTCACAGCTACAAAGGATGGTGTTTGAATTTTTAGAACTTTTATCTGCAGTGAACATGCAACTATAGGTTTGTCGTCAAAAAAATCGGAATTATTCAGGGTTCGTTTGTACCCTTTTATACATTAACTGGGGTTTCCAGGCGTTTTATGCGCACAATTCAAATTTGAACTACATGCACATGCTCCAGCGCATATAAACTTATTGAAAAATCAAATATGTGTCCTTGGTTGCATTCTTAGGTCCCATGCAAGACATGTGAATGAATTTCAAACACCACCACAAATCACTCGGCATAAACATTGAGATACCTAGTTTTTAAATTCTAGTAAATCCAAAACTCGTCTGAAATTCATGAAACTTGGCATGCTATCATGTAGTGGCATCAACATGTCGTGGTAAAAAATTTGTCCCATTTGGGGCAGGTTTGGGTATAAGCTTCTCACAAACCGGAGCTTCTCACAACAAGCGTGATGGTTTCGGTAGGGAACGTGCCACCTTTGGGGAAGAAACGATATCCACTGCCTCTTATTGCTTTCAATTTTTTTTCTCGTGTCAACATAGAACAACAGGAGTGTTGTGTGAATTTTTGTGATTTTTCGGGGTTGGTTTGGACATTTTTATGCATTAACTGAGTTTTCAATGCATTTATGTGCATAATTCAAATTTGAACTACATGCACATGCTCAAGTGCATATAAATTGGTTGAAAAATTAAATGTCTGTCCTTGGGTGCATGCTTAGGTCCCATGCATGAAATGGGGATGAATTTCAACCACAAGGGCACCATTGATTGCCGGCAAAACATAGAGATGCTTGGTTTTAAAATTCTAGTAAATCCAAAACTCGGCTGAAATTCATGAAACTTGGCATGCTATCATGGAGCGGCATCAACATGCCGTGGTACAAATTTTGTCCCATTTGGGGCAGGTTTGGGTATATGCTTCTCACAAACCGGAGATTCTCACAACAAGCATGATGGTTTTCGGTAGGGAACGTCCCACCTTTGGGGACGAAACGATATCCACTGCCTCTTATTGCTTTCAAAATTTTGTCTCGTGTCAACATAGAACAACATGAGTGTTGTGTGAATTTTTGTGATTTTTCGGGGTTCGTTTGGACATTTTTATGCATTAACTGAGTTTTCAATGCATGTATATGCATATATAATTCAAATTTGAACTACATGCACATGCTCCAGTGCATATAAAATGGTTGAAAAATCAAATATGTGTCCTTGGGTGCATGCTTAGATCCCATGCAAGAAATGTGAATGAATTTCGAACACCAGGGCACCGTTGATTGCCAACAAAACATTGAGATGCCTGGTTTTTTAAATTCTAGTAAATCCAAAACTCGTTTGACATTCATGGAACTTGGCATGCTATCATGGAGCGACATCAACATGTCGTGGTACAAATTTTGTCCCATTTGGGGCAGGTTTGGGTATATGCTTCTCACAAACCGGAGCTTCACTACAAGAAATATGTCAACTTGTGACCTTGACTATTGGTCACTGAAAGGTCATGGTTTTTCATTTGCGACCGTTTGGTGACCAAAAAGAGAAGGTCAAAAGCTGGCGGTCGTTAACTGACTATAGCGACCTTTCTTCTGGAATGGTCGAAGACGTTTATGACCAAAATATGTCCACTGTGGCGTTTTGGTCACTAGCAACCTCCCCAGGCCACGTAGGCATCCAGCATGGCAAGCTGATGTGGCACAAGATTCAGCCCGGTACGATTCGGCGTTTTACATGGGCCGAGCCCAACAATTCAGCCCATTTGTATTTTTTTCACTACTAATTTTGGTGAACTACACGGGCCAAGCCCTACAATTCGGCCTTTTATTGTCTAGGCCATGGCCTTTTTGCACCAACAGTTTTAGTTTTTTTTTAAATGGGTCCATTAGTCAAACAGGTCCCACTTGTCAGGTTCGGATAAGTGGGTCCTAGCTATTAGGCTCAGATTCTTCATATTTCAATTTGACATCATATTTGAATTTGATAGTAAGAAAATAACCAGTATTTCAATAGGCAAGCAGAAAACACACATAATAATTCAAATAACAATAGCCAGATTCAAGATACAAGCTCTACAAATGACACCTAATACAAGGTAACATATACAAAGGCTTTACAAGCTCTACAAATGCAAAGCTCTACAGTACTTTACAAGCTCTCAAAGTAATGTTACAAGCTCTACTAGTGTTTTCTTCTTCAGCATGGAGCTCCTTCGATAGAGATCAAATGCCAGACTCACTGGACGGCCATAGTCAGGACTGGGCTAACAGAACAATTGCATGCCTTCCATGATCACCCTGTTACATGAATCAGCTTAGAAGAATGAGAAAAACTGGAGCCAATATATTATGAACATTCCATTCAAAAAAGGAGTAAAGGAGTAAAGGACAATCTTTTATAGAATGATAAACACATTTCAGCTAGTACATGTTAAAATGAGGTAGTCATACAAGACAACAGATATAATATGAATATGCCTGGCACAAGTGCATGTCCTGCTACTTAACTTCAACACATTGTGTTGAAACAACAATACAACGGCCATCCATTCAACACGCAAGATCTAACATTACTAGTCAGAGCAGACAAACTATCAGCACATGAAGACGAACCACGAATGGAATCGGGGAACTCACATGAAGACGATGAAGGTGCTCGGAGGGTGCTTGGCCTTGCTCTTCATCACCGCGAGCCTGCGCTGCCACAACAGAAACAACATCAGCAAACCAAACAGAATCAAAATCCAACGCGAAACAGCAGCAGCCACCAAGGGAACGAAACGAGATGGGAGACGAGCAAGGGGTCGGGTCGGGGCATGAATGTGTAAATGCATAAATGGTTCTTCAGATCAACTTCAAAGCTAGCAGCAAGCATGTTTAAACAACTTAGCAACATTAGTAAACAACTTAGCAAGCATGTTTAAACAAAAAAAGACACTATGTCAAAAATGAGAGTCTTTGATCTTAACAGCACAGAGCAATCACATACATTCTACTATTAGTAGTAAACCTTGAGTGCAATTGTAGATGTTCTGCTGGTTATACTTTATTAAACTGAGAAATTATTGTATGTGAAAGCAATGCTCCTAGTATATCATCACTGTAACATCAAACTATTTTGAATGTAACAGAGGAAGCACAGTCCAATCATGTGCAGTCAATTCAAAATAGAAGGGAACAGATGATTATTAACATGGTACAAATGTCACACAAGAAACGAAAAATTGATGAGCCAAATGATGATTAGTTAATTTAACTTGAAAGGAAGCCCACTATTTCCCTACTGTACCTATCCATGATTTCTTTTTCTGAAGCAAGCATCATCAAAGAGTACACTCACAGTCTGTCATGATTTGTCCCGAGAAATTTATTGCAGAAATATCATTTGGCATGCTCAATCAGCTGACTATAGCAACCAAGTGCAAGGGACAAATGAATATGAGCTTGGTTAGGACTGAACAAATAATACAGGGGCATAATACCAATCCTACACACTTCACTTCTATGCTGGTAGGAATAGGATAGCAGTACAAGGTAACCCTGCAAGCTTTGCTTCAGAGAAGCAGCTAATCACTTTGGACTAACTGAAACTGTGCGTCAAACCCACTGAACAAATGCTGAGACGCAATGTCCCAAGCAGCAGATCCATTCACCTGCAGCAAAACATAGCAAGAAGAAGTTCAGAATATCAACTAACAGAACCGTACATCATGCAAGGACGGTCGATCTCCGGGCATCTGCAGAACCATCCTGGCCTAGAGCCAGTAGATGCATCATGCAAGAACTCCGTCATCAACATAGCTGCATCTAACGCACACTACTAGTATATCCTACTACTGGAGTAGTTTGGCATGGCAAAGAAATTCACCTGGTGGTCGGTCCTTGGGTCAGTGAGGATGAGCAGGCGTGGCTCGCTGAAGGAGGTCTGCATCTGGTTGGTGAATGTACCAGGGGTGTGCCTCCCGGCGATGGCGTTGGCGCCGGTGTGATGCGCGAACTTCAGGACGACGCGCTAGCTGTAGGGGCGGGCGGATTGGACGATGATGTCCTGGGTGTTCTCGATGGCCACGATGACCCTCGCCGCGAGCTGGAGCTTCTCCCACGTCTTGCCCAGATTGATGATGTAGATGCCTAGGAATCACAAACCAGAAAGAATGCATCACATTCCACAGTCCATCTCAAAGAAGTACAGAAGCATGAACACTTGCGACAACTACAAGAGCAAGCATCACGATCCGCAGCAGATCGACTCTGACCAGCACAGGCGCATGATGCCGAGGCAGTTCTACCGTCCAACACACAGGTAAAGCTAGATCCATGAGGAGGACAAGCGCTTGGTAGGACAAGAGGGCTTGAGCGTGGACGTGCCGTCGGAGCGGCGCTTGTAGGCGTAGCGCTCCATCTGGAAGTCGCAGTTCTTGTTGCCGAGGTGGACGTCAGCGGCGAGCATCATATGTATGTCCTGCTCCTTCTAGGACAGCACCCGCGGGGCCTCTCCAGCCGCCGCCGCCATGGCTGGTCGGATCTGGCCACGACATGAGCAGCTCAAGTCGTCCTAGGAAGAGAGGGAAGGGGCCGCCGGAGTTGAGGTTGGGGCAGAGTCGAAGTCGACCGCGGAGGGCGAGCTGCGGCGCGGGGGAGTGGAAGGCGAGGGTGGGCTGGAGGTGGAGGTACGCATGGAGGTTGGAGGTGGAGGCCGTGCGGAGGCGGACGGCGGCAGATCTGAGGGACGGCGGCGGCAGATCGGTGTCTTGGAGTCAGACGCCTTCGGTGGCGGCGGCGAGGAGACGGGGGGAGGAGGAGGAGTGCGATGGGAGGAGGGGGTCGAGGATCTGAGTTAGGGTTTGGGTAGGTGGTTGCGGGTGGGGTTTTATTTTTCATTTCTTTTTTTCCTTTTCTGTAGATGGATGGATGGATGGATGTGGGATGGAGAGATGGATGGATGGAAGCCATGTCATCAATCCGTGGGAAGTGTTCTGATTGGTTCGAAAAATCAATTGTTTAAAATAGTTTTCAAGTACTAAAAATAGAGGATTTTGTGAAGTAGCTATCAACAATATTTTTCAAAAGGGCACCACATAAATTTTCACTAGAGTTAGACCACTTTTTATGGATAAGGACCAATTTGTATGCATTTCTCATCTTTCTAGCTATTTTTAATCATTTTCCAAGTGGCAAAAATGGGTTTTTTTGTGAAGAACCTACCAAATATTTGTTGCAAAATTGGACTACATCAATTTTCTAAAACACTAGTCCATATTTAATATACAATTGACCAAATGATTGGGTGTCAAAATCTTTGATCCACCTCTCGTGAAAAAGACAAATTTCCGCCGGTTCAGTTGGAAGCGGGTCAAATTTGAACTGCAGCTGCCTCATAGTTTGCTCTTATTTTTACCAAAAATAATTTTTAGGTACAAAAGTATCTATTTAATCATAGAAAACACCAAAAGTTTTCCAAGATTCAACCACTAGCTAGGAACGGTCAAGCTCGCCGTTTTGATCGCATTTTGAAACAGGCATAAAAAATTCAAAGAAAATCAAAAAATTGGAAAACCTTCGCATTGTGTCATTATATGTGACCAAGTTTCCGGGAAAAATAATAAATTTGTAATACAGTAATTATTTTAAAAAAGTGTTCTCAGAAATGAGCTATCATGCGTGAAGATTCATGGCTTTCAAGCCAAATGATCAATCTTATGGCCACATTCATGGCATAGTTTGTTCAAATGATCTCATATTGTGCACAAGGGTACATCTTGGAATTCCAAACAATGTTGCCTAAGGAAGTTTTCATTTTCTTTGCACGGAAAATTCATTTTTCATTTTCCGAGTGCCCAAAAGGAGGTTTTTTTGTGAAGGAACTACCAAATAATTGTTGCAAAAATGGACCAAATCAATTTTATAAAATACTAGGCCATATTTAATGTACAATTGACAAAATGGTTGGGTGAAAACAGTTTTGATCCACCTCTGGTGAAGAAGACAAATTGCTATCGATTCAGTTGGAAACGGGTCAAATTAGAGCTGCAGCTGCCTCATAGTTTGCTCTTATTTTTTCCAAAAATCATTTATAGGTAAATAAGTATCTATTTAATCATAGAAACACCAAAAAAATTCCAAGATTCAACCACTAGCTAGGAACGGTCAAGCCCGCCGTTTTGACCGCATATTGAAACGGGCATAAAAATTCAAAAAAAAATCAAAAAATTGGAAACCTTCGCATTGTGTCATTATATGTGACCAAGATTCCATGAAAAATAATAAACTTGTAATACAGTAATTATTTTTAAAAAGTGTTCTCAGAAATGAGCTATCACGCGTGAAGATTCATGGCTTTCAAGCCAAATATTCAATATTATGGCCACATTCATGGCATCGTTTGTTCAAATGATCTCATATTGTGCACAAGGGTACATCTTGGAATTTCAAACAATGTTGCCTAAGGAAGTTTTCATTTTCTTTGCACGGAAAATTCATTTTTCATTTTCCGAGTGCCCAAAAGGAGGTTTTTTTTGTGAAGGACCTCCCAAATAATTGTTGCAAAATTGGACCTAATCAATTTTATAAAATACTATGACATATTTAATGCACAATTGACAAAATGGTTTGGTGCAAAAAGTTTTGATCCACCTCTCGTGAAAAAGACAAATTTCCACCGATTCAGCTGAAAGCGGGTCAAATTTGAACTGCAGCTGCCTCATAGTTTTCTATTTATTTTTTCCAAAAATCATTTCTAGTTACATAAGTACCTATTTAATCAGAGAAACACCAAAAAATTTCCAAGATTCAACCACTAGCTAGGAACGGTCATTCCCGCCGTTTTGACCGCATTTTGAAACGGGCATAAAAAATTCAAACAAATCAAAAAATTGGGAAACCTTCGCATTGTGTCATTATATGTGGCCAAGTTCCCAGGAAAAATAACAAACTTGTAATACGGCAATTTTTTTTAAAAAGTCTTCTCAGAAATGAGCTATCATCTCTGAAGATTCATGGCTTTCAAGCCAAATGATCTATCTTATGGCCACATTTGTGGCATAGTTTGTTCAAATGATCTCATATTGTGCACAAGGGTGCATATTGGAATGGCAAACAATGTTGCCTAATGAAGTTTTCATTTTCTTTGGACGAAAAAACCATTTTTCATTTTCCGAGTGCCCAAAAGGAGGATTTTTTGTGAATGAACTACCAAATAATCGTTGCAAAATTGGACCAAATCAATTTTCTAAAATACTAGGACATATTTAATGCACAATTGACAAAATGGTTGGGTGCAAAAAGTTTTGATCCACCTCTCGTGAAAAAGACAAATTTCCATGATTCACCGGAAGCGGGTCAAATTTGAACTGCTACTGCCTCATAGTTTGCTATTTATTTTTTCCAAAAATCATTTCTAGTTATATAAGTACCTATTTAATCATAAATACATGGTTTGGTGGCGATACGTTGAGGTTTGGGCAGTGGCCGAGGACCCCAACTCTAGAGCGCGTAAACTCACATGCCCGCCGCGTGGTCACCGCGTGACCGTGGCGTTGCCATGTGTTCTGGGCGGCCTAGGTATGTCTAGTGGGTTGGGCACTCTCCAGGTAGGTGCTAGGAGGAAAATCACAACATAAGATTCTCACGAGGAGACCGACTGATGCTCAAACATGAATAAGCAGCCAAGTGTTTGATTTGCGGTACGGGAAATGCACATGGCTAATGGGCGTGAGTTTTGGCTGAGGATGATCAGTTACTAAGAAGACCATCTTCACAAATTTTCAGCTCAAAAGGAGGAGCCTATGTGGTACTTGCTTTGCAAACTACCACACTAGACATAAATACGAATCTTGAAGCTCGGCTCAAAATAATGAATGGATTGAGCTGGCATTTGGTGGAGGATGGTTATTTGGGCATAGAAAAGCACTGTAGAAAATGGATACTATTTGGACATGCCAAAGTGGTACTTTCTTCATAGACATTGTTATGAACAGAATAGGAAAATGAATATTTTTGAATTATTTTTGAACTAGGCAAGGAAGGTTTTTACATATTTGACGAAGATATGACCCAAAGAATTTATGAGATTTTTTTGGGAATTTTGGGAATGAAAGAAATATAGGTTGCTTCACAACCTAGGGCAAAAAACCACCACATGGACATGACACATAGGCAAAACTGATGAGGTGGCGCCTAGTCATAGCAACCCACCAAAATTTACAAGGCTATGACCATCTATATTGGTCGTTAACAACTAGAAATAAGGCAGTGGACTCGCGCTGTTTGCTTTATGACCTTTTCGTGTAAGGAAATTACGACCATTCTGACAAAAATGGTCGCAATGGTGTAGGGTTTGGAGCCCCTCGAACAGCTTTTGACCAATTGGTCTGAAATGGTCATAGATCTAAGACCAATTCTTCCAGGGTCACTGACAGAAGGTCACTAGTTGACATATTTCTTGTAGTGCTTCTCACAACAAGCATGATGGTTTTCGGTAGGGAACGTCGCACCTTTGGGGACGAAACGATATCCATTGCCTCTTATTTCTTTCAAATTTTTTTCTCATGTCAACAAAGAACAACAGGAGTGTTGTGTGATTTTTTGTGATTTTTCGGGGGTCATTTGGACATTTTTATTCATTTACTGAGTTTTCAATGCATTTATGTGCATAATTCAAATTTAAACTACTAGTCATCAACCCGTGCTTCTGCACGGGCTAGAAATGTTTGGAAGTTCATAATATTATACATAGAAAGTTTCTATAGGTATTATTTTCTTTAAATCTTTGAAAAATTAGATGTGCAGAATATTTTCAAATATATTTTATTGTCTATTTTAGTAGATAATGAAATATTATATTTTATACTATAGCAATGACAAGATACTTGCTTCCCCATGCAAACTTATGATTAAAAATGTTTCACTATAAACACGTGTGACAACCAATCATTCTTCAAGCTGATGCCTTCCCACCCACCCAGGTTCAAGGCATGGTACTTGCAATTTGGGGTTGTTGCACCAATTATACTGTAGGGGGTTCCCTTACAGTCTTTCTGTCAAAAAAATCATTCTTCGGGCAGTTTTTCAAGTGCTCATCATTTCTACATGCTGGTGGGACGCATGCCATGCTATGGAACCTAAAGCATGTCCTTGTATTTTGAATTGTTCGTAAAACCGTTTAAGTTCTTAATATCTGTTTTTAAATTGGTGGAAGCCTTCTTTTTTTTGAATAATTTCTTATTTTTCTTGTTCTCACCGAATCGTTCTTTTACTAGGAATCTAACATTCTACAAACCATCATTAAATTATTTTTTAATTATAAGCTTAACATTTAGAAATTCACTTGAATTTGTCTAAGTCAGCATGTAATGTTCTAGAAGCGCGCCCTTCTGTTGTCGGTAATCCTCCTAAAATAATGGAAGCCCGCCTTTATAAAATTAAAGTTAGTTTGCACACTTCTGAAAATTGATCCTTCTGATATCCAAACTGAGCCTCTAGCAAAAGCAATGATGATGCATTTTTTGGCGATGACCGCTAGTCTGTATTCTTTCCCATGATTTGTAGCTTTTATTGGCCGACATCCATGCCATTAGATCACATTTATCTGGATTTACATACCGTAATTTGGCTACTACTATTTTTTATATTAATTAAGCACTTTTGCATTATTATACGCTTCTTCCTTAAATATCTTACATATCATTTTATTTCTTTCCGCAAAAATTAAACTGACACTACATTCCCTGACTTCCAAATTAGTGGGTTTCTGATGCACTTGCACGGTTTGGCAATTTTTTAAAATTTAAATACAACCTATGATTTATTTATTAATTATATTTGTGACACGGACTTATAACTATTTTGACATTAATTTATTTATATTTTTAGGGGATACTATATGCATTGTCACACAAAAATTCAGGAGTATATATTTACGTCAAAAATTCAGGAGTATATATTTACGTGAGTGTGATTTATGGACGGGATTGGTATAGTACATGCATATATTCATTCTGGTTGCGTATATGGTGATTTTCTGAATGAATTTTTTTAATCCAAATATACCTAGATTTATTTGAGGGATCGTACCTATATCTAGATGCACGCAAGACACTGAAGCACTATAGACATATCCCGCAAAAAAGTACTATAGGCATGTTGTGCCAGTTAGATTAGCAACGTCCAACCGTAATTCTTTTTGTAGTTGCCGTGGTACGTACTACTATATTGCTAGATGCGTCAAGGCTGCATGGTTAATTTAGTTGGTACGTTTCCCAGAAAAAATATTTAATCTGTTAGGTGATATTTTGTTAGCATGGATCTTTATTTTTTAGGTGATTTGTGTTTGCACGCTTCCTTCGTAGTGTATTACGTATGGAATTTTGGGCCGAACGGACTTATCTTTCTAAACGTACTTAGTACCACCCATATCTTCTTTAATCTTGGATGTAGAATTAAGACCTAATGGTTATTTCTAAACAGTTGCTAAGGATTAATGTGGGGGCTCGTATGGTGCCTCCAATTAGTAGATATAAGATATGCACATGCTCCAGTGCATATAAATTGGTTGAAAAATTAAATCTGTGTCCTTGGGTGCATGCTTAGGTCCCATGCAAGAAATGGGAATGAATTTCAAACACCAGGGCACCGTTGATTGCCGGCTAAACATTGAGATTCCTGGTTTTTAAATTCTAGTAAATCCAAAATTCTGTTAACCATTGACGTGACGCCACGTGTCTTGCTTTTAATGGTTGTAGGAGGTGCCGTGCAGACAGTTGCTTGACCTTGACTGAATGGGAGGCTTGCGAGCGCCGTCCGGTCCGCAGGCCGACCGCTAGGCGTGTAAGCTGTCCTTGAGTGCGCATGCTCATCGGGAAGCGTGCGAGCTGTATGCTGCGCAGGCTCACTGGGAAGCGAGCCCTTTGACTTCCATGGCCACCCGCCTTGCTCGCATCCTCTCCATTAATGGCGCCCAAGCCGCAGTTTAATTCGCTTTTTAAATATAAAACACTCATCGCAAACGTTTTAGTTAGAACACCCATATGCAAACCGACAACTTCCCCAGGAAGGCAAGAGAAAATGTGCCGAGCAGGATTTCCGCAGCTCTTGATCACAAACGATTTAGATAGAACACCCGTATGCAAAGTGAGAGCAGCGCAGGATTTGTGCATCCCTTCAATGCAAAAGGTTGTTTTGGATGACCCGTGTGCAACCACGTACAAACAATTTGGTAAGATTTGCATCTGTCATATTGGGTATGTTGCCGTTTGTCAATCTGGAAAGATTTACATTTGTTGATCTAGTAACGTTGCCATTGTCAATCCTTGCAAAACTGCGATTTGTCAAAATGTGAAGCTAGAAATCATTAGCACTATGTAATTTTTGCAACTAAAATTCAGTAATTAAGCATAGATTTCATTCATAGATTAAGCAGTCATTCTTAATTTATACAAACAGTTCAACTCGATAGCTGAACCAACCAAAGTTCTCCCCAATTGTTGCCACCCACGTACTGAAATAGCTAGTTCAACTATATATACTAGCTAATTTTAAGTACGTTGTACAGTTCGACCACACATCTATAGTCAGATGAACTGAACAAAATAGCCCCTAAATACTACTACTACTACCACGGAGGGGCTTTGTGCTACTTCCGGCAGCCTCTCCTCTGCCGAGCACGCTCAGTAAGAGGCAGAGGAGGAGGAGGAGCCTACCGACGAGCTGGACAAATGCAATACGGTGCCTGCCGCTGCTGCACGTTCAGCGACGCTCGCCAGCTCGAACGCCCACTGCCGCTCTAGACGAACCCTCTTGAAGCAGCCGGACTGCTCGTAGATCTCCTGATTCCTCACCTCTGCGTCGGCGTGTGCTGTGGCCACGGGTGCGGTAAGGCTCTTTGCGTGCTCGACGAGGCGGTCCTCCTTCTCCTGCAGGAACTCGATGTAGCGCGCAAGGTCACTGACGCACGTGGGGCCTCCACCTCCGCCTCCCTCCTTCGGGCGGCGGTGGCGGAGCGGGTGATGATCCCGGCAGTCGACGGTGGGCTGGCGGCCACGGCGGCTGACGATGGGGTGGCGGTCACGACCACCACCTCCCGCCTTCGGGCCGCGGTGGCGGAGCGGGTAATGGCCATGGTGGCCGGCAGTGGGGTGTGCTACGTCTCCGTTGTATCTATAATTTTTGATTGTTCCATGCCAATATTATACAATTCCATATGCTTTTGGCAACTTTTTATATTATTTTTGGGACTAACATATTGATCCAGTGCCCATTGTCTGTTCCTATTTGTTGCATGTTTTTGTTTCGCAGAATATCCATATCAAACGGAGTCCAAACGGGATAAAAACGGACGGAGAATTATTTTCGAATATTTATGATTTTTGGGAAGTAAAATCAGCGCGAGACGGTGCCCGAGGGGCCACGAGGCAGGGGGGCGCGACCCAGGGGGGCAGGCACGCCCTGGACCCTCGTGCGCACCCCGTAAGGCGGTTGACGCTCTTCTTTTGCTGCAAGAAAGCTAATTTTATGAGAAAAATCTGGGCGAAAGATTCAACCCAATCGGAGTTACGGATCTCTGGATATAAAAGAACGGTGAAGGGCCAGAATCAGGAACGCAGAAACAGAGAGAGACAGAGAGAAAATCCAATCTCGGAGGGGCTCTCGCCCCTCCCATGCCATGGAGGGCAAGGACCAGAGGGGAAACCCTTCTCCCATCTAGGGAGGAGGTCAAGGAAGAAGAGGAAGAAGGGGCCCCTCTCCCCCTCTCCTCCGGTGGCGCTTATTGAGAAAGTCTCCGCTGTCCAAGAAGAGACTAATATTTTGCAGGAATCTATGGAAGAAGAAGTTGATGAAACTGTGAGCTCATTGGATGAAAAAGATGAGGAGGAGAGCGAAGAACAAAGGGAGGAAGAGCGGATTGATCACCCGTGCCCACCTTCTAATGAGAGTAACTCTTCAACTCATACATTCTTTAATTTCCCTTCGTGCTTACCGAAGGATGATTGCTATGATGACTGTTATGATCCCTTTGATTCTTTTGAAATATCCCTTTTTGATGATGCTTGTTATGCTTGTTGCCAAGATGCCAATATAAATTATGCTTATGGGAGATTTACTTGCTATAGTTCCTTATGTTAAACATGAAATTGTTCCTATTGCACCCACGCATGATAGTCCCATTATCTTTTTGAATTCTCCCAACTACAATATATCGGAGAAGTTTGTGCTTATTAAGGATTGTATTGATGGGTTGCATTTTACTACTACACATGATGATTTTGATAGATATAATATGCATGTGCATGCTGCTCCAACTTGTAATTATTATGAGAGAGGAACTACATCTCCGTCTCTTTATGTTTCTAACACGATAGAATTGCAAGAAACTACTTATGCTATATATTTGCCTTTACTTGATGTTCATGAATTTTTCTTGTATGACATGCCGATGCATAGGAAGAGTGTTAGACTTCGTCATTGCTTGATATATGTTACTTTGTGCTCACTACTAAATCACAAATCATTGTTAATTAAAATTGGCTTTGATATACCTTGGGATCCGGGTGGATCCATTACTTGAGCACTATATGCCTAGCTTAATGGCTTTAAAGAAAGCGGTGCCAGGGAGACAACCCGGAAGTTTTAGAGAGTCATTTATTTCTGTTGTGTGCTTTTATATAGTTTAAAAACAAAAAAAAGAGGGGAACCTAAAACTTTTTTCAAAAAGGAAAGCGAAAGTGAGAAAGACGAGCATTGTTGAAGTGGGAGCTAGCGTTGAACTTTGTTCATGCTCATGGAAACTTTGTGAATCTTAGTTACAGAAACTTTTCAATAAAAATAATTATCTCCTTTTACAATTCCATTGTATTATAAAAATAATGTGCCAAGGTTTGCCTTTAGGATGGTTAAAAAGCTTGTTGGTTTGTGCGGTGCAGGACAGAAACTTCGGCTGTAGTGCTTGATTTTTAATTTTTTACTGGAACGTCAAACGGCTCAGTTTGAACTGTATTTCTATACAAATTTTTTATTTTTATTAATTTTTTTCAGAATTGTTCAAGTATCAGAAGTATGGTGAATGTTCAGATTGTTACAGATTGTTCTGTTTTAGACAGATTCTGTTTTTGATGCATAGTTTGCTTGTTTTGATGAAACTATCAATTTATATCAGTGGATTAAGCCATGGAAAAGCTATATCACCGTAGAAACAATGCAAAAACAAAATATGAATTGGTTTACAACAGTACTTAGAGTAGTGATTTGCTTTATTATACTAACGAATCTTACCGAGTTTTCTGTTGAAGTTTTGTGTGGATGAAGTGTTCGATGATCGAGGAGGTCTCGATGTGAGAAGAAGGAAGAGAGGCAAGAGATCAAGCTTGGGAATTCCCAAGGCACCCCAAGTAAATATTCAAGGAGACTCAAGTGTCTAAGATTGGGGATGCCCCGGAAGGCATCCCCTCTTTCTTCAACAAGTATCGGTATGTTTTCGGATTCGTTTCGTTCATGCATTATGTGCAAGTCTTGGAGCGTCTTTTGCATTTAGTTTTCACTTTTCTTTTATGCATCGTGCTGGTATGAGATAGTCCTTGGTTGATTTATAGAATGCTCGTTGCGCTTCACTTATATCTTTTGAGTATGGCCTTATAGAATGCTTCATGTGTTTCACTTATATCATTTGAAGTTTGGATTGCCTGTTTCTCTTCACATATACAACCGCCATTTTTAGAATGCTCTTCTGCTTCACTTATATTTGTTAGAGCGTGGGCATATCTTTTGTAGAAAAAATTAGACTCTCTAGCTTCACTTATATGTATTTAGAGAGATGACAGGAATTGGTCATTCACATGGTTAGTCATAAAATCCTACATAAACTTGTAGATCGCTGAATATGAAATGTTTGATTCCTTGCAATAGTTTTGCGATATAAAGATGGTGATATTAGAGTCATCCTAGTGGGTAGTTGTGGATTAGTAGAAATACTTGTGTTGAGGTTTGTGATTCCCAAAGCATGCACGTATGGTGAACCGTTATGTGATGAAGTCGGAGCATGATTTATTTTTTGATTGCCATCCTTTGTGTTGAGGTCGGGATCACGCGATGGTTAACTCCTACCAACCCTTCCCCTAGGGTCATGCGTCTAATACTTGGTTTCGATAGCTTCTAAATTTCTACAATAAGTATGTGAGTTCTTTATGACTAGTGTTGAGTCCATGGATTATACGCACTCTCACCCTTCCACCATTGCTAGCCTCTCTAGTACCGCGCAACTTTCGCCGGTGCATTACACCCACCATATACCTTCCTCAAAACAGCCACCATACCTACCTATCATGGCATTTCCATAGCCATTCCGAGATATATCGCCATGCAACTTCCATCATCATCATATACATGACTTGAGCATTCATTGTCATATTGCTTTGCATGATCGTAAGACAGCTAGCATGATGTTTTCATGGCTTGTCCGTTTTTTTATGTCATTGCTACGCTAGATCATTGCACATCCCGCACATCACGGAGGCATTCATATAGAGTCATATCTTTGTTCTAGTATCGAGTTGTAATATTGAGTTGTAAGTAAATAAAAGTGTGATGATCATCATTATTAGGACATTGTCTCTCGATGGAAACGACACCTATGGGATAACAATAATCCCTACTATGGTTAGCGGGGCGCGGGGTTGAGAGAAGAGCGGATCTAACAGATAGCACATGGTTCGTTTATCCAGGTTCGGGCCGCGAGGATGCGTAAAACCCTACTCCTGCTTTGGTGGATGTATATCTGTGTTCTTGACCTAGCTACGGGGCGTGAGGAGCTCCAAAAAGCCGAATCCCCCCTCTCTCCTCCTTTCATCTGCTACGCCTTGGGCCTCCTTTTATATGTACAAGGGGTCTCCAACAGTGGCGTACAGGAGGTGGAAAGGGTACAGTGTTGCGAGGTTATCCCTCGCATTACAGGACAAGGCGCATTTAATGCGTCTGCTTAGGTGTCCTCTCGCTTTATCGGGGACGGGGGCGAAGTCCGTCCCGTCCGTCGCCGCTCCTCCTCGTGTCGACACGCGCCCTGGCCAGCGGTGCGTGCGATGCCATGTAGGCAGGCAGGCAGCTGTGGTGGCGCGGTGGTGGGGTCTTCACGAAGATCTGCATGCCGCCACGCAGGTGCCTGCCCAGTTGGTTGGGTCGGCAGCTGCATGTGAACGGCAGCGGAGACTTGGCTGGAGCGGGCCTGACGGTGGCCCTGCTGGTGCGCTTGGTGATAGCCTTGCCGGGTGGTCCGGCAAGGGTCTTGCCGGGTGGTGAGGCAAGGGTCTTGCCATGGTGCGTAGGTGTCTCCGGCAAGGATCTTGCCGGGAGTCTTGTGGGTTTCTCCTTGGCTAGGATCCCATCGAGGATCGTCGTCTTCTGGTCTCTAGCTTGGCTGCTTCTCTTTGTCTTGTATCCGTCCTCCCCGGCAAGGTAGGATGCTCCTCGCTGGGAAGGTAGCTCGAGTTTTGCTCGCCGATGTAGCGCTTGTCGGTGGAGATGGATCCTCCTTAGTGTAATTGCATACAGTCGTGGCCCATGCCCCCTGGTTTTCACTACACCGACAGTAGCCCCCGGGCCCGGCTTCAGCGGAGAACTCCATGATTTCGACGCTGGAGACGGGACCAAGCTTTGCATGGGTCATGGTTGTTACATCTTCCCTTCCGAAAGAATATTATTTCTGGAAAGATTGTTCCCAAGAATGTTGCACTCAAAGGAGCTGCCAGCCCCCGAGCCTACTTCCATGGAAATTTTCTGGCAGATAACTCTACAGATCTCGATGCTAGAGTGTGGTTTTTTCCTTTCTTTCTCCCAGCAAGGCTGTTGCCAGGAAGTCTTATGTTTTCAGCGGAGACTTTTGTCGTTCTCTACGCCGGCTTCCGGCAAGCTTGTCACCAGGAAGGCTTTTATCTTCAGCAGAGAACTTTGACGTTCTCGATGCCTGATTTCAGGGAAGAACTCTGGAGTTCTCGACACTGCCGGGAAGGCTCATGGTGAAGAACTTCGTCGTCCTTGACACCGGCTCCCGACAAGATCGTTGCCGGGAAGGCTTACACTACTAGGAAAAAGGCTACTAGCAGCGCAGGTAAAATGGCTACTAGCAGCGCGGGTACCCGCGCTACTAGTATCGCACTACAGCTAATAGTTAGTAGTAGCGCGGGGTAAACCCACGCTACTACTAACATTTTACTTGTAGCGCGGATGTCACCCGCGCTACAACTAACAAAATAGTAGTAGCGCGTGTGTGGTACCACACGCTACTACTATCCTGAATACTAGTAGCGCTCCATTTCATCCCCCACGCTACTTCTAACTAATTAGGAATTAAAAAAATAAAATCCATCAATTCCATTTTATGCATACAATTCTAACAACTAAAACAAGCCCAAATTTGTAATAAACCGGCAGCATTACACATCATCCCAAATCGAAGATTTATAGTAAACCAGGAGCATTAGAGCATATCCATACATCTAATCTTATTTCCTAGTCACCTATTCCCAGCTAGTGCAAACATATTTGAAAGGAAACAAAAATGCATAAAAACACCAAACAGTGGCATTCTATCCCTCCAAATGATTTGCTCCCTCTCCATCCTTGCAATCATCTTCTTCTCCCTTATGTGCTTCTCCCATTTATGAATCCAAGATTTCTGTAAAGAGCAAAGAACAAATGAAATTAAATTTCAGCTGACATATATTTCCTTGCATGTTATGATGTACAGTAGCTACGGGAATAAATATACAAAAACAAAAAAGTGAGTGATTTCTATTAACAAGAGATTGCCTATGTAATAGCTACAAACAAATGAAATTAATTTCTAGATAATATATATTGCCAACCAAGCCTAGATGAACTATATATTGCCAGGTAATAGGACATATCTAATTTTCACATTAATTGCCTTTAGTTTTCTTCAAAACTAAATATACTTAAACTTAGATCATTTCATATAGATGTTCAAAGGATAATACAGCTAAAAATCCAATTTCTTTGTTTTTTGAAGTAGTTTAAAAGGAAAGCATTAACACATAATTTCTTTGGTGCTGATATCTTTTGTTGCAACATTACTTAGCAAGTGGGAAAAGAATGATGATTTCAACCGAACTGTGAAAGAAGAGCAAGGAAAATCATGGTTAATTATCATAATATACTACAAGAAGTTAAACAGGACAATGCCCAACTACACAAGAATCATGGAATTGATGGCTAATTTGTACTCAATCCACTCTTTGAAACACAACCTTGTTCTTTTTACCTGTTTCTGTCATAATATACTGATAAACCTATTAAAATTGTTAATTAACAAAGACCCATGATAAATCTATATGCATTTAATTTATGAGTATGAGATCTAAATAGCTATTTCTCCGCCATACAATATAAGAGCGTGTTAAAAACACCCTTATATTATGGGACAGAGGGAGTAAAACTGAACAGGTGGCCCATGTCTAACACAAGATATTATCTGCATAGTAATGATGATTAGTAGAAGAGAATCTCATGAATCACGTGTGATGGAGATGGCTGGTCGACTATACACTACATAGATGGCCTAACATCGACAGCAAGTCCTTCAGAAGAAACAGTCAAATTATTGGCCTGACAACTAACCTGAATCGAAAGCAACCGCCAGGAATGAAACAAGATCTTTTCCCCTTCCTGCACGGCTCTCATGCATTACACACACATGAGGTGAGGTCATGGTCCTCTTCTCCTTTCAATGGTCTATGCTTCTAGAAGAAGCCACACGTGCCATTTGCTAAGAAAAAAAAGTCACCCATGAAGAATTTTGGTACTAGGCAGTTAGGATGTCATCAGCGGCTAAAATCGTACACGTGGCGTGGCGAATCCTATGATTCAAAGAACACACATAAAAACAATCTTGAGGATAAAAAATAATCCAAAACCTATGAATCATACAGGAAATATTTCTTGAAGTTCAGAAATCTTCTTTGTTTCTTTCTTTCACAGTGGGTGGAATCTTCTGAAATTTCCTCTTATAAAATCTCACAGCCCAAAAATGTCATACGAGTTCAAAGTTCACCAGAGAGCATTAATACTATTTTTCCTAGAAAGAGAGAATTTAGGAGTTTTTTATTTTTGTAATTTTAGATTAAGAATTTAGGATTGGAGTGTGTGCAAACCTACACTGGAGAGATATACAAGAGGCATTCAGGGGAGTATGGCCCATTGGGCTTCGGTTGGGTCCGCGGCAAACAAGCAAGGAAGTAAGTGGGCTGCACAGGGTAGCCCTGTCAAGCATCCTGTAAGTGGGCCGCTTGTAATATTATAGATACAGAACTGACAAATGATCTTCATATTAAGCAGATACCACTTTCTAAGGTGCAAACATCTAAGGAAACTTAGTTGGTGCTAATCGTGGAAGCGATCAACAACTATTTATCTTCCTACATCAATTTGGACAGTTACAGTAAGCAAATATAGCATTATAATCCCAGCCAACTACGTATATAACTAGAAAAAAATTTGATGAAAACAAGAAGACTGTCCAACCAATTGACTACAATTATTGAGGAGCTGCATGGAGAGTGCTAGTATTAAAATCGGGCTTGCAATCTAGGCTTGATCGAAACTGAAACTGAAATCGGCCTTGCAATCTACTACAAACCCTCTACAAAATTCGTATTGAAACTTTTTTTAAACAGCCTCTATAAGGCCGTAAACTGGCATACGAAAACAATGCGCTCAGGATACTAACTTTCGGGACAACAAACTAAAACGATGGCTGCTCTCAAACCATACATCCAAACGACGCAAATAAATACTCTACGGAAAGCTTGGAACTTGCTTTACAAATTTCATATAGAGGCAACTCGAAATTCTGAGAATAACTAACTCGTTTTTCACCTACATGATCAATATTTTGCTAGGTAGTATTCCATATCAAAAATTATCTTTTTTATCATTTACCTACTCGAGGACGAGCAGGAATTAAGCTTGGGGATACTGATACGTCTCTGACGTATCTATAATTTTTGATTGTTCCATGCCAATATTATACAACTTCCATGTACTTTTTGCAAAATTTTATACTATTTTTGGGGCTAACATGTTGATCCAGTGCCTAGTGCCAGTTCCTGTTTGTTGTATGTTTTTGTTTCACAAAACATCCATATCAAACGGAGTCCAAACGGGATAAAAACGGACGGAGAATTATTTTGGAATATTTCTGATTTTTGGGAAGTGAAATCAACGTGAGACGGTGCCCGAGGGGGCCACGAGGCAGGGGGCGCGCCCCAGGGGGGCAGTCGCGCCCTGGACCCTCGTGGGCACTGTTGGGGATACACATTACAGGTAGGCCCAAGAAGGGTCGAAATATCATAAAGCATGGGGTCCACACAACACGTGGGTCCAGATAAATTTCATACAGACATACTATCCACTCGGACAAGCAGCATACCATCCACTCGGATAATAGTTCACCACTCGACCATACGGCTCACTCGGATATACGAAGACCAGCAGGCAACAAAGCAGTCGGTATCATTCTCATGGTGAGGGCTTGGTAGTGGGCTGACATTATGGCATTCATGCCCCACTTTGTAACATAGGAGGTGAGGGGGTGGTGCACTCTATATAAGCCACCCCCACCACTAGACTTGGGGGGGGGGTTCTTTTCTTCCACCTCTCTCTCTTTTCGCCATTAGTCTCAGGACTTAGCTCAGGCATGGGATCCGTTCCCTTCTCTCATACATTGTAATCTCCGGATACATATACAGATAAAACAAAGCCTCTCCGGAGCACGAGACGTAGGGTTGTTATCTCCACCGTGAGAGGCCCGAACTCGCTAAAACCACCGTGTCACCCATTTGCATCTCGATAGATCATGCTCCGTTATCCTACCCTCTCTTGTTGTCGGAATCGTTCCCGCGACAGTTGGCGCCCACCGTGGGGCATGGCGTCTACCGAACCATGATGCGAATGGTTTGTTTCAATTCTTACATATATTCCCTATTTTACTTGTGTTGCCTCTTGCCTTTGCCAAGAACAGGATCGTCTTCGGCTTCTATGTGAACACTGTGTCTGCTATTCCTCGCATGGTCGCCGCATGTGCGGATGAAGGGGCGAGGAGATCAACCCGTCCGACTCCCGGAGCGGTGAAATGCTCTGCAAGACCCAAAGACCACGCGACGCTTGCCGCCATGACGCCAGCTGGCCAGCGCCGCCTCGGCTTGGCACGCTAACCGCTCACCTGCATCCCCTTCATCTGCGTCATCTACATCAAAGGGTCACTACTAGGGAAAAGCCTATACACAGAATCTTACCAGCAGCGCACCACAAAATACCACGCTGGTGCTACTTAGCAGCAGCGCGTGTTAGAGAAACGCTGGCGACAGAAAATAGCGATGGCGCGTCCACCACAAACAGCGCCATCGCTATAATTGCCATGACCTCGCCCCGCTAGTTATAGCGGTGGCGCTCTATACTAAACCGGCGCTACTACTATAGAAGTTAGCAGCGGCGCTTATAGAAAAACCGCTATCGCTAAGATCACCGACAAGTTTAGTCCCACCTCGCTCCGTGAATGTGGTGTTTACCACCTTAAATGTGTTATTTCTGAAACTACCACAACCAGTTGGTCTTCTTTGAACTCTATGTGAAAAATTTAGGTCAAGAATATGAGTCCTCTCCGGTTCCTACCGGATAGGACTCATATTGACAATTCAGATTTTACACAAAAAGATCATTGATGGCCAATGTATTTTTGCATTGACGTATTTTTTGTATAGTTACACTTAGCAAGAGCGGTTTATGTGCAAGGCGCCATCGCTATTCAGATTAGCTGTAGCGCATTTTGGCAAACGCGCTACAACTATCCCTACCTTATCCCCACGCGCACGACCGGCCCTCACTCACACTCTCACTCTCGCCCGCGTGCCGATAACCGTCGTCGTGCGTCGCCGCCGCCGCCGCCTTCGTCCGTCCGCCGCCGAGGTACTCCCCTCCTTCCGTCCCTCCTCCCTCCGCTCAGCCGCCTCCCTCCTCCGCCCGCCCTCCTCCTGCTCCGGCAGCCTCCTCCCACCGCCTCGACCTCGTCGCCCCTAGCTACCTCTCCGTCGCCCCCCACCCCCTGCCACTAGTTAGTACTAGATTTAGTAGTTGTAGATGTTAATTTAGGGTTCATAGCTAGTACTAGACACTACTAGAAAAACCCCTACTAATGGCGCACCTAATATGGCTATTAATGGCGCATCTGTGGTGCGCCATTAATAGCACGCCATTAGTAATTTTTACAAATGGCGCACCACCTGGTGCGCCATTAATATCTGGTATACTAATGGCGCACCATGTAGTGCGCCATTAGTATAGCCCATCTTGGCGCAATTATTATCTTGTATACTAATGGCGCACTACATAGAGGTGCGCCATTAGTATCTGGTATACTAATGGCGCACCACATAGAAGTGCGCCATTAGTAACATTTTTTTTTCAAATTTTTTTTAATTTTTTTCAATTTTTTTTTCAATTTATTTAATTTTTTTTTCAATTTTTTCTTAATCTCAGTTCACTATGGCTTAATCTCAGGTCAATATGCTTAATCTCAGGTCAAATCGCACTCCGTGGTCAAACTTCCCGAAAGGTCACCCATCCTCACACTACTCCAGCCCAAGCACGCTTAACTTCAGAGTTCTATCCAACCCCAGCAACAGCTCACTTCACGGGCACTTGTTGATATATCTAGCATATCAATCCTGTTATACCTTATTGATGTCTAGGACTTTGTTCATGTTAATGACTATGATGAAATTTTGAAAAATATTTCAAACTTCTCGATCATATTACGTATCATTTTTTGAAAAAGAAATAAAAAAAAATTGAAATTAGTAATATTTTTCTGTTACTAGTGGCGCACCACATCCACAGTGCGCCACTAGTAAGTTTGAAAATTTTTGAATTTTTTTGCCGCCAGATCTTAAAAGCCCCGTAACTTTTTTTCTGTTAGGTTTTTGGGGATTTTGAAAATGTGCCATTAGTAACTTGGCCACCTTCCAGAACTACTAATGGCGCACCACTCCCACGGTGCGCCATTAGT
Organism: Aegilops bicornis; assembly: GCA_021605145.1. Classification (NCBI taxonomy): domain Eukaryota; kingdom Viridiplantae; phylum Streptophyta; class Magnoliopsida; order Poales; family Poaceae; genus Aegilops; species Aegilops bicornis. The sequence goes on along the minus strand of CM038670.1, from coordinate 68,545,423 downwards.
AACTTGGCCACCTTCCACCGACGACGTAAGTTACTAATGGCGCACCGTGGGGTGGTGCGCCATTACTAGTTCAACTACTAATGGCGCACCACTCCCACGGTGCGCCATTAGTAGTTTTGAAAAAAAAAATCATATTTTTTTGATTTTTTTTAAAAAAACTTAGTAATGGCGCACCAGTGGAAAGTGCGCCATTACTAGTTAAAACTAGTAATGGCGCACCACTACAAGGTGCGCCATTAGTAACAAAATTTTTTTTATTTATTTTTTACATTTTTTTCAAAACTACTAATGGCGCACGACGGATGGCGCACTATGCACTATGCACCGGTGCGCCATTAGTAACAAAAATGTTTTTTATGTTTTTTTTTCAAACTACTAATGGCGCACCACACACCAGGTGCGCCATTAGTAATATATTACTAATGGCGCACCGAGACATGGTGCGCCATTACAATATAGTAATGGCGCACCACATCACAGGTGCGCCATTAGTAGCCATTCCATCTATAGCCCTTTTTGTAGTAGTGAGATGTTGCTTAGTTAGTACTAGATTTTTAGTAGTAGTAGATGTTAATTACTAGTAGTGATGGTACTAGTTAACTAGATGTTGCTTAGTTAGTACTAGATTTTTAGTTGTAGTTGAACTAGTTTACTAAGTAAATTAATATAACTAGTTGAACTACTTTATTTTTAGAAAGAACTAGTTTTTTCTATTTATAGTAAGTTTATATTTAGTAAGAAATAGTTGAATTAATAAAACTAGTGAACATGTCATATTTGTTGTTATTTTTTAGTTTAAGCAATTATTCGGGATGTATTAGTGATAACTAGTTGAACATCTCCGAGTGGCCTATGTTTTGCCGGAGTGTTGATTAATTTCCGTTCCGACAAATTTCAGGCGCTCGATGTGTCCTTGTTTAGAAAAGGTCATGCCGGATTTTTTCGTGAATTCTGGCATGACTTGTGCTAGAATATGTACAAGTTTAATCTTTGAATTATGAACGTAGGAAATGTCGTACTCGGACGACGACAGTCTCCCGGGGGAGTGTAGCTGGTGCCACGACGATCGAGGTATGTGCGACAGGTTCGTTCAACTGGACGAAGATCGGCGCTTCAGCATTAAGCTCGAGGAGACCTTCGATTGTGAAACGGTACGCAACAACGACAAGTGTTTTTTTTTTGTAATTAAGCATGACTTCAACTATTTCAATGTCTAATTTTCATCTTTTACAATTCGACTAGCTTATCCCATGCCATGCAAGACGCTATGTCTTGGAGAGGATGGGTTTTGAAGACCATGAAAATTTTGAAACAAAGAAAATACACCTAAGGACCCATCATGATATGGATTTTGAAGTAAATCTGTGCAATGCTCAGAGCGTAATCCATTTTGGTTTCCAAAGTTGGGAAGCACTTTGCAAAATGTATGGTTATTATGAGGGTATGATTGTCACCATGGATCTTGGTGATCCTGACATCGAGCAAGACAATATGGACATTTGGGTCCTTGTTGATACGCTTCCGATTCTACCGCAATGTGAGTTTCTCAAACATAGTTATTAACTAATTTATATTGTTTATTTCAAAATTCTTGATAGCTTATTTCCATTGACAGCTTATTTTGAATCTTCAAAGAATGTGCAGAAGATGGTAGACAAAACCCAATACACCGATGGCTCGAATTAACGATAAGGAGAAAAATCATCTGATTGCTTATTGTACTTTCTATGAGAATTACAATACCTATTATCGAACTCCTCCAAATTATGGTGAATACGTGCCACTAGTGCACGTGTTGAACCACGATAACTTCTATGGAGATACCCTGGTTAGATTTTTTACTATTACGACATCCGTGCATCTTTTGCATACTTCCAAAACTAGTACATCATTGCTAACTACGAAGTTATTACTATGTCTTTCAACAGAAAATCCCGATGGATTGTGTGCCTCATCTGATGTATTACAATGGTCGGCTTGAAGTTCTGAACATACAGCCAGGTCATCCTATGGATCTCACCTGTGCATATCGGATTTCTAAAACCGGTGAACACATGCTAATCAAAGAATGGAAAAAATGTTTGTACATTCGCAAGGAGGTTCTTGGAAGTAACATTGCTTAAAGGCAAGAATTGGAGACAGGATAATCTCCATTCTCCATAATGGAAAGTCAGGGGCTATCTTGTTTTTTGCTATTTTACCTTAGAGAATATAGTAGCTCCTAAGAGAATGTAGTAGGTCCTATGAGGTACAATATGTTTATTATGTGATACAATGTGTTAGAGTTGATGATGAGGAGTACTTGTGATTACGACTAGTGATCAATTTGTTATGTGATGTCTCATTGATGAAAACGATGATCTCGAGGTGTTATATGACAATGATGTATTATGATGATAAGTTGTTAATGATATGATATGATATTTATTATATCGTTGGGTGAAAGAACCGCGGATTAGTTTCAAGTGAATGTCCATCCACTTGAAACTAGTCCACGGTTGTTTCACCTACTCATTATGATGTAAAAACAGTCTCTAAATTCCTGTTGTATGAAAAATTGTGTAAAGGTGTATGAAATACAACATGAAATAAAAAAAGAAATAAAATACTAAATAATAGTAGTAGCGCGGGCAAGGAGGAGCGCTACTACTAATTACCAGCAGCGCTGCTCAGGAGAAGCGCTACTACTAAGCTTTAGCTGTAGCGCCTTATCAGTAGCGCTCCTGCCCGCGCTACTAATAGGCCTAAAACCCGCGCTGCTGCTAGGCTTTTCCCTAGTAGTGGGTACGTAGCCCACTATCCCGAGCGCATAACGAGCGCCTCATAATCCTTTGTTAATTTAATCACCTAATTAAGCGGTCAATTACCATAGCTCATTAAGCGGCTTGTTGAGCGGTTGATTACTGCAGCAAATTCAGTGGCTCATTAAGCGGTTAACTACTGCAGCTCATTAAGCAATTAATTATTGCAGCCAAAACTTCCGCGGTTCCTACGCCAGTTAATTGTGCATGCATGCATAACCATTCCTGGTCTTTAATCCTTGCAAAATAGCATCCGTGCAGGGTCTCTATAGTCCAGCAATACAATATTCGTGGCTACTAACCTGTAGGGCCACTCGTCCGTCATGGTCCTCGGTCAGCAGTTCACTTAGACGGACGTTTTATTTCGAGCGACTAACACTCACTAGTAGAAAAACACCTATTAGTACCGGTTCGTAAGGGCCTTTAGTCCCGGTTCGTGAACCGGGACTAATGGGTCGTTACTAATACCTCCCCCCTTTAGTCCCAGTTCTAACACGAACCGGGACAGATGGTCCTCCACGTGGCCGGTGCGCCGAGCCCAGGCAGGGGGGCCTTTGGTCCCGGTTGGTACTGCTATGCCTGATGGGCCTGCTGGCCCTGCTGCGGGCCTGAATCTTGGCCCATGGATGGGTTTCTAGTCGTATTCAGGCTGTGGTGGCCCAGTAGGTGGCAATTTTTTTGTTTTTTTGTTTTCTTTACTTATTGTTGCTATTTTTATTTGTTTCCAGTTTTTTTGTTTTGTTTTCTGCATTTATTTATTTTCTTTTGTTTTTTGCTTTATTTTTTAATTCTTTTTGCTTTTAGTTTTAGGAAAATTATAAACTTTATGTTAGTGCCATTACTTTTCAAATTTGAAAACACTTTTTTTGTTTTTTTGTTTTATTTATTGCTTCATTTATTTTATTTTGTTTCTACTTACAACAAAATACTTAATTTTTTTTTTTTGTTTTGATTTCTGCATTATTTATTTTCTTTGGTTTTTTGCTTTATTTTTCAATTCTTTTTTCTTTTAGTTTTAGGAAAATTATAAACTTTCTGTTAGTGCCATTAGTTTTCAAATTTGAAAACACTTTTTTTTTGTTTTTTTGTTTTATTTCTTGCTTTATTTATTTTATTTTGTTTCTACTTACAACAAAAAACTTATTGTTGCTATTTTTAATTATTACGAGGGCTGAACCATAAGACATTAAAGCATTTCGTATTCCCACATATAGGGCATGGACAACACATAAAACCATTCTGCTTGTTTGCCTCAGCCACTTCGAGAAAATCATGCACGCCTTAATGTACTCGGAGGTGTGTCTTGAACCGTACATCCATTCCCGGTTCATCTGCGTGCATTATATATAATTAAGTCTGTCAAAAATCATTACAGAACATCATGAATAGATAATTAAGTGACCAAATTAATAGAAGTTCATCATCACATTAAAACTAAAGTACATACAAAGTTCTCATCTAACAACATAAAGCTCTGCAGAGCATCTAAATTAATTAAACCATACACTGAAACTATGTAAAACATTTCAATGCGAAAACAAATGCGACCATAATCGCAACCAGTGTAACAACTGATCCAACGGCATAATGATACCAAGCCTCGGTATGAATGGCATATTTTCTAATCTTTCTTATCTTCAAGCGCATTGCATCCATCTTGATCTTGTGATCATCGACGACATCCGCAACATGCAACTCCAATATCATCTTCTCCTCCTCAATTTTTCTAATTTTTTCCTTCAACAAATTGTTTTCTTCTTCAACTAAATTTAACCTCTCGACAATAGGGTTGGTTGGAATTTCCGGTTCAACAACCTCCGAGATAAATAAAATCTATGTCACGTTGGTCGGCATAATTGTCATAAACAACAAATGAACCAATAGTTATGAAAAGATAATATATACCACATCCGAATCATAGACAGGACGAGGGCCGACGGGGACGGATACCAAAACCATCGCACTATATAAGATGCATTAATAAAAGTAAGAAAATTATACAAGTATCTATATAAACATACAAGTAAGAATTTTTTTTCCTTTCAGAAAGAAGATCAGATAAGAACAAGAGGCTCACCACGGTGGTCTTTGGCGACGAGATCGGGCAAGCGATCGACGGCGGTGAAGACGGGGACGGGACGTGACGGACCGCTAAACCTAGAAAAATATTAAGGAAAATGGAGCTTGGAGGTCGAGCTTGGAGAGGAGAAAGCTTAAATAGTGTGGCTCGGGCATTCCATCGAACACCTCGTGTGCATAGGAGGTGAGCTAGAGCACAACAAAGCTCTCCCCTGGACTGCCACGAAAAACAGAGCACTGGGAGTGCTCTGCTCGCGGGCGAGGCGTATATATAGGCAACTAATTGGTCCCGGTTGGTGACTCGAACCGGGACTAAAGGGCAACCTTTGGTCCCGCATCGTCCCACCAACCGGGACCAATGGTGGTGGGCCAGGAGCGAGGCCCATTGGTCCCGGTTCGTCCCACCAACCGGGACCAAAAGATCCAGACGAACCGGGACCAATGGCCCACGTGGCCCGGCCGGCCCCCGGGCTCACGAACGGGTCCAATGCCCCCATTGGTCCCGGTTCTGGATTGAACCGGGACTAATGGGCTGGCCGGGCCTGGACCATTGCCCTGTTTTCTACTAGTGACTACATGCAGGTTAACTCAGATGAAATTTGCGTCCAGACGACTAACGTGCAGTGACTCATACGCCCTGCATGCCGTCACTCTGCTGGACATATCTTCATAAACTTATCTGACTCGACCGCTCCGCGCGTCGCCACTCGGTGAGACACTTGACCTCCCGCGTGTTCTCGTCCCTCCACGGCACGCGTCTACATCACTCGGACGTCCCGCTCATCATCACTCCGCGGGACGCGTCTACTTCACTCGGACGTTCCGTGTGTCGCCACTCTGCGGGACGCGTCTACATCACTCGGATGCCCCACACATCATCAGTCCGCGGCAAGCATCTTCATCACTCGGCCGCCCCATGCGTTGCCACGCCACGGGATGTGTCTACTTCACTCGGCCGCCCGCGCGTCGCCAATTGGTTGGTCACCTCATAACCACTCGACCGCTCTAGGCCTCGTCAATCGGTTGGTCACCTCATCACCACTCGGTCACCCCGCGACACAGTTTTTACAATCTCATCAGTGATTGTTATTCTTTTTTATATGCTCTAAATCCCACAGTGGGTGACTTAGTTGCGAATACGTCTCGCCTAAGTTTAAAAAATCCTACCGAGTGGAGAGCAACCCTCCCACTCATGGGCTTAGCTGCAGTCCAGTACTCGCCTAAGTTTCAAAAAATCCTACCGAGTGGAGAGCAACCCTCCCACTCGGGGGCTTAGCTGCAGATCGATGCTCGCCTAAGTTTCAAAAAATCCCACCGAGTGGAGAGCAACCTCCCACTGGGGCTTAGCTGCAGTCCAAGACTCGCCTAAGTTTAAAAAATCCTACCGAGTGGAGAGCAACCCTCCCACTCGGGGGCTTAGCTGCAGTCCAGTACTCGTGTAAGTTTCAAAAATTCCTACCGAGTGGAGAGCAACCCTCCCACTCAGGGGCTTAGCTGCAGTCTAGTACTCGCCTAAGTTTCAAAAAATCCTACCGAGTGGAGAGCAACCCTCCCACTCGGGGGCTTAGCTGCAGTCCAGTACTCGCCTAAGTTTCAAAAAATCCTACCGAGTGGAGAGCAACCCTCCCACTCAGGGGCTTAGCTGCAGTCCAGTACTCGCCTAAGTTTAAGAAAAAATCCTACCGAATGGAGAGCAACCCTCCCACTCGGGGGCTTAGATGCAGTCCAGTACTCGCCTAAGTTTAAAAACGTGATGTGTCACCTCATCACCACTTGGCCGCCCCACGCGTCGCCACTCGGTTGGTCACCTCATAACCACTCGGCCGCCCCGCACGTTGCCATCGGTAGGTCACCTCGTAACCACTCGGCCGCCCCGCGCGTCGCCACAGGTTGGTCACCTCATAACCACTCGGCCGCCCCGCGCATCGCCACTCGGTTGGTCACCTCATAACCACTCGGCCGCCCCTCGCGTTGCCATCGGTTGGTCACCTCATCACCACTCGGCCGCCCCGCGTATTTCCATCGGTTGGTCACCTCATCACCACTCGGCCGCCCTACGCGTCGCCATCGGTTGGTCACCTCATAACCACTCGGCTGCCCCGCACATCGCCATCGGTTGGTCACCTCATCACCACTCGGCCACCCCGTGCGTCACCATTGGTTGGTCACCTCATCACCATGCGGCCGCCCCGCGCGTCGCCACTCCGCGGGATGCGTCTACTTCACTCGGCCGCCCCTCGCGCCTTCAGACAGCTAAGTCATTTTACATTCCGTTATTTTCGTCTTCCCGAGTATTCCGTAAGTCACACATCACGTTCACTCGGAGGCCACGCCATCGAGTTTACCTCTACACTCGGTTGCTTATTTTCACATATTTGCTTAGTACTGGTTATGTGACTCCCAAGTCCAACTTCCGTTTTTTTCGCATACATCATTCACGAACACCAGGTGTCGTTCTTCATTTCGAGTTTGCATCGGTCCTCCAGGGCTGCAACTCAGTCGAAACACTACACTTCCGTTTTATTTGAGCTAGTACTCCAATGAGTTCAGTCAGATCCGTCGCTTCGACGAGTTCGAACGGATCCTTCGCTCTTTCAGACTCTTGCTGGTTAACCAGCAAGCCCCTTGCACTCCCAGCGGGTGTCTATGGGTGTTATTCACACAAATCATTTAGCACACATCAAATTTCCTCGAGAAATTATTTCGCTGGCTTGTGCCATTTTTTACACAAGTTACGCGATCACTCGACGGCCCTTTGCGCCAACTTCATCGCTGCTCGGACTCGGTCACCATACCGGTCCCAGCGCTCCACAACACCGACCTTGTCGCTCTGTTGACTTCAAACACATCCGGCCAACCCCTCTGTGGAATCCTCTTCGCCATTATCAATGATATAGACCTTGTCGGGCATGAGACAGATAAGTCCCTTTCATAATTAAACTTCACACTTCACTCTTTTGCGAGTTTGCCTCTTTCGAGCATCACTCGGAAGCTTCTTATCATCTTTACCCGAGTCCGAATCGATGAATTGCAAATCATCCATTCAAAACTATATTTCTCGTATTCCGACATGTCCTTGTCGAAGCCTGTAGTACGCTCGGGGGCTACGCCGCACTCGGGGGCTGCATCTCATTTGGAATGACACTTTCCAGAGTGGTCGAGTACTTCTTCACCAGTCAAGTCCTTCACTTCAACAAGTGCATTCAATCCGCCACTTTGACAAGTTTTATAATCATCCAGACGCTCTGCGCGCCATCTTAATTCCTACTCAGACTCAGTTGTCACGCTGGTCTTGTTGCGTCGCAACCACACTACACCGACCTCATCGCTACATCAGCTTCGAAAGCATCTGGCTAACTCCTTCGAAGACCATTTCAGCCACTTGGCTGGACACGCAATCTTCCACACGGCTGCCCCGCGCGTCACCACTCGGCCGCCCCGCGCGTCGTCACTCTGTTGTACACATCATTGCCCCTTGATCGCCACGCGCGTCACCACTTGGCTGGATATGTAGTCTTACATTCGACCACCTCGCACGTCATCACCACTCGGCCGCCCCGCGCGTCGCCACTCGGTTGCGCACATCTTCATCACTCGGATGCCCCGCGCGTTGCTACTCAGTTGTGCACGTGTTCATGACTCGGCCGCCCTACGCATCATCACTCGGTTGTACACATCATCGCCCCTCAGCCGCCTCGCGCGTCACCATCAGTTGGACATGTCTTTACCTCTACACCTCCAGCACGGGAACGACTAAGTTACTCAGACTCTGTAGTAAGCTTACCTCCTTCAAGCATCACTCGGGGGCTACGCACGATAGTTGGCCATGTCACCCTCAGGGGTTACGCCCATTTGGTCAACCTATTGATCACATCAGGAATATTCTTCAGACCATACATGCTCGGTCCGCCGAAGATCTATAAGTGTAGCACCGTCCACTCGGACGAACGCCCAAATCATTACCTGGAGTCATCTTCAGGACAGCAAAAGGATGAAAACGACGTTCCTCTACGGATACACTTGGACCTTATTCTAAGCTCCGCGTGAGTTTCACAAACTTGGACCGGAGATGGCATGTGCTGGTGTTCCCCCGGGATAATGGGTGGCCTCTCTCCGGAGAGTCACCTAACACACTAGCCTCACCACTCGGGTTTCATGGCACGTCCACATAGGACCACTAGTCTATCTCCTCCGGGAGACATACGAGTGCCAACAAGTTTATCCCTGCAGTCAACATACCCCGATCAGTTGGGAAGCAGATGTACCCTTACAAATACCCCTTTCCTGCAAAAGCTAATGGTCAATATAAGATGTACTACTAGAACGATTACTCCCTGGAGTGTCGAGATTTTCTCTACAGTCGGCAGTTTCAAGGCCGAATTCATTCACCGTGCCGAGTGCACAAAGATCACTTGATTGACCCAGTTCCAGATGAATTTATTTACAGCACCAAGGGCATGAAGATCCGTCCGACTGACTCAGCTCCAAGCTGAGCTTATTTACCATGCCAAGCGCTTGAAGATACATCTGATTGATTCAATTTCAAACAAAGATGTTTATCGTGTCGAGTGCGTGGAGGTTTACCAGGAGACTTAAACCATCTGCCAGGCTCATCTAGTCTGACAGAGGCTCGGGGACTACACCCAGTGGGTGCACTCAGCGTGCCCCCACTGGAAGAAAACTCAGAAAGAAACATTTTGCTCAATGCAAAACCAGCTCCAGAAATTACTTGACCTCCGATTCAGAGAAGAACAAGTTCGATCAGTACCAGCTAAGAAGATTCTTAGTTCTCTCAGACTCCCGCCGACTACCCGTAGTCGATGGCGGTCTCGGGGACTACACCCAGTGGGTTCACTTAGCGTGCCCCCACTGGAATGGTATCCACTCGAAATGGTCCGCCCGGTCCGAGTGACGGCCAAACAACAAAAAAAGACACGTTCCAGGAGTGAAGAAATTCCGAGTAATGAGTTACTCGATGCAGAACCAGCTCCAAATCACTTCCAAAAAAAATTGCTATAAGGTGAGTTTAAGGCTCCTCTGTGGACCTGTTTTGAGCCTTCTTCCAGGACTCAAAGCGTGAGACTCATAAGTTTGGATCTAGAGCCGACTCGTATTGACGTTCCTCCGGGATATGAATGGCATCTCACCGAGAGAGCTGTCCATGCGTCGATCTTGTTGCCTGGATTTAATGACACATCCATACTCTGATCACATGTTAACCTCTTCCGAGAGATGATCGAATGTCACCAAGTTGCTCCTCGCGGGCACTTGCCCCAGATCAGTCGGAAGCGCAGTGCCGGAATCCATTGAGATTTTGTTCAAACCTTGGTTGTCTGAAAGTATGATGACAGGTACCGAGTATTTCCGTAATCACTCGGGCCAAGTTGTGTCTTTCACAAACTTGTTCTGCAAAATCGCAATCGATTCGGGGGCTAATGTTGGGGATACACATAACAGGTAGGCCCAAGAAGGGTCGAAATATCATAAAGCATGGGGTCCACACAACACGTAGGTCCAGATAAATTTCATACAGACATACTATCCACTCGGAAAAGCAGCATACCATCCACTCGGATGACAGTTCACCACTCGACCGTACGACTCACTCGGATATACGAAGACCAGCAGGCAACAAAGCAGTCGACATCATTCTCATGGTGAGGGCTTGGTAGTGGGCTGGCATTATGGCATTCATGCCCCACTTTGTAACATAGGAGGTGAGGGGGTGGCGCACTCTATATAAGCCACCCCCCGACACTAGACTTGGGGGGGTTATTTTCTTCCATCTCTCTCTCTCTTTTCGCCATTAGTCTCAGGACTTAGCTCAGGCACGGGATCCGTTCCCTTCTCTCATACATTGTAATCTCCAGATACATATACAGATAAAACATAGCCTCTCCGAAGCACGAGACGTAGGGTTGTTATCACCACCGTGAGAGGCCCGAACTCGCTAAAACCACTGTGTCACCCATTTGCATCTCGATAGATCATGCTCCGTCATCCTACCCCTCTCTTGTTGTCGGAATCGTTCCCACGACAGGCACCCCGTAAGGCGGTTGGTGCTCTGATTTTGCCGCAAGAAAGCTAATTTTATAAAAAAAATCTTAGCAAAAGATTCAACCCAATCGGAGTTACGGATCTCTGGATATAAAAGAAACGGTGAAGGGCCAGAATTAGGAACATAGAAACAGAGAGATACAGAGAGACAGATCCAATCTGGGAGGGGCTCTCGCCCCTCCCATGCCATGGAGGCCAAGGACCAGAGGGGAAACCCTTCTCCCATCTAGGGAGGAGGTCAAGGAAGAAGAGGAAGAAGGGGGCCCCTCTCCCCCCTCTCCTCCGGTGGCGTCGGAGCGCTGCCGTGGCCATCATCATCATCACCGCAATCTTCACCAACTCTTCCCCCCTCTATGCAGCGGTGTAACCTCTCTCTTACCCACTGTAATCTCTACTTAAACATGGTGCTCAACGCTACATATTATTTCCCAATGATGTATGGCTATCCTATGATCTTTGAGTATATTTGTTTTGTCCTATGGGCTATCTGGTTTGAGTTGCATGTTTTACTATTGGTGTTGTCCTATGGTGCTCTCCCTGTCGCGCAAGCGTGAGGGATCCCCGCTGTAGGGTTTGCAATATGTTTATGATTTGCTTATGGTGGGTGGCGTGAGTGACAGAAGCACAAACCCGAGTAAGTAGGTTGTTTGCGTATGGGATAAAGAGGACTTGATACTTTAATGCTATGGTTGGGTTTTACCTTAATGATCTTTAGTAGTTGCTGATGCTTGCTAGAGTTCCAATCATAAGTGCATATGATCCAAGTAGAGAAAGTATGTTAGCTTATGCCTCTCCCTCAAATAAAATTGCAATAACGATTACCGCTCTAGTTATTGATTGCCTAGGGACAAATAACTTTCTCGTAACAAAAAGCTCTCTACTAAAACTAATTTAGTTGTGCCTTTATCTAAACAGCCCCTACTTTCTATTTACGCACTCTTTATTACCTTGCTTACCTATCATAAAACACCTACAAAGTACTTGTAGTTTCATACTTGTTTCCGGTAAAGCGAACGTCAAGCGTGCGTAGAGTTGTATCAGTGGTCGATAGAACTTGAGGGAATATTTGTTCTACCTTTAGCTCCTCGTTGGGTTCGACACTCTTACTTATCGAAAACTATTGCGATCCCCTATACTTGTGGGTTATTAGGGTGGCGGCCACGATGGCCATCTCCCGCCTTCGGGCCGCGACGGCGGAGTGGGAGATGGCCCTGTCTTTCGACGGTGGTGTGGTGGCAACGGCGGCCGGCAACAGCTGCCGACGAGCAGCGACGGCGGAGCGTGTGGTGGGTGTTCCGCGCACACCCAACAGGGACGCCACGTGCACTACACTACGCCGGGGACTGTGCCACCGCCGCGGTGTAGCCTCCCAGCTGGAGCTGTCCTCTGATGACGGTGGAGTGGCTGAGCGACGACGACGGACCGGTGCCATTGGCGATTATGGTAGAAGTAGGTGAGATAAGCTACAGGGAGGGAGGGGAAAATGCTACGCAGGACTCGCCGGTCATGAGGGTTTTTATAGCAGGCCGGTAAGCATTAGGATTTTTGGGGATTTCACCGAGTCGGGCGGGAAGCTTGCGCGGGAACCTGCGAGGTTGCGTGGGAATGGGCTCACCAATGATTCATTGGCGCCACCGTTTGGCCAAAAGAACGCCCCCTCGTGCTGCGCAAGCTTGCGCTGTAAGCCGTCTGCGGCAGCGGGGTGACAAGACATGCGAGAGGAGGACGAGAGGACACGTACACATACAGTTAATAAAAAAACGTTTGCGATTTAATTACCTACTATACCCCCGTCCTGGTTTATAAGTAGGATTTATCTAATAAAATACGAATGCATGTCGCTATAGATTATATCGTTGGAGTCGTATTTGAACATAGTTTCCAGCTATACAACTTTTGTAACATGCATTAACACTTTTTTGGTTAAATTTAAGGTTATACACCAGCAAGCGCTTGCCCGCAACACACACGGCTTATTCCATCACAAATAGCTCTGATGGATCAACTGTCTGCCACATATCGCACACGCTACTCTAATCTGATTCGTGCTTGATGTATCTAACATCGCTCACACAGTTCATCTTATTTGCCACGTATCACTGGGTCGTCCTCTGCTCGCGTCCCTCGGCAAGCTCTGCTCGCCGTTAGGCACCGTAGAGCACTGTGCTCGCCGTTAGGCGCCGCGGCGCGCCATGTCCCGTCCGTTGGCACGCTCTGCTCGCGTCCGTCGGCGCGCTCGGCTTGTGGACAACTTTTCCTTGAGGCGACCACGGAGCGCTCTGCTCGCGTCCCTCCGCGCGCGCTCTGCCAGTGGTTGGGCGTGCGCATGATCACGTCGGGGGCCCCATATGCATGCGGTTGCGCTGCGCGCGTTGCCACGCGATGCAGTTACGTGCGGCATGATGGAGTTATGCGCTGCAAATTAGAACTGCCATCAGGGCCTTCCGATATTCCTGGCCGTCCGGCTTCCCCTTTAATTCCAGCGGCCATTATAACCTTAGTCTCTTCAACCTTTTGATCGCGCCCCACAACACAACAAGCACACCCACAACGACACATAGAGAGGGGATGTCCGGCGCTGCTCCAATAGAGTTTGGCAAGCATAGAGTGGAGACCCACGTGAGGGAGATAGATTTCTCGGTGGTGTACACCATCGACCCGGCCGTGGTGGACGACTACATCAACAACGTTGAGTAGTTGCTTGCTTGAGACAAGTACAAGGTGGTCGACATCGACCTCCAGTACACCGCCGGTAGTCCCGGCATAGATCAGAAGGTTGTCGTCGCCCAATTGTGTGTGCGCCATCATGTTCTCATCTACCACTACTGCATGGCCACAGAGCCTTGCGACCGTTTCAACAGGTTTGTCAACAGCACCGACTGCAAGTCCGCCACGGTGGAAACCAAAGACGATGTAAATGTGCTCAGTGTTACGGGCTTGGCCTGCAAGAACCTTGTTGAAATCCGTGACCACTACAGGGTCTGGGGCAGCACGAAGAAGGACTCCCTGGTCGAACTCGCGTCGGCCATCATCGACCCCTACTACAAAAAGATGAAGCGAGATGCCCATAGAACAAGTCCCCTATCCTGGCACAGTGCCTGGATGCGGCAACTGGATGAACCTCACCTCAGGTTCGCGGCCAAGAGTGTGCACACGTGCTACGAGATGCACAGGCGGATCGTTGACATGAGTAAGTGCCTCGTTACCCAAATCGACGAGCCCGGATCGAGCCACAAGCAGAGCAAAACGTCACAAGACGTAGATGATGATCAGATGATCGTTTATGCTACTTAATCATGCATGTAATATATAGTTTACTTTATTGGTGTGTGGAAATGTCATGTGTGTAGTAGCCACCTATGTAATTATGCATGTAATAGTTTACTCTGGTGTGTGCAAATGCCATGGTTGTAGTGGATGTTTAATTTGGTTATGCAAGCATGTCCTTATATGTGTGTGTCTATATATATATATATATATATATATATATATATATATATATATATGTTGTTGTTCTGTATGCAATCCCATCGCACAAAACACACGTCTTATTAACCGCAACCGTCTGTGTTATTATCGATCTTCAAACACATTTCTGATTACAGACCTGTTTGCTGCGTATCACACACATCTTGTAAAATTGAACCGTTTCTGTTCTCCTGTCTCAACGCAAATAGTTCATCCGATTGAACCGCATGCCATATATCACACACACCTTCATCTAGCTGACCGTTTTTTTGTGTTGCCTAATCACAAACAGTTCATCCGAGTGAACTGTATGTTGTATATCGCACACACCTCCATCTGGCTGCCCGTTTCTTTTGTTCCTCCTCATCGCAAACAGTTAATTGAACTGAACCGTATGCCCTGCATCGCACACGCAACTAAAATCTAAACCATGTTTGATGGCTCCGCCATCGCAAACATTTTGCACCTTTTTTGACGGTTTTTTACACCACGTTTGCGATTATGGCATCGCACACAGTTTCGTCGAAGGGTCTCTGATCGTAGTGTCGCGTTAGCAGCATCCTGCAGTAGTGTGACATTAGTATCCATCTCAACGGATCCAGAAATAGTATGAAAATAAAATCGGGAGCTAGTTGCTAAAGAAAGAACAACAGGAGAGGAAACTTCTATTCAAATAGTACCCAAGTGGTATAGTACATTAATATAATAATAATTCGTGCATTGTTGTTCATAAACTAAAGTTCATACGTAATCAACACTTCTATTGCAGGGAATATGTAATCCACACACTGAAGACCCGAATTAAGAAATTTGGTAGGCTAGCTCCAATCTCATTGGTAGATTACCCTAATAGCGTGTTTGCCAATATTTGGGAACGGATGTGGGAGTCTACAGTAGGCAGTTGTATTGAGATTAGACATGGAATGAGTTTGTTATTCACATTCCTATGTTTGGGGCATTATGGGAACTAGATGATATCCCGCACGTTGTTGCGGGATTTGTAGTAAGAAAAATAGATATACATTTGAAAAATGAAATATAAACAATTTGAATATACTTGTTAACCATGTCGTCTCTCAGCGAAAATAAAACCATTTCATGAGATTGAACAGTGCATGTTGCATAAGAAAACACAAAAGATTACTTTAAAGAAATATGAACATGAGTCGCTGCTTCTGTTTCCATTGACTTAATATAGTGACTCTTTAGGCTAAAAAGTATATAGTGACCCAGCTGTCCACATGTGCATCCAAAACATCTACGTACAAAGATCAAATACATGTGTATATTTATATATTTGAAATCAAATAGGCCTTGGAAATTTCCTTGAGAGGTGGTAATGAATCTTTTTAGTTGCGTGCATCATAGCTCACTTTTTATCTTCATGTGGTGAGACAATAAACAGTCACCTAGTACAGGCACTTCAAAAGTAAAAAAAAACATGTAAGAAGAGTTGGGTGATGGTAAAAACAGGAACATGCCAATTCAGATGGTACCATAATTTTTGCAAAAAGAATTCAACCTCTACTACATTTAGTGACGCAATATTGTACAAAATTAGCGAGAAAATAAGTATCCAGATGATATAAAATAGTGATTCAATTTGACTAATGTAAGACCAGCCGAGGAATAAAGCCTTTAAACTTAGCACGATGATGACCTTTGGTTCAATTATTAAACACTGTTCCATGAGCATTTTATGAATTCTGCACTTTCTATCTTAATTAATATTGCAATAGTCATGGTTTGAGTAGTCAGGATAACATGTTCCAAAAGAACGACATGTACTCTAAGTCGAACAACTATGTCAATGAAGAGAGATAGTGAAATGAATATTACCAATTCCACAAAGTCGAACTGAAGCAAGTCAGTAACAATCAAAGAATAACAATCTGTAATGATAAAAGAGGACATGTTCTTACTTCTATAGATAGGGAAATAAGGAGTGATCACTACTAATGCTTATCCATTGGAGAACTTTCAAACAATCTGTATCCTGTTTTACAATACTATTTTCAGGTTCATGCAAGACTAATGACACTGGATAGAAAAAATATGTTGATATTCCTTCAAAAAAAATCATATCATCTACTTCAACTGTTCAGACCTATATTTGTCAGCATTCTCGGGTGCGCATATATGCTGAAGTAACTCACGACACTGCAAAAACACACACATGAAAATGATTGGAAGACAACTGCAAAATCCTAACAAAAGTAACCTGCAAAAATCAAAAATCAGAAATACATTCATCACACACCAGTAATTACAGATAGAAGATGTGTTGAAGCACAAAGAAGATTATGGGCATGGTACCATCAAAAAATATTTGCGCATTTTTGTAAGGTAATTTCTTCAGAGGTCTTGTTTAGCGATGCACGATACTAAAATTAATCTGTGCAAAATTGATGCAGTCCTACTAACACAATGGCAGAGCTAGAGTTACCTCTAGTGCATGGTAGCATTGCTAATATCAAAGGGATTCAGTATATAACTGACGCAACCTGCTTGAGAAAATCGGATCAGTAGCGAATCTGTAAATGAGTTTACAATCTACAAGGAAGCAAAGTTGACACTCAGAACTTTTAACAAAACACAAAGTAATCAATTAGGGGGATCAACCTGCAAGGAAGGATATACACGCACACAAAGATTTGAGAATACAATACCCAAACATCAGTAATGAACGGTAGCACGTACTCTTTATCATTGCTTGAGGGTTAGCCACTTAGGCAGTCACTGCTCGTGGGGAGTGGTGGCACCATGAATTTGGTCATAGCTCGTGGTACCAAGGGCTGGGATCAGTGTATGCATACACGTATCAGGTTCAGCCGGCAATAGATCCCAAGGTATAGGGCGGGTGAGGCATACCATGTGGTGTAGATTTTGATGTACCGGTGATGGCGAATCGAGAACGATGGCGGCGGGTGGACAATGTTGAACATGTAGGATCATAGGAGAAGGATGGTGACTCTGTGGGTTGTGGTTGTGCGACGGCGGGCGTCTCCCATCAATAGTCGTCTAGGTATAAAAGCTTTCACACCCCGCCTCCTCCTTGAGATTTGCCAGCAGGCGAAGGGCATGGACTGTCGGGACTTCCTCTCGAACAGAAGCGCTAGTTGATGTGGTGAAGGAAGAAGCTTTAAAGGGAGAACAATTCTGGTGGAGATGGAAGCTCAAAGGGGATAACCGCTCCATCTGCTATTCGATTGGGAAGATGAATAGGGTCTACAGTAGTTATGGAAAACAATGGGTAGGGGAGTTAATTGGGAGATGGGTGGGGAAGTAATCGGGGATAATTGAGCCGGGATTTGTAAAACCGACGTGGAAGACATTCCGTAGGGGGAAGGTAGCGACTCCTCCACCGTGCGAGCAGTAGCGAAAAAGAAAACTCTGCGGAAGAGACAGATAACATGGAAGACAAAAATCATGATGTGGCACAATGATGAGGTGGATAGGCTGCATGTCAAGAGAAATAACATAGTGGGGATGAACTATTTAGGTATTATAAATTATGTGTGAGAGTTTGAGGATAAACTGTATCCCTTTTTTGGTTTGTCAAAATTGATGAGGAACTGGACATGGGAAATTAACGTAAGTTATGATGAAGGGTTAAGATTAACTCACTAAAACAACTCCCTTCCAACCCCCACCCGCTCCCCTGTTAATCAAATGGTGGGAGTTGGAGTCTCTTGTCCCATGACTATTCCTTTATGAACTCCTAATCCCCCTAACCAAACAATAGATTTTAAATCTCATACCCCTTCAATTGCCATTCCCTAGCTCTAGTTACCCCCAATCAAAAATGTTTTAAATGAAGATTAGCATGCAACATCTTGTGAGAATTCACTTGGTGGCTCTCCATCCTTATGCAACTGTATTGATTGCCATGGGGTGTTGTGATGTAAACCAAAGCTAACAGGAATATTTGTATCACTGCGGTTAGTTTCTACTTATTTTAATCATCAACCTAGATTGCATGGATAGTATCATACCACATCATGATAGTCGAAGGTTCAGCCGAAAAACTAATCCTGAATTGGTCGGCATTGATGGTGACACCTTTTGGGCGTAAATTACCTTCTTGAAGGCGTCATTGTGAAGCTTTGGTATCTCATTCTAAATGTGCTCAATGACTCCAGAAATAGTCTAAAAATAAAATCGACACCAAGTTGCTTAGGAAAGAGCTACAGTCGAGGGAATTTGTATTCACATCATAGCCAAGTGTTATAATCCATTAATATATTGATCATTCATTCATTGTTGTTTATAAACTTCAGTTTATATGTAATCCACACTTTTAGTAATTGCAGGGAATGTAATCCACACACTCAAGGCCCAAATTGAAAAAAATTGGTAGGCTAGCTCTCTTCTCAATTATAGATTAACTAACTTACCATGCAAAATTTTGTAAAATATCACATGGCGGATGTCCATCCTTAGCAAAAGTAATGATTCTCACAAGGTGATGTTATGTAAACCAAAGCTAACATCAATTTTTTGATCACTATAGTTAGTTTCTACCTATTTTATCAGCAACACGGATGTGATGGTATGGTACCATACCACATCGCGATTGTCATTGAGCAATGTGATGTAAACCAAAGCTAACAGTAATAATTGGATAACTTCAATTGGTTCCACTTCTTTTAATCAACAACCTGGATGAGATGGTATGGTACCGTACCACCTAAAAACATTCATTGCTTCTGGGGTAAGCATAATGCCAACTTAGTCGATAGCGATGGCGGTGATGCCTACGGAAGTATGCTACCTTCTTGAAGGAATCATTGTGAAGATTTTATAGCTCGTTCTTGATGTGCTATGTGTGAAAGCCTTGAGCACTGCTGAGAAAAACGTAGCAGCTACACATGCACTGAACCATGTAAATCTAATAAGGAATATCAGCTCATAGGATATTTACTATCGAAATTTCACTATTGAGAAATTAACTTATGTTTACTTTAACGAAGGCTCCTCAAAGTATGCTTTCCTTGTAGTTGGTTCTATCATCGAGGTAATTTAGTGTGTACTTTTCCTTCAATTGATAGATGCATTCTCTTGTGTTGTATAACAGTTCTAGTTCCATTCATCCCAAGTGCTAAAAAATTACTCATTTTAAAATTAGCTAGGTTGTCGAGAAGGTTCCGGCTAGTGAGTTGAGTTCTACTATTGCTTTAGTCAGGCCTTTGTCCACCATGCCGAGCATAGTGAGCCAATTGGATTTTGTCTCTTCAACATTGTGGTTATTGATACGTTTCCAACGTATCTATAATTTTTTATTGTTCCATGCTATTATATTATATGTTTTGGATGTTTTATATGCACTAATATGCTATTTTATATGATTTTTGGGACTAACCTATTAACCGAGAGCCCAGTGCCAGTTTCTATTTTTTTCCTTGTTTTAGAGTTTCGCAGAAAAGAAATACCAAATGGAGTGCAAATGAAATGAAACTTCCGAGATGATTTTTCTTGGACCAAAAGACATCCAGAGGACTTGGAGTACACATCAGGGAAGCTACGAGGCACCCACAAGGACGGAGGGCACGCCCAGGGGGGTAGGGCACGCCCCCACCCTTGTGGGCCCCTCGTGACTCCACCGACCTATTTCTTCCACCTATATATTCTCAAATATTCCAGAACCCACGAGGAGAGCCACGAAAACACTTTTCCACCACCACAACCTTCTGTACCCGTGAGATCCCATCTAGGGGCCTTTTCCGGTGTCCTGCCGGAGGGGGATTCGATCACGGAGGGCTTCTACATCAACACCATTGCCTCTCCGATGAAGCGTGAGTAGTTTACCACAGACCAACGGGTCCATAGCTAGTAGCTAGACGACTTCTTCTCTTTGTTTGATTCTCAATACCATGTTCTTCTCGATGTTCTTGGAGATCTATTTGATGTAATACCTTTTTGCGGTGTGTTTGCCGAGATTCGATGAATTGTGGATTTATGGTCAGCTTATCTATGAATATTATTTGAATCTCCTCTGAATTCTTATATGCATGATTTGATATCTTTGCAAGTCTCTTCGAACTATCGATTTGGTTTGGCCAATTAGATTGGTTTTTCTTGCAATGGGAGAAGTCCTTAGCTTTGGGTTCAATCTTGCGGTGCTCAATCCCAGTGACACAAGGGGAACCAACACGTATTGTATTGTTGCCATAGAGGATAACAAGATGGGGTTTTCATCATATTGCACTACTGCAGGATGCTGCGAACGCGACACTACGATCAGAGAACCTTCGAGAAATTGTGTGCGATGCAATAATCGCAAACGGTGTTGTATGAAAACCGTTAGAAATGATGCAAAACGTATGCGATGGAGGATGCATCAAACACGGTTCAGATTTTAGTTGCGTGTGCGATGCAGGGCATACGGTTCAGCTCAATTAACCATTTGCAATGATGAGGAACAAAAGAAATGGGCATCCAGATGAAGGTGTGTGCGATGTACAGCATACGGTTCACTTGGATGAACTGTTTGTGATTAGGCAACACAAAAAAATGGTCATCAAGATTCAAGGTGTGTGCGATATACGACATGCAGTTCACTTGGATGAACTGTTTGTGTTGAGACATGAGAATAGAAATGGTTCAAATGAACAAGATGTGTGTGATATGAGGCAAACAGGTCTGTAATCCGAAACGTGTGCGAAGACCGAAAAGAACACAGACGATTACTGCTAACAAGCCGTGTGTGTGGTGAGCAAACGAATGTTGGTATACAATTGTGAGTGATTGATGAAAACATCATCGACGGGTTCCATTGTTTAGTCCGTGTGCAATGCGATTCTCTTTGTCCACACACCATCTATGCTCTGTCTACAGAGCATCAACATATATACTTAAAAGGACAGCATTGCATAACCAAATTAAGCATACAATTACAAAAGTGACTACATAAATAACATTTGAACACACCAAAGTAAGCAATTACATGCATACTAAAGTAGGAGAAACGAGGATCTAATCATCTACTTATTGTTGCGACGATGCTTGCCATTGCTTTGCTTCCGGCTGGATCCCTGGCCATTTTGGGGAAGGAGGAACTTCCTCATGTCAATGATCCGCCAGTACATGTCGTAGCTCGTGTGCGCCTCCTTGGCCGCGTACATGACGTGAGCTTTGTCGAGTTTCTCCATCCAGGCCGAGTGCCAGACACGCTTGTCCTTGTTGCATGAATCCTTCATGTCTCTATAGTAGGGGTCGATGATGGCCTCGGCGAGGTGAACTAGTGAGTCCTTCTCATGCTCCTTGCTTCCCCACATCTTGTATTAGACCTGGATGTCGACAAGATTCTGGCAGGCGATGCCCGAACACTTGAGCGCCTTTACATCTTTGGTGACGTCCACCGTAGCGAACATGTAGTGGGGGTTGTTGACAAACCTGGCGAAACACTCCCAAGGTCTTGTGGCCAGGCAGTAGTGGTAGACGAGGACGTGGTGGCACCGTAGCATACTGTGATTGCCGTTAGGCGCCACGGCTTTCTCTGCTCGCGTCCGTTGGCGCGCTCTGCTCGCGTCCGTCGGCGCGCTTGGCTTGTGGACAGCTTTTCCTTGCGCGTTCAACTACTATATGCATATGTATATGGCTGCTCGGCATTCATGCGACCGCGGAGCGCTCTGCTTGCCTCCCTCCGCGCGTGCTCTGCCATCAGTTGGGCGTGCACATGATCACGTCGGGGGGCCCATATGCATGCGGTTGCGCCACGCACGTTGCCACGCGATGCAGTTACGTGCAGCACGATGGAGTTACGCGCTGCAAATTAGAACTGCAATCAAGGGCCTGCCGATGTTCTTGGCCGTCTGGCTTCCCCTTTAACTCCCACGGCCATTATAACCTTAGTCTCTTCAACCTTTCGATCGCGCCCCACCACACAACAAGCACACCCACGACGACACATAGAGAGGGGATGTCCAGCGGCGCTCAAATGGAGTGGGTCCATATGAGTGAACCGTACGCCGTATATCGCACACACCTTGATCTGGTTGACCGTTTCTTTTGTGTTGCCTAATCACAAACAGTTCATCCGAGTGAACCGTATGCTGTGTATCGCACACGCCTTCATCTGGCTACGCGTTTTTTTGTTTCTCCTCATCGCAGACAGTTAATTGAACTGAACCGTATGCCCTTCATCGCACACGCAACTAAAACCTGAACCGTGTTTGATGCATCCGCCATCACAAACTTTTATACATTTTTGATGGTTTTCGTACAACACCGTTTGCGATTATTGCATCGCACATAGTTTCTCGAAGGGTCTCTAATCGTAGTGTCGCGTTAGCAGCATCCTGCAGTAGTGACATCATACCATGGGGTTCATGAATCACCATATTCAGAGATTCGTCGACATATCTTGTTGCCAGATATTCTTCAGTGTGTGAAAGGCATCAAGCTTCCACGCGATGGATGGCTTTTGAAAACCCGACATGCGGCGATGTGGTTCCTGCCAACAGCAAATATGGACAACTTGATTCGTACTGATATCTAGACTGAGCCATGTATCCTGCTCCTGTAGCATGACCCTCTTTTGTTGGATATTATGTATTGTTGTTAGTTTGAAGCACTCCTCTGATTTGAAGGATAGATACCTTTCTGGGATGAAGTGCATCCTAACTCACCTGCGTAGGATGTACTGATAATGATGATGGAGATGTTGTGCAGAAACCATATATATATATATATATTTTACCTACTAATAAACTAGCTATGGCTTCTAGTCGTCCGTCGTTGTCAATTTATAGAAAAGTCCCTGTGGTTTTTGATATTCAACCCACGGTCCTTTTAAAGTGAGAAAAAACAGTTTAAGCCCAGATCCAGTCCGCCCAGGCCCGAGTGCCGCCGCACATACGCCGCCACCACCAGCACCCGCAGAGCTCCCAACCCCAAACTCCTCCTCCCGTGAACCTCCTCGCCGGCCTCCTTGCCCGTCGTCCGGTGACCGGCCTCATCGCCAGCAACCACCTACGTCACGCCGCCGCTCCCCTTCCTTTTCTCTTTCCTCTCTCTCTCTCTAATCTCCTTGCCTCTCCTTCTCTCCAGGAGCTCAGCGCCAGCACCATGGATGCCCAGTCCTCGAGCTCACCTTGGAGGTTCGAACGCCGCCACGGGACCTCCACCGGCCAGATCTGGCGCCTCCCTCCCAGATCCATGCGCCCTCCACCTCCTCTACCCGATTCGGCGCTGCCCAACCTGCCATGACCTCCACCATGGAGCTCCTGTAGCTCATCCCCTGCCTCCTCGTCATGTGCTTGAGGGAGACGCGCCTCCAGCGCATCGAGCACAAGGCGCAGCCGCGCCAAGGTCTACCCCGGCCACCTCTACGTCCAGCCGGCCTACCCCGGGCAACGCTCGATCCGGTTGGGTTGTGTACTAGCAGGTTCCTGGCAACTATATTATACTCTTCGGTTGGGATTAGCTTTTGCTGTTACTGACGAGAATCAGTACAACTATGATGGACTTCTTTTCTAGAGCTAGAGCACTACAAAAGTGGAGATGGTCTTTCACGGCTACACAATTGGAATTGATCTCTCTTCATTCATAAATCATAATTAGTGTAGTTCAAGCAGAGTGTTAGGGACATTGTAGTTTATCTCATTAAATCAAGACTTCAATTATTAAATAAAGTTACAACTTATATGTAGATAACTTTTATTAACTTGATTTTCTATTTTGCAGGTCCCTACAGTTATTTGTCATTGGATACTTTAGAAACATTCTGTAAATTGGTATCAGTTGCACACTTTTTGTTTATCTCCATATCTATGATGATTACCCACGCCAAAGCATCCCCACGTTAATCTGGAATAAAAGGAGAAGACCAGAACCAGGATTTTTATTCAATGGTGGCTGATCAGTATGTATGATCCAATCAAATGTGTCCAGCTGTCCTCGTGTTCATCTCCAACCTTTGAAACTCAGTTTTCAAATTTAGAAATCCAACATGTATATTCCAATATATGATTTTATTTGATGATGGTTTATTTAGTAGGTACGATCTAATCAAACATGTCCAACTCTCCTGACAGTGTTCCTCTCCAACCATTGAGGCTTAGTTTCTAAGTTCTGAGCTAGCATCATGACTATCTCACAGTGGTTAATTTAGCAAAG
The DNA here is from genome assembly GCA_021605145.1 of Aegilops bicornis. Taxonomy (NCBI): domain Eukaryota; kingdom Viridiplantae; phylum Streptophyta; class Magnoliopsida; order Poales; family Poaceae; genus Aegilops; species Aegilops bicornis. The sequence goes on along the minus strand of CM038670.1, from coordinate 68,520,899 downwards.
GAGTTGTACCCCGTTGTTTGAAGCGGGTCAGGCGCCGCCTCTGTCTGTGAGGCTTCCACAAGTAATATAGTGGCAGCCTAGCGCTGCAAAATTTTGCTACCTCGACGCCATTCAACTTCCTCACCAGTCGCTCCTATGCCCACTCACAGGCAAGTAAAACTTTGCATCCTTCAATAATCTGCTATTGATCAAATACTCGTATAATTTATCTGAAGTATCACAGTACAAATCATTGATCTATTGTTTGTGTTTCCATCATGCTAGATTTTGTTTCAAGTTCATTTCATCTGTAAGCAAATTTAGAGTGTTGAAGTCGTAGTGAATTAAATAACATTTGAAACCTCTGTCTAACAACCTTTGTCCAAGTCCGAGATGAACAGAGCAATCGGTTTTCCAAGATTGAAAATTCATGAATAAACAGTTGTGATGCGAATTTACATAACCTGAAACTTGATGATAGTTACTTCAGTGTGCGCGCACCTTTTGCCATATTTTACGTACTATACAACTACTTTGCTTTTGTCTGATGAAAACTATTTGAGACACCTGGCAGCTTGGCCTCCTGGGAAGAAGAGACGAGGGAGAGAGAGGAGGTGAGATGGAGAGAAGAGAAGGAGGCGGCACGACTTAGACCAGTGTGGCCCTCACTTCCATACTGCTTTGCCTCGGTCGGCACTGGACACACAGGCCTCGCACATGCGTGGTCTCGGATGTCTCTGCTATGGTAACACATCGCTCGCATCTATGACTGTTCCTGTTCCGTGCATCATGCCACTCCGATGCTGTAAAGCTAGCTGTCATGATTGTTTGGGTGGTGCACATCCTGTGTTTGTTGGAATGCCTATGCAACAACAGGTAAGTGATTGACTTTGCAGCAGCAATTACTGATGAAGATTGCAAGCAGGTTCCTCTTTTAGCACGACCGGCCTAGTTCCTCAGTTAAGATGTTTTTTTTACTGAATTGGGATGCTAATTGGGATGCTTTGCCTGCATTTAAAGTGCATATTGTTGATTGATAAGTGTTGACAGTGACTAGCGTTGTTGATGTTTCATAGTATTGTTTTTGGTAGCTCACAGCTTCATATAGTGCTTGAGAAAACATGAGAATATTGAGAAGCTTCGTGCTGCGAGTGTGAGGAGATGAACAAGTACTTCTCTCACTGCAAGGTACAATCATCAGGCAGTGTCTACAATCTTCTTTCTTGGAAAATAGGGGATTTATATCAGCGTGCCATCACTACAAGGAATCAACACCGTCTCAACGGCGGCAACAGCGGATATAGAACAACTGATGCTGCCTGCGGTGGACCTCATCCAATCTTAATTCCAGGTACAGTAATAACTATCTTGCTTCTTAATTACCTCCGCTACTATATAGCCATTAGAACTGATCCACGTATACTGTATAGGTAATTACCTTTTGTTGGGTCCAGTTGAGTATCTTCTTATCTTTTGAACTTCTTTTTTCATGCACATTATTTGATGGTGTTTTGAAAAGGCATACGACAGTTGTTGTTTCGGAGTTTTGAAGCTCTTTTTCTTGCTATTCTTGCCTCACGGAAGGCAAGCAATGTGCGACAAGCTATTCCACCTACTTGTTAGGTATTGCATCCTTATTTATTCTCTACACATGACAAAGTTGAGTTGTTTCTATTCATATATACTGTAGTAGGATACACACACAGATATTTTGTAATGTTGTAGTCAACAAAGAGGCACAAAAGAGCAGATGCAAGTTGCTGTCAACTGGAGCTCCATTTGGATTCGGAATTCATTTTCGTATGGGATGCATTTTATGCAGTAAAATAACCATTGGCTAGGAAGAAATAAAATCATGAATTTCCAGCCAATCAACTACCAAATATAGGCCCTTGACAACAGCATTAATTTTCTCTCATACTTAAATTTAGTTACGGCATGTTGGCTTATCACTTAATGAGGTTGCCTGCATGGTATATGTTTGGGGCAAATCGGTTTTTTTCTAGAGGCCAGAGCTCAGTGTCTAATCGCATCAAAGCATGCTGCTGTTTAGCATGATTGGCATAGCTTACAGTTTTTTTAAAACTGAATTAGGGAATATATGTTGCTTTTTCACGTGCGCACCATGTCATTTGAGACAATTTCAAGCTCTTAGAAATTAGCCCCAAGCTTCAAAATTCCAACAAACTAATACAAAGATGAGATTATTCATTTAAAATTAGCAAGTTATGAGAGGAGGTTTTGCATAAAGTAATTCTACATGGCGTAAGATTACAATATTCATTGTAGCAAGATTTTCTTTCTGATCTGCGGCACCGTCAAATCGGACATCCATCATGATTCATGACATCAGGCATCAAGGATAGAAGCGTATATGTTGGATATCTACGACAAAGAGATTATCGTTTCAACTACTTGACCTATCAGTGTTTGGTTAGTTCAATCAAATTTATAGATTTACTGTTGATTTGTTTGGATGGTTGGTTAGGAAAGTGATAAGGAAACTCTTTGATGTTGACAACTTAGTTTCTCTGTGGTAGTGACAAACTTCTTACACTAGTAGAAAAAGGGCCTATTGTCCCGGTTGGTAAGGGCCTTTAGTCCCGGTTGGTGAACCGGGAGTAAAGGGTCAGATTAATGTTCTCCCCCTTTAGTCCCGGTTCAATCTGTAATCGGGACTAAAGGTCATGCCACGTGGAGCTCCACCTTTAGTCCCGGTTGGTAACACCAACCGGGACTAATGGAAATTTTATGATTTTTTTTGAAATTTTTTTTGAATAATTTTTTATTTCAAATTTCCGAATTATTTTAACCCCTAATTTCTAATCAGCACCCCTCATCACTGCTCAATTTATCCTCTTCTCTAATCACCCTCCTCATTTCAAATCACCTAACTTTCCGAACGGTCACCCATCCTCCCACTCCCGCAGCCTGAGCACGTTTAACTTCCGGGTTCTATTCTCCCTCGTTTCCAAGTCTGCACTTGTTGTTTTCCTGACAATAGTAAGATGTCAATCCTATTAACCCTCGTGAATTTTGCTTGAGCATGAATTGACACATTTCATCGTTTGAGTTTCAAACTATTGTTTTCAAAAACAATAATTATTTAGAAAACAATAGTTATTTTGAATAATTAGTTTGACCATGGTTTGACCATAGTTTGACCACAGTTTGACCAGATTTGACCAAAATTCAAAATAACTGAACAAATTATTTAGTAACACTAATATTCTAGAATAATTAGTTTGACCATGGTTTGACCATAGTTTGACCACAGTTTGACCAGATTTGACCAAAATTCAAAATAACTGAACAAATTATTTAGTAACACTAATATTCTAGAATAATTAGTTTGACCATGGTTTGACCATTGTTTGACCACAGTTTGAAATTTTTTCAATTTTTTCCACTCTAGATATTAAAAGCCCCGTAACTTTTTTTCTGTTAGGTTTTTGAGGATTTTGAAAATGTTTAACGAGGTTCCCCTAGTTAAATTTGGATGTAACTTTTCGAGTGGATGATTTTTCATATAAAAAACTTTTTCATGCGAGTTAGTATGCAAAAGTTATGCCCATATTTACAAATTTCAGAGAGATTTTGCAAATAAAGTCGAAATTCACATTTGCAAATTTTCCCAACAACTAGACCACATATCACATGGGAAACTTATTTTCTTTTTTTTTGACATTTCCATCATTTTCTTTTATTTTTTTTTTAAATTGAAAAGGCGATCCAGGGGGGGTAGAGTTTGAAAATGGGACCTTTAGTACCGGTTCGTGGCATGAACCGGGACTAATGGGCATCGCACCCTTTAGTCCCGGTTTGAGGCACAAACCGGGACTAAAGGGCACAGGTGAACCGGGACTAATGCCTTAGCCGCATCTAACCGGATAATGCTCACATTAGTCCCGGTTCGTGATTGAACCGGGACTAATGTGAAATTTGGCCCGGAACCATAGCCCTGTTTTCTACTAGTGTTAATTTACTCACAAGTGAGGATCTGATGTCAGATATTCTGTGGATCAAACCTGCCAGCAACGAACTTGAACAATATCTATTCTGTGGGATCGTACCGCTGCAAACGTGCCACCAAGTAAATTTGTTGGCATTTTATTCTCTTTCAGGATAATTTTTCTTTTTGTTGCTCAATAGAAAGAATATCCCTCTTCGTAAATCTATTATTTAACTTTCTGATGAAGCTGTATGTCACGACCGGGTGAAAAATATTTATTGAACAACCGACCTACGAAGTCCAATATGAGGAAAAATCCTTCATACCGGTTGACAAAACTTTGATACAATAAGCCAGTAGCATTACAATATTACAGGGGTCAGACTGAAGATGCCCGACCAATTATTACAACACGCCAATGATTAAACATAGTGGCGGATGTGACTCAAAGGTGTGGGGTGGAAATACTACTGACTCGAACTATGAGTGGTTGGGAGAATAACACAGCGGGGTGGTTACTAAGTTCATCAGCATTGGCGGCTCATCGGCGCCGAGGTGAGGCTCGATGAATTTATTTGGGTATCGGAAGCGGATATATCACAATGATCGATCCAGGGTCGCACGAGATCGACTGGGATTCCTCTAGGCGTCGGACTCGCTATCGAACTCTTCATCCATGAGATCGCCTTCACAAGATTCCGCCAAATCAACAAGCCGTGTGAGTACTATGAAAGTACTCGCAAGACAGTTCGGACAAAAGATATAACAAATGAATGCATGAATGCAACATGGTCAATCTCAAAATTTCTCAATTAAAACAGCATAGCAAAAATAATCAAGAAGGGAATCGGCGGTAGTCCGCTCAAAAACCCAAAGAAGATAAACTCAAAACCGATCGGGTGTCTGAAGCGACGCCTCGAAGGGTGAAGAAATAAGCAAAACATGCCACAGTCGGGCGTCTGAGCGACACCTCATAAAGGGCTTATATTGAAAATAAAGATACATGCGTGCCGCAGTCGGACGTCTGAGCGACATCACAGAAAGGGCTTATAATGAAAGTAAATAACAACAATGCCACAGTCGGACGTCTGAGCGACATCACAGAAAGGGCTTATAATGAAAGTAAATAACAACAATGCCACAGTCGGACGTCTGAGCGACATCACAGAAAGGGCTTATAATGAAAGTAAATAACAACAATGCCACAGTCGGACTTCCGAGCGACATCACGTAAAGGGCTTATAATGAAAATAAATAACAACAATGCCACAGTCGGACGTCTGAGCGACATCACAGAAAGGGCTTATAATGAAAATAAATAACAACAATGACGCAGTCGGACGTCTGAGCGACATCACAGAAAGGGCTTTCATCACAAGAAAATAGCACTCGTAATAAATATTCAACACAGGAGTATAAACGGGTTAGTCCATCCACAGGAATAAACATTTAACCGGACTTAGTACTCATGTGAAACACCGGAGTATCTGTCACCAAAACTGACACTTGTCAGGATAAGATAATACAAAACTTGGACATGGATAAGATGATTCGAGGAATTTAGGACTTTGCAGAGTTTGTACTAAAATTACTCACAGCCAACGGATTTCCGTAGTCCTGAAGGACTAGTTCCGCTTATGGTATTTCTAAGAAACACAGCTAACCAAGACACACCCATCCTACCTCACGAATGCCGTGAATCACCCTAGACATCGTCCGAGAAAACTTTTGAGACGGGAGATCACAATCTCGAATAGCATGGGATCAAATTTATATTCAAGGCGCTCTAAGGGTGCCCCTCTCGGTCCCAACCGAAACACCCATGCCTCGACCGGATGATCGGCTTTAATCCAGGGCCATGGAACCATCATCACGGCCTCTCCATTTGGTGTGTACCAGGAAAGCGGTTCGCAACTTACTAAGCCATATCCCTTGTGGAAAACATGTGGTAGTACGGGAAGGGAAATGGATGGGAACCGAACTGATACGGGTTGACACTGAATTCAAATAGCATGGCATAAGACTGGCATGCTACAACACTGCCATCTTACCCATCCTCATGCCAACACATGGCCATGCACATTCACATCCAACACGTATGGATTATCGAACTCACTTGCCTCAAATTTGCATGAAAAATAACCTTCATCGGTATGCTCACAAACATGCCATGAAACTACTTAATGCAAACCTGACAGAACACTCATCATATCAAGAGTTCAAACATGCTTGCCTGGTTCAGAGTAGTCGGGGTCTAGCTCGGCAAAGTTCGCGGTTCCGTCACCTCCTCCGGAACCTACGGTATAGCGAAAAGGCATACTAACGTGAAAACCAACGCGTGCATGAAAGTTGTTCCAAAAATGTTCCAAATAAATCCCATAAAAAACTAGACAAAATTATAAGACTGTCAGAAAAAGAATCACTCAAAAATCACTTTTTATTAAAGAGTTATAAGGGTTTTTGTCCAGGGACTCATCTGTAATGAAATGTAAAAGTTCCAGGGTTTAACCGAGAAAATGTAAAACGGTTCGAATAGAAACGCGCAAGCCCACATGGAAAACGTACTCTGCCTCAAGGCGCCAACGGAAAACGGTTCAAGGGAAAAGAAGAGAGGCCGACATGGGGGTCCACATGTCGTTTAAAAGACCTCGCCGGGCGCCAAGGCTCCGGTGGTCGCCGGCGTCGAACCACGGCGAGTCGTGGAGATCGGAGTGTACCAAGAGTATCAGTGTGTCCTTCCGCGTCGGTGGGTGGTGGACTTGGGCGTCGGGGAGCACCACGTTGACGGCGACACTTTCTCCGGCGGACGGTGGCTCGGGCGATGGTGGATCTCGCCAAGGAGGGCTGCAAGGTTCGAATTGAGGTGGGGCTTAGAGCACTAGGTGTGAGAGAAGGCTGCGGACGAGGTTTGGGTGCCGGAGATGGCCTCACCGCAGTGAATCAAGCTGGTGGCCGAGGCGGATCGAGGCGGCCGGAGTTGGGGGAGGAGACCTCCTAGAGGTCCTCCCAAAGTGGCTAAGCGGTGGTCTTGGTGAAGTGCAGGGTGGTGTGTGCACGAGAGCGAGCTCGGGGCTCCTTTTTATAGGCGATTCGAGGCGGTGGCCGTGAACGGACCTCTCCGGTGATGGTTATGGCGGCACAGAGCTTGGTCGGGGAGGTTTAGGGAGTGGGGCGTCAGCGTGGAGTTCCACTGGTGTCGTTTTGACGCTAAACCAGCTTGGATTAGGAGCCCTGGGTGGATTCGACGGAACGGGGCGGCGCGGGTCCGTCGGCGGCAGAGAGCACGCTCTGTGCGTGCCGCGCCACGGCGACGGTGTTGCATGCGTGTGCTGGCGAGGAAGTGGCCACGCGGAGCCACCAGAGGGATTGGGCGGCGCCGAACGGCGTTACGCCGCCGTTCTGCTCCCGGTCGGCCGCTACGGTGGTTCGGCCACCGCAAGACACGCCGGCGCAGACGGGCTGTGGCGCCACCGACGCCAGAACGCGCCAAGCACGCTGCGGTGAGGCTCCGGACAGGCACGCTTAGGCCGTGAGCAACGTGCCAAAGGCACTGTGAACATGTGACTGAATTAACTGACGAAGATTGACATCAAACTCTGAACTTTCTCGAATTTAATCAAGATGCATGTAAACAAAGGTGCATGCAAGGTGTTCGGCTGTAATGGTTTTGGCACGTGGGAAATTTTTCTTGAGCTGATCTTTGGTGTGGTAGTCTCTCATTGCATCTGAGGGCTTCCTGAATTTTGGTAGAATTTTTGGAGAGGGGTAGATATGAATTTCGCCAAATTTGGCAAATCTGGTTCAAACTTGCAGAGGTTAAATTTTGAAATTTTTGAAAAGAGGAAGAGTGGATCAAGATGGTTCTGGGTTGTAGGTACTAAGGACTATCCAAGGGAGTTGGTTTGAGGTCAAAACTCAAAAGCATTAGGGTACTTGCTTTGCAAATCACTTAGGCTCAAAAGAAAAGACAGAATTATTTTGGGAGAGGAAATAATTGGAATAAAGTCCAAAATGGATTTTACTAGTTTGGACAGAATGTTTGAGTGGTACCAAAGTGGAAGGAGGGTTTTGGGAGAAATTTACCACAAGAGGCATGGTAAAATCAAGGATGGATCAAAACCAAAGAATAACCTAATACCAAAAAGGTTTCTTTTTAGAAGAAAATAAATCCAAGAAATGCTTTTAGAGAAGAAAACTACGAAGAGAGGTTTTTAAGAAGGGTTTAAATGACCTTCTTCAAACCAAGCAAGGCTTTTGCTGAAAACAAAAACAACACAAATTTTTGGAGTGTCACACTGTAGTTCTCTCCAAATAATTTTCAGATTACACTAAGCAGAAGCTGCTAAACATGCTGCGGAAGCTGATGAAAAATCAAACAGTAAAGAGGAGGCTGCTATGTGTTGCCATTGTTGTATGAATATAATGCGACCTTCTGCTATTGTATGAAGAAAAGTATGTGCATAACTGCATACTTGCAGGAATAGAAGATAGATAAATATGACCTTGCGTACAGATTGTTATGTACATAAAACTGACCTTGCTTACAGATTTTGTTGTATGTATTTTTTTCTGTATAGTTGACCGAGATAGATAGAATATGGTGGAAGAAAGAGGTGCAGATTGTTGTATGGCCATATTGTACATGGTGATCATTGTTGTATTTTCTTTACATAGATAGAATAATGATGTAGATATAGAGGGTTTTCGCATATGTACTAATTTTCATAGGAATTATGATTATGTATGACTGGTATATGGTGCACAAATCAATCATATACTCATTTATTTCGTGTGGCATGTACCGTGTATGTGAAGTGCGATAAGCAAACAACCTGAGTGGTTTTCTTCTTACTTGTCATGAAGTTCTGATGGATGAAGTTCTATACAATGCTTGCTAAATTTTAGTGAGTGACAATTTCTGTCCTGCTGGTAACGCTTGGGCATCTTATATATATATATATATATATATATATATATATATATATATATATATATATATATATATAGGGAAAAAGCATCCTACTACCGGGTGTAGTTACACCCATTTCTCATATACTACTATGTGCTAGTATATACTCTACTTTATTACTTATAGTATGCTCATATACTATATCTAAGATACTCCAAAGCTTAATTATGTGAAAAAATTGCATGTGAGCCCATGTTTTTATAATATTTGTGAAATACGTACATTTTTGTATGTAAAAAGGAGTATGCTCAAAATATACTATATACTACATAAAAAATAGTATATATACTACCTAAACATTCTTACGTACTACATACTACGCGTACATACTCTCCGATATGATAGATACTACCTAGAACATATGAAACAAAAGTGGGAGTAACTACACGCGGTATTAGGAAAAAATTGTCATATATATATATATATATATATATATATATATATATATATATATATATATATATATAGGTAAAATAAACACATATATATACTTCCGGCTATTACATTACGCTGTAATGTAACATTATTCTGTTACCCTACTTGAACTGATGAATTCAAGCGGTTGAACTGATGCTTTCTGTTGCTGTTAAAAATCGTCTTCTTTATTTCAATTTTTTTGTCAAAACGTGGCGTGTAATATATCGTTGGAAAGCTTTTGACATTCACATTACAATCTTACAATTTGTTTTTGCAAAAAAATTATGATTTAAGAGCAGTTTTGAAAAAAACCGTTTTTTTTTCAATACCGAAAACGCGAATCGTAGTTTGGACTTAATTTTCAAATGGTTTGTCGGAATTGAGCAAATGAGATGGCGTTCGAAAGCTTGTGAAAATACGCATCTTATATATATCTACTTTTTTTTCAAATTCTATATGATTTGAAAGTAATTTGACAAACGGTGAAATTCCGGGGAAATGTTTTTTCACTGTATCTTGCAAACGATTTATCGGATTGACGCAAATGATACGGCGTTGGAAAGCTATGGAAAATACGCAACTTTTGCGTATATAAAGTTTATTCTAAGTCCTTACGGTTTAAATACGAATTCAAATACGGTTAAAATTGGTTTTGAGCGCGGTTTTTTTAAAAAGTTTGTCGAAATGGGGCAAATAATATACCGTTGGATACCTATCGAATAAGCGAAACTTAGTCATGTTGGACGTTTTCTTTACTTCGCAACCATTTAAGAGTAATCTTGAATACGGCATGACGGATCCTGCTGTTTTCTCGTCTGAAAAACAGAGTAGTCGTACTGATATATATGTTTGTTTGTACTAAGCTATTTTTTTAGAGTACTTTTTAATGGTTCCAAAAAAAGGTATTTATACTGATGCTTGCATGGGTTTGTAATAAGCGTGTTTTCACTAACTAGACCTTGCTCTGGTTTTTGGGTAATATTTTTCTCCTAATTTTTCAACGATTTACTGTATCCTAGCCTTGAACTTGCATGGTTTATATTGTTGAACTGATGTTATTGTATCGTCGGCCCTGTACTTGCATGGTTTATATCATCGTCGACCCTGTACTTGCATGGTTTATATCATCGAACTGAACAGTTTTTTGAACTAAACATTTTTTACAACGATGTTCTGGACTTCTCTTATTTTATGACTTGTACTTTTACCACTTGAATTGCGTGGGGTTTCCTTTTGCTTGAACTTTTACAATTTTAATTATGTCACTTCTTTTATTCCGAACGGACCACCATTTTTAACTTGTACTGATCAATATTTTAAATTAAACCAATTTTCCTTTGTAGAACGGACCATCGTTTTTGTTTCTACGGATCAGTTGTAGAACTTGGACGTCAATGTCACAGAATTAATTTGTGAGCTTCTCACGTTTCTTTTTAAAGTTGTTTTTTCCCTCGAACTTTATTGGCACCAAATTTTCTTTTCCGTGCCTCTCGAACTGACGTGATTTTTTTCGACGAGTACGCATCAAATTTCTCTGTACTGTTATGTTTTTAACACACACATATTGAATTGTTCCCACATTTCATTATGAATTTATTATATATAATAAAAGTTGAACTATACGACACTTTTTAAATGAATCTAACAAGTATTTTTGCTCGTTAAACTTCCAAATGTTTTTCCGTTGTAAACTCAAGTCTGAACAGTTGTAAATACTTCTAAATTGAAATGAAATAAAATATAGGAACACTCGAGTCTGAACAGTTGCAAATAGTTCTAAATTGAACTGAAATAAAATATAGGAACTGAACTGAGTGTATTTTTAGATTTCTGCTAGCATGCATCATGAAATTTTAGATATGTTTATACAATAGAACATATACTAATTTTTATGTCAAATAAAACAGCCTTTGCGCTGAGCCGGCGAAGGGCAACGCCGGAACTGACATGGGGGTCGGGGCACGCCGCGTGTCGCCAGCGCGGGTGCTTCGTCGGGAGGAGGCCAGGGCACCTGTTTGTCAAGTGGTGAAGGTTAACTGGTGAAGGCAGGAGTATTTTGTTGTGATTGTAGCTAGCGAAAAAATTAAGAACTGGATTGAAATGAAAAATAGAAATTTGAACTGAACTGAAACTAAAATAATAATTGAACAAAACTGAATGCTAAAAAGTATTTTTCCTAGGGAATGTGTGGGAAACATGCAACATACCAGAACTTGGTCTGGACTCGTAGTTGAACTTGTTACCCATCCACACTAGCACCAGAGCAGCACAAGTCGTGTTAGCAACCAGGGGGAGCGAGGCTAGATCCAGTCGGAGATGGCGGCGGCGAGCGCCTACATTTTAGCAATGACACTAAATTTACTTGTCCTTGACCCCCAAAATGAACTGAAAAGGATGCAATTTTTTCATTTTTTTTCCTTAAAAGACATATCAACAAACTTAATAGCACACTCACGGCCCTATATAGGGATGTTACTAGTACTGTTTGGTTCTTAGAGACATATGCAAACACCTAGCAAGCACAAAGGTACTAATTTCCTGGTGTGTAGTTTAATATTTAGGCTGTAGAATGGTCTGATCCCTATAATGTCTTTGTAAAGTGGCATGATTCCTAGTATCAAGATAAGCCATGCATCAAACATAAAAATACTTTTGAGACGTCCACTATCATGTACTACCAAACTGGCTAAATCAACAACAGTGACTGATTGTACACCACACCTAATTCCATACCGAATGATAAATTCTAAAACAATGAAAGATCTGCATTTCCAGCTACGTGTAAGAGTCACAAGAAGAAATTGGCACAAATATATTGAATTGAATTGAACTAAGCCAAATTTAGAAACTGAACTGAAGGGATACGAATTTGAAACTAAACTAGGATAAGAAATTAAACACAACTAAAATAACAAATAGTTGAACCTTTCTTTCAGTTCACATATTATCATGAAATAGTACATGAAAGCAGAAATATATAAGAAGGCATTGCCGCTGGTAATACTTGGCGCACCAGAGAACCTGCACTGCTTGATTTGTTGAGAGAGGACTGAGGGCAGTACATCCCCATGGCGGATAGGTAATTTCAAGTTCTATATTAACCATCACTGCTAGATTTGTTAATAAAGTACAAAGGGCAACACATCGCCTCCAAAGCTTCTGGGTGCAGGACAAAACACGTCGTGTTTGGCCACCTGCAATGCGTGCATCGACGCATCGTGTAGTCAGAAACTTGAGGAGGCGCTTCAGGACTGGCCAAACCTGCTTATTGGAGAAGCCAAGAGGCTTCATGGCCTCTAACACTTACTAGTAGCATTAGCATCGTTGGAAACCATGGAGTTTAATGAAATGGTTCAGGGATCACTCCCAGTCAGTCCCACTACTACTTGTGTTGCACAGAACATCTTATATCTTATATTTACTAATTGGAGGCACCAATAAAGCCTCCACGTTAATCCTTGAAAAGTACTTTTACTGTCCATTAGATCTACATATTAGTTATTAACAGTCGTCGGATGAATTAACATAGAGTCCATGCCTGTTGTCCCACGTTTACACCTTTTAAAGGTTCTTTCCGTGGGATTGGACCCATAAGGGTAAATAACACAGCCTGATGAAAAATAAAAATCCTTTTCTAGGGTAAACACCAAGAGAAGGACGACAACTTCTCAGTACGTACGCCATCCTTATGATCCCAGCCATGAGCGATGTCCACCAGTAAAATATGAAGCCGCCTATCAATCCTTCCCAGGCATGACTTATATGTCCATTCGTAGAATATGCAGCCTCCGCGGACGCCGTCGCACAGTAAGCAGCCAACCCAGTAGCTTTTGATTACGCGGCCAGGACGGACGCCATAGTATAGGCAAGCAAGCGGCCAATCAGATTGTCTTGGAGTCGCACTATCAAGCACATGGACAAGTAACAGGCAGTTATAGCAAATCAAAATCACCCATGGCAGTGTGCCGGCGGCCGTACGTAGTCTCACACTAGTAGAAAAGGGGCCTATTGACCCGGTTGGTGAGGGCCTTTAGTCCCGGTTCATGAACCGGGACTAAAGGGTCGGTACTAATACCCTGGCCCTTTAGTCCCGGTTCAATCCAGAACCGGGACTGATCAACCCTCCACGTGGCCTGTCCGGCTGAGCTCAGCGGGAGGGCCTTTGGTCCCGGTTGGTGGCACCAACCGGGACCAATAGGCATCCACGCGTCGACATTTCTATGGCTGTGGTTTTTGTTTTTTTTGAAAAGGGGGGGTTTGGGGGTTTTGGGGGTTAATTTAGGTGGTTCATATATTGTGCTATAGCTAGCTAATTAATAGAGAAAAGTGTCCTCTCTTTTGTCCGTGCTTGGTCGACGCTACGTACTATACATACGATAGAGAAGACTAGCTAGACACGCTTAGCTAGCTAGTAATTAAGCAAACAGAAGATCGTCATGAACATATATGCATACAGAGAGAAGTGATATCGACCACCTCTCCTTCTCCGAGAGATTGGTCGAACAACAAGTTCTCGTATATCTATCCGACACTACCGGCTACATATATACAATAATTATCTTTTACAATACGGACGCGTGGTCCACATAGTATTCTCCGTCTTCAGCGATCACGTGGTCAAGAAAGAATGCCGCCAATTCCTCTTGAATTGCTCGCAGCGATCTGGTGCTAGTAGTTCATCCCGCATCCGAAACATCTAATTTTAAGAAGGGGTCAATACATATATATATGAATTAATGAAACTCAACACAAATGATGGTAATAAAATAAAATTGTGAATATTTTTATTTACGCACTTCATATTGTTTGTCGGAGTAGCCCTCTCACAGGTCGTGTGGCGGATGGACTCGCAAACGTAGTATCCACGAAATCATTCCCTTGTTCCTGCCACAACCACTTTACAAGAAACAGAGGTCAATCAAACTGATAATTAGCAAGCATTCTAAATGGTATTGATGAAACTAGCGCTTGAATCACTAGGAGATGCGCGTGGAATATGCTACTATATAGTACTTACTTTCGGGTGTCTAAATTGCAGCTTCTTCGGTAGTCCTGGACCTTTTTTGGTGAATTTTCCCCAAGCCCTGCCATACAAAGAAAACAATTACTTGATATCAGAAATGAACAAAGTTGCTGCTATGGTGGATAATGATCGATTTAACTTAGTTCTCGAGCATTTCAGTCATGTCCGCATACTCCTTGGGATCTTTTCGTCTCGAGTCTAAGACAGTTCCTACTCCCTGCTCAAGCTTAATCTCTAGGAGAATATAGTGGTAGCTGCACGCATGCATAACTCATCAATATTATATTACTATAACCTTGGACTAATAAGGAAACCGAATATGCCACAAGACAGTAACACTCACTTGAAGTTGTAAGGAAAGAGTATTATATCTTTGTGTTCATTTATTACCAATGATTGTAGCAAGTTGGCCTCGGTATCTTGGGCACGAAATTGAACCTCAGTTGCATCTATGAGATATGTGTTAATGAACCCAATATCACCCACTTGTCTTTTCTTCAATTCGGCGATCTTCAATCTGCATAATATAGTGAGGATATTTATAAATACATGCAATGAAAGGGCTGAGTTATATAGAGATACTTAATGACAGAAGTAGTACTACTTAAAGACAGTAGCAGGTGACCGTTGTTTTATCGAGGGCCAATTGATTGAAAAACTGATAGAACTCCTCAAATGGAATAGGCAACAGTTCAATTCCAAGGAGGTCATGCTCCTTTTAACTCTCACATACAAAGTACTCCTCCCTCGAGACTCTTTGCAGGTTTTCATGTACCAATCATGCAATCTTCGCATCATCGTTGATAGAGAGCTTTCATCTTTGACGAGAGGCTTCCCAGCATCGTATCTTTGTATCTCGCACCTCCAAGAAATCATAATGTACATTGTCGGGCAGGTAATCTGCAGGATTGCCATAACCGGGCACCATCCTCGGATCGACGATGTCGCTAGCGAGCACCTTGAGCGGGGCACGATTGCTTCGCTTGTTCGCCGAGCTGGGCAATTTGTTTCCCAGCTCGTCGTTCTTTCATCCTTTGATCATCGACAGTACTTCCCGACCTCTCCGCTTTGGCAAATGCCTTTCCAATAATGCGCTCATAGTTGCCTTCGGCGGAGACTTGGGTGGTTTTGTCGGGGCAGCCAGAGTGCGCATCGCTTTGACCGGATCTACCTTCTCCTCCGGAGGTGGATGTCTCTTTGCTTTCAACCCTTGAAACCAGTCATCCACTTCGTCTGCGCGATCTTCGCGTTTTCCTCCTCGCTTCCTCTCGTGCGGTAACTTCTCTGGAGTCTTTAGAGAAGGACCGAATCTGTATCTCCTCCCGCCTTTGGCTGTACTGCTAGACACCGGCAGAGCAGACGGAGCGGATGTCTTCTTTCCTTGCTTACGAGGCGGAGGAGAAGGACTACGACGCGCGGAGCAGCCGGAGCGGCGGCGGGTCTCTTCCGCCCTTGCTGACGAGGCGGAGAAGGAGGAGGCTGGCTGCTCGGGCGCCCGGTGCAGGCGGAGAAGGAGGCCGTGTGCCGCCACGCCGGAGAAGGAGCCGGCCGAGTGCCCTGATCGTCACTCGCCCGGAGGAGGAGGCGGTGGAGGAGGCGGAGTGCCACGACTCACGGGAGGAGGAGGAGGAGGCGGAGGCGTCGATTCGGAAGGTTGATGAGATCCTTCCGCCATAGGCATGGAGTCTTGAGCGAGAACCCAGCCGATACTCCCTTCACCGGTAGGGTGGTCAAGCGGAGGTCCTCAAATCCCTCCGTTATTTCATCGACCATCACCTTAGCATATCCTTCTGGAATCGGCCGGCAGTGAAAAGTTGAGTCGGGTTTAGTAGGATAAACAGAGCCAACAGCCGCCTTGACCTTCAAATTGCTCGCGCCATAAGGTGGCAATTTTCAGCATCCGTGATAGCATCCACGGGATAGCTGGCAGGAGCCGTCAAGACATGCTGCTGTGGCTAAAGCAGCTCGGTCGAAGCCACGCTGCTTCTCCGCTGAGATGGCGGGGTAGCTTCGGGGGAAGCTTCGGCAGGTCGTTTGTTGTGATCAGCTGCTTCTCGTTCCTCTTCTCGTTCCTCTAGCCCCATTACCCTTTCGTGCAGCGCCTGCATTAGGCTCTGCTCCAGTTTCTTCCTCCTCTCATGGGTTTTGTAACCCCTGCGTCCGAAATCCAGCCTTCCACTTAAACGAACTGGCGTGCCTCGTGTCCGTCCAGTGGTGCTCGAGGATTCCGAGGGCCATTGTGAGCTCGTCCTTCTCCCATGGGAACGAACTTCCCTTGCTGCGCTGCTTCGATATAATGCTTAAGCCTCTTGACTGGTATGTCCAATTGTTCGTCCGTCCAAATGCACTTCCCTGTTATAGGGTCCAAGGATCCGCCGGCCCCGAAGAACAAAGTCCGGCAACGGATGGCGATTCATTGTCTCTGGTTCGTTCCTTTATGAAGCAGATCAATCTCAGCCTTTGGCCCACTTAGGTCGGGCTACGAGGTAGCCACCGACCCCTGCAAGGCGATGGTGAAGCTTCTTCTTGGCAGCATTTCTCTTGTTTGTCGCCGACATCTTTTACTCTTTTCCGATGTCTTGTAGGCCACAAATGCGGGCGATCATCTCGATCTTCTCATATTTGCCCTTCAATTCTGGTGTCTCATTTTTTTCGACATACGTATTGAGTTCTTTCTTCCAATTCCTGAATAGTTCTGCCATCTTCTTAAGAGCAAAAGACTTGATTAATGGCTCTATTAATGGCTGCTCCGGATCATCCTCAAGCGGTAGGGTAAAATTTGACTTCAGCTCGGTCAAAGATCATTTTTCTGCATATCATTGACACAAGACACCTCGGGGTCTTCGTTCTTAGGCTTATACCATTGGTGGATGCTGATCGGGATCTTGTCCCTAACATGAACCCCGTGACCGAGCAACAAATGCCTACTTTGTCCGTAGGGTTCAATCGGTTGGCCGTCAGCGCGATTTCTATGATCTCAAACTTTTCATCCGAGCTCAACTTTTCTTCGGCCTCGTCTCTTTACCGAAGTTGTGCTCGATCCAGAGGGCTAGAAAAAGAACAAAGACGAGAGTTAATTAATATGTGTACATACCAAAACAAAGATGAGAGCTAGTCAAGACAGGCTTAACTAATATATATACCTGGCGGACTCGGTTTGGTGATCACCGAGCCGTCCTCACGGTCTACTTCTTCACCCTCTCCTTCTTGCACCGGCATTGGGTCATCGGAGCCATGTAAATAATAGCCAGTTGCTTCTTCACCCTCTTCTTCCGGACCATCGTTGTCGTTGAGAAACATCATCGAGGAGACGGCATCACTTCTGCACGATTATGTCCCTCAACAACGCTTCTTGTGCTTCGTTTCGTGGTGTCCATAGTTTCTAAATTTTTTACAACATGGCAATTATTATTCAAACATGATGAGATATGGATATATTAGTGGCAAACGAGAACTAGCTAGCTAATCACAATAAGGAATCATATTAGTGGCCTCGACGCTGCTTCTCTAGGGTTTGGGGTGGCCTCGACAACGCTTCAAGGGTTAGGGGTGGCCTCGAGAACGCTTCAAGCTAGGATGGGGTAATATCGCCCCCCCGTGTTGAAGCTATCGGGAGGGTCGGCGTTGAACACTACATCTATGTCCCACAAGTGACGTGGGCATCGACGCCTTGTATGGGGTAGAGGGTCGTGGATCGCCCGGCGGTCGAGGTCAAGGGTGGAGGATCGCCGAGGTCGGGAGGTTGCCTAGTGTCAGCGATTCAACAAAACCATGTCTTCATCATTAAGTAATGTAACGGTGCATGATGGTGCGAAGCTCGCCAAAGTTATTTGGAGCGGAGTCCCAGATAGGATAATTCACTTTACGGTACAAAGTTCAGCAAGAACCTTCCGAATATCGTTATTTGAAAGCCCTTTGCTGAGATTCGTACAAAAAGGCAAATTATCCTATCCGGGACTCCATTCCAAAACAACTTTGGAAGACTTCGTACCATCATGCCATGGTTACTTCCGGCTAATGATGAAGCCATGGATTTCTTCAATACTTTGACAATAGGCAACCTCTCGACCCCTCGGTGATCCTCGACCCCCCGACGACCCTCGACCCTAATCCTCGGCCCCTCGACGACCCTTGAACCCTCGAACCATCGACCCTAGAACCTCGAACCTTCGACCCTCGAACCCTCGACCTCGACCCTCGAACCCTCGGCCTCGATG
This sequence comes from Aegilops bicornis, assembly GCA_021605145.1. Classification (NCBI taxonomy): domain Eukaryota; kingdom Viridiplantae; phylum Streptophyta; class Magnoliopsida; order Poales; family Poaceae; genus Aegilops; species Aegilops bicornis. The sequence goes on along the minus strand of CM038670.1, from coordinate 68,502,342 downwards.
ACCTCGACCCTTGAACCCTAGAACCCTCGAACCCTCAAACCCTCGATGACCCTCGAACCCTAGAACCCTCGAACCCTCGAACCCTCAAACCCTCGAACCTAGAACCCTCGAACCCTCGACCCTCAAAACATTGACCCTCGACTGGCCTCGACGACCCTCGACCCCTCTGTGACCCTCGCGACCCTCTAGCCTAGTTCCCGACCGTCGACCCCTCAGCAATCCTCGACACCCTCGTTCCCGATAAAAAGAAGAAGAAGAAGAAGAAGAAGAAGAAGAAGAAGACGAAGAAGAAGAAGAAGAAGAAATGAGAAGAAGAAAAAAGAGAAGAAGAAGAAGAAGAAGAAAAAAAAGAAGAAAAAAAGAGAGGAGAAGAAGAAGGAATAGAGGAGAAGAAGAAAAAATAGAATATTTTTTCTTCTTCGACTCTATTCCTTCTTCTTCTCCTTTTTTCTTCTACTTCCTCTTCTTATTTTTTTTCTCCTCTTCTTCTCCTTCTTCTTCTCCTTCTTCCTTCTTCCTCTTTTATTCTTTTTCCTTATTTTCCTTATTCCGCGACGACCCTAACTCTAAACAGTACAACTTCCTCGACGTCCCCGCCTCTCTCATGAACAAAATAAAATATATGAATAAAAAAAACATCATATTCTATGAGAGCGGGCGAATCGTTGATGGTCACGAACAGCAACGCCTTTAGGTCAAATTCCTCCTTTTTGTGCTCATCCCACGCACGTACACCGTTTCCATTCCACAGCTGTAAAAGTTCTTCAACTAATGGCCTTAGGTACACATCAATGTCGTTGTCGGGTTGCTTAGGGCCTTGGATGAGAACTGGCATCATAATGAACTTCCGCTTCATGCACATCCAAGGAGGAAGGTTATACATACATAGAGTCACGGGCAGTGCTGTGATTGCTGCTCTGCTCCCGAAAGGATTAATGCCATCCGCGCTTAAAGCAAACCATACGTTCCTTGGGTCCTTTGCAAACTCATCCCAGTACTTTCTCTCAATTTTTCTCCACTGCGACCCGTCGTGGTGCTCTCAACTTCCGTCTTTCTTACGGTCCTCACCGTGCCATCGCATCAACTTGGCATGCTCTCCGTTTACGAACAGACGTTTCAACCGTGGTATTATAGGAGCATACCACATCACCTTCGCAGAACCCTCTTCCCGGAGGCTCGCCGTCAACATCACTGTGGTCGTCTCGTCTGATCTTATACCGCAATGCACCGCATACCGGGCATGCGTTCAGATCCTTGTAGGCACCACGGTAGAGGATGCAGTCATTAGGGCATGCATGTATCTTCTCCACCTCCAATCCTAGTGGGCATACGACCTTCTTTGCTGCGTATGTACTGTCGGGCAATTTGTTATCGTTTGGAAGCTTCTTCTTCATTATTTTCAGTAGCTTCTCAAATCCTTTATCGTGCGTGACATTCTCTGCCTTCCACTGCAGCAATTCGAGTGCGGTACCGAGCTTTGTGTTGCCATCTTCGCAATTGGGGTACAACCCTTTTTGTGATCCTCTAACATGCGATCGAACTTCAGCTTCTCCTTTTGACTTTCGCATTGTGTCCTTGCATCGACAATGACCCGCGGAGATCATCATCATCGGGCACATCATCTGGTTCCTCTTGATCTTCAGCAGCTTCGCGTTCCAGCACCATCGTGCACATCGTGCAGTGCATCTTGATGTTCAAGAGCATCACCGTATTCGGGGGGCACATAGTTGTCATCGTACTCTTCTTCCTCGTCGTCTTCCATCATAACCCCTATTTCTCCGTGCCTCGTCCAAACATTATAGTTTGGCATGAAACCCTTGTAAAGTAGGTGGGTGTGAAGGATTTTCCGGTCGAGTAAGACTTCGTATTCCCACATATAGGGCATGGACAACACATAAAACCATTCTCGCTTGTTTGCCTCAGCCACTTCGAGAAAATCATGCACGCCCTTAATGTACTCGGAGGTGTGTACGTCACCGTACATCCATTGCCAGTTCATCTGCATGCATTATATATAATTAAGTGTGTCAAAAATCATTACAGAACATCATGAATAGATCATTAAGTGACCAAATTAATAGAAGTTCATCATCCCATAAAAACCAAAGTACATACATAGTTCTTATCTAACAACAGCAAGCTCAGAGCATCTAAATTAATTAAACCATACATTGAAACTATGTAAAACATTTCAATGCGAAAACAAATACGATCATAATCGCAACCAAGGTAACAACTGATCCAACGGCATAATGATACCAAGCCTCGGTATGAATGGCATATTTTCTAATCTTTCTCATCTTCAAGCGCATTGCATCCATCTTGATCTTGTGATCATCGACGACATCCGCAACATGCAACTCCAATATCATCTTCTGCTCCTCAAGTTTTTCTATTTTTTCCTTCAAGAAATTGTTTTCTTCTTCAACTAAATTTAACCTCTCGACAATAGGGTCGGTTGGAATTTCCGGTTCAACAACCTCCTAGATAAATAAAATCTATGTCACGTTATCGGCATAATTTTCATAAACAATAAATGAACCAATAGTTATGAAAAGATAATATATACCACATCCGAATCATAGACAGGACGAGGGCCGACGGGCGGATACCAAAACCATCGCACTATATAAGATGCAATAATAAAAGTAAGAAAATAATACAAGTATCTATCTAAACAAACAAGTAATAATATTTTTCCTTTCAGAAAGAAGATAAGAACAAGAGGCTCACCACGGTGGTGCCGGCGATGAGATCGGCGCGGGTGATCGACGGTGATGAAGACGGGGACGGGGCGTGATGGGCCGCTAAACCTAGATAAATATTGAGAAAAATGGAGCTTGGCGGTCGAGCTTGGAGAGGAGAAACCTTAAGTAGTGTGGCTCGGGCATTCCATCGAACACCTTGTGTGCATAGGAGGTGAGCTAGAGCACCACCAAGCCCTCTCCCCCTCGGTCAGAAAAAACAGAGCAGTGTGCAGCTCTTGCGCGAGGGGCTACATATAGGCAGCACCATTAGCCCCGGTTGGTGGCTTGAACCGGGACTAAAGGGAAGCCTTTTGGTCCCGGTTAATGCCACCAACCGGGACCAATAGTGGTGGGTCAGGAGCCAGGCCCATTGGTCCCGGTTCGTCCCACCAACCGGGACCAAAAGGTCCGGATGAACCGGGACCAATGGCCCACGCGTGGCCCGGCAGCGCCCACAGGCTCACGAATCGAGCAAATAGCTCCATTGGTCCCGGTTCTGAATTAAACCGGGACTAATGGGCTAAACTGGCCTGGACGAAAGCCCCCTTTTCTACTAGTGTCAGGCCCTAAGTAGCGACATCAGATGCAATGTAGGAAATCTGGGAAATGCGGCGGTGCCGTAGCCGTACACTATGTTCTGCAAAGCAGGCCGCAATTTTCTCAAGGCAGCGGTGTAGTAGTCTGTTGCACAAGGCAAGCCGCGATGTTAGTGATGGCACGACCAACCTCTGATCCGTCCTGTTCAATAGGCCAGGTAAGTCAAGATTTTTTTTACATGCATGATGTTTAGAACGCACATACAGCACTCCAACACTGCTGCATGCATATGTGTATTCATGAATAGAAATAGTCCCATAGAAGTATTAGTTGGTTGATCTACATAGGTACAGACTACATTACGGGGTACAAGTTCGCCGTGGTGTGCAAGATCGTAGGGAGAAGTACATCCCAGACAATTGAAGGCACGATATGAGGCTCCCCGTTAATTCTAGAAGTTAAAGCAATTTTGTCCCTTCGATTAATATATGATGTATTTGTAGTTGTTGATGAAGCATTGCATGCGCGCCCCCCTGTTCCGTGCACGCGAGTCGTCATGTCCTTGGTCTCTATCCGCCATGATTCCCTTCAAGATACACGTGACAGCTAGAAGCATTAGCTCAACCCCGATCTGGCCATCACCGCCCTTCAATTTGCTGAAGACTGCCCGGAGGGCGCTATGGCGCTGCCCAAAGCTAGCTGGTGCGTTCGGCCTTGAAAAGCAAAACTAGCACTAGAACCGGGGACATCCTGTGTGATTACCGTCGCTGGATGCGTATGAGTACACAGTGCACACACGTATATTGATTGATTCACGTACACAGATTGACTCTGGAGCTAGCTACAACAAAACCCGCCAACACAGGGAGATACCAGAGATTGCTACACTGCCTATATTAGTCTTGATTTATTCTCATGGTGTTAATTGCAGGGGTAGTGTATACACATATCTGTAATGAACCATTAGCAGCTAGCTTAGTAGATTTCAGTGATCTACTCCTGTTCTCACAGGAACTCGTGTTTAATCCAATAAATTTGCTAACCTGCCTCCACTAGATTTAACCAGTGCAAGATGAGAACCTGCCTCTGTCCTCCCATGGCCTCTTCACAGCAGGCAGCAGCAAGGACTGAGTTTCGTTGATCTCAAGTAACAATGTGATTTCATCTTCCCTATCCGATGCATGTGCTGATTCTATCTGCAAAAAGGTACTTTGGACTAAGCACCGGAATTGCAGGAACATTAGTTTGTGCACATTTTTAGCGACTTTCGGACTTCGATTTTGAGGACAAAAAACATAATTACTGATATGATACAATTATTTTTGTCCAGTGCTTCTAAAGAAGTTGTGTTGTCTGGTCATAGGTGTTGTTCCAACCTCTGGGCTGATGTACAAGGAAATGGAATGTTTCGGGGAATTCTATCTGCAACACTCAGATTATTTTTGGTACACTACTTTGCAGAATATCTTGCAGCAGCTTTGGGGTATATAAATATATAATGATATATTTGTCTTCTGTAAATCAATGATGCTCTGTGATAGATATTTTCGAACGTCCTGCTTCCAAATTATTCCCGGTAACTTGGGATAATACATTTAGTTATTTACATACTGATGTTCCGGGTTGTACTTTGAAACTTAATTTTTTCTCAGAAATTGTAACTTAAATAAATCATCATTACGTTGTTCATGACCCGACGTTGGCGGTGTAGGATAGGACAGATGCTTCAGGATTGGTTTATTCACGACAGATGTGGCACTACATTGTGGCTCCATTTCTGTTGTATAGTCAAGTTTTCCGATAATCCTTTGATCAAGATAGTAACGGATATGTTTTGTTGCAATGGGGTTATAAATGAATTCTTTGCTGTTTTATGTTCAATCCATTTCCCATGAACGTACTATTTGTGCTTAACGATATATTTTCAAACTTTAAAAACAATCCAGGAAAATTGTATTCCCGTGTTTTTATCTCTATGAGTGGTGTGTTTTCTCAAACTTCCAACCACATGATAGTCACATACAATAAGTTTTATCCAGATATATTATTATTTTTCAATTATTTGCATGTACAGGTGCCCTGAAAGGGGAACACCTACACATAGTGTTGTCTGTTACAAGATAAACACCATCAATAATGCATTCGTTCAACTTTATTAAGCATTTTGACTTATCCATTTTGATGTTTCTACACAAAACAATTATTTCTTACTATTTATTTCGATGATTTCGTTATAGAACAATGAAAAAATTCATAGGATATGGGGAATGAAATCCAATGGAGCAAACATGATTTAGCTTATCGGATGATATAGTATAAAAATGTATGTTAATTTCCAGATAGCAATGTATATTTTAGTTGTAAATCTTACTTCATTTATATTTCTTACCTTTATCTGTGATTACCACTGTCATATGCTTTACTTTTGTTAACAAAACCTCTCTTCTTTGGAAATATATATATGAACATGATTGTACATTGTTGTTATTGTATGGAACTTGATTGTAAAACTAAAAATAAACCACTTGAGAAGTAAAACATTATGGATAAATGAAATATTGTATTTAAAACTGATATAAGGGTCACTTCCTAGAAATGTATTATTCGTATTCCATGTTTCTAAATAGTATCTTTGATTGTTAGTTATCAGAAATATTTGTCATTCCTTTTTGGGAACAGAGAGACTTTTATGATATTAATGGTGAAAAATATATAACCTCCATTTTTATTAGCTTTAGAAGGTAAATTTGCACACTATATATCAATTACCACCATAGAGTCGCATAAAAAAACCTAGCCCGTGCAGGTGCACGGGTTGATGACTAGTGAATATAAAGCAGATGGTGACTCATCATTTTTTATTTATGATATATCTAAACTTACAGAATTTTGAAACTTGCACTGACGACACTTTAGGTGATATATCTAAACTTTACAGAATTTTGAAGAAACTCGCTGCAAATCATTACTTATTTAGGTGATATATCTAAACTTACAGAATTTTAAAACTTGCACTGACGATATTTCTGCACACACACCAACTATTCTATGATTTTTCATGGACTGACGATAGATTACACATCAAACTAATATTAAGTCTGGTACATAAATTCTCTATCACGTAGTTGAACGGGCTCTCTTCGCAGTGGTGATTTTATTTTCAAACAACACAAGAGAAGAGCTTTATTTACATCGTCAATACATGCCAACCATTTTATTTCTGGAAAGCACGCAAACATCTTTGTCCTATTTATATAACCCAGCCTTTTTTGTAGAAGTGAAACACATAATAGAGCAAAAAACTAGAAGCTAGATTGTGAATAGTATGAGAAGTTTAGTGCACACATAAGAAGAAATAACAAATACGAGTATGGAGCAGCAGCAGTACGGATATGTAAAAGTTCTAGAATTTTATATAAAAATGAAGTAGCTTGATCTGGTTAGTACTACCGTAACTAGATACATGTAAAAGTTAAGTGACAACAAGTTCAAAAGAAAATCAGAAAATGAAACCGAACTGATGGGCTTACTTCATGCATTAAATTGTACACCATAGCGTCTTGTCTGGATGTACACGACGGAGCCGGCGTGCTGCGCGTCGAGCCACACTGTGCAGAGAAGTAGTGTCAAATGATCCAGTCTCGGCGGGCTGGGAGCATGCCATTGCTGCAATCAGAATTTTTCACTATTGATTTCTGAACAATAGGTACAAGAATCACCAAAAGTTTGACTGAAGCTCTAGGAATTTTAGCTCAAAGAACAAACGCGTTTAAGTACAGAGATGAAACATAGTTGAACGTTCTTCAGTGTCATGAGTTAGTACATGTGGAAGATCATTTCATTTGCTATCTCTCTCTCTATCTCACTCACATCACCCTGCACGCACAACCAGTAGCTAAGCAATGCTTCAGGTTACAACAGTAGTGAAAAAATGTGCATCAGCCGTAGCTACCAACTATCGTCGGTGGCGTGCACCACCAATAGTAATCTGAACAAGGCACTAGTGATAATAATAATAAGGCAGTCAAGCATCTACTTTTGGCACACCCAATAATAGTTCAACCGAGATGGTCAACTAGTTGTACTGAGATAGTGAACTTATTTATTGCAAAAAGAAAGTCTAAATCATGGCTGAAATCTAGTCTAAATCATAAGACTGATGTGAGGATAAGGTAACACAAATAGAACAGTAAGCTCAGAAAAAGGGTTCAGAACTAAAGTCCCTCGACACTGCACAGTAGGGAATGTAAGGAACATAAACTATGTGAGATCGATCAGAGAGGGAGAGTCAGTGAGGCACAAGACAGCAGGATCCAGGGTAGAGCACGGGGTGGCCTGTACTTAGCTCCTTGAGCGACCGGCGGCGGAGCTAGCAGTTGGACTGCCGACAGGGAGGCTCTCGACCTCGCGGCTCCTCCTGCAGGCTCCAGTGTGTGCGCTGAAGCGCGGACCATGGCGCTGGAGTGGCGTGCGTCCACGGCGGCGGCATTGAACGGCCTAGGGTGGCGGTGATGAACTGCCTGTACGCGGCGGCGTAGTCCCATCGGGAAGGATGCAGAGTGGTGGCGGGTAAGCATCAATGGGTGCTGGAGGACTTCACCGGTTCACCCGAGATCTACCAGCAAGATCAACAAGGAGTTGGAGGTAGCGTGGATATGCTGGTGCGGGGCCATGGTTTGTCACAAAGGTGATGGGATGCGTGTCCACGGCTGGTCGCCGCGGAGGTGGGGCGCAGGGCCATCGCTGGTTGCTCGGGAGGTGGGAGGCCGGGCCGTGGCTGGTCGCCGGGGAGGCGGGAGGCAGGGCCGCGGCTGGTCGCCAGGGAGGTTGGAGGCCGGGGCCATGGCTGGTCGCCGGGGAGGTGGGAGGCAGGGCAGGGCGGGTCGCCAGGGAGGTGGGAGGCAGAGGTGCGGCTGGTCGCCGGGAGGTGGGAGATGGGTCGCGAGGAGGTGGGGTGGGCTTTTTTGTTTTTGTTTTGGGCCACGTCGTACGAGTTCGGGTGTCCATCGCGCCCTTATAGTGCCGAGGGGTAACAGAATAATATTATGTTACTTGTAACAGAATAGCCCTGTCCTACTCAAGTGTGTATTTGTTGATGGAAGTGTTGTCCAATGTGAATTATATTTTGTATTACTCATGCAGCCTACAAAGTCTGTCGCACAGCCTTGTAATTTCTTACCCCATTTCTAAATTTGTACTAGTCCTCTATACCGTATATTACGCTACTCGTACTACTACCTCCCTCCTGGTTTACTGGTCCCCTTCGTAATTTGGGTCAAATTTTAACCATAAATTTCACTAACTAAATGTTAATGCATGTCACAAAAAATTATATCGTTTTATTCGTATTTGAACATAGTTTTCAATGGAATAATTTTTGGTGAGATGCATTGACCTTTTGTTAGTTAAACATATGGTTAAAATGTGATACTAAATAAGACTAGTAAGTTGTACTAGTATACGTCGGTCAAATTATTCATCATGTCCTCATATTGAATTGACGTGACAACACGCTGCGCGTGAGGTGACAAAAGAATCCTGCGGTGTGTTCGGGTATTGTGGAGTTCAGATGTGGAGTACTACCACTTATCTGTCGAAATCTTTCATCATTCACTTAAAACAGTCGATTTAACCATAAATTGAGTACCATATACACTACAAAAAAAATACACTTCTGTGATGATACGTGTTTGTCACAGTAGGTCGCGTTTTCTGTCATGCATGTACATCCATGACAAATTTATGAGAGAATCAAGATAGTCATATGCGTGCTGTCGTAGAAGTGTTTCATGACATTGCCAAAATTATCATCACGGAAGTGTCCACTTCCATGACGATAAATCGCGCGTCACAGAAGTGCTTTCATCAAGGGTGACCGACATGTGGCATCCACCGTAACGGAACGCCGTTAAGCTATCGGGTCGGATTTTGGATCCGATAACCCGTTAACAGCCACGACCAATGCCGATTTTCCACGTGTAAAATTCTCATTGGCTGATGGATCCACGCGTCAGCTCCGCGTTGGCACATGTGTCACTCATCCAACGGTCGAGATGAGCCTATGATATGTTGACATGTGGACCGGCCCAAAAGTGGTCCACAAAGTTTAAATGGGCCGGCCCAACCGAAGGCCCATAAGATTTAGCGGACCATAATGGGCCGGCCCAGCTAAAGGCCCACAAAATTTAGCGGACCATAAGGGGTCGGCCCAGCTAAAGGCCCACACGATTTTGCAGACCATAATGGGCCGGCCCAGCTAAAGGCCCACAAGATTTTGCGGCCACAATGGGCCGGCACAACTAAAGGCCCACAAGATTCTGCAGACCATAATGGGCCGGCCCAGCTAAAGGCCCAACATTCTCTGTCAAATCGGCCCGTCAACTGCCTGTCCTAAACTTGTCATCAACGTGGCCCATGGTCACTTCTCGCCCATTAACAGTCCGCTAAGTAATTGGACCAGATTACGGCCCGGTGTATATCCGGCCTGTTAAAGGTCCGGCTTCATTTGGGCCCATTTACAGGCCATCAAAACTTTCGGCCCATAAACGACCGTGAAGGATTTGGGTCATATTCGCCATGTCGACATTTGGCCCGTTAGAGGCCCACTATAGCTTTGGGCCACTTTTGGCCTGTTGTCATTTTCGGCCCGTTAACGCCGGACGTAAACCATGGGCCATATGTGGCCCAACGTCATATTAGGCCCATTAACGGCCCATATAAAAATGACGATAATCTAGCCCGACCGAAGTTCCGGCCTGTTAAAGGCCCGTGTATTAGGTCGGCGCATTTACGGCCCGTCTGAATTTCGGCCTGTCAAAGATCCGCATCGTAAATGGGCCACCATTTTCGGCCTGCTAAGTCCAGTGGGTTATTTGGCACAATCAGGGCCCAATCTCACTTTCGGTCTATTAAAGGCCCATGTTTTTATGGGCTCGAGATATTTACACCTGTAAACGGCCTATTTTTACTGAGGTCCCAAATTATGTTTAGGCCTGTTAAAGGCCCACTATGGGCACAGCCTACGAGAAAAATATGAAATCTTATGCTGATTTAGGCCCAGATATTTTTAGTGTGCTACATGCCAATTTCGGACCGTAATCGTTTTTAGCCCAATTGGAATGGGCCCGACGAATGTTGGCATGTTGGGCTCATACGAAGCTTTCGACCGAAAACATTACTAAGATAAACCTACACTATACAAAAATAGCGCCGTAATTACTGCAGCCTGAGGCAGCATCATAAATGTTGTATCACACAAAATAAATTCCAACCATACAACAAAAGGCCTATTGGCATAAAGTTTACAGTCCTTCCAGATAAAAGCACCATCAGATGTATAGAAGCACAAATCATTTGACACGAGTGCTAATGTTTCAGTATGTAGAATCGATGGAGCGATATGATCTCCACCTTTTTCCGCCATTGCTCTTCAACAACGAAGCGAATGTCCGATAGTCCGGTTTCAAAACCATGCATATCTTGGACGACATTTCTCAACCACTATACTTGTTTCCGAAACAACGTCCATTAGGGATTGGACTTGTGTGCGAGCACGATATCACTACATCTAGCAGGAAGATTTTGTTCAAGAGGGCGATTTGGACGAGGTTACCTTGACAACCAACCCAGAATTACGCAGGAAGGTGCTTTTTGCACTGTTAGTGGAGAGATACTGACGCACTGCAGCAAGAGATGACATTGTGCCTGTAGTAGCCCTCGTCACCTTCAGGTGGTTGTGGCTGTTCAATCATTTGTTCCATAGCTTCCTGAAAGTTTGAACTTGTAGATTAGTGTACCAGATAAGTTACTAATGAGACAAAAACAAACAAAGTAGGTTAAATGTTTATACATAACTTATTTTGGTGAACTCTTTGTAATACATTAGCATGTATTGTAGTGCCAACTACATAATAAAATCACTTTAGGAACATATGTCCATGTAGCATGCCTCTTGTATTGTCTATTTCCTCACATTCGTTGACATCTAAGGATAAAGAGACATGGTTTAAAGTAGGATGAACATAGTATGACATCATTCATATCATGGGCAAACAGATATAAAACAAACAGGCTATGTTATCATTGTGTAAGCACGTGAACATAACAACTAGATTACAGATCAAGACCAAAAGAATATCCTTCATCTCTTTTAAACCATGTAAGGTGAAATTATACGTTAAGACAACTGTGAATAAAAGTGAACAGAGTAACTGACATTGGCTGCAAACCAAGTAGTTAAATGAACACATCACAGTACCAATCAGTTCAAGGCAGGAGGAGTAAGGACTTACAATAGCGGCTTGAACTGGTGTGCTCATGCCCTTCATCTTCTTTGGTGTGGCAATCCTTGAAGATTTGCACTGCATTCGGTTCAGGTTCTTTTTGGTCCGCACGGGCTTTCCTCTGTATTTGAAACAAGTCAATATAGATACGATAATATGGCACAAAAAATCCTGTTGTCTGTTGGAATTTCACTTTAGAACGGTTGGTTTTGTTCTTCAAACAGTTAGCCTAGAAGAAGATACACTTGTAAGGCACATACATAAATACAAGTTCAATATGTGGTCTGATCAAATACATATAGCCTACGATACTTTGGATCGAGCAGTGTTTAACGAGGGCTGTCCGGTCTTCATCTGTAATATATTCCCTTTGGAGATGTTTGGGCGATTTCATTGTTAGCCTTGCCTTCAAAGTGAGATTTTCTAAGGTGGTACCGATACTCTCATGAGCGGTGAAAAACATGAGTGCATGCTTGTTTAGTTGCATCATCTTTTGGATCCAACTTGAACCTCATCATTGAAAAAGAATGTGAGTCTTATTAGGAGAAAGCTAGAAAGTATGGGATGAGCAAGACAATATTACTAATTGCGATGAATAACATTACTTACGGATAAATGGTCAAGGAAGGTGTTAAACCGGGTATTGTCTTTCTCATTCCTGTCTTTGGATCCACGTTGGGAGGACACGTGCATGACCCCTAACGGCAACGGCTGCCTCTGATACTAACTTGGCTGACTCAGTAGCATCACGTGGCCTTTTTAAACCTGCCTCAAAATGGATCTCCATTCTTCCTCCTTTAGATTTTGTTAATCTGTCAAGCATTATCCCTGATGTCTATTTCTGCTTGCGCCATGGTGCTAGTTCAACAATATGGAAAGTGTTATTGTACATCAAACTGTGAAAGTACATATAAAGGAGCATGCAACTGCAACTTGACTCGGTCAGGTACCGTATTGGTGTTGATGCTCATGAGGTTCATCTGATCTTGCCAAGTCCTGTTGTGTCGTGATGCTTGAAGTAGTGTTAGGTGTGAAGGCAGCTTGGGAACCGCCAGTTCGGAGCAAAGAAACGAGTAATCTGGTTGAGATGCTGCTTTCTGATTGAAGCGGATCTGCAGCTAGTGGAGGAGGTGATACTGTGTTTGTTGATTTAGCCGGTGGTCTTGGACCTTCTACTGCATTATAAGTACTACTTGTATTTCGACGTCAGAACCTTTTCCGCTTTCACCCGATTTAGTAACAAAGACTCCCTACTGTTTTATTTTCCTTGCTCTTTTTTGACTTTGCCATGTCAAGCTGTACCCACAACACAAAAGAATAAAATCACTCTTCAGAACTCATTGATGCGTGATACAGACAAGCAATACTTTGATGTAAGACAACCGTATGAAGATGGAATATGTAAGAAAAACAGGACGACATGACATATTCACAGCTACGATGTGCAAACTAAACAGAAGAATTTTCAACAAAATAGAAGTAATGCAAGCTAGACACCATATGAAAGATGCAACCAATATTACTCTGCCAAGTTAAAAGTGTCTTGTCATAAGTGGAAATTCGAAAAATTAGAAGCAGTACCACGTAGAAATCAATGCAAGATGCAACCACTATCAAACTGCCATGTTAAAAGCGTCCAATCATGAGTGACTGATGCAGGATACAAAACAACATTACTTTGATGTAAGAAAATGGTATGATAGATAGATGCAGTGTATTCTAGACACAAAAAGCCATGTCATATGCACATGTATAACATATAAACTTAGTAGGTGCAATTTAATCAAAATAGAAGAAATATAGGCTAGCCAACATATGCAACATGAAACTAATAATCACACTGTCAACTTAGAGCAAGCACCTGCGATGATGGAGTACAGGAGATGAACTCATCATGTGGACTTGGGACTTCAACTTCATTAGCAGTAGCAGTGGCAAATCTAGAGAGTCTCTGTTTGTGTCGGTCCGGAGGACCACCAACATCCCCTAACTTACTCTTTTCCTTCCTATTTTCTGATATTGCCTTATGAAGTCAAAACCACAAGAAGATGAATAAAATTAGATCTGCATAACTGGTTGATGCATGATACAGACGAACATTACGTTTATGTAAGGCAAGCGCAGGATATGAGGATGGAATATATACAAAAAATACAGTGTTTCATATTCACACGTACGATAGGAGGATGGAATATGTATGAAAAAACAGTAAGCGGAAGGCATTTCAACAAAATTAGAAGAAATGAAAGCTAGGCACCATATGAACATGCAACCAATATCACTCTATCAGGTAAAAAGTGTCTCGTCGTAAGTGCCATTTCAAGAAATTAGAAGCAGTACAAGCTAGAAGACAATGCAAGATGCAACCTACATCACAGTCCCAAGTTAAATGTGTCTTATGGGTGAGTGATCGTTCCAGGTATAAGTTGTAAGCTACGCAGATGCAATTCAACATAATCAGAAGCAATACAAACTAGACATCATACAGAAAATGCAACCATGTATAACAGTTCCAAGTAAGAGCAAGCACCTGTGATGGTGGAGTATGGGAGATGTGCTCATCATGTACACGTATGTTCTAGAAACAGGAACACATGTCATATTCACAGGCATTATGTGTAAGGTAAGCAGATGCAATTCAAGTTAGAAGCAATACAAGCTAGACATCATACGCAACATGCAACCACATATAATAGTGTCGATCAAGTTAGAGCAAGCACCTGTGATGGTGGAGTAGGGGAGATGTGCTCATCATCTACACAGCTACGTTGACTGTCCAGCCTTGTGTTGTCTTGCGGATCTTGTTGGGAGGATGGCGGAGTAGAATATGTAGAGACCACCTGTTTGAGTTGCTCCACTGCCGGACTAATTTCCTTCAGTTGTAGTGATTTTGCATTGTGAAGTCAAACCGATAAGAAAAAGGAATAAAATTCGCTCTTCAAAACTCATTCATGCATGATACTGACGAACACTACTCGGATGAAAGGCAAACACATGATGCGAGGATGGAATATGTATGAAAAACAGGATGGTGTGACATATTCACACCTATGATGTGGTAACTAAGCAGAATGCATTTCAAAAAATTAGAAGCACTGCAAGCTAGAAGGTGCGGCTCCCTCTCAACTAGCGAGGTGGGACTATACTTTGGGCGCGGGGCAGCAGAAGGCCTTTGGTCCCGGTTGGTGGCACCAACCGGGAATAAAGGGTGCATTGGTCCCGGTTGGCCGCCGCTTCCCACCCTTTGGGCTGCTGAAAATTGGCCTTTGGTCCCGGTTCGTGGAACCAACCGGGACTAATGGGGGGCATTAGTCCCGGTTTGTGCCACGAACCGGGAACAAAGGCTTTTCTATATAAGCAAACACTTAGCATTTTTTCAGATTTCATTGCCAGTTGCAGCCCGACGACGCCGACCTCCTCGACGCCGCCAGGCTGCCCCGCCGCCGTCGCCGTCGCCCGTGCCCCTAAGCCCACGCCGACGCCGTCCACCGCCCTCGAGCCCACGCCGTCGGCGGCGCGCCCTGCGCCACGCCCGATGTTGCCCGTGCCTGTCCGGAGTCGTCGTCGCCCCGCTTCGTTGCTGTGCGCCACCCCGCGCAGTCGCCGTCCGCCTCACCGCGCCGCCCCGACGCCGTCGACGCCCCGCTCCACCGCTGCCCCGACCTCGCCGCCTCGACGCCACCGCTGCGCTGCGTCGCCCCGATTCCGGCCGGCGACCTCGACCCCTCCCCGCGCTGTGAGCCCCTGCCTCCTCCCCTTTCCTTCTCATTGCCGTCCCCGCACGCCATCCGTAAGCGCCACCGCCAACCATCGTCGCCGTCGCCGACCACCGCGGCCTATTTTTCATTTTTTTATTAAGATGTATGTATAATTCTCTGTATATGCTCTGTATATGCTGTATAATGTATGTTTTTTTTAGTTTAATTTTTTTTCATATATATATATAATGTATGTGTATGTATGTGGCTATATGTTTCTGTTCATATGTTGCAATAAGTTTTTTTTATTTTTATTAGTTTATTTTTTGTTCATATGTGATGTATATGTGTATGTGGCTATAATGTATGTGTGTATGTGATGTTTTTTTGGTTCATAGAAAGTTTTTTGTTCATATATAGATAGTTACAATTTTAGAAAAGTTTTATATATGCAAAAGTTACAATTTTAGAAAAAGAAGGATAGGAAAGAAGAAAATATAAGAAGAGGAAAGAAAGAAGAAGAGGAGAGGAAAAGAAGAGGAGAAATAAGTAAGAATAAGAAAAAAGAAGAAAAAGAGAGGACAAGAAGAAAGGAATAGTGGAGAGGAAGAGAAAATGGAATATTCTATTTTCTCTTCTTCTCCACTATTCCTTTCTTCTTCTCCTCTTTTTTTTTTTCTTCGATCTTCTCCTCTAGCTATTCCTTTCTTCTTCTCCTCTTTCTTCTTCTTCTTCTTCTTCTTCTTCTTCTTCTTCTTCTTCTTCTTCTTCTTCTTCTTCTTCTTCCTCTAGCTATTCCTTTCTTCTTCTCCTCTTTCTTCTTCTTCTTCTTCTTCTTCTTCTTCTTCTTCTTCTTCTTCTTCTTCTTCTTCTTCTTCTTCTTCTTAATTTTTATCGGGAACGAGGGTGTCGAGGATCACCGAGGGGTCGAGGGTCGGGAACTAGGGTAGAGGGTCGAGGGTCGTTAAGGGGTCAAGGGTCGAGGGTTTCAGGGTCGAGGGTTCGAGGGTTCTATAGGGTCGAGGGTTCCAGGGTCGTCTAGGGGTCGAGGGTTCCAGGGTCGTCGAGGGTTCGAGGGGTCGAGAGAGGTTTCCTAGTGTCAAAGTATTGAAGAAATCCATGGCTTCATCATTAGCCGGAAGTAACCAGGGCATGATGGTACGAAGTCCTCCAAAGTTATTCTGGAATGGAGTCCCGGATAGGATAATTTGCCTTTTATGCAATTTCAGCAAATGCCTTCCAAATAACGATATTCGGAAGGTTCTTGCTGAACTTTGTACCAAAAAGCGAATTATCCTATTGGGGACTCCGTTCCAAAATAACTTTGGAGAGCTTCGTACCATCATGCACATGTTACTTTCGCCTATTGATGAAGATATGGTTTTGTTGAATCCTTTGACACTAGGCAACCTCCCGACCGCTCGGCGATCCTTGACCCCTCGGCGATCCTCGGCCCCTTGATAGAAAAAAGAAGAGGAAGAAGAAAAAATAAAGAGGAGAAGAAAGAATAGAGGAGTTCTTCTCCTCTATTCTTTCTTCTCCTCTTTTTTTTTTCTTCTTCTTCCTCTTTTTTTATTGGGAACGAGGGTCGCCGAGCGGTAGAGGAAACCCTAATTAAATAGCAAGTATCGTCAGTGTGAGATACATGTCGCCGTCGGTGTCGGACACTACATCCATGTCCCACAAGTGACGCGGGCGTCGATGCCCACGTCACTTGTGGGACATAGATGTAGTGTCGTCGTTGTTGTTGGCGATATACACCCTCCCGATAGCTTCAACACGTGGGGGGGGGGGGTCGATATTACCCCCTCCTTGAAGCGTTCTCGAGGCCACCCCCTAACCCTTGAAGCATTGTCGAGGCCACCCGAAACCCTAGAGAAGCAGTGTCGAGGCCACTAATTAATATGATTCCTTATTGTGATTAGCTAGCTAGTTCTACGTTTGCCACTAATATATCCATATCTGTCATGTTTGAATAATAATTTTCCATGTTGTAAATATTTGTAGAAACTATGGACACCCCGCCCCGAGACGAAGCAGCAGAAGCGTTGTTGACGCACATAATTGCAGAAGGAAGTGATGCCCTATGCTCGTTGATGTATCTCAACGACACCGATGGTCTGGAAGGAGAGGGTGAAGAAGCAGCTGGCTATGCTTATGATGGCTCCGATGACCCAATGCCGGTGGAAGAAGGAGAGGGTGAAGAAGTAGGTATGAGGACTACTCCGGTGATCACCGAACCGAGTCCGGCCAGTATATATATTAGTTAAGCCTGTGCTAACTAGCTAATTGATGCATTCATTGTTTTGGTATGTACACATATTAATTAACTCTCGTCTTTCTTCCTTTTTCTAGCCCTCGGATCGAGCACAACTTCGTAAGGAGACGAGGCCTGAAGAAAAAGTTGAGCTCGGATGAAAGGTTTGAGATCATAGAAATCGCGCGCGACGGCCAACCGATTGAACCCATCCGGACAAAGAAGGCATTTGTTGCTCAGTGCGGGGTTTTGGTTAGGGACAAGATCCCGATCAGCATCCAGCAATGGTCTAAGCCTAAGAACGAAGAGCCTGAGGTGTCTTATGGCAATGATCTGCAGAAAAATGACGGACTGAGCTGAAGTCAAATTTCACCCTACCGCCAGAGGATGATCCGGAGAAGCCAGTTATAGAGCCATTAATCAAGTGTTTTGCTCTTAAGAAGATGGCAGAGCTATTCAG
Organism: Aegilops bicornis; assembly: GCA_021605145.1. NCBI lineage: Eukaryota > Viridiplantae > Streptophyta > Magnoliopsida > Poales > Poaceae > Aegilops > Aegilops bicornis. The sequence continues at coordinate 68,484,361 of CM038670.1, read as the reverse complement.
GCATTGGAAGAAAGACCTGAATAAGTTTGTCGATAAAAAAGAGACACCAGAATTCAAGGGCAAATATGAGAAGATCGGAGATGACTGGCCCACATTTGTGGCCCACAGGACATCGAAAAAGAGTAAAAAGATGTCGACGACAAACAAGCAAAATGCTGCGAAGAAGAAGCGTCACCATCGCACGGGGTCAGGTGCCTACCTCATAGCCCGGCCTAAGTGGGCCAAGGCTGAGAATGATCTGCTTGATAAAGGGATCGAACCAGAGACAATGAACTGGCCAGACCATTGCCGGACTTGGTTCTTCGGGCTGGCGGAACCTTGGACCCTGTATCGTGGAAGTGCATTTGGACGGACGAGCAATTGGACATACCAGTCAAGAGGCTAAAGCAATATATCAAGTAAGCGCAACAAGGGAAGTTCGTTCCAGACAGGGAGAAGGACGAGCTCACAAGGGCCCTCGGGAATCTGAGCACCACAGACGGACACGAGGCACGCCAGCTCCCTTTCGTGGAAGGTTGGATTTCCGTGCGCGAGGGGTTACAAAACCCATGAGAGGAGGAAGAAAGCTGAGCGGAGCCAAATGCGGCGCTGCATTTAAAGGGTAATGGGGCTAGAGGAACGAGAAGAGGAACGAGAAGCAGCAGATCGCACCAAGCGACCTGCGAAGCTTCCCCGGCTACCCTGCCATCTCAGCGGAGAAGCAGCGTGGCTTCCACCGAGCTGCTTCAGCCAGCTATCCCGTGGATGCTATCGCGGAGTCTCAAAATTGCCACCTTATGGCAGAATGGAGCAATTTGAAGGTCAAGGCGGCTGTTGGCTCTGTTTATCCTACTAAACCCGACTCAACTTTTCACTGCCGCCGATTCAGAAGGATATGCTAAGGTGATGGTGGATGAAATAATGGAGGGATTTGAGGACCTCGGCTTGACCACCCTAACGGTGAAGGGGAGTATCGGCTGGGTTACGCTCAAGACTCCATGCCTATGGCGGAAGGATCTCATCAACCTTCCGAACTGGACGCCTCCGCCTCCTCCTCCTCCTCCGGCGAGTCAGGGCACTCCACATCCTCCACCGCCTCCTCCTCCGGTGAGTGACGATCAGGGCACTCGGACGGCTCCTTCTTCGGCGCGTGGCGGCACTCCGCCTCCTTCTCCGCCTGCACCGGCGCGCCCGAGCAGCCAGCCTCATCCTTCTCCGCCTCGTCAGCAAGGGCGGAAGAGACCCGCCGCCGCTCCGGCTGCTCCGGCGCGTCGTAGTCCTTCTCCTCCGCCTCGTAAGAAAGGAAAGAATACATCCGCTCCGTCTACTTTGCCGGCGTCTAGCAGTACAGCCAAAGGCGGCAGGAGATACAGATTCGGTCCTTCTCTGAAGAATCCTAAGAAGTTACCGTACGAGAGGACCGACGAGGAAAACGCGAAGATCGCGCAAACCGAAGTGGATGACTGGTTTGAAGGGTTGAAAGCAAAGAGACATCCACCACCGGAGGAGAAGGTAGATCCGGTGAAAGCGAAGCGCACTCTGGCTGCCCTAACAAAACCACCCAAGTCTCCGCCGAAAGGCAACTATGAGCGCAATATTGGAAAGGCATTTGCCGAAGCGGAGAGGTCGGGAAGTACTAAAAGTTGTTGGGGAACGTAGCAGAAATTCAAATTTTTCCTACGTGTCACCAAGATCTATCTATGGAGAAACTAGCAACGAGGGGAAGGAGAGTGCATCTACATACCCTTGTATATCGCTAATGAAGCGTTCAAGAGAACGGGGTTGAAGGAGTCGTACTCGTCGTGATCCAAATCACCGGAGATCCTAGTGCCGAATGGACGGCACCTCCGCGTTCAACACACGTACAGCCCGGTGACGTCTCCCATGCCTTGATCCAGCAAGGAGAGAGGGAGAGGTTGGGGAAGACTCCATCCAGAAGCAGCACGACGGTGTGGTGGTGATGGAGGAGCGTGGCAATCCTGCAGGGCTTCGCCAAGCACCGCGGGAGAGGAGGAGGACTTGGGAGAGGGGAAGGGCTGCGCCAGAACATGGGTGAAGCTCCCATGCGCCTCCCCACTATACGTAGGGGTGGTCCATTGGGGCGTTGGCAAAGGTGGGAGGAAAGAAATCCTATCATTTCCTTCCCCACCGATTGTTATCCCCCCTTTTTAGGGATCTTGATCTTATCCCTTCGGGATATGATCTTATTCCTTCTAAGGGGGGATCTTGGTGCGCCTTGACCAGGGGTGTGGGGCCTTGCCCCATTACCCACGTTCATGTGGGTCCCCCATGCAGATGGGCCCCACTCCGGAACCTTCTAGAACCTTCCCGGTACAATACCGAAAAATCCCGAACATTTTTCGGTGGCCAAAATAGGACTTCCCATATATAAATCTTTACCTCCGGACCATTCCGGAACTCCTCGTGAAGTCCGGGATCTCATCCGGGACTCCGAACAACATTCGGTAACCACATACAAACTTCCTTTATAACCCTAGCGTCATCGAACCTTAAGTGTGTAGACCCTACGGGTTCGGGAGACACGTAGACATGACCGAGAGAACTCTCCGGCCAATAACCAACAGCGGGATATGGATACCCATGTTGGCTTCCACATGTTCCACGATGATCTCATCGGATGAACCACGATGTCAAGGACTCAATCGATCCCGTATACAATTCCCTTTGTCTAGCAGTATTGTACTTGCCCGAGATTCGATCGTCGGTATCTCGATACCTCTTTCAATCTTGTTACCGGCATGTCTCTTTACTCGTTCCATAACACATCATTCCGTGATCAACCCCTTGGTCACATTGTGCACATTATGATGATGTCCTACCGAGTGGGCCCAGAGATACCTCTCCGACAAGCGGAGTGACAAATCCCAGTCTCGATTCCTGCCAACCCAACAAACACTTTCGGAGATACCTGTAGTGCACCTTTATAGCCACCCAGTTACGTTGTGACGTTTGGTACACCCAAAGCATTCCTATGGTATCCGGGAGTTGCACAATCTCATGGTCTAAGGAAAAGATACTTGACATTAGAAAAGCTTTAGCATACGAACTACACGATCTTTGTGCTAGGCTTAGGATTGGGTCTTGTCCATCACATCATTCTGCTAATGATGTGATCCCGTTATCAACGACATCCAATGTCCATGGTCAGGAAACTGTAACCATCTATTGATCAACAAGCTAGTCAACTAGAGGCTTACTAGGGACATGGTGTTGTCTATGTACCCACACATGTATCTGAGTTTCCTATCAATAGAATTATAGCATGGATAATAAACGATTATCATGAACAAGGAAATATAATAATAACTAATCTATTATTGCCTCTAGGGCATATTTCCAACAGTCTCCCACTTGCACTAGGGTCAATAATCTAGTTCACATCGTCATGTGATTAACACTCACAGGTCACATCGCCATGTGACCAACATCCAAAGAGTTTACTAGAATCAATAATCTTGTTCACATCACTATGTGATTAACACTCAATGAGTTCTGGGTTTGATCATGTTTATGCTTGTGAGAGAGGTTGTAGTCAACGGGTCTGTAATATTCAGATCACTATGTATTTCGCAAAACTTTATGTCATACTGTACATGCTACTACCACGTTCCACTTGGAGCTATTCCAAATTGTTGCTCCATTATACGTATCCGGTATCTCTACTCAGAGCTATCCGGATAGGTGTTAAGCTTGCATCGACGTAACCCTTTACGCCGAACTCTTTATCACCTCCATAATCGAGAAACATATCCTTATTCCTCTAAGGATAATTTTGACCATTATTTGGTGATCCACTCCTTGATCACCTTTGTACCCTCTTGCCAGATATGCAGCAAGGCACACATCAGGTGCGGTACACATCATAGCATATTGTAGAGCCTACGTCTAAGGCATAGGGGACGACCTTCGTCCTTTCTCACTTTTCTGCCGTGGTCGAGCTTTAAGTCTTAACTGCATACCTTACATCTCAGGAAAGAACTCCTTCTTTGACTGATCCATCTTGAACACCTTCAAGATCATGTCAAGGTATATGCTCATTTGAAAGTATCATTAAGCGGTTTTTGATCTATCCTCACAGATCTTGATGCTCAATGTTCAAGTAGCTTAATCCAGGTTTTCTATTGAAAAACACCTTTCAAATAACCCTATATGCTTTCCAGAAATTCTACATCATTTCTGATCAACAATATGTTACTCGTCAGAAATTCTATAGTGCTCCCACTCACTTCTTTGGAAATAAAGTTTCTCATAAACTTTGTATAAACCCAAAATCTTTGATCATCTCATCAAAGCACACATTCCAACTCCGAGATGCTTACTCCAGTCCTTAGAAGGATAGTTGGAGCCTTGCATACTTGTTAGCGTCTTTCAAGATTGTCAAAAACCTTTTGGTTGTATCACATACAACCTTTCCTCAAGAAAACTGTCAAGGAAACAATGTTTTGACATCCTATATGCAAGATTTCATAAATAATGCAAGAATCGCTAATCCAATTCCAACAGACTCTTAGCATCGCTTCTGGTGAGAAAGCCTCAACGTAGTCAACTCCTTGAACTTGTCGGAAAATATCTTTAACGACAAGTCGAGCTTTCTTAATGGTGATACTTACCATCATTGTCTGTCTTCCTTTTAAAATCCATCTTTACCCAACGTCCTTACGACCATCAAGTATTTCTTCCGAAGTCATGCATCCTCTCTCGGATGTTATGGCCTCGAGCCATTCGCCGGAATCCGGGCCCACCATCGCTTCTCCATAGCTCGTAGGTTCATTGTTGTCTAGCAACATGACCTCTAAGACAGGATTACTGTACCACTCTGAAGTAGTACGCATCCTTGTCACCCTACGAGGTACGGTAGTGACTTGATCCAAAACTTCATGATCACTATCATAAGCTTCCACTTCAATTGTTGTAGGCGCCACAGAACAACTTCCCGTGCCTGCTACACACTTGTTGAAGTGACGGTTCAATAACCTCATCAAGTCTCCACCATCCTCCCACTCAATTCTTTCGAGAGAAACTTTTCCTCGAGAAAGGACCCGTTTCTAGAAACAATTACTTTGCTTCCGGATCTGAGATAGGAGGTGTACCCAACTGTTTTGGGTGTCCTATGAAGATGCATTTTTATCCGCTTTGGGTTCGAGCTCATCAACCTGAAACTTTCTCACATAAGCATCGCAGCCCCAAACTTTTAAGAAACGACAACTTAGGTTTCTCCAAACCATAGTTCAAACGGTGTCGTCTCAACGGAATTACGTGGTGCCCTATTAAAGTGAGTGTGGTTGTCTCTAATGCCTAACCCATGAACGATAGTGGTAATTCGATAAGAGACATCATGGTACGCACCATATTCAATAGGGTGCAACTATGATGTTCGGACACACCATCACACTATGGTGTTCCAGCGGTATTTATTGTGAAACAATTTCCACAATGTCTTAATTGCGTGCCAAAGCTCGTAACTCAGATACTCATCTCTATGATCATATCATAGACATTTTATCCTCTTGTCACGATGATCTTTAACTTCACTCTAAAATTACTTGAACCATTCTATAATTCAGATTTGTGTTTCATCAAGTAAATATACTCAACATCTACTCGAATCGTCTGTGAAGTAAGAACATAACGATATTCACTGCATGCCTCAGCACTCATTGGACTACACACATCAAAACGTGTTACTTCCAACAAGTTGATATCTTGTTCCATCTTACTGAAAACGAGGCTTTTCAGTCATCTTGCCCATGTGGTATGATTTGCATATCTCAAGTGATTCAAAATCAAGTGAGTCCAAACGATCCATCTGCATAGAGTTTCTTCATGCGTATACACCAATAGAAATGGTTCGCATGTATCAAACTTTTCAAAAATGAGTGAGTCCAAAGATCCATCAACATGGAGCTTCTTCATGCATTTTACACCAATATGACTTACATGGCAGTGCCACAAGTAAGTGGTACTATCATTACTATCTTATATCTTTTGGCATGAAAATGTGTATCACTACGATCGAGATTCAATAAACCATTCTTTTAGGTGCAAGACCATTGAAGGTTTTATTCAAAGAAATAGAGTAACCATTATTCTCCTTAAATGAATTACCGTATTGCGATAGACATAATCCAATCATGCCTATGCTCAAGTCAAACACCAAATAACAATTATTTAGGTTTAACACCAATCTCGATGGTAGAGGGAGCGTGCGATGCTTGATCACATCAACCTTGGAAACACTTCCAACACATATCGTCAGCTCACCTTTAGCTAGTCTCCGTTTATTCCGTAGCTTTTATTTTGAGTTACTAACACTTAGCAACCTAATCGGTATCTAATACCCTGGTGCTACTAGGAGTACTAGTAAAGTACACATTAACAGAAAGTATATCCAACATACTTCTATCGACCTTGCCAGCCTTCTTATCTACCTAGTATCTAGGGTAATTCTGCTCAAGTGGCTGTTCCCCTTATTACAGAAGCACTTAGTCTCGGGTTTGGGTTCAACCTTGGGTTTCTTCCTTTGGAGCAGCAACTGATTTGCCGTTTCATGAAGTACCCTTCTTGCCCTTGCCCTTCTTGAAACTAGTGGTTTCACTAACCATCAACAATTGATGCTCCTTCTTGATTTCTACTTTCGCGGTGTCAAACATCGTGAATATCTCAAGGATCATCATATCTATCCCTGATTTGTTATAGTTCATCGCGAAGCTCTAGCAGCTTGGTGGCAATGACTTTGGAGAAACATCACTATCTCAACAGGAAGATCAACTCCCACTCGATTCAAGTGATTGTTGCACTCAGACAATCTGAGCACAAGCTCAACGATTGAGCTTTTCTCCCTTAGTTTGCAGGCTAAGAAAATCGTCGGAGGTCTTATACCTCTTGACGTAAGCACGAGCCTGAAATCCCAATTTCAGCCCTTGAAACATCTCATATGTTCCGCGACGTTTCGAAAACGTCTATGGTGCCTCAACTCTAAACCGTTTAACTGAACTATCACGTAGTTATCAAAACGTGTATGTCTGATATTCGCAACATCCACAGACGACGTTTGGGGTTCAGCACACTGAGCGGTGCATTAAGGACATAAGCTTTCTACTATCCGCATAATCGCTACTGTCAACTTTCAACTATATTTTCTCTAGGAACATATCTAAATAGTGGAACTAAAGCACGAGCTTACGACATAATTTGCAAAGATCTTTTGACTATGGTCAGGATAACTAAGTTCATCTTATGAACTCCCACTCAGATAGACATCCCTCTAGTCATCTAAGTGATTACATGATCCGAGTCAACTAGGCCGTGTCCGATCATCACGTGAGACGGGCTAGTCATCATCGGTGAACATCTTCATGTTGATCGTATCTACTATACGACTCATGCTCGACCTTTCGGTCTCTTGTGTTCCGAGGCCATGTGTGTACATGCTAGGCTCGTCAAGTGAACCTAAGTGTTTCGCGTGTGTAAATCTGGCTTACACCCGTTGTATGTGAACGTAAGAATCTATCACACCCGATCATCACGTGGTGCTTCGAAACGACGAACTTTCGCAATGGTGCACAGTTAGGGGGAACACTTTCTTGAAATTTTAATGAGGGATCATCTTATTTACTACCGTCGTTCTAAGCAAATAAGATGCATAAACATGATAAACATCACATGCAATCAAATAGTGACATGATAAGGCCAATATCATTTTGCTCCTTTTGATCTCCATCTTCGCGGCTCCATGATCATCATCGTCACCGGCATGACACCATGATCTCCATCATCGTGTCTCCATGAAGTTGTCTCGCCAACTTATTACTTCTACTACTATGGCTACCGTTAGCAATAAAGTAAAGTAATTACATGGCGTTGTTCAATGACATGCATGTCATACAATAAATAAAGACAACTCCTATGGCTCCTGCCGGTTGTCATACTCATCGACATGCAAGTCGTGATTCCTATTACAAGAACATGATCAATCTCATACATCACATAACATTCATCACATTCTTCTTGGCCATATCACGTCACATAGCATACCCAGCAAAAACAAGTTAGACGTCCTCTAATTGTTGTTTGCATGTTTTACGTGGCTGCTATGGGTTTCTAGCAAGAACGTTTCTTACCTACACAAAACCACAACGTTATATGTCAATTGCTATATACCCTTCATAAGGACCCTTTTCATCGAATCCGATCCGACTAAAGTTGGGGAGACTGGCACCCGCTAGCCACCTTATGCACCAAGTGCATGTCAGTCGGTGGAACCTGTCTCACGTAAGTGTACGTGTAAGGTCGGTCCGGGCCGCTTCATCCCACAATACCGTCGAAACAAGATTGGACTAGTAACGGTAAGCATATTGTAGAAAATCAACGCCCACAACTACTTTGTGTTCTACTCGTGCAAAGAATCAACGCAATAGACCTAGCTCATGATGCCACTTTTGGTTATGTAGCAGAAATTCAAAATTTTCCTACGTCTCACGAAGATCTATCTATGGAGAAACTAGTAACGAGGGAAGGAGAGTGCATCCACATACCCTTGTAGATCGCTAAGCGGAAGCGTTCAAGAGAACGGGGTTGAAGGAGTCGTGCTCGTCGTGATCCAAATCACCGGAGATCCTAGTGCCGAACGGACGGCACCTCCGCAATCAACACACGTACAGCCCGGTGACGTCTCCCATGCCTTGATCCAGCAAGGAGAGACGGAGAGGTTGGGGAAGACTCCATCCAGCAGCAGCACGACGGTGTGGTGGTGATGGAGGAGCGTGGCAATCCTGCAGGGCTTCGCCAAGCACCGCGCGAGAGGAGGAGGACTTGGGAGAGGGGAAGGGCTGCGCCAGAACTTGGGTGAAGCTCCCATGCGCCTCCCCACTATATATAGGGGTGGAGGGGGCTGGTTTCTTTCCCTCCAAGTCCATTGGGGCGTTGGCAAAGGTGGGAGGAAAGAAATCCCATCATTTCATTCCCCACCGATTGTTATCCCCCTTTTTAGGGATCTTGATCTTATCCCTTCGGGATATGATCTTATTCCTTCTAAGGGGGGATCTTGGTGCGCCTTGACCAGGGGTGTGGGGCCTTGCCCCCACTACCCACGTTCATGTGGGTCCCCCCATGCAGGTGGGCCCCACTCCGGAACCTTCTAGAACCTTCCCAGTACAATACCGAAAAATCCCGAACATTTTTCGGTGGCTAAAATAGGACTTCCCATATATAAATGTTTACCTCCGGACCATTCCGGAACTCCTCGTGACGTCCGGGAGCTCATCCGGGACTCCGAACAACATTCGGTAACCACATACAAACTTCCTTTATAACCCTAGCGTCATCGAACCTTAAGTGTGTAGACCCTACGGGTTCGGGAGACACGTAGACATGACCGAGACAACTCTCCGGCCAATAACCAACATCGGGATCTGGATACCCATGTTTGCTTCCACATGTTCCACGATGATCTCATCGGATGAACCACGATGTCAAGGACTCAATCGATCCCGTATACAATTCCGTTTGTCTAGCGGTATTGTACTTGCCCGAGATTCGATCGTCGGTATCTCGATACCTTGTTCAATCTCGTTACCGGCAAGTATCTTTACTCGTTCCGTAACACATCATCCCGTGATCAACCCCTTGGTCACATTGTGCACATTATGATGATGTCGTACCGAGTCGGCCCAGAGATACCTCTCCGACAAGCGGAGTGACAAATCCCAGTCTCGATTCGTGCCAACCCAACAAACACTTTCGGAGATACCTGTAGTGCACCTTTATAGCCACCCAGTTACGTTGCGACGTTTGGTACACCCAAAGCATTCCTACGGTATCCGGGAGTTGCACAATCTCATGGTCTAAGGAAAAGATACTTGACATTAGAAAATCTTTAGCATACGAACTACACGATCTTTGTGATAGGCTTAGGATTGGGTCTTGTCCATCACATCATTCTGCTAATGGTGTGATCCCGTTATCAACGACATCCAATGTCCATGGTCAGGAAACTATAACCATCTATTGATCAACGAGCTAGTCAACTAGAGGCTTACTAGGGACATGGTGTTGTCTATGTACTCACACATGTATCTGAGTTTCCTATCAATACAATTATAGCATGGATAATAAACGATTATCATGAACAGAGAAATATAATAATAACTAATTTATTATTGCCTCTAGGGCATATTTCCAACAAAAGTGGTCAAAGAATGAAAGAACGACGAGATGGGAAACAAATTTCCCAGCTCGGCGAACAAGCGAAACAATCGTGCCCCCCGCTCAAGGTGCCTGCTAGCGACATCGTCGATCCGAGGATGGTGCCCGGTTATGGCAATCCTGAAGATTACCTGCCCGACGATGTACATTATGATTTCTTGGAGGTGCAGATACAAAGATATGAGTACGGGAAGCCTCTAGTCAAAGATGAAAGCTCTCTATCAACGATGATGCTAAGATTGCATGATTGGTACATGAAAATCTGCAGAGAGTCTGAGGGGAGGAGTACTTTGTATGTGAGAGTTAAAAGGAGCATGACCTCATTGGAATTGAACTGTTGCCTATTCAATTTGTGGAGTTCTATCAGTTTTCAATCAATTGGCCCTCGATAAAGCAACGGTCACCTGCTACTATCCGTAAGTAGTACTACTTACATCATTAATTCTCTCTATATAACTCAGCTCTTTCATTGCATGTATTTATAATTATCCTCACTATATTATGCAGATTGAAGATCGCCGAATTGAAGAAAAGACAAGTGGATTCCATTGGGTTCATTAACACATATCTCATAGATGCAACTGAGGTTGAATTTCATGCCGAAAATTCCGAGGCCAACTTGCTACAATCGTTCGTAATAAATGAACACAAGGATATAATACTCTCTCCTTACAACTTCAAGTGAGTGTTACTGTCTTGTGGCATATTCATTTTCCATTATTAGTCCAGGTTATAGTAATATAATATTGATGAGTTATGCATGCGTGCGCAGCTTCCACTATATTCTCCTAGAGATTAAGCTTGAGCAGGGAGTAGTAAGTGTCTTAGACTTGAGACAAAAAGATCCCAAGGAGTATGCGGACATGACTGAAATGCTCGAGAAGTAAGTTAAATCGATCATTATCCACCATATCAGCAACTTTGCTCATTTCTGATATCAAGTAATTGTTTTCTTTGTATGGCAGGGTTTGGAGAAAATTCACCAAAAAGCTCCGGACTGCCAAGAAGCTGCAATTTAGACACCCGAAAGTAAGTACTATAGTAGCATATTCCACGCATCTCCTAGTGATTCAAGCGCTAGTTTCATCAATACCATAACATGCTTGCTAATTATCAGTTTGATTGACCTCTATTTCTTGTAAAGTGGTTGTGGCAGGAACAAGGGAATGATTTACGTGGATACTACGTTATAGCCATCCGCCACACGACCTGTGAGCGGGGCTACTCTGACAAACAATATGAAGTGCGTAAATAACAATATTCACAATTTTATTTTATTACCATCATTTGTGTTGAGTTTAATTCATTCATATATATATGTATTGATCCCCTTCTTAAAATTAGATGTTTCGGATGCGGGATGAACTACTAGCACCAGATCGCATGCGAGCAATTCAAGAGGAATTGGCGGCATTCTTTCTTGAACACGTGATCGCTGAAGACGGGGAATACTATGTGGACCACGCGTCCGTATGTTAGGAGATTATTTTTGTAAAAGATAATTATTGTATATATGTAGCCGGTAGTGTCGGATAGATATACGAGAACTTGTTGTTCGACCAATCTCTCGAAAAAGGAGAGGTGGTCGATATCACTTCCCTCTGTATGCATATATGTTCATGACGATCTTCTGTTTCCTTCGTTTTCTTACTAGCTAGCGTGTCTAGCTAGTCCTCTCTATAAGTATGTATAGTACGTAGCGTCGAACAAGCACGGACAAAAGAGAGGACACTTCTCTCTATTAGTTAGCTAGCTAACACAATATATGAAACACCTAAATTAACCAGCCAAAAACCCCAACCCCCCCCCCCATTTAAAAAAAACAAAAACCCCAGCCAAAGAAATGCTGACGCGTGGATGACTATATGTCCCGGTTGGTGCTACCAACCAGGACCAAAGGCCCTCCTACCTGGGCTCAGCACAGAGGCCACATGGAGGCCCATCAGTCCCGGTTCTGGATTTAACCGGGACTAAAGGGCCAGGGTATTAGTACCGACCCTTTAGTCCCGGTTCATGAACTGGGGCTAAAGGCCCTCACCAACCGGGTCAATAGGCCCCTTTTCTACTAGTGTATGTATCAAAAACTGGAAGGCATGTCATTATCAAAGGTATAATGTGTAAAGTAAGCAGATGCAATTTAACCAAATTGGAAGCAATACAAGCTAGACACCATATGCAACATCCAACCACATTTGACAGCGCGAAGTTAAAGCAAGCACACAGGATGGTTGTGTGTGGCAATTGAGATCATCAACTGCAGAGCTATGTTTATCGTCTCCAATCACGACATCGCACCCTTTACAAACAAACGCTTAGTGCATATATCCTAATTACACTGGAGCGACTTCTGTCTTTTCTTTTCTGCATTCATCAACACCGCGTCAGAGTCTGAAATACCCATGCATAAAAAACAATAGTGTGAGTATGGGTGAAGTGTGTGCACAATTAGTACAGTGTAAAGGTAGCAGATAGCAGGTCGGTGAGAAATAAATGACGGGAGACATATGATAGCTCTACAACATGCATGGCACACTAAATTACTACATGATTCTATGCAAATAATAATGATCGAAAAGCAAATAGGTCAGTCCATTTTTTCTGCACCGTCCGATGTACAAAGAACGGGTAGATCGCCTTCATCTACCTCCAGCCAGTCAGTGTTGACGATCTTCCTCGAAAAGCCAGCGACCACCGGCCCAGTATTCCTCCCCTGCCCACGCCCTCCCCTCGACCTCACCTCACCGCCGTGCTTGGCACCGCCCCCGGCCATCCATTCAAGCCCCCCGACCTCCAGATCAGGCGCAAGCAGCTCCTGTGCCCCACACCCCTATGATAGACACCGATGCGCCGCTTCCCCGGGGAACATGCGGACTAGGTGCTCCACGCGCCTAAGCGGGTGCTGCTTCTTTTAATTGCTGTTCCACTGACCCTGAATTGAAATCCAGGCGGGCTACTGACCTCTAGCAAAGGTGAAATAGTAAAAGGGAGGAAACCTTGTGCATTTAGTATCACGAAGAAGATGCAGTAAGAAGCGCTCAACTAGTTTCTTTCGTGGGATGAATACGGTGTGAGCAGAGACGTAAGATTTGCACGAATAAGGGAAGAGGAGTACCTCTTTCTGCTAGCAGTGTTGTGTCCTCCTTCTGTTTTTCCTACGATCTTCTTGTTGTTCGCCGGAAACCAGAAGTTGTGGAGGACGGTGCAGCCTTGGACGAACCCATGGACACGTTTTTGACTGTGGTGTGGTGGCCGTCTATCGGCGGCGGGGAAGCAGATCCGAGGTGGCTAACGACGGCGTAGCAGGAACAGCTCCGGTGCGGTGGACGGTTGCGACAGTGGAGCTGCAGCAGTGAGGCGCAGGACGGCATGGTCGGAGTGGTTCTGCTACGACGCACGTCGGCATCGGCATCGTGGAGGCAGCTCTGCCTCGGCTTCAGCTGCTAAGTCCTTGAGGGCGTTGCGGTTGCGGTTGCGTTGGACGACGACGTCGGGGTACCGGCTCCGGCGTGATGGAGGAGGGCCGCGGTGGATTGTCCGCTATGGGGTGGAGAACGGAGGAGACTGGGGTTTCGCGGCTGGTGGAGAGGGCGTTTCCGCGACCATGGAGTATGAATGGGGAAACGGAGGGAGGTGGGGAACTAAGGGGGAAAAATGTTTCAGTTTGAGACGCACTTGTTTGAAATTTGGGGAAAGTTACAAACTTTGCCCCCATCTAAAATTTCGGACATATTGCGGGTTGGGGGTAGGGCAGACATGTCAGGTGTTCCAAATGTAGGCGGGATAGATTTCGGCCGAGCGCATGGGTAGGCGCCCACGGCGTAGGTATGCTTCTCGGAGGCGGTTGAGACTGGCGTCTTCGTGAAGTTACAAACCTACCCCGGTTTAGACCTTTGGACATCGGGCCGATAGGCTACACGGGTCAGAGTAAGGACCACCAAAACATTAGTCTTGCACGGTTTCGGGTGACCAGAGGCCTATTTGGCGCTTCGTTCAATATTTGGGAGCAGAAGCATTAACGTTTTCGGTTCTCTTGAATTGAACTTTCAGGATTTGTCAAACTTCACAAATCTTTACTCTTGAAAATCCTAAAGCTACGATTATTTTGGAATGGGGGGTACATTTGAATATACATTGTACACGAGTATATATTAAAAAATATGCAACTTACCTCAGTTCATGCATGGTTCCAGATATAATCTCCTTGGTTGCAAAAAAAGTTAGATATGCGTATTAATATATATAGCATGTTCAAACTCACAACAAAGATTGATTCCCCCTTTTACATCTGATTTAGAAATGCCATTATCTCGGGTTCAAATAGATGAATGCACTTCCTATGAATTCGAATCTTCGAAACCCCCTTTATGTTGAATTCAACATGTATTCTATCTCGTAGCTAGCAATTTGGAATGTATCCATGCAAGTGACAAATGTATAAAGTGCTTCACACTAACAACATGGAGTGCACTAATTAATGTTTATATATGAATTGCAAAAGCATCCATTGCCTGTATTTCAAACCGATCTCACTCTATGGATCGATAATATGAAATAAACACATGCACATGCTAGAATTCAATAGAGTATGGGTGTCTGATAGACCAATCTTCGTCCATACGCAATTTGCAAAATTCATGATCTCATCCAAAAATAATAATGCCATTTATATTTAAATTTAATGCGTAGAACCGCCTTTTACACGTAGATGGACTATGCCTCGCACCGTTCTCACAAACGTGTTATATATCTCTCTATCTAACGCATAAGTGCATACACTTTATATTCATCGGCATTTCTTTTTCACACATGCTCACAATCTCTCTCAGGGTGTCGGGGTGTCTCACGCACATGCTCTCTCTGTTTCTCTCTCTCTCTTTCTGACTACTATGTACCACTCTTTTCACTAATCTCAGTTGGAAAACACTATTTCTCTCACATGCATATATACACATGCACGGTCTCTACTAGCCCTCTATACGCACATATATGTGCCTACGTGTCTCCCGCACGCACATTATCTTTAGGCCTCTCTCACACACATTGCCGCCCCACCCCCCGACACACCTCTCTCTTAGTAGTTGGCAGATATGATTTCATCATATCATTGGGTAGGATATCCCTGGCTGTTAGGCTGGATGGTAATACGAGTCAAAGTTTTACCCTAGTTCGGATCGGACCCTTGTAGTTGAAGAAAGAGCCTACTCCTGGTACTGTATATTAGTGATAGGGGTGTGTACAAAGTACACGTGAATACCATGCATTGTGCGTGTGTATACTATCGACAAACTAGCCCCCAAGCTTGTATAACATACTAAGGGCCTAGGGTTACAAATCATATATAGTCGGCTTATCACCAGTGGGGATAGATTCCTCCGCGACTCTGGTAGCTTCATGTTGTACGCCGAGTCCTCCACATGGGTCTTCGTATAACATGTCTCGGTCCAACTTATATGTCGTGCAGGATGGAACCGACCCATGAGTCTTCATGTTGACCCACCACAACTAGAAATGATGTGCCCACCACACCACACACGCAATCGGCCACTAAGAAAATAAGCATATACAATAGTACATCGGTATCTAGCTCACGATACGTCTCCATATTTTGTTGATGACACTGACGGACTTTGCATTTGATGCGTGCTCCGTATTTTGTTGACAGCACTTACGGTCATTGTATTTGAAGCGAAAGCACGATATGGTCACTGGACTTCAGAATAAGCTCATCACGGTCACCACATACATTTTGTTGTGCTAACCAACATGTGGTTGGATGGTTAGAGGACAGTGGTTTCTCAAGCCCACCAAGGTTAAAGTCCCTGTGCTCGCATTTATCTTGTGTTAATTTCAGTATTTTCTGGCGATGTACGTTCACTGGGAGGAGACGTTCCACTCGACTACGAGGCACATATGGTGACTTCGTAAAATCTCAAGATCATATATGCTGGCCCACTCTCTCGAAGGTGCTCGTAGGGGTAGGGTTCGCGTGTGTGCGCTTATAGAGGTGAGTGCTTGCGCGTATATATGAGCCCTTGCGTATGTATCGTGTTAAACAAATACATATCATGATTATACGGTCACTGGCTCACCCGTACAACTCCATATTTTGTTGATGACACAATCAATTGACGATCAAGCGTTCCACGCAGCGGTGCAACTAGTGTTGCACCATCGGGGCGCGTAACCGTGGGGCCCACCTGTCAGCCCGTATATGAAAGAAAGAAATGGTAGTTTGAGTCTGCATTGTGTTAAAGAAATAGGAGTGCATTTTAGGGTGATCATACGGTCACTGGCTCACCATACAACTCCGTAATTTGTTGATAACACGATCAATTGACCAGTCAAACGGTCCACATTCAGCAGCACACATTACCATAGGGCCCACCCGTCAGCGCGTCTATGTAGGACAGAAATGGTAATAAATTAGTGGTCGGTGGCTATTTTAAGTCGTGAGACCTCCGATTGGCAGTCACCGGCGGTTGGGGGGCGTTCATTGGGCGGTGGGGTGGGGATCCCCGGAGAAAAAGCTCGGCAGGGGGGGGGGGCTAGAGGGATGGCCGGTGCGGCAGCGGACCGGCGGTGGGGAGTGGTTTCGGGGAGGGCGGGCCATCCGCGGGTGGCGGGGGCTGGTGGTTCAGCCAGTGGTGGCTGGCCGCTCAGGGGGGTGGGTGCAGTTTGATGATAAACTGGAGGCCCTTGATTTCGTATCCAACGGCTGGAAAATCTAATGACCAGAGATGAAAAAGTTAGTCGACTAACGGGTACACGTGCACTCACGAAAACACGCACGTACACACCCATGCATGCAACACTGAAACGTACCCTTGCACGCACGCAACACTCGCACGCCTGCATGCACACAGCACATGACGCAACACACACCCTCAACCTATACGTGCATACACCCTTTGTTAAGTACATGGATTGTTACGGGTATTAATAAACCTTATCTGTGATAAGCAGAACATTGATGTTTGCAGCGGTCATTATGAATCAGAACGTATCGAACGGGCTATCAACATAGTAGGCTTATCTACATGAAAAAGATAACGTCACACTCAATAAACAATCATCGGTTTATGAAATGCCCGCTTCTGACCGCCCTGGCGCACCAAAGGTTCCTCTGCTGTGTGCTGCCTGCGTTGGGTCACTGACATGCAGGCCATGCACCCAAAGAGCCCACACGTCAGTGGAAGAACGGCGCGGTGTCCTAGGTCAGAGTCGAGGGTGCCACTCGCGGCACGCCCGGCTGAACACGCCTCCGTGCCGCATTCAAACGCCCCCATGATACCCGCCCGTGTGGAAGCCGAGAAACCCACTCTGGACACACGTCCGTTCATGGCTGGGCCGACGTTAAACGCAACACCGGCCGAGCTCCTCCCATCCGCCGTCTACTTAATCTCCAATTTAAACGAGGCCAAACGCCAGCCAAGAATCGCACACCTCCACCGCTCCCCTATCTCCTCCACCATTTTGTCCACTCTTACAATGGCTTACGAACAGTAGTTATTCCGCATCCAAGCCGGCTGGGTAGCCCGCCGGATATGAGCTATGCAGCTCGCTGATCCACCTCCCTCCCCTCGCCCGACGGAGCCAGTTTCCGCCCCAAGCCGGCGCGCGGTTCAGCAACTCGCCGCTCCAGGCCAGCTCGACGAGGAGCGCGCACGGGCGTTGTTGCTGCCGTCCACGCCGCCGCCTCGTACCGCGTCTCCCATTTCTGTGGCCGAGACTCCCATGCCGGCGGCCGCGCCATGCAAGCAGCGACAGAAGCCGGGTGCGCGGAGAGCGACGAGTCGGTGGCCAGCGCCTCCGCGTCCGCCGCCATCATCAAGGAGAAGTAGAACACGGGAGGCCGCCGCCGCTTGGGTCCCATGAAGGCCACCGCGAAGGTGACGCCGGCGTACACAGCAGGTGTCTTGCTGGATCCTTTTGTTGCAAGGACCTTCGTCGACCCCGCATGGGCTCCACAAAAGAGGGGAATGTTAGGATGAACTCGAGCCGGTACCGGCCATGGCGAAGTAGTGGCCGGTGATGAACTCGAACCGATGCCGGCCACCATCATCTTCGACACCAGCCAATGATATCAGTTGGGCAGTGGGGAAGCAAGCCGTCCTTTGCGCTGAAGCATATACCTCCGGGGCTCCCGGCAGTCCGATGATCGTCTTTGTCGGACATGAGGAACACAAATCGATCGTGGCGACCATTTAGGCCAGGTATTATATACCAGGCTGTCCGTAACTAGCACCGCGTAGTTCATTTGAATGTAATGAAATCTGTCATGTTTGTATGAAAATCCGGTATTTTATATGATTTCCGTCGTTGTTTGTATGAAATATCAGTTTGTCTATGTGTTTGCATGAATTTCGTCTGGTTGGTTGAGTTGCTGTCATAATGTGTGCGGCTACGGTTGGAGTGCGTAATTTGCAGGTCGCCGATCGGTCTGCGGGCGGCTTGGGCAGCATTGTGGGACAAAAAAACACAGCTCGTGCGAGCTCGTCTCCAGCATGGGCACCCGAGCCATTGCTCGTTCATCGGTGGCAAAGGCACCGGTGGACAAAAGGGTCGCCAATATTTTGGCTACCCCGGGCAAGATCCAAACAGCCCCTCCCAACAGATTCAAATCCCTCGTACGCCGTGGAATTTTTCCATTTTTTGTTTTCATGGACTAGCAAGATGCCCGTGCATTGCACGGAACATCAAGATGCATTTTTTTACAAACTCCCTCATGAATGCAAGGGATAATTAATGTCCTCCTTTGGTAGTACCACGAGGCAAACACCATTAATATTGCATCGATTAGTGTTAGTGGCCTTGTATATCTTCAAATTGTAATTTTGATAGTGGCCCCTTGTATATAAAATGGAGGGAGAAAGATGAGAGATAAGGTGAGGAGGAGTGGGGCGTGGTGGTGACTAGTGGTCGGACTGGGCGGAGGCATGGGGATGGACGGCGCATTATGTCTAGATTTGTATCTCTCTCTCACACACACCCACGTAGGTGGGGGACGTGCACGAAGAGAAGAGGTGCACGCACGACGCACGTACTCCCATCTCTTTCCCAACCACACCCGCGCGGGTACACGGTGGAGCTCATTTCTGTACGAAAAAGGCAGCCCATGTGGTAATTTGGCACGTGTACTGGTTGTCCACTTGGTGGAGGGAGGATCGTCTACCACGGATGAAGAAAAAAATTGCAACTTGACGCGTTATGTTAAATTAAAAAAAGAGGCAAACCATGTGGGGCCTACCTTAGAGGCAAGGCTCTATACACTAGAGTACTTTTGATGTGTCCCGTCAACTCGCAGAACGAGGAGAAGCTTGCTTAGTACGCCGTCTCCCTCACCCACGGGTGCGGTGGCTCGCAGGATGAGGTGAAGCTTGCTTACGAGTAGTAGTAGTAGTAGTAGTACTACTACTACTACTATTGTACTCCTTTACGCCCGCTCCCTCGCCCACGCGCGTGGTGGCTCACAGCACGAGGAGATAATTTTACTACTCCCTCTGTTTACTCCTCGTCCCTACTACGTACTTCGGTTAGTACTCCCTCCATTTACTTATACAAGGCCACTATAAAAAAATACATTTTGCATCTATACAAGGCCACAAATAGTAATCGACACAAAAGTTACTACTCCCTCCTTTCCAGTTTATGGCTCAATTTCAAAATCTCTCCAACCAAGGTAGACGGTGAGTGGTTGAATTAATTTCGTAGTTTCCACAAGTAATTAGTACGCTCGTTTTTCTCAAGAATTTATGTTTACCGAGGCATGAATTAGAACGAATGCATGAATGACCACTAAATTTCCATGAACTTGTACATGCATTGGTTAGTTTCCTCTTGACATCGCTATGCGTCCGGGTGATCTAACGCACCTCGAAATCCAACATGTAATGGTACTAATACTAGTATAGTAGAATTGAGACTTATCAAATGGAAAAACGAATGTTTTTAGATGAGCCCTATAAACCCTAGTGGGTACTTACTTCGTAAAAACAGATTTTTCCAAAACTCAGTCGCTCCCTTTCATGAATGCTGTAGTATACTCCTCCGTCGACGCTCCCATTCATGAATTATGTACTTCCTATCGCCGACGTGTGGGACATATAGCAACCGGGTCGACGTGTCAAGCACCAAATAACAGTGCAGAACAGCAGGGGTGACACACCCCACTCGTACCGGCCCAGTAGTAGTAATGAGCAATGAGACGTCAAATCACAATGCCGCACCTTCCTAGACGAACGAAGCAACCATTATTTCACACTTCGGTTCGCCATCATCTCAAACCACGTAGTAGTATTGCTTCTGCCTCAAGAGGGACATGCGCATCGCCTTGGTACATCATGACACGTGGGACCGCATGACAGGCCATGCTCCTCCGCCGATCGCTTGGTAAGATCACCTCATTTTTACTATACTTCCTTCATATCGGTTTACTACATGGCATGCACGTCGTTCTAGGTTGAGAATTTAACTGGCTATATATGTGATGAACAATACTCTAGCCTTTTAAAAAATGTATACTTTTGTACAGTAGTACTATCGATGGATTGCGCCATGGAGCAAAAATTGAAATAAAAAAAAGGTCGCCAAATTGGGGTGCTAAATTCTATTAAAGGAATACTAGTAGTATGTACATACTAAAGAGTTAAAGTACCGAGAAGAAACATAACATAGTTCTGCCGGGGGCTCAGCACAACACACCCCTCAAATTAAACTAAGCACACCTGAAATTAAACTATGCAACTAATCCGGTAGAAACTGCATTAGAAGTTTAGAACCACCATGAGCAACGACACTGCCACCTTACACGGAGTCCTCGTCCACGTCCTCGACTTTGTACTTGTCCCTCTTCCTCTTGGCCGATACTTCTTTGCTTGAACCACACACTTGGCTGTTGCTTTCATCCAACCCTTGTAGATATTAAAACAAAGGTAGCCATCCATTGCAGCGTAGTGGATGTGGTCTATATCTAGTACATTCCACTGCCATGCATGATGATGAAACGTGTAATGAGGTTTCTCCAGTTTACGGTACGAAGGATGAACCATGGCTCCTGCCAGGGTCAGCATTGAAGGCTGACGAGAGGGCACCAGTCGATTCTTCTGGAGGTCGCAGGGGTTTCCTACAACGAGGCCTATCCGACCCAGGACTACTTGGTCGTTCTTAAAGTATACAGTAATGAATTTCACTGTTTTGTCCTTGAGGAAATTCATAAAATCCTAGCACTCAACTTCGGCATGGCATATGTGGTAGACCAAGCAAACGTTATATACGCAAACCTGGATCACGGCGGGCTTATTCCTCTCTTCGTCCTTTAGATCCTTCTCTCGTACCAGGACTATGGTGTACTCAACATCTAGCCCAGCGACCCACTCATCATCTGAGTTTTCGAACATGCGTCTGAAGCGAGAAAGGCATCCTTTTGCCATCACGGAAGAACGGGTGTATATGACGTCGAACTCATCGCCGATGATGGTTCTAACCTTGTACTCACCGCCGATCGTGGAGATTTGGGACGCCATGGATTTGGGAGGAGGGTTAGGATTAGTGGAACTGTCATAATGTGAATGGACGGGACGACTAGGAGCGAACCGCCATAGTATTGAAGGACGTGTGGGGACGAGTAGGAGCGAACTGCCAGCGTGCGAACGGCAGGGTAGTGGCTTTCCATTCTCCCATGATACGGGCTTCCGAGAGCCCTTGGATCTGAGATCGAACGGTTGCATGGTGTGATTCTAGACCTATGGGTGAATATCTTATCCTGGAGGGTTATTCTCCAAATTTCCAGCAACTTACCATGCGACCGTTTGATCTCAAATCCAAGGGCTGCCAGCAGCCTGTATCATGGTCGCGCCTACCACGACCGTCGCGTCGCTCGCGCGGTCGCGCCCTTGGAGATTTAACACGGTGCGTTAGGCTATCTGATGTTGGCATGTCATACATAGTCATCACTTAGTCACTCATACTACAAAAGGTTGGCTATAAGGTTGGCTATAAGTGTAATTTTTACTCCTCTCTATCTCTTTCTTTGTATTTTCCGTCCCATAATATAAGAACGTTTTTGACACTAGTGTAGTGCCAAAAACGTTCTTATATTATGGGACACGGGGAGTACTAGTATTTATTGCATTTGCCAAGGAGTGACCTCTTCCAATGAAATGGTGTTGCTAAGTTGGCTTCATTTAATTAGCTATAGACTGAAAATTGTCTTTTCCCCTAGGTACACGCGCTTAGCACCGTTTCTTTCTTGGGTAACCAAACTAGTCTCTCTCTTCTTGATTAACTTGCCACATCATACTTTATGCCTATGTGGCAAGCTTAAGAACCTGTAGGAGCAAGTAAAAGTAAGTACAATAGTGCGCTTTACATGGAATTTTTGGATATGTGGAGGAAAGAGAGGCAAGGAAAAACTAGAGAAGTGGGCTCTCATGCAAGAGCCAGCCTCTACTACATGGTGGAGCATTGGGAGAGGCACCTGTATGGAGGTGGTCAGGAATCAGGAGACTCACGCCAACAGAGCACCGCAGCTTAAAATGATAATGGCTAGTCAAATCACGGGCCCCACCTGTCCAACAAGATAACTTCATTTGTCAAATCACACAGCCCTACGTTTGCAGCAGCCTACTCCCTCGTCTTCTCGCGTCTCTGTCGAACCGACTAGGCGTGAATCGCCCCGCCTACAAGCAGGAAAAGCCCCGCCCTCGACTTTTAAATACAACTACATCCGCTTAAGAATCCAATGATATACTTTTTGTGACATAGTAACTCATATTTAGTTAGTCAAATGGATGACCTAGAACTACGTGCAGGCCCTATAAACCGAGACGCCTAAAAATAAAAAACCGAGACGGAGAGGGTAGTTCAGCACATATCTTTTTAGATCAATATAGTCGGGATTCACCAAGGAGAAAAACCAAGCGGTAGGCTGCTCCTGTCATGTTGGCGTAGCAACTCAAGTAGGGTCAGTCCGCACACGAAATGGCAACACACTTAAAAAGACCCCTTTGGCCGACATGTGGCTCATCCACCGTCTTGTTCCACGTGCGATGCACCAAATTACAATTCGGAGCAGCGGTTGGAATTGGAGGCACCCCGGTCGTAGCGCCGCAGTAGTCGAAAATGAGCGATGAGGGGTTAAATAACAAAGCCCCACCTTTCCCGCATTAAGCTGGCCGGACGAAGCAACCATCATTTCACTCTAGGGCGGAGGAGCATAAAGAAAAGAGAAAACAATTATGCGTGCGGCAGCTACCTAGGGCACCCTAGGGTAGGGGTCTCCACTACAGATCCTTTTTTTAAAGCGCCTCCACTACAAATCGGCTTCTCCCTTGTCCTCTTGAAGAAGACCGATGATAAGTGCGGCGGTAGGGTTTGTAGGAGTACTACAGCGTGCGAGGCCACGTCGTAGTAAACGGGTTCGAATCGACGCCTTAAATATGTGTGGGCCGCTTGGTTTTACGAGAACGAGGCAACATTTTGGGTTCAGGGACCAGTGGAGTTATAGTACGTACAAAAAATTGTGGACGTAGGTTTGTCCGAAAGGCAATGATGAATGGGCCCTGCATTCTGATATACCCGGGGCCGCGTGAAATTTGCTACTCTACTCAAAACTAGTAAGGTACACATATATTGAACGCATGAGATTTTGAAACCAAATTATGAATAAATAAAAACTATAGCATGTAAAGCTTTGAGTCATATATGCGTGATGTAGATGTTCGTTTAGTTCTTATAGTTCATTTCATTCAAAATCAATTAGTTTTATAAAAATGTTAAGATTCATGGGGTTGTGAGTTGTAAATCATGAAGTAAAAAACAAATAATGGCAATTCATTTAGAAAAATAATCAATTATGATACGTAAGATTCTAGAACAAAGGAGAAGTGCTTGTGTTTTGAGGTTTGTGCATTATGCTTAAGTTCAACCATGAAGTCTTCTAAATTGTACATGTGGCAGTGTCCGGTGGAATGTTGATGATATCCAACGGCCAAGAGTGCTTGGATTTGCCTATCTACTGACCGTCGGGTTATCTTCATCCAGCGACCATCTTTCAAAGTTATTGGCACACTATATAGTTCTTGTGCCATAGTTGCATGTTTTGGAAAAAAGCTACTAGTGGGTTGTACTATCTAATTAGGAATAGAAGATGTATACATGGAAGTTGTAGGGAAAGAGATGACATGGAGCATCTCAATTCCTATGACTAGGGATTGGAAAAGAGATGTCATTTGGTTCACATCATAGGAACTTTTCTATTGAATCTAGAGATGACATGTATCTCAATTCCTATGATGAGGGATTAGAAAAGAGATGTAATTTGGTTCATATCATAGGAACTTTTCTATTGAATATCTGTGAATGTTTATTTTCCTTTGAAATTAAGGGAGTATAGGAATCCATTCATATGAACCAAGTGGCTCTAATGCTATAGAAATGATATCATGTTTATTTCCTTTGAAATGTGGAGTATATGAATCTATTCCTATGAACCAATTGGCTCTAAAGGAAAAAATCATATAAAAATCATATCATATAGAGTTCCTATGATATTCCTCGACACTAAAGGATGCTTGAAATTGCTGCGGGTGATACGATGGTCTTTCTTTGTAGACTCCTCACCCATCTTTATAGTTACCTCTCAAGATGAATGAAATGATATATACATGGTATTCTACATGTGCAATTTGGTACACAAAAACTCGGTAAAAGTTTGCGAGGTTCGAATTTTCAATAAAGCTATATGCACTGCATTTCGGAACGGAGGGATCATACGGCAGTTGCTAACACTCACGTGGAAGATTTGTGTGTAGGAGGAGTGGCTGTTCTGTTAAATGACATGGCAAAACTGACACTGTCGGATGCCGATCTAACGGTTCTAACGGCGTTCGTCAGGAAAAAGGCTTGTGGCGAACGTTTGTCGGATAATGATTTACGGACACATGCATTGCACTGGTACGTGCCCCCCTCTCTCTCACGCACACGCACCCTCACGAGTCATGACTCTCCCGAGTCCTCTCGCAGACTCGCACGCCGCACCCACCGTCTATCTACAGGTAGACGTCACGCACATATGTGCTCTTCACACCCAACCCTTAGAACTTCTAAAAAACAAAAGACGACGCGCACATTTTATTTTAGCTCACACGTCACACACTTATACTATTACTCTTGCGGCGAACGTACTTTGGGCATAGTATATTGTACTCTCACGGAGAGAAGCGGTGCACGCACTAGTTCTCTCACACCCACTCGCGGGTACACGTAGGAGCGCATTATTGAAGTTGGTACAACAAAATCACTCCACTATATATAAAAGCAGGAGCCTTAGCGCTTGCTTTACTAGGGTTCCTCTCGTTCACTCTCTCATGCTCTCCAGATCTAAGCAACACATAGGTGGCCACACTCTCTCTCAGCTCACGGCTGGTCACAAATCCTACCGGACAACCTCGACCGGGGCAGGGGTGTAGGTGCATCGTTCACGCTGTCGTCGGCGGCGAGGGAGGAGACCAACGGCTGCCTGCGCGTCCCGATCGGCGGCCGTTTCATTCTCTCCGTGAGAGCGCCGGCTCGGGAGGGCCTCCGACCCCTTCTTCCTCCCTGTGGTATTGTGGCCAAGATGCGGCCTCTCGATGCCATCTTTGCCACATGCCGACGACCCTCAGGTATATATTCCTTTGAAACCTGCCTTGCTCCACTGCCCCAGCTCCCTTCATGTGGATCCTTTTCTACTTCCGTCCGCTGTTCCAAAGCCACCTAGAGTTCTACTATTATTAGAAGTAAAGCTAGTTCATACAGTCGACTCAAAGCGTTGGTTTAAACAAGGAAGAAAGTGGTAAAGCTGTAGCATGAATCTAGGACTTGGTTCTAAGAGGAAACGGGGGAAAGTAGTAATATCTGTCCACTGTTTAAATAACCGTATTTCAGATTTGGCGCAAACAGGGATGTCTGTCTCTATATCGTCTCGGGATGTCTGTCTCCGTATCGTTTCTATCCGCGCAATCAAAAGCACGCACCTCAGTTTTAGTACAACTGCACAAAATGAGATGGCTATCCCTCGTTGTCGTCGTCTAACCTCCCGTCTTCAAGGTATCCCTACATTGGTAGTAACTAAGGTAGAATGACCAATGCAATCTAAAAGAAGCTGATTCGCACGTTTTACTTCCTGATTGCGGCAGGTGGACGATTAAAACAACTACATCCTAGTCCGGAATGCACTTTCTACCAGTTCATCCATGGACCGAGGACTAGCTGGCATGGCTGCACGGTGGTTTTTAGACAAGTGCGCGGACAAGAGGCATTGTGGTCTGCTTATTTCTGCAAATAGCGGTGCTTAAATTTAGTGGAATGCACAAGCATTTCAGCTGGTCAAGATAATCGCATGGTTCAGTTCAGCATTCCAAATTGAGACCACAATTATAATTGGTTATTCTGGAATGAGAGAACCTAACCCTGGATGGTGGCAACAAGGAAAAACCAGAGTGAACTACAGGAAATTTAAGCCTGCCGGGAGGCCCTTTGCTGAGAGAAGCCTTGCTTGTTTTTTTCCTGATTTGTAAACCTCTCACAACTTTGTCTTTTGCTCTGAACTAGTATATGTTTGTTATGTTTTATGAATCATTGAGATGTATAAAACTGCTTAACTTATGCTTTTCAAGTTTTTTATGAAGACGAGTTTAATGTGAGTGTTCCACATGAGCGCTGGACTAGCGTGTGAATGTTTGGAATTTATTACATTGTGGCCTCAATTAACTGCATGAACCACTGTAACAAGATACATAGTTGCTTATATGTAAGACATCAGATTGTTGATTGTTAGCTGGTCGATAGCCTAGTGTTGAAGCGAGCTGAGCCAATGTGCCGTGTTTTGCACAACTACTTACAAGTGGGGTAGCACCAACAGTGTTTACAAGTGCTTATGTATACGTCGGTGCATGGTTCTCGAACGAGTGCTCTATTTCATCAAAACACACACTGCTCGTATGATAAACCGTGACAACTTATGTCTTACCATGCCATATTCATGAAAAAACTAGTGAGGACGCATCCGTTTCGGCAACAATTACGATGATTCTTACATAATTCACGGGCACACAAAAGTAGCAGCAGTTCCCATAGACGGATTCAAACAGAGTACTAGCCCTAGAGGGGTCGATAACAGGCAAGGTTCGGATAATTAGAAACAATCCAAACTACAATTAAACACTAGCTGGGGCAACTATTTCATGCCTCGATCTAGTTTGGGCTGGATACAAGACGAACCTTGCTAGGAACATCATCGAGGATGTCCCGCAGCAGCTCAATCCTGTGAACCTTCATGAAGACAACCTTGTGGCCTTGCCACTGATAAACTTGTTTGTGGAGGCATGCCACTGTTGGGGAACGTAGTAATTTAAAAAAAATTCCTACGCACACGCAAGATCATGGTGATGTATAGCAACGAGAGGGGAGAGTGTTGTCAACGTACCCTCGTAGACCGACAGCGGAAGCGTTATAAAAACGCGGTTGATGTAGTCGTACTTCTTCATGGCCCGACCGATGAAGCACCGAAACTACGTCAGCTCTGAGTTCTAGCACACGTTCAGCTCGATGACGATCCCCGGACTCCGAACCAGCAAAGTGTCAGGGAAGAGTTCCGTTAGCACGACGGCGTGGTGACGATCTTGATGTTCTACCGTCGCAGGGCTTCTCCTAAGCACCGCTACGATATGACCAAGGTGGAATATGGTGGAAGGGGGTACAGCACACGACTAAGGAACGATCACGAAGATCAACTTGTGTGTCTTGGGGTGCCCCCTTGCCCCCGTATATAAAGGAGGGAGAGGGGAGGTGCGACCGGACCCTAAGGGTGCGCATGGAGGAGTCCTACTCCCACCGGGAGTAGGACTCCCCCTTCTTGCCTTGTTGGAGAAGGAAAGGGGAAGGCGGAAAGAGGAAAGGGGGCGCCACCCCCCCTTCCTTGTCCTACTCGGACTAGGGGGGAGGGGGCGCGACCTGCCCGGGCCGGCCCTCCTCTTCTCCCTTAGGGCCCATGTAGGCCCATTAACCCCCGGGGGGGGTTCCGGTAACCCCCCGGTACTCCGGTAAAAACCCGATTAGACCCGGAACGATTCCGATATCCAAATATAGGCTTCAAATATATCAATCTTTATGTCTCGACCATTTTGAGACTCCTCGTCATATCCGTGATCACATCCCGGACTCCGAACAACCTTCGGTACATCAAAACATATAAACTCATAATGAAACTATCATCATAACATTAAGCGTGCGGACCCTACGGGTTCGAGAACAATGTAGACATGCACGAGACACGTCTCCGGTCAATAACCAATAGTGGAACCTGGATGCTCATATTGGCTCCCACATATTCTACGAAGATCTTTATCAGTCAGACCGCATAACAACATACGTTGTTCCATTTGTCATCGGTATGTTATTTGCCCGAGATTCGATCGTCGGTATCTCAATACCTAGTTCAATCTCGTTACCGGCAAGCCTCTTTACTCGTTCCGTAATACATCATCTCGCAACTAACTTATTAGTTGCATTGCCTGCAAGTCTTAAGTGATGTGCATTACCGAGAGGGCCTAGAGATACCGCTCCGACAATCGGAGTGACAAATCCTAATCTCGAAATACGCCAACCCAACATGTACCTTCGGAGACACCTGTAGAGCACCTTTATAATCCACCAGTTACATTGTGATGTTTGGTAGCACACAAAGTGTTCCTCCGGTAAACGGGAGTTGCATAATCTCATAGTCATAGGAACATGTATAAGTCATGAAGAAAGCAATAGCAACATACTAAACGATCGGGTGCTAAGCTAACGGAATGGGTCAAGTCAATCACATCATTCTCCTAATGATGTGATCCCGTTAATCAAATGATAACTCATGTCTATGGCTAGGAAACATAACCATCTTTGATCAATGAGCTAGTCAAGTAGAGGCATACTAGTGACACTGCTTTGTCTATGTATTCACACAAGTATTATGTTTCCGGTTAATACAATTCTAGCATGAATAATAAACATTTATCATGAAATAAGGAAATAAATAATAACTTTATTATTGACTCTAGGGCATATTTCCTTCAGCCACGTCATCTTCCTGCGTAAGCTTGACAAGAACAGTATGCCTCACAAACGAAGGAGTAGCTTTGAACTTCTTGTGATTCAGTACACCCTGGAAAACACGCCTGACAACAGTGAGGCTGGAATACAACTCTTCATTGTTATAACCGCAAATGGCTTCCAGGATCCAACAGCCTAAGAACTCTGTTTTCCCAGTGCGGATATTCAGGTCGTCCGCCTCATAGCGAGTGACATGTACAACCACAAAATCCTTGTCTGCATCAGGGCTCTAATTGAAACAGAAACAAATTCTGAATTACTTTTTCAAAGATAAGAAACACAAGTTACCTAAACCAGAATGTATAGCATGGCATCGAAGCTAATAAAATTTTGCAATAGTAATCCTCACATACTTCCTTTTCTAAAAAAATCACCACATACTTAGATGAAAAACCACAATCGAGATCGGCAAAGAAGGAAATCACCTTGGGCAGCTCAGCGGGGGACACATCCTCGAAGAGGGAAAACTGCTCCTGAAGTGCCACGGGGGATGTAACCTCAAACGGGGCGTTGACCATCTCAGTAGTGGCCGTGAGCGTATCTGGGGTCGGCTCGGTGGTTGCCTCCATCTTCTTGGAGCTCTCTGTCTCGTGGGGATCAGCCTCCCGCATCTGCTCCAATATCGGCAGATCTTTGCCTGGTTCTCCTTGGTCCATCATGAAACTGACGAATACTAGGAGACCACCGAAAGGAAAACACAATCGCAATGACAATGAAACAAAAGAGAGATCGGTTACTGCTTTGCAAAAGTTTTTTTTTTCTCTGAACGAAAATATGCCAACATCACGGATCCGCTTACCTTCCCTTCGTTCGGAGAGAAGAACAACGGCAGATGCGAGTGTTGCCTTTCTTTAAGATGGTGAGGGAGGAGGGGATTCAGCGAAGAGTGAAATGATGGTTGCTTCGTCCGTCAAACTTAGACTGCAGGGAGGTGGGGTTTTGTGATACGACGGCTCGTTACTGCCGCGCTACGACCGAGGTGACTCTCCTCCTGCATACTGCCTTCTAATTTGGTGGATGGCATTTGGGCCCGCGCACTGCATGGCCCGCATGTCGGTGAACAAAAGTATAACGACATTCAGTAGAGGGAGACATTTCAATGACCTAGGACGAGCCAGAATCGGTAGAGTGTCTCCACTGTACTAGTAGTAATTGTTTTTCTGGGTAGCTGTAGAGTGTCTCCACTGTACTAGTAGTAATTGTTTCTCTGGGCCCAAGACAAAACAGCCCATCCACACTAGTAAATAGTAAAATCAATTCAAAATCCCATATACTTCTTGAATGAGAGCCGCTACCCACACCCAAAGACACCCCCCAAAAAACACAGGTGCTCTTCTTCTCGCTCCCACCCACCTCACGTCAGCCCGCTCCACTCGTACCCCCAAATTCCTCACCTCACTCCTACAGAAAACCCCAGGTCCCCTTCTTCCTCACTCCTACAGAAAACCCCCAGCTCCCCTTCTTCTTCACTCGCACTACAACTAGGCTCGTCATTCGTTACTCTGCTCAAATCTGTGAGCGCGACGCGACGCCCTCGAGGAAAATGGAGTCGGCTGACCCCATCGCCAAGAAGATGAGCCTCCCGCCAGCAGCGACGCCTGTTATAGATTCTACACCCGGCAGCCCGGGGAGAAGTGGCGACCTCGCCCCCACCGGGTCCCAGGAACCCGTAGAATCTTGGGTGGACCGCATCAGCAATCTCCCGGACGCCGTCCTTGGGGAGATCATCTCGCTCAGCAATCCTTGGTGGGAGTCCTCTCAATTCGGTGGCACCCTCTATGGCGCGTCGTGCCCCTTAATCTCGACTGTCGTCAGCTATCTCTCTTAATTGATTTTGAAATCCCCAGAGCCATCATCTCCTCCCACCAGGGCTCCGTTCAAAGCCTCTGCATCCCGTCATGCTACTTGATCAAGCATACCATGCCCTGCACGGTGGACGCCTGGCTGAAATCCCCTGAATTCACAGAACTACATCTGCTTGAGTTCTACTATTCCCCTAGAAATCACATACCACATACCTAACGCCATGAAACTTGTGCCCTCAGCACCGATGTGCATCTCGCGGTTTTCGTCCTCTCTCCACACGGCCACCTTTGCGCTGTGCTACCTACCAGACAATCTGGTACTAAACCTTCGACTCCCATTTCTCAAGAAACTTTCACTTGTGCGGGTTCGTATATCGGAGGTCTCATTGCACAGCATCATCCACTCCAGTTGCCCTGCACTGGAGTGCTTGGTGCTTCTTTTCACAGTTAGAATCGGTTGTCT
This sequence comes from Aegilops bicornis, assembly GCA_021605145.1. NCBI lineage: Eukaryota > Viridiplantae > Streptophyta > Magnoliopsida > Poales > Poaceae > Aegilops > Aegilops bicornis. The sequence continues at coordinate 68,452,756 of CM038670.1, read as the reverse complement.
CCAAATAAAGTAGCCTAACCTTGTAAGAATTGGAATTTCTTTTGACGGAAGGCAGCTCATCATCCAAGATGCCCCTTCACTTCAAAGGTTGATCCTTGATTCTAGTTACTCACCATTGATACGTCTCCAACGTATCTATCATTTTTTATTGCTCCATGCTACTTTATCTACTGTTTCGGACTATATTGGGCTTTATTTTCCACTTTTATATTATTTTTGGGACTAACCTCTTAACCGGAGGCCCAGCCCAGAATTGTTGTTTTTTGCCTATTTCAGTGTTTCGAAGAAACGGAATATCAAACGGAGTCCAAACGGAATGAAACCTTCGGGACCGTGATTTTCTCACCCAACGTGATCTAGGAGACTTGGACCCTACTCCAAGACGTAACAGAGGCGGTCACGAGGGTGGGTGGCGCGCCCTCCTCCCCTGGGCGCGCCCTCCTGCCTCGTGGCCCCCCGGTTGCTCCACCGACGTACTCCTTCCTCCTATATTTACCTATGTACCCCCAAACGGTCAGAACAGGAGCCAAAAACCTAATTCCACTGCCGGAACCTTCTGTATCCACGAGATCCCATCTTGGGGCCTGTTCCGGAGCTCTGCCGGAGGGGGCATCCATCATGGAGGGATTCTACATCAACACCATAGCCCCTCCGATGAAGTGTGAGTAGTTTACTTCAAACCTTCGGGTCCATAGCTAGTAGCTAGACGGCTTTTTCTCTCTTTTTGGATCTCAATACAATGTTCTCCCCCTCTCTCGTGGAGATCTATTCGATGTAATCTTCTTCTTTTTGCGGTGTGTTTGTTGAGACCGATGAATTGTGGGTTTATGATCCAGTATTATCTATGAACTATATTTGAATCTTCTCTGAATTCTTTTAGGTATGATTGAGTTATCTTTGCAAGTCTCTTCGAATTATCCGTTTGGTTTGGCCAACTAGATTGTTAGTTCTTGCAATGGGAGAAGTGCTTAGCTTTGGGTTCAATCTTGCGGTGTCCTTTCCCAAAGGATGTAAGGGCAGCAAGGCACGTATTGTATTGTTGCCATCGAGGATAACAAGATGGGGTTTTTATCATATTGCATGAATTTATTCCTCTACATCATGTCATCTTGCTTAAGGCGTTACTCTGTTTTTAACTTAATACTCTAGATGCATGCTGGATAGCGGTCGATGAGTGGAGTAATAGTAGTAGATGCAGAATCGTTTCGATTTACTTGTCTCGGACGTGATGCCTATATACATGATGATACCTAGATATACTCATAACTATGCTCAATTCTGTCAATTGCTCAACAGTAATTTGTTCGCCCACCGTAGAATACTTATGCTCTTGAGAGAAGCCACTAGTGAAACCTATGGCCCCCGGGTCTATTCTCATCATATCAATCTCTATTGCTTTATTACTTGCTTTGTTTTTACTTTTCCTTTTACTTTTCACTTTGCATCTATCTATCAAAAATACCAAAAATATTATTTATCATCTCTATCAGATCTCACTCTCGTAAGTGACCCTGAAGGGATTGACAACCCCTAATCGTGTTGGTTGCGAGTAGTTATCGTTTTGTGTAGGTACGAGGGAATTGTGCGTCGTCTCCTACTGGATTGATACCTTGGTTCTCAAAAACTGAGAGAAATACTTACGCTACTTTGCTGCATCATCCTCTCCTCTTCGGGGAAATCCAACGCAGTGCTCAAGAGGTAGCAACCATTGTAAATAATCGTCCTCTCTGTGCCTAAACTGGAGACCTTGGGTGTAATACATGATCTCTGTGCTCATTTCAATATGGTGTTTGGATCCACAGTTCTTCAGGTACTTTATATTATCATCTACACTTGTAACCATAAGCTGCATTTTAAATTTCTGTGCATAATTTATATATCATCTTGGAGTACACATTTTGTACTAATATTATGTTCTATGCTCAATGAAGATTTTCTCCATGGATGGCCTATCAATGGTGCTGGATTCTGTCAAGATCTTATATATCCAAATGAATAGTTTTGATCTGAACAAGATTATTAGCTTGCTGCAATGCTTTCCATGTCTGGAGAAGTTGTATATAAAGGTGATAATTTCACGCACATTGGAAGCCCGCATATAGTATACTAGAATTAACCGTTCAGCTGTTGCTCTTTCGACACTCTTCTTTTATACCTTAACTGTTTTCAATCTTCATGTCTATTTAGGCAACAGGACGGGGTAAGAAAGTTATAACCAATCGGTGGATTTGTAAGCATCAGGATTTTCTCAGTTCTCATGAGATTCGATTGAAGACAATAACGCTAGAACGATATGTAGCCAACCGTGGAAACACAAGATTTGTCACATTCTTCCTGCTGAATGCGAGGTTACTATTGTCCATCAGGCTTAAGTTCATCAGTAGCATGGTTTTGACAGATGGGTATGTCGAAGAGCAAAAAAAGGAGTTTCCGGTGGGAAAAAGAGCTTCTGAACGTGTCGGGCTTCTATTTGCAACATATTGTGGTCATAATCCAGTAAATTTTACGCCCCGGGATGTTCATTCTATGGACCTGACCGATCCATTTCACTGTGACTGCCGAAAACAGCTGGAGTTAGATGTTGTTGCCCTTTTCAATCTGGTTTTGTTGTAAACCTGATGAATAATTAACCCTCGTGCTTTTGTATAGTTTGTAAGCTGGAGTTAGATGTTCCTGCCCTTTTCAACTCGGCTGTGACTGTCATATTTTCTTTGAAACAAGGAAAATGGCTCGCCATTCGTTTAATTTAGAGTGAAATATTTTAACAAATCCCAACCAAGGGAAATAACATCACTCTCGCCGGCTGCTTGAGCTCACTGTGCATTGCAGAAGCCAAGTGATTAGCCCCCACCAGCACCCACAAACTTATTTCGAACTAGCACATCAAATGGGCTGCATATTTTCATAGGAAAGGCTGCATGACCGTGACAGATTTGGATTTTGACATTTCGGACCCACGAGGAAATAGCCTATCCAAGGTGGTGGCGACTTACTAGCCAGTCAACAAACGATTCTGCCTACCAGCCGTTGGATTGACATCCAACATCTGTCGTGTATCTTCTATCTCTTGTCTTCTTCTTCCTCCAGTCGCCCAAACCAAACCACCCTGGCCGGCTCCGCTCGCCTCAAGATCCCATGGCTGGCTGCACCTCCGCCGCCCTACCGTACGTACCCTCTAACGTTGGCCAGTCCCTCCCTCTATTCCTCCACACATCCTGTTATTCTCCGGCGACGTCAGCCCCAACAAGCACCCGCGCCCGAAACAGTAAACCCTCATATTCCCCTCCGCCTGCGACTGGACCGGCGCATCTTCAACGACTCCTGTTCATTCCGTCCGAGGCCTCGCCGTCGTCCTCCGCCTTGCAGCCTTGGTTCGCTTTCGCCAGCGTGTGCGCGCCCTCTTCTTGCGTTGTCAACGTCGTCAACAACCGAGAGGAACAAGGAGATGACTATACATGGAGAGGATGACAGTAGGGACCCACCAGCGTCATGGCAGTACGCAAGCAAGTGCCTCTATAGTACAAGCCTAGAAATACGGTTCCTCCTAATGGTTGGACATCTGGGGCTCACGCCATTGTCAACGTAGTCAATAAACGAGAGAATTACACTACGGCCGGGTGACACGGGGACCCGACAAGTCGCACAGTTTATTTTTTTGAGGAACAATCAGTTGTTATTTATACTAGTTTTAGCGACGGATCAGGGTAACAACGGGGCTGTGCCCCGTCTAGCCAGGGTTTTATTTATGTCTACCATATCATCAGCCTAGTTGTGTTTTTTTCTTGCTGAAAATGGCTAGCCCAGTTCTATTTTTTAAAAGAAATACCCAAACAAGGCCTACTTGCTTTATCGGCCCTGCTGGGATGCAAATCTTTCGGTTTGCCCAGAAATGGGTTGTACATTTTTAAAACACATCAAACCGGGAATTAGTTTCAATTTTTTTCATTACCAGATCTTAAATTCCATTGATTTTTATGCATGGACAATTATTTGGATTTTATATTTATATAAATTATTTTTCAAAATAGTTTGAATGTGAATCAATATTTCTGGATTAAAAACAGTTGACCGCTTTTGAAATATGCAAAATTTTGTATACTTTTTAACCGTGGCCACAATATGGGGTGTAATGCTAACAAAAAGAAGATGGGCTCCAAAAAAATTCTTAAGAATTAGCAAATGGGCTGTACATTATTAGTAATTATGGCAGATGGGCTATATGCTGTTTTCCACAGATTTGAGGTTGACTTGTGCGCTTACTATAGGTTGACGCATATGCTTTCATAAAAAAAAGGTTGGCCTTTGCAACGCATACATCAACTTAGTCAACACACGAGAGCAGTGAATGTTGGATGTCCATCCAACAGCTGTGTGCTTCTTCAATCTCTGCTCGTCATGCTCCAGCCGCTCAAACAAGCGTAGGCGGGACTGCCTGCTCCCTCCTCCCCGCGGTCGATTGTGCTGCCACGCAGGCCTCACCGCCCCACCGTACTCCCATCGCTGGCCTAGCCATCCCTCTACTCACCCACACATGCTGTTATTCTCCGGCGACGGCAGATGAACCAGTAAACCCTCGTACTCCTCCGCATGGCAAACAACTGTCGAGTATTTCCTGGCTGCGTGTCGTTCCCTTCCTAGGCCTCGCCGTCGTCCACCGCCCTGGTGCTCTCGGCGCGGCCTGGTCAACGTGGTCAATGAACGACATCCATCAAAAGTGGACTGTACGTGGAGTGGCTGACAGCTGGGTCCACGGCCGCACGCAAGGAAATGCCTCCTTATTACGCGCAAAATAATGATTCCTCCACCTGACAGCTAGGACCCACATGAAGGGCCTCTGTATTTCGTGAAAAAAATGTTCCCCCCACTGACAGGTTGGACCCACCATCTATATCTTTGCACACAAGGAAGTGCCTCCTTATTACACCCAAAAAATGAATACCCTCCTGCTAGCTGGGACCCACCATAATGTTGGGCTGACTTGTGGGCCTATTAAGTTGACGGGTACGGAGGGCTTTGTCAACTTAGTCAATACTCCAGTGACTGTATGATGTCCATCCAACGACCATAGTGCTTCTTCAACCTCTGGTCTTCTTGCTCCAGCCGCCCAAAGCAGCGTCGGTCGTGCAGCCTGCTCCTGCCTCCCGTGGCCGGCTGTGCTTCCGCGGAGGCCTCACCGCCCCCATACTACTCCCACCACTGGCCAGGCCATCCCTCCAGTCACCCACACCCCTGTTATTCTGCGGTGACGGCAGCCTCACACCGCAGCCGAACCAGTGAATGCTCGTACTCCTCTCCGCATGGGCATCCACTGCCGCGTCTTGCCCGGCTCCGTGTGGTCCCCTTCCTTGGCCTCGTCGTCGTCCACCGCCGTGGTGCTCTCGGTGCGGCATGGTCAATGTGGTCAACGACCGACTTCCATCGAAAGAGTACTATACGTGGAGAGGCTGACAGCTGGGTCCACGACAGCCGCAAGGAAGTGCCTCCTTATTACGCGGAAAATAATTATTCCTCCACCTGACAGCGGGGAACCACCAGATGGGCCACCAGTATTTTGCAAAAAAAAATCATTTCCCCCTGACTGCTGGGACCCACCGGACGGGCCACCGTATTTCACGAAAAAAACGTTCCCCCCGCTGTCAGCTCGGCCCACCGGAAGTGCCTCCTTATTACGCACAAAAAAATGAATACTCCCCCGGCTAGCTGGGACCCACCTTGGTGGGAGGCTAACTTGTGGGCCTACTAAGTTGACGGGGACGGAGGGCTTTGTCAACTTAGTCAATATGAACGATTCTAGCTCCAGTGACCGTACGATGTCCATCCAACGGCCGTAGTGCTTCTTCAACCTTTGGTCTTCTTGCTCCAGCCGCCCAAAGCAGCGCCGGTCGTGCCGCATGCTCCTGCCTCCCGTGGCCGGCTGTGCTGCCGCGGAGGCCTCACCGCCCCCTACTATTCCCACCGCTGGCCAGGCCCTGCGGTGACGGCAGCCTCACACCGCAGCCGAACCAGTGAACCCTCATACTCCTCTCTTCATGGGCTTCCACTGCCGCGTCTTCTCCGGCTCCGCCTCGTCCCCTTACTAGGCCTCACCGTCGTCCACCGCCATGGTGCTCTCTGTGCGATGTGGTCAACGTGGTCAAGGAACGACTTCCATCGGAAGAGTACTGTACGTGGAGAGGCTGACAGCTGGGTCCACGGCCATAGCCCAGTTTTTTTGTGATTTTCCAAGTAAGTCGCTTTGCCAGGCCTGTTGGGCTGTAAATCTTACAACACGAGGAGAGCGTTCATTCGGCTGGCCGAGAAAATGACTCATCAGTAATGAGAAATGGGCTGTACATTTTTAAAACACATCAAACCGGCAATTAGTTTCAAATATCTTTTTTTTCATTTCAAGATTTTAAATTACATTAATTTTTATGCGTGGAGAATTTGTTGGATTTTATATTGATATACATTTATTTTTAAAATTAGTTTGTATGTGAGTCGAAATTTTTGGATTAAAAACAGTTCGGACCGCACCGAAATATGCAAAATTTCGTATAATTTTTTAACCGTGGCCACAATATGGGCTGTAATGCTAACAAAAAGAATACGGGCACCAAAAAAACATTAAGAATTAGCAAATGGGATGTAAATTATTAGAAATAATGGGAGATGGGTTGTATGCTGTTTTCTACAGATTTGAGGCTTTCCTACAAAAAAAGGTTGACGCACAAGCACTGACGGTTCGATGTCCATCCAACGTCGTGCTTCTTCAATCTCTGCTCTTCCTGCTCCAACCGCTCAAACAAGCGCCGGCGGGACTGCCTGCTCCCTCCTTCCCGCGGCCGGCTGTGCTGCCGCGTAGTCCTCACCGCCCCACCGTACTCCCATCGCTGGCCTAGCCATCCCTCTACTCACCCACACCTCCTGTTATTCTCTGGCGACGGTAGATGAACCAGTAAACCATCGTACAGTCATACTCCCCTCCGCGTGGGAAACAACTGCCGAGTCTTCCCTGCCTCAGTGTCGTCCCCTTCCTAGGCGTCGCTGTTGTCCACCGCCGTGGTGCTCTCGGCGTGGCGTGGTCAATATGGTCAACGACCGACTTCCATCGGAAGAGTACTCTGCGTGGAAACGTTGACAGCTGGGTCCATGGCTGCAGCAAGGAAGTGCCTCCTTATTACACGCAAAATAATTATTCCTCCACCAGACAGCAGGGACCCACCGGACGGGCCACCGTGTTTCATGAAAAAAATGTTTCCCCCCTGACTGCTGGGACACACCAGCTACACCTTCGCACGCAAGGAAGTGCGTCCGAGCAAAAGAAAAACAAAACGATTCGCCCCCTGACTGCTGGGACCCACCAGCTACATCTTCGCACGCAAGGAAGTGCCTGACAGTCGGGACCCACCTGGTCGAAGCGTACGTAGCATTGTCATTCTGGTCGCGAACGATATGCATATATATATCTTGGTGGATGTAGAGGCGCCGCGTGTAAGTAGTAAAGGCGCCGCACGTAGCATGTACATGTACGCATAGCGGCAAGGGTGCAAGAAAGAAAATCTGACCACGTATGTGTACATACGGCGGGTCTCAAAGCCTACTCGTGCATACGTACGGCGAGGGCTCGTGTACATGGCTGGGTCGGAACAGAGAAACAGCATCGTCGTTGTGTTCATGGGGAGGCAACGGAAGGCGTCGTGTTCATGGGGAGGCAACGGAATGCGTCGTGTTCATGGGGAGGCAACGGAATGCGTCGTGTTCATGGAGAGGCAACGGAATGTGTCGTGTTCATCGGGAGGCAACGGAACGCGTGGGAGCCAACCGGCTGGGTCGGAACGGAATGCGTGGTCGTGTTCATCGGGAGGGCTTGGACGGAACAGGCGATGGAAACGAGGCCTGGCGTACCGCAGAACGGAGGAAACGGACCTCCTACGGTCGAAACGGGGGTCCTGTTGATCAGGAGGGGTGTGGCGTACCGCAAAACGAAGGAAACAAACCTCCTACGGACGAAACGGGGTCCTGTTGATCGGGAGGGGTGTGGCGTACCGCAAAACGGACAAAGCGGACCTGCTACGGTCGAAACGGGGGTCCTGTTCATCCGGAGGGGTGTGGCATACCGCAAAACCGGACTCCACGGGATATTGTCGACCTCCTCCAGCCTTCACGGGCTCCTGTTCATCTAGCCTCCACCGCGCGCTACTCCACCGGCTACTGTTCAACTACCCCTCCACTGTCTACTGTTCATCCAGCCCTCCACACCACGGGGTCCTGTTCAGCCACCCCTCCACGGGCACCCCTCCACCGTCTTCATCGCTCATCCAGCCCTCCACCACACCACGGGTCCTGTTCATCCAGAGGCAACGCCACCGCTCACTGTTCATCCAAACCCCCCCGCAACGCTCACTGTTCATCCCAGAGGCAGCATCGATCGCCTTCAGTTAGCAGCAGTAGTGATGGAATCGCTCGATCGGGTTCAGTTAACAGCCATCAATCGATCGCTCGGGTTCAGTAACACGTAGCCTGCAGTGCAATCGCTCGGGGTCAGTTAGAGCCCAACGCCTCGCTCAGGTTCTGTTAGACCTAACGCCTCGCACACACGCGCATACGTGTATGAGAGAAATAGTGACGCATAATGCTGGCCTGGGTCAGGTTTGACCTGGACGGGTCGATTGACGTGACGTCATAGTGACCAATCTTGTGTGATAATGCCTTTTCTGGATTTATTCTTTTCCAGGAAATTCCAGAAAATAGTATAAACTTCTAAAATTCATATAAAATCAACCGTAACTCCAAATGAAATAAATTATATATGAAAAATTATCAGAAAAATCCAATCTATCCATCTATACCATTTTCAAGCAAGTTTGAGAAAGTTAACCTCACTGTTTAGGATGAAACATGATGAGGACAAGTCTGATAATAGATTTGGAGTTGGAATTTGATCTAGTTTTGAATTCCACTTCAATCAATATGACCCTCTGTTGCATTAGCCCAAACAACAGCATATTGCCATGTCACATTTATGCATTATGTTGTTGCATTGCATTGATTGTGTTCTTCCTTGTTTGTCGGTGATTGTCCCCTCTCAGTAGACGACGTTCGACGATGAGATCGATGACACCGATGAAGAACTATAATATCTTCAGAACTGCCAGGCAAGCAAAACCCCCTTGTTCATTCCGATACAATCCCACTCTCTCGCTCCTTCTCTCTTTTACTACATTAGGTCAACAACAATTTATCTGTTACTTGCTGTGGTAGCTGAACCCCTTTATCCTCTGCATGACCTATCATTCCACAGTAAATAGATGAAACCCACTAGCATGGGTAGGAGTTGTTTGAGCCATGTTGTGCCTACTCATTCATGCTTATTTGTCATGCCTGCTACTGCTTAGAGTTGAGTCAGGTCAGATTCATCGAGGATGAATCAGAGGTGTGTGAACATGTCCTACTATGTGTGAGCTAAGTGTGTGAACACGATTTGGTAAAGGTAGCGGTGAGAGGCCATGTAGGAGTACATGGTGGGTTGTCTCATTGCAGCCGTCCTCAGGAACTGAGTTCTGTGTTTGTGATCCATGAAACATTTACTACCACACATTGGGCTCCGGGCACTCCAAGCTCTCTCGACTTATTAATCAACTTGATCTCTGTCGAGGAGTTGCAACTAGTTTCTGGTGTTTGTAGGATATGTGTTGGGGGCCGTGCGTAGCGCTGACCCTAGGGGTGGGCTATGTTGCGGTAGATACACTGAGGCACGGTGAACCGGGACGCCCGTTTGGTGTCTCGGGAACCCTGATCTCATCGTTTGGGGCCGTGAGCGACACCCTGGCCGGATCTCCTTGCGGATGGAACCCGAATAGGCGATAAACCTGGACTAGAGACTTGTGTGGTTAGTTAGGTCGTGGCCGACTCTCTCGCCAGGCTTCCGCTTGAAGGTTGCCGAGATACACGAGGTGTACATGGCGGTAAGTGGCGAGAGCGTGTGTGAAGAAGTACACCCCTGCAGGGTTAATATTATCTATTCGAATAGCCGTGTCCGTGGAAAAGGACTTCTAGGTTGCCTATAACAGTTCATAGACAAGTGAAAGTGGATACTCTAAAATGCGCAAGATAAGCGTGAGTGCTATGGATGGCGTTCTCGTAGGAAGACGGGATCGGATCCATAGTGGTGTATTGATATGGTGAATATGTGGACTCGCGCCACCTCAAAAGAGTTACTTGCAGTCGTAGTTCAGGATAGCCACCGAGTCAAAGCTGGCTTGCTGCAGTTAAACTCCACCACCCCCTTTTGATAATGATGCATATGTAGTTATATCTGATGTAAGTCTTGCTGAGTACATTTGTACTCACGTTTGCTTATTTTATGTTTTGCAGAGAGACGTCAGTCTCGCTAGTAGTTCCACGTGGCCTTCGACGTTTCGCTTGTTACCTCAGCTACGATCTTGTGCCCTCGGCAGATCTCGGTAGATAGTCGGGCTTCTCAGCCTTTTTCATTTGTAGATGTACGTACTCGGACATGTTAAGCTTCCGCTTGTGCTTTGACTTGTATGTTTCGAGTGTTGGGTCATGAGACCCATGTTTGTAATATCTCGCTCCCGGAGCCTAATGAATAAATATTTGAGTCAGAGAGTTATGTTGTGATGCCATGTTGTATTTACACATATTGAGCATAGTGTGTGTATGTTGGAAATGCTTGGTATGAGTGGGATCCGACAATCTAGTTGTTTATCCTAGGCAGCCTCTCATATGGGGAAATGTAGTCTCGTGCTTCCCGAGCAATAGTAGTCCGCTACAGCCCGGTTCACCGGAGTCCTGCTAGCCCAGCACTACTGCTTTGGACACTTGACTGGCCAACATGTGTTTCACTTCGTTCATGTGTCTGTCCCTTCGGGGAAATGTCACGCGGTGACATCCGGAGTCCTGCCTAGCCTACTACAGCCCGAGTTCACGGAGTCCTGTTAGCCCAGTGCTACAGCCCGGATTCACACGCTGCTGACCGACATGCTCGATGTGATTCATGTATGCCTGTCCCCATGGGTTAGTGCCGCTTTGGGTTCACGACTAGCCATGTCGGCCCGGGTTCTCTGTCATATGGATGCTAGCGACACTATGATATACGTGAGCCAAAAGGCGCAAACGGTCCCGGCCATGGTAAGGCGACAACCGTGGGAATACCGTGTGTGAGGCCGCAAAGTGATATGAGGTCTTACCGGCTAGGTCGATGTGACTTGGAATCGGGGTCCTGACAAAGGCGGAGATGGCGTAGAGCACACTGCCGAGAAGCTGCAGAGCCAGGCCTCCCCCGACGAAGAGTTCGAGAACTAGAAGTTCGAGCTCCAGAAGGTCAATAATCCCTCTACTTCACAGCCACAACTTCATTCTACTACCGTGGCGTTGTTGATTGCAGATTGCCTGTGTAGTACTGATGCAGCACATGTACACAGCCACAAAAGTTCCCCAATCCCTGTACACAGTGACACTGCGTAACCAAATTAGCATGAACAGAGGGGATTGGATCGAACCAAGCCACACACTCGTAGCTAGTCTAGTACGGACAGTTTGTTATTATCCCATTCGTTCCTATTTTTTTGTAGAATTAGCTACTTACAGAAAGTGGGGAAGGAGACTGATCATATTTGGGGCTGTGTTTGCAGGTGGCGAAGGAGGAGGCCGACGGCGACGCAGATGTTGGATTTGGGGCAAAGGGTGCGCGGAAGTGGTGTATGGCCTCCGTCGTCCTTCCGTGCCTCACCTGCTCACCTGTAAACATAAATCCAATGTAGAAGTCCAAACGAGATTCGTTCCATGTAGGAAGGTTGCACATCCTGCCTGTCACTTGCCACGCTGAACTTTCTATCCACCTATAGCTAGCTGCCTAACTACGACCCTGCAGATCTAGTTGTTATCTTAGCGTTTAGCCTTCCAAAGTTACTGCATGATGCGCGCCGTGCCGATTCTTTTTGAAGTTACAGCACCAGCCTACTGCATGCATCTCCAAGCATCAGGTTGCTAGTAGTTTACCTGTGCAAGCCAGGCATCATTGGACCCTTGTTCAAAAATCAAGGGCTGGCATATATAGCTAGTATCATTGGACACATTGTCTGAATTTTTTTACACAATGCCTAGGCTTGTATAGCTAGTATTATAGGCAGGGTGTATTTTTAAGTGAAAGTTCTGTCTAAGTATTTTTTCAACTGCTTGTCTGGGCATATATTGTTGTATTATAGGATGCCTGAACAGCTAGTCCCAAATTTGGGAACAGGACAGACAGCTACCTCCCAGTTTTGTATATATGAAAGTGAGCGAGTCCCGAATTTGGGGACAGGCAGGGGTCCATTAGGAACATGGCAGTTAATTTGCATAATCCTCGACCTCCTCCTGCAATCTCTCTTTCTCCCTTTCTTCTCTGAATTTCCCGGTGTTGTATACGTCTATAAGATTTAGATTTTAAGAGTACTTGCTCCATGTACTAGTTACTTCTACTACTTATTTTTAGCTGTTTAGTACTACTCTGTAGATCTGTGATACTAGTCTAGTCGCTTGTATAATTTTGTTTATTAGTGTAACCTGAACCATGGAGTAGTACCTTGTTCGCATATGTGTGATTATGTGTGGTTTGTAGTCTCTGTGATAGCTCTAGTACATGTGAACTATATGTTGTGGTGTAAATCATTTTCATTCTATCTTATAAACGTGTTTCTTCAATAGCTATTTATGTTCAAGTCTTGTTTTCATTGATGTTAGCATTTAGTTTGTCTCAAGTAAAAAAATACTAAAAGGATGATATATGGGTGAGGGACTAAAAGGATGATATGCTTCCATGAATTGATTTGTAAGAAATTTTCTTGGCTGTGTACAAATCAGCCCAAATATGTGAGCCTCGATTTTGAAAACTAAAGAGTTCATATATTGGTAGATAGACTGTGATTTAGGATATGCTAAACAGAAAGCTTTATGAGAAGGAACTATCAATTCATCATGACTTCACTTTGTCCTTTAATATAATATGGTTAAAACTACCACGGGTTTTTAAGTATTGGGGGCATTAAGAAACAGTATGCTTGATGTTTGGCCTTGCATCCGTCCTTCCATGAATTCATGCTTGTGCATTGCTAGTTATTGCTTTCTTTGCAGGTCTTATTCCTCCTCGATCTGGTGCAGCAGCAACAATTCAAGGTCATGGTCATGGAGCAGCAACCATATATTTTTCTTCTTATTCTTCCCTGAGATGAGACGAGATGAGGTTTGTTTTCCTCAAGGCCAAGGTGCAGCAGCTCGATTTGATTTGATGTGATTGGATTCAGTTTCCTCACGCCTCTCTGTTTGCATTACAGGCTCTGTTGGCCGGTCTTCAATTCTTCATGTTGTTGCTGCTACTGCTACATGAGGGCCCTCTTCAATTATGCATCTGTTGCGGCCGCCGCAGCTTCCACCTCCAGAAGAGCACCTGCTCCTTGTGCGGTTACCCGGCCGCCTGCATCCGCAAGTGTAAGCTCCCCCCTCCCTCCGTCCTAGATCTCTAGGTCTGTTGTTGTCATGCGCCATGTTCTTGATGTTGCGCGTGGTCATGTGGATGCCACGAATGGCGCTGCTCCTGCGTGCAGATTTGATTCGCCGCATTAGTATGCGGTTGTTGTCTCGCCGTGGTTGTTCAAATTGAGATGCACCCAGTTGATTCGTCATCTCGGGTCATAATTTTTCTGCATTCCCTGTTGCTGTTGCTTGTTGGATGCATAGTTTGATCTCCCAATGGGAATTATTAGAGAATGGTGATGTTTGTGGTCACAAGAATGGTGTTGTAGTAGCTGGTATGCTTGATGCGTGTATGTCCATCTCTTTACTATTTTGCTAGAACCACAAATCCTGATGCATGATGATCATGGTCTGGTTTGTTAGATCTATTCTGCTGGTGCTTAAAATTTGACATGCCTGGATTCTAAAACTCGTTCTTACAGTTTTCATTTCTACGATCAATTTAGAGAGTTGCACATGTCAGTTTATTATATACCAAAAAAATTCCTAGCTAGTGAGAACATTTTAGTCACTCCATGAACGCATACTAGTTAGTCTTAGTCATACTATTTATGTACATGGCATTTGATATCAATTCTTGACTATAAGTTATTGGATCCCTCATTGGCTACTGTTTGATGTTCTGTACCTATTCTATTCTTATATGTTCATTCTTTTTTTTTGCACAGGTGAAGTGCGTATCCATGTCCGAAGCTGTGAAGCATATCATCAAAGAGTAGCATATTATGTGTTGTAGTTGTAGGCAGTAGTAGGCATATCTGGCTTGTAATATTCTGTAACTATTGTAATAGATTAATGCAGTATTGTTTTGGACCAATTTCATTTGCTCTCTTGTCTGTTCGAAACAATGATTGTGTATGTGATTTGAATACTCGTGAAATGGAAACCTGACAAGTTGGGTCCAAGTTATAATGGTTGTGTGACAAATTTCGAAATTTCTAATGTGTAGGACCAATTTTGAGCTAAGCATGACAAGTGGGACCCGCTGCAAAATAAAATGGCTGAAAATAGAAAATCAGTAGACTATAAAAGGCTGCATTCTAGAATATAAAAGGCCAAATTGTTTGTCCAGGCCCATGTAGCTAGCGAAAATTAATAGAAAAAATATACAGTAAAAAGGCCGAATTGTTGGGCTAGGCCCATGTAGAAAACCGAATTGGACCGGGCTGAATCTTGTGCCACATCAGCTTTCCATGCTGGATACCTACGTGACCTGGGGAGGTTGCTAGTGAACAAAAATTTGGTCGTGGAACCAACTACCTTTTACATATCACAAAGAAGGTCACTTATTTCAGTTTACGATCGCCAGCTTTTGACCTTCTGTTTTTGGTCACAAAAAGGTTGCAAATGAAAAACTATGACCTTTTAGCGACCAATAGTGAGGGTCACAAGTTGACATATTTCTTGTAGTGGATTCTGGCCCGTTTCGTGGACTATTACTCACTGTTTTGGGGTCCCGGAGTTATTTCCATGATTAACGAAGCGTGGGGTGCATTTATGTGTCGGTCTCAACACTCACAATTTTGGCCGATTCTGGTCCGTTCCGTGCACTATTACTCAGCGTTTTGTGCTGCCAGAGCGATTGCTACGGTTAACGAACCCTGGGGTGCGTTTACGTGTCGGTCATCAACACCCGTACACTACTAGGGAAAAACCTAGCAGCAGCGCGGGTTTTGGGCCTATTAGAAGCGCGGGGGCCGGCGCTGCTAATAAGGCGCCATGACAACTTATAGCGATGGCGCTGGTGCCACCCGCTACTACTACGCCCTTTAGTAGTAGCGTGGGTAAAACCGCGCTTATTACTACCAAATGGGGTTTTTTTTGAATTTTTTCGAAAAAATATTTCTATTTTTTCCCCTAATTTTCAAATTTCTGAATTATTTTAAGCACAAATCTCTAATCACCCCTCATCGCTGCTCAATTTAATCTCTAATCACCCCTCATCATTCCAAATCATCTAACTTCCCGGACGGTCACCCATCCTCTCACTACTCCAGCCTGAGCACGCTTAACTTCCGGGTTCTATTCTCCCTTGTTTCCAAGTCTGCACTTGTTGTTTTCTTGACAATAGTAAGATGTCAATCCTATTAACCTCAGGAATTTAGCTTGTGCACGAAGTCACACATTTCACTATTTGAGTTTGAAACTATTGTTCTAAAAAATTAGTATCACTAATATTTCTTGAATAATTAGTTTGACCATAGTTTGACCATAGTTTGACCATAGTTTGGCCATAGTTTGACCAGATTTGACCAAACTTCAAAAAAACTAAAATAATTATTTACTAACACTAATATTCTAGAATAATTAGTTTGACCATTGTTTGACCATAGTTTGACCACACAGTTTGAATTTTTTTCGATTTTTCCACTCTAGATCTTAAAAGCCCCGTAACTTTTTTTCTGAACGGTTTTTGAGGTTTTTGAGATCTTAAAAGCCCATTTTTACAAATTCTCGAGAGATTTTGCAAATAAAGTCGAAATTCATATTTGCAAAATTTCGCAACAACTAGACCACATATCACATGGGAAACTTATTTTATTTTATTTTTTTGACATTTTCATCATTTTCTTTTATTTTTTAAAACTGAAAAGGCGATCCAGGGGGGGGGGGGGGTAGAGTTTGAAAATGGGACCTTTAGTAGTAGTGCGGTTTTTTACCCCCTCGGTACTACTATGGCACCACTTAGTAGTAGCGAGGGCTAAAAACCAACGCTACTCTATCAAACTTAGTAGTAGCGAGGTTTTAAAAACCCGCACTACTACTATGGCATGTCCCGGGGGGCACGGTACAAACCGCTTATTAGTAGCGAGGGTTAAAAACCCGCTATCGCTATCAACTTAGTAGTAGCGAGGTTTAAAAACCTGCGCTACTGGTAAGTAGCAGTAGCGAGGGTTTTTAACCCTCGCTACAAGTAACTTTCTGTGTATAGGCTTTTCCCTAGTAGTGGTAGTTTTGGCCGATTCTGGCCCATTTCGTGGACTATTAGACTATTACTCACTGTTTTGGGGTCCCGGAGTGATTTCCACGATTAACAAACATTGGGATGTGTTTACGTGTCGGTCATCAACACTGGCAGTTTTGGCGATTACGGCCCGTTCATGGACTATTACTCACTGTTTTGGGGTCCGGGTGATTACCACGATTAACAAACCACAGGATGCGTCTACGTGTCGGTCATCAACCTTTGGCGGTTTTGGCGATTACGGCCCGTTTCATGGACTATTACTCACTTTGTTTTGGGGTCCGGGTGATTTCCACGATTAACAAACCACAGGATGCGTTTACGTGTCGGTCATCAACACTTGGCAGTTTTGGCGATTCTGGCCCGTTCATGGACTATTACTCACTGTTTTGGGGTCCGGGTGATTTCCACGATTAACAAACCACGGGATGCGTTTACGTGTCGGTCATCAACAACGGCAGTTTTGGCGATTCTGGCCCGTTCATGGACTATTACTCACCTGTTTTGGGGTCCGGGTGATTTCCACGATTAACAAACCACGGGATGCGTCTACGTGTCGGTCATCAACCTTTGGCAGTTTGGCGATCTTGGCCCGTTTCATGGACTATTACTCACTTTGTTTTGGGGTCTCGGTGATTTCCACGATTAACAAACCACGGGATGCGTCGTGTCGGTCATCAACCTTTGGCGGTTTTGGCCGATTCTGGCCCGTTTCATGGACTATTACTCACTGTTTTGGGGTCCTGGTGATTTCCACGATTAACAAACCATGGGATGCGTTTACGTGTCATCAACGCTGGCAGTTTTGGCCTTTACTAGCCCGTTTCATGGACTATTACTCACTGTTTTGGGGTCCCGGAGTGATTTCCACGATTAACAAACCATGGGATGAGTTTACGAGTCGGTCATCAACACGGCAGTTTTGGCGATCTTGGCCCGTTCATGGACTATTACTCACTTTGTTTTGGGGTCCGGGTGATTTCCACGATTAACAAACCACAGGATGCGTCTACGTGTCGGTCATCAATCACTTTGGCAGTTTTGGCGATTACGGCCCGTTTCATGGACTATTACTCCTTTGTTTTGGGGTCTCGGGTGATTTCCACGATTAACAAACCACGGGATGCGTCTACGTGTCGGTCATCAACCTTTGGCAGTTTTGGCGATTACGGCCCGTTTCATGGACTATTACTCACTGTTTTGGGGTCCGGGTGATTTCCACGATTAACAAACCACAGGATGCGTTTACGTGTCGGTCATCAACTTGGCAGTTTTGGCGATTCTGGCCCGTTTCATGGACTATTACTCCTTTGTTTTGGGGTCCGGGTGATTTCCACGATTAACAAACCACGGGATGCGTTTACGTGTCGGTCATCAACCTGGCAGTTTTGGCGATTACGGCCCGTTCATGGACTATTACTCACTGTTTTGGGGTCCCGGGTGATTTCCACGATTAACAAACCACAGGATGCGTCTACGTGTCGGTCATCAACTTGGCAGTTTTGGCGATTACGGCCCGTTTCATGGACTATTACTCACTTTTTTGGGGTCCTACCGTGATTTCCATGATTAACAAACCCTGGGATGTGTTTACTTGTCGGTCATCAACACTGGCAGTTTTGGCCGATTCTGGCCCGTTTCATGGACTATTACTCACTGTTTTGGGGTCCCGGAGTGATTACCACGATTAACAAACCCTGGGATGCGTCTACGTGTCGGTCATCAACACTGGCAGTTTTGGCCGATTCTGGCCCGTTTCATGGACTATTACTCACTATTTTGCGGTCACGATGCGTCTACGTGTCGGTCATCAACACTGGCAGTTTTGGCCGATTCTGGCCCGTTTCATGGACTATTACTCACTGTTTTGGGGTCCCGCAGTGATTTCCACGATTAACAAACCCTGGGATGCGTCTACGTGTCGGTCATCAACACTGGCAGTTTTGGCCGATTCTGGCCCGTTTCATGGACTATTACTCACTGTTTTGGGGTCCCGGAGTGATTACACGATTAACAAACCCTCGGATGCGTCTACGTGTCAGTCATTAACACTGGAAGTTTGGCCGATTCTGGCCCGTTTAATGGATTATTACTCACTGTTTTGGGGCCCGGAGTGATTTCCACGATTAACAAACCCTGGGATGCGTTTACGTCGGTCATCAACCTTTGGCAGTTTTGGCGATCTCGGCCCGTTCATGGACTATTACTCACTGTTTTGGGGTCGGGTGATTTCCACGATTAACAAACCCTGGGATGTGTTTACTTGTCGGTCATCAACACTGGCAGTTTTGACCGATTCTGGCCCGTTTCATGGACTATTACTCACTGTTTTGGGGTCCCATAGTGATTACCACGATTAACAAACCCTGGGATGCGTCTACGTGTCGGTCATCAACACTGGCAGTTTTGGCCGATTCTGGCCCGTTTCATGGACTATTACTCTCTGTTTTGGGGTCCCAAAGTGATTTCCACGATTAACAAACCATGGGATGCGTTTACGTGTCATCAACACTGGCAGTTTTGGCCGATACTGGCCCGTTTCATGGACTATTACTCACTGTTTTGGGGTCCTACCGTGATTACCACGATTAACAAACCACAGGATGCGTTTACGTGTCGGTCATCAACCTTTGGCAGTTTTGGCGATTACGGCCCGTTTCATGGACTATTACTCACTTTGTTTTGGGGTCCGGGTGATTTCCACGATTAACAAACCACAGGATGCGTTTACGTGTCGGTCATCAACATTGGCGGTTTGGCCGATTCTGGCCCGTTTCATGGACTATTACTCTCTGTTTTGGGGTCCCGGAGTGATTTCCACGATTAACAAACCCTGGGATGCGTTTACGTGTCGGTCATCAACACTGGCAGTTTTGGCCGATACTGGCCCGTTTCATGGACTATTACTCACTGTTTTGGGGTCCCGGAGTGATTTCCACGATTAACAAACCCTGGGATGTGTTTACGTGTCGGTCATCAACCTTTGGCATTTTTGGCCGATTCTGGCCCGTTTCATGGACTATTACTCACTGTTTTGGGGCCCGGAGTGATTTCCACGATTAACAAACCCTGGGATGCGTTTACGTGTCGGTCATCAACAATGGCAGTTTTGGCCGATACTGGCCCGTTTCATGGACTATTACTCACTGTTTTGGGGTCACGGAGTGATTTCCACGATTAACAAACCACGGGATGCGTCTACGTGTCGGTCATCAACACTGGCAGTTTTGGCCGATTAGTGCCCGTTTCATGGACTATTACTCACTCTTTTGGGGTCCCGGAGTGATTACCACGATTAACAAACCCTGGGATGCGTCTACGTGTCGGTCATCAACACTGGCAGTTTGGCCGATACTGGCCCGTTTCATGGACTATTACTCACTGTTTTGGGGCCCGGAGTGATTTCCACGATTAACAAACCCTGGGATGCGTTTACGTGTCGGTCATCAACAGTGGCAGTTTTGGCCGATTCTGGCCCGTTTCATGGACTATTTCTCAGTATTTTGGGGTCCCGGAGTGATTTCCATGATTAACAAACCCTGGGATGTGTTTACGTGTCGGTCATTAACACTGGCAGTTTTGGCCGATTCTAACCCGTTTCATGGACTATTACTCACTGTTTTGGGGTCCCGGAGTGATTTCCACGATTAACAAACCCTGGGATGCATTTACGTGTCGGTCATCCACACTGGCAGTTTTGGCCGATTCTGGCCCGTTTCATGGACTATTACTCACTGTTTTGGGGTCCCGTAGTGATTTCACGATTAGCAAACCCTGGGATGCGTCTACGTGTCGGTGATCAACACTGGCTGTTTGGCCGATTCTGGCCCGTTTCATGGACTATTACTCACTGTTTTGGGGTTCTACCGTGATTTCCAAGATTAACAAACCCTGGGATGCGTTTACTTGTCGGTCATCAACCTTGGCAGTTTTGGCGATTCTGGCCCGTTCATGGACTATTACTCACTGTTTTGGCGTCCGGGTGTGATTACCACGATTAACAAACCTTGGGATGCGTCTACGTGTCGGTCATCAACACTGGCAGTTTTGGCCGATTCTGGCCCGTTTCATGGACAATTACTCACTGTTTTGGGGTCCCGCAGTGATTTCCACGATTAACAAACCCTGGGATGCGTCTACGTGTCGGTCATCAACACTGGCAGTTTGACCGATTCTGGCCCATTTCATGGACTATTACTCATTGTTTTGGGGTCCCGGAGTGATTACCACGATTAACAAACCCTAGGATGAGTATACGTGTCGGTCATCAACACTGGCAGTTTTGGCCGATTCTGGCCCGTTTCATGGACTATTACTCACTGTTTTGGGGTCCCGTAGTGATTACCACGATTAACAAACCCTAGGATGCGTCTACGTGTCGGTCATTAACACTGGCAGTTTTGGCCGATTCTGGCCCATTTCATGGACTATTACTCTCTGTTTTGGTGTCCCGGAGTGATTTCCACGATTAACAAACCCTGGGATGCGTTTACGTGTCGGTCATCAACACTGGCAGTTTTGGCCGATTCTGGCCCGTTTCATGGACTATTACTCACTGTTTTGGGGTCCGGCAGTGATTTCCACGATTAACAAACCACAGGATGCGTTTACGTGTCGGTCATCAACCTTTGGCGGTTTTGGCGATTACGGCCCGTTTCATGGACTATTACTCACTGTTTTGGGGTCGGGTGATTTCCACGATTAACAAACCACAGGATGCGTTTACGTGTCGGTCATCAACCTTTGGCAGTTTTGGCGATTCTGGCCCGTTTCATGGACTATTACTCACCTGTTTTGGGGTCCGGGTGATTTCCACGATTAACAAACCACGGGATGCGTTTACGTGTCGGTCATCAACACTTTGGCAGTTTTGGCGATTACGGCCCGTTCATGGACTATTACTCACTGTTTTGGGGTCCGGGTGATTTCCACGATTAACAAACCACGGGATGCGTTTACGTGTCGGTCATCAACCTTTGGCGGTTTTGGCGATTACGGCCCGTTTCATGGACTATTACTCACTGTTTTGGGGTCCGGGTGATTTCCACGATTAACAAACCACAGGATGCGTTTACGTGTCGGTCATCAACACTTTGGCAGTTTTGGCGATTCTGGCCCGTTTCATGGACTATTACTCACATGTTTTGGGGTCCGGGTGATTTCCACGATTAACAAACCACGGGATGCGTTTACGTGTCGGTCATCAACCTTTGGCAGTTTTGGCGATTCGGCCCGTTTCATGGACTATTACTCACTTTGTTTTGGGGTCCGGTGATTTCCACGATTAACAAACCACGGGATGCGTTTACGTGTCGGTCATCAACCTTTGGCGGTTTTGGCGATTACGGCCCGTTTCATGGACTATTACTCACTGTTTTGGGGTCCCGGAGTGATTTCCACGATTAAGAAACCCTGGGATGAGTTTACGTGTCGGTCATCAACACTGGCAGTTTTGGCCGATTCTGGCCCGTTTCATGGACTATTACTCTCTGTTTTGGGGTCCCGGAGTGATTTCCACGATTTACAAACCCTGGGATGCATTTACGCGTCGGTCATCAACGCTGGCAGTTTTGGCCGATTCTGGCCCGTTTCATGGACTATTACTCACTGTTTTGGGGTCTCGGAGTGATTTCCACGATTAACAAACCCTGTAATGCGTTTACGTGTCGGTCATCAACACTGGCAGTTTTGGCCGATATTGACCCGTTTAATGGACTATTACTCACTGTTTTGGGGCCCGGAGTGATTTCCACGATTAACAAACCCTGGGATGCGTTTACGTGTCGGTCATCAACACAGGCAGATTTGGCCGATTCTGGCCCGTTTCATGGACTATTACTCACTGTTTTGGGGTCCTAGTGTGATTTCCATGATTAACAAACCCTGGGATGCGTTTACGTGTCGGTCATCAACACTGGCAGTTTTGGCCGATACTGGCCCGTTTCATGGACTATTACTCACTGTTTTGCGGCCCGGAGTGATTTCCACGATTAACAAACCCTGGGATGCGTCTACGTGTCGGTCATCAACACTGGCAGTTTTGGCCGATTATGGCCCGTTTCATGGACTATTACTCACTGTTTTGGGGTCCCTGAGTGATTTCCACTATTAACAAACCCTGGGATGCGTCTACGTGTCGGTCATCAACACTGGCAGTTTTGGCCGATTCTGGCCCGTTTCATGGACTATTACTCACTGTTTTCTTTTCAAGGAGTGATTTCCACGATTAACAAACCACAGGATGCGTTTACGTGTCGGTCATCAACCGGCAGTTTTGGCGATTCTGGCCCGTTTCATGGACTATTACTCACCTGTTTTGGGGTCCCGGGTGATTTCCACGATTAACAAACCACAGGATGCGTTTACGTGTCGGTCATCAACAACGGCAGTTTTGGCGATTCTGGCCCGTTCATGGACTATTACTCACTGTTTTGGGGTCCGGGTGATTTCCACGATTAACAAACCACGGGATGCGTTTACGTGTCGGTCATCAACAACGGCAGTTTTGGCGATTCTGGCCCGTTCATGGACTATTACTCACTGTTTTGGGGTCCGGGTGATTTCCACGATTAACAAACCACGGGATGCGTTTACGTGTCGGTCATCAACAACGGCAGTTTTGGCGATTCTGGCCCGTTTCATGGACTATTACTCCTTTGTTTTGGGGTCCGGGTGATTTCCACGATTAACAAACCACAGGATGCGTTTACGTGTCGGTCATCAACCTTGGCGGTTTTGGCGATTCTGGCCCGTTTCATGGACTATTACTCACTTTGTTTTGGGGTCCGGGTGATTTCCACGATTAACAAACCACGGGATGCGTTTACGTGTCGGTCATCAACCTTGGCGGTTTTGGCGATTCTGGCCCGTTCATGGACTATTACTCCTTTGTTTTGGGGTCCGGGTGATTTCCACGATTAACAAACCACAGGATGCTTCTACGTGTCGGTCATCAACACTGGCAGTTTTGGCCAGTTCTGGCCCGTTTCATGGACTATTACTCATTGTTTTGGTATCCTGCAGTGATTTCCATGATTAACAAACCCTGGGATTCGTCTACGTGTCGGTCATCAATCTTTGGCGGTTTTGGCGATTCTGGCCCGGTTCATGGACTATTACTCATTTGTTTCGGGGTCCCGGAGTGATTTCCACGATTAACAAACCCTGGGATGCGTTTACGTGTCGGTCATCAACACTGGCAGTTTTGGCCGATTCTGGCCCGTTTCATGGACTATTACTCATTGTTTTGCGGCCCGGAGTGATTTCCACGATTAACAAACCCTGGGATGCGTCTACGTGTCGGTCATCAACACTGGCAGTTTTGGCGAGTCAGGCCCGGTTCATGGAGGAATACTCACTGTTTTGGGGTCCGGGTGATTTCCACGATTAACAAACCACAGGATGCGTTTACGTGTCGGTCATCAACCTTTGGCAGTTTTGGCGATTACGGCCCGTTTCATGGACTATTACTCACTGTTTTGGGGTCCGGGTGATTTCCACGATTAACAAACCACAGGATGCGTTTACGTGTCGGTCATCAACAACGGCGGTTTTGGCGATTCTGGCCCGTTCATGGACTATTACTCACTGTTTTGGGGTCCGGGTGCTTACCACGATTAACAAACCATGGGATGCGTCTACGTGTCGGTCATCAACACTGGCAGTTTTGCCGATTCTGGCCCGTTTCATGGACTATTACTAACTGTTTTGGGGCCCGGAGTGATTTCCACGATTAACAAACCCTGGGATGCGTTTACGTGTCGGTCATCAACACTGGCAGTTTTGGCCGATAATGGCCCGTTTCATGGACTATTACTAACTGTTTTGGGGCCCGGAGTGATTTCCACGATTAACAAACCCTGGGATGCGTTTACGTGTCGGTCATCAACACTGGCAGTTTTGGCCGATTCTGGCCCGTTTCATGGACTATTACTCACTGTTTTGGGGTCCCGGAGTGATTTCCACGATTTACAAACCCTGGGATGCATTTACGCGTCGGTCATCAACGCTGGCAGTTTTGGCCGATTCTGGCCCGTTTCATGGACTATTACTCACTGTTTTGGGGTCCCGGAGTGATTTCCACGATTAACAAACCCTGGGATGCGTTTACGTGTCGGTCATCAACACTGGCAGATTTGACCGATTCTGGCCCGTTTCATGGACTATTACTCACGGTTTTGGGGACCGGGGATGATTTCCACGATTAACAAACCACAGGATGCGTCTACGTGTCGGTCATCAATCTTTGGCAGTTTGGCGATTACGGCCCGTTCATGGACTATTACTCCTTTGTTTTGGGGTCCGGGTGATTTCCACGATTAACAAACCACGGGATGCGTTTACGTGTCGGTCATCAAGCTTTGGCGGTTTTGGCGATTACGGCCCGTTTCATGGACTATTACTCACATGTTTTGGGGTCCGGGTGATTTCCACGATTAACAAACCACAGGATGCGTTTACGTGTCGGTCATCAACACTTGGCAGTTTTGGCGATTCTGGCCCGTTTCATGGACTATTACTCACTTTGTTTTGGGGTCCCGGGTGATTTCCACGATTAACAAACCACAGGATGCGTTTACGTGTCGGTCATCAACCTTTGGCAGTTTTGGCGATTCTGGCCCGTTTCATGGACTATTACTCCTTTGTTTTGGGGTCCGGGTGATTTCCACGATTAACAAACCACAGGATGCGTCTACGTGTCGGTCATCAACCTTTGGCGGTTTTGGCGATCTTGGCCCGTTCATGGACTATTACTCACTGTTTTGGGGTCCGGGTGATTTCCACGATTAACAAACCACAGGATGCGTTTACGTGTCGGTCATCAACTTGGCAGTTTTGGCGATTCTGGCCCGTTTCATGGACTATTACTCACTGTTTTGGGGTCCGGTGATTTCCACGATTAACAAACCACAGGATGCGTTTACGTGTCGGTCATCAACAACGGCAGTTTTGGCGATTCTGGCCCGTTTCATGGACTATTACTCACTGTTTTGGGGTCCGGGTGATTTCCACGATTAACAAACCACAGGATGCGTTTACGTGTCGGTCATCAACCTTTGGCGGTTTTGGCGATTCTGGCCCGTTCATGGACTATTACTCACTTGTTTTGGGGTCGGGTGATTTCCACGATTAACAAACCACGGGATGCGTTTACGTGTCGGTCATCAACACTTGGCGGTTTTGGCGATTCTGGCCCGTTCATGGACTATTACTCACGTTTTGGGGTCCGGGTGATTTCCACGATTAACAAACCACGGGATGCGTTTACGTGTCGGTCATCAACCTTTGGCAGTTTTGGCGATCTTGGCCCGTTTCATGGACTATTACTCACTGTTTTGGGGTCCCGGAGTGATTACACGATTAACAAACCCTAGGATGCGTCTACGTGTCGGTCATCAACAATGGAAGTTTGGCCGATTCTGGCCCGTTTCATGGACTATTACTCACTGTTTTGGGGTCCCGGAGTGATTTCCACGATTAACAAACCCTGGGATGCGTTTACGTGTAGGTCATCAAGCTTTGGCAGTTTTGGCGATTACGGCCCGTTCATGGACTATTACTCACGTGTTTTGGGGTCCGGGTGATTTCCACGATTAACAAACCACAGGATGCGTTTACGTGTCGGTCATCAAGCGGCAGTTTTGGCGATTCTGGCCCGTTCATGGACTATTACTCACCTGTTTTGGGGTCCGGGTGATTTCCACGATTAACAAACCACAGGATGCGTTTACGTGTCGGTCATCAACACTTTGGCGGTTTTGGCGATTCTGGCCCGTTTCATGGACTATTACTCACTGTTTTGGGGTCCGGGTGATTTCCACGATTAACAAACCACGGGATGCGTTTACGTGTCGGTCATCAACCTTTGGCAGTTTTGGCGATTCGGCCCGTTTCATGGACTATTACTCACGTTTTGGGGTCCGGGTGATTTCCACGATTAACAAACCACAGGATGCGTTTACGTGTCGGTCATCAACCTTTGGCGGTTTTGGCGATTACGGCCCGTTTCATGGACTATTACTCACTTGTTTTGGGGTCCGGGTGATTTCCACGATTAACAAACCACAGGATGCGTTTACGTGTCGGTCATCAACACTTGGCAGTTTTGGCGATTCTGGCCCGTTCATGGACTATTACTCACTGTTTTGGGGTCCCGGGTGATTTCCACGATTAACAAACCACAGGATGCGTTTACGTGTCGGTCATCAACCTTTGGCGGTTTTGGCGATTACGGCCCGTTCATGGACTATTACTCACTGTTTTGGGGTCCGGGTGATTTCCACGATTAACAAACCACAGGATGCGTTTACGTGTCGGTCATCAACCTTTGGCAGTTTGGCGATTCTGGCCCGTTCATGGACTATTACTCACTTGTTTTGGGGTCCGGGTGATTTCCACGATTAACAAACCACAGGATGCGTTTACGTGTCGGTCATCAACCTTTGGCAGTTTTGGCGATTCTGGCCCGTTTCATGGACTATTACTCCTTGTTTTGGGGTCCGGGTGATTTCCACGATTAACAAACCACAGGGATGCGTTTACGTGTCGGTCATCAACCTTGGCAGTTTTGGCGATTACGGCCCGTTCATGGACTATTACTCACTGTTTTGGGGTCCGGGTGATTTCCACGATTAACAAACCACAGGATGCGTTTACGTGTCGGTCATCAACCTTTGGCAGTTTGGCGATTACGGCCCGTTCATGGACTATTACTCCTTTGTTTTGGGGTCCGGGTGATTTCCACGATTAACAAACCACGGGATGCGTTTACGTGTCGGTCATCAACCTTTGGCGGTTTTGGCGATTACGGCCCGTTCATGGACTATTACTCACTGTTTTGGGGTCCGG
This sequence comes from Aegilops bicornis, assembly GCA_021605145.1. Classification (NCBI taxonomy): domain Eukaryota; kingdom Viridiplantae; phylum Streptophyta; class Magnoliopsida; order Poales; family Poaceae; genus Aegilops; species Aegilops bicornis. The sequence continues at coordinate 68,425,428 of CM038670.1, read as the reverse complement.
GTGATTTCCACGATTAACAAACCACGGGATGCGTTTACGTGTCGGTCATCAACAACTGGCAGTTTTGGCGATTACGGCCCGTTTCATGGACTATTACTCACTGTTTTGGGGTCCGGGTGATTTCCACGATTAACAAACCACAGGATGCGTTTACGTGTCGGTCATCAACACTTTGGCGGTTTTGGCGATTCTGGCCCGTTCATGGACTATTACTCCTTTGTTTTGGGGTCGGGGTGATTTCCACGATTAACAAACCACAGGGATGCGTCTACGTGTCGGTCATCAATCTTTGGCAGTTTTGGCGATTACGGCCCGTTTCATGGACTATTACTCACTGTTTTGCGGCCCGGAGTGATTTCCACGATTAACAAACCCTGGGATGCGTCTACATGTCGGTCATCAACACTGGCAGTTTTGGCCGATTCTGGCCCGTTTCATGGACTATTACTCACTGTTTTGGGTTCCCGGAGTGATTTCCACGATTAACAAACCCTGGGATGTGTTTACTTGTCGGTCATCAACCTTTGGCGATTTTGGCGATTACGGCCCGTTCATGGACTATTACTCACGGTTTTGGGGTCCGGGTGATTTCCACGATTAACAAACCACGGGATGCGTTTACGTGTCGGTCATCAACATGGCAGTTTTGGCGATTCTGGCCCGTTCATGGACTATTACTCACCTGTTTTGGGGTCCGGGTGATTTCCACGATTAACAAACCACAGGATGCGTTTACGTGTCGGTCATCAACAACTGGCGGTTTTGGCGATTCTGGCCCGTTCATGGACTATTACTCACTGTTTTGGGGTCCCGGGTGATTTCCACGATTAACAAACCACAGGATGCGTCTACGTGTCGGTCATCAACCTTTGGCGGTTTTGGCGATCGCCCGTTCATGGACTATTACTCACTGTTTTGGGGTCCGGGTGATTTCCACGATTAACAAACCACAGGATGCGTTTACGTGTCGGTCATCAACCTTTGGCAGTTTTGGCGATTCGGCCCGTTTCATGGACTATTACTCACTGTTTTGGGGTCCGGGTGATTTCCACGATTAACAAACCACAGGATGCGTCTACGTGTCGGTCATCAACAACTGGCAGTTTTGGCGATTCTGGCCCGTTCATGGACTATTACTCACTGTTTTGGGGTCCGGGTGATTTCCACGATTAACAAACCACGGGATGCGTTTACGTGTCGGTCATCAACCTTGGCAGTTTTGGCGATTACGGCCCGTTCATGGACTATTACTCACTGTTTTGGGGTCGGGTGATTTCCACGATTAACAAACCACGGGATGCGTTTACGTGTCGGTCATCAACCTTGGCAGTTTTGGCGATTCTGGCCCGTTCATGGACTATTACTCACTGTTTTGGGGTCCGGGTGATTTCCACGATTAACAAACCACAGGGATGCGTTTACGTGTCGGTCATCAAGCTTTGGCGGTTTTGGCGATCTTGGCCCGTTCATGGACTATTACTCACTTTGTTTTGGGGTCCGGGTGATTTCCACGATTAACAAACCACAGGATGCGTCTACGTGTCGGTCATCAACCTTGGCGGTTTTGGCGATTACGGCCCGTTTCATGGACTATTACTCATTGTTTTGGGGTCCTAGTGTGATTTTCATGATTAACAAACCCTGGGATGCGTCTACGTGTCGGTCATCAACACTGGAAGTTTTGACCGATTCTGGCCCGTTTCATGGACTATTACTCACTGTTTTGGGGTCGCGGAGTGATTACACGATTTACAAACCCTGGGATGCGTCTAAGTGTCGGTCATCAACACTGGCAGTTTTGGCCGATACTGGCCCGTTTCATGGACTTACTGTTTTGGGGTCCCGGAGTGATTTCCACGATTAAGAAACCCTGGGATGCGTTTACGTGTAGGTCATCAACACTGGCAGTTTGGCCGATTCTGGCCCGTTTCATGGACTATTACTCACTGTTTTGGGGTCCTGGAGTGATTACACGATTAACAAACCCTGGGATGCGTCTACGGGTCGGTCATCAACCTTTGGCGGTTTTGGCGATTCTGGCCCGTTCATGGACTATTACTCACTTTGTTTTGGGGTCCGGGTGATTTCCACGATTAACAAACCACAGGATGCGTTTACGTGTCGGTCATCAACACTTTGGCAGTTTTGGCGATTCTGGCCCGTTCATGGACTATTACTCACTGTTTTGGGGTCGGGTGATTTCCACGATTAACAAACCACAGGATGCGTTTACGTGTCGGTCATCAACCTTGGCGGTTTTGGCGATCGGCCCGTTTCATGGACTATTACTCACGTGTTTTGGGGTCCGGGTGATTTCCACGATTAACAAACCACAGGATGCGTTTACGTGTCGGTCATCAACCTTTGGCGGTTTTGGCGATTACGGCCCGTTCATGGACTATTACTCCTTTGTTTTGGGGTCCCGGAGTTATTTACACGATTAACAAACCATTGGATGCGTTTACGTGTCGGTCATCAACACTGGCAGTTTTGGCCGATTCTGGCACGTTCATGGACTATTACTCACTTTGTTTTGGGGTCGGGTGATTTCCACGATTAACAAACCACGGGATGCGTTTACGTGTCGGTCATCAACCTTGGCGGTTTTGGCGATCTTGGCCCGTTTCATGGACTATTACTCACTTTGTTTTGGGGTCCGGTGATTTCCACGATTAACAAACCACGGGATGCGTTTACGTGTCGGTCATCAACAACGGCAGTTTTGGCGATTACGGCCCGTTCATGGACTATTACTCACCTGTTTTGGGGTCCGGGTGATTTCCACGATTAACAAACCACAGGATGCGTCTACGTGTCGGTCATCAACTTTGGCGGTTTTGGCGATTACGGCCCGTTTCATGGACTATTACTCACCTGTTTTGGGGTCCCGGGTGATTTCCACGATTAACAAACCACAGGATGCGTTTACGTGTCGGTCATCAACTTTGGCAGTTTGGCGATTCTGGCCCGTTCATGGACTATTACTCACTGTTTTGGGGTCCGGGTGATTTCCACGATTAACAAACCACGGGATGCGTCTACGTGTCGGTCATCAACCTTTGGCAGTTTTGGCGATTACGGCCCGTTTCATGGACTATTACTCACTGTTTTGGGGTCCGGGTGATTTCCACGATTAACAAACCACGGGATGCGTTTACGTGTCGGTCATCAACTTGGCAGTTTTGGCGATTCTGGCCCGTTCATGGACTATTACTCCTTGTTTTGGGGTCCGGGTGATTTCCACGATTAACAAACCACAGGATGCGTTTACGTGTCGGTCATCAAGCTTTGGCAGTTTTGGCGATTACGGCCCGTTCATGGACTATTACTCACTGTTTTGGGGTCCGGGTGATTTCCACGATTAACAAACCACAGGATGCGTTTACGTGTCGGTCATCAACACGGCAGTTTTGGCGATTCTGGCCCGTTCATGGACTATTACTCACTGTTTTGGGGTCCGGTGATTTCCACGATTAACAAACCACAGGATGCGTTTACGTGTCGGTCATCACTTTGGCAGTTTTGGCGATCTTGGCCCGTTTCATGGACTATTACTCCTTTGTTTTGGGGTCCTAGTGTGATTTCCATGATTAACAAACCCTGGGATGCGTTTACGTGTCGGTCATCAACACTGGTAGTTTTGGCCGATTCTGGCCCGTTTAATGGACTATTACTCACTGTTTTGGGGCCCTGTGTGATTTCCACGATTAACAAACCCTGGGATGCGTTTACGTGTCGGTCATCAACACTGGCAGTTTTGGCCGATTCTGGCCCGTTTCATGGACTATTACTCACTGTTTTGGGGGCGTGGGTGAATTCCACGATTAACAAACCACAGGATGCGTTTACGTGTCGGTCATCAACCTTGGCAGTTTTGGCGATTCTGGCCCGTTCATGGACTATTACTCACTGTTTTGGGGTCGGGTGATTTCCACGATTAACAAACCACAGGATGCGTTTACGTGTAGGTCATCAACAATGGCAGTTTTGGAGTTTTCTGGCCCGTTTCATGGACTATTACTCTCTGTTTTGGGGTCCCGGAGTGATTTCCACGATTTACAAACCCTGGGATGCATTTACGCGTCGGTCATCAACTCTGGCAGTTTTGGTTGATTCTGGCCCGTTTCATGGACTATTACTCACTGTTTTGGGGTCCTACCGTGATTTCCATGATTAACAAACCCTGGGATGTGTTTACTTGTCGGTCATCAACACTGGCAGTTTTGGCCGATTCTTGCCCGTTTCATGGACTATTACTCACTGTTTTGGGGTCCCGCAGTGATTTCCACGATTAACAAACCCTGGGATGCTCTACGTGTCGGTCATCAACACTTTGGCGGTTTTGGCGATTACGGCCCGTTCATGGACTATTACTCACTGTTTTGGGGTCCCGGGTGATTTCCACGATTAACAAACCACAGGATGCGTTTACGTGTCGGTCATCAACCTTTGGCAGTTTTGGCGATTCTGGCCCGTTCATGGACTATTACTCACTGTTTTGGGGTCCGGGTGATTTCCACGATTAACAAACCACGGGATGCGTTTACGTGTCGGTCATCAACCTTTGGCGGTTTTGGCGATCTTGGCCCGTTTCATGGACTATTACTCACTTTGTTTTGGGGTCCGGGTGATTTCCACGATTAACAAACCACAGGATGCGTTTACGTGTCGGTCATCAACAACTGGCGGTTTTGGCGATTACGGCCCGTTTCATGGACTATTACTCACTGTTTTGGGGTCCGGGTGATTTCCACGATTAACAAACCACAGGATGCGTCTACGTGTCGGTCATCAACCTTGGCAGTTTTGGCGATTACGGCCCGTTCATGGACTATTACTCACTGTTTTGGGGTCCGGGTGATTTCCACGATTAACAAACCACGGGATGCGTTTACGTGTCGGTCATCAACCTTGGCAGTTTTGGCGATTCTGGCCCGTTCATGGACTATTACTCCTTTGTTTTGGGGTCCGGGTGATTTCCACGATTAACAAACCACGGGATGCGTTTACGTGTCGGTCATCAACCTTTGGCAGTTTTGGCGATTACGGCCCGTTTCATGGACTATTACTCACTGTTTTGGGGTCCGGGTGATTTCCACGATTAACAAACCACGGGATGCGTTTACGTGTCGGTCATCAACCTTTGGCGGTTTTGGCGATTACGGCCCGTTTCATGGACTATTACTCACTGTTTTGGGGTCCCGGGTGATTTCCACGATTAACAAACCACAGGATGCGTTTACGTGTCGGTCATCAACCTTGGCAGTTTGGCGATTACGGCCCGTTCATGGACTATTACTCACTGTTTTGGGGTCCGGGTGATTTCCACGATTAACAAACCACAGGATGCGTTTACGTGTCGGTCATCAACCTTTGGCAGTTTGGCGATCCGGCCCGTTTCATGGACTATTACTCACGGTTTTGGGGCCCGGAGTGATTTCCACGATTAACAAACCCTGGGATGCGTTTACGTGTCGGTCATCAACACTGGCAGTTTTGGCGATTAGTGCCCGATTCATGGACTATTACTCACTGTTTCGGGGTCCGGGTGATTTCCACGATTAACAAACCACAGGATGCGTTTACGTGTCGGTCATCAACCTTGGCAGTTTTGGCGATTACGGCCCGTTTCATGGACTATTACTCCTTTGTTTTGGGGTCCGGGTGATTTCCACGATTAACAAACCACGGGATGCGTTTACGTGTCGGTCATCAACCGGCGGTTTTGGCGATTACGGCCCGTTCATGGACTATTACTCACTGTTTTGGGGTCCGGGTGATTTCCACGATTAACAAACCACAGGGATGCGTTTACGTGTCGGTCATCAACCTTTGGCGGTTTTGGCGATTACGGCCCGTTCATGGACTATTACTCCTTTGTTTTGGGGTCCGGGTGATTTCCACTATTAACAAACCCTGGGATGAGCTTACGCGTCGGTCATCAACACTGGCAGTTTTGGCCGATTCTGGCCCGTTTCATGGACTATTACTCACTGTTTTGGGGTCCCGGAGTGATTTCCACGATTAACAAACCCTGGGATGCATTTACGAGTCGGTCGTCCACACTGGCAGTTTTGGCCGATACTGGCCCGTTTCATGGACTATTACTCACTGTTTTGGGGCCCGGAGTGATTTCCACGATTAACAAACCCTAGGATGCGTTTACGTGTTGGTCATCAACAACTGGCAGTTTTGGCGATTCTGGCCCGTTCATGGACTATTACTCACTGTTTTGGGGTCCGGGTGATTTCCACGATTAACAAACCACAGGATGCGTTTACGTGTCGGTCATCAACCTTTGGCGGTTTTGGCGATCTTGGCCCGTTCATGGACTATTACTCACTTTGTTTTGGGGTCCGGTGATTTCCACGATTAACAAACCACAGGATGCGTTTACGTGTCGGTCATCAACAACGGCAGTTTTGGCCGTTTCCGGCCCGGTTCAAGGACTATTACTCGCTGTTTTGGGGTCCCGGAGTGTTTTCCACGATTAACAAACCCCGGGGTGTGTTTACGTGTCGGTCATCAACACTGGCAGTTTTGGCCGATTATGGCCCGTTTCATGGACTATTACTCACTGTTTTGGGGTCCCGGAGTGATTTCCACGATTAACAAACCCTGGGATGCGTTTACGTGTCGGTCATCAACACTGGCAGTTTTGGCCGATTCTGGCCCGTTTCATGGACTATTACTCACTGTTTTGGGGTCCCGGAGTGATTTCCACGATTAACAAACCCTGGGATGAGTTTACGTGTCGGTCGTCAGCACTGGCAGTTTTGGCGATTCTGGCCCGTTCATGGACTATTACTCACTTTGTTTGGGGTCCGGGTGATTTCCACGATTAACAAACCACAGGATGCGTCTACGTGTCGGTCATCAACCTTGGCGGTTTTGGCGATTACGGCCCGTTCATGGACTATTACTCCTTTGTTTTGGGGTCCGGGTGATTTCCACGATTAACAAACCACAGGATGCGTTTACGTGTCGGTCATCAACCTTTGGCAGTTTTGGCGATTACGGCCCGTTCATGGACTATTACTCACTGTTTTGGGGTCCGGTGATTTCCACGATTAACAAACCACAGGATGCGTTTACGTGTCGGTCATCAACATTGGCAGTTTTGGCGATTCTGGCCCGTTCATGGACTATTACTCACTTTGTTTTGGGGTCCGGGTGATTTCCACGATTAACAAACCACAGGATGCGTTTACGTGTCGGTCATCAACCTTTGGCAGTTTTGGCGATCTTGGCCCGTTTCATGGACTATTACTCACTGTTTTGGGGTCCCGGAGTGATTTCCACGATTAACAAACCCGGGGATGCGTTTACGTGTCGGTCATCAACACTGGAAGTTTTGGCTGATTCTGGCCCATTTCATGGACTATTACTCACTGTTTTGGGGTCCCGGAGTGATTTCCACGATTAACAAACCCTGGGATGAGTTTACGTGTCGGTCGTCAACACTGGCAGTTTTGGCCGATTCTGGCCCGTTTCATGGACTATTACTCACTGTTTTGGGGTCCCGGAGTGATTTCCATGATTAACAAACCCTGGGATGCGTCTACGTGTCGGTCATCAACACTGGCAGTTTGGCCGATTCTGGCCCGTTTCATGGACTATTACTCACTGTTTTGGGGTCCCGGAGTGATTACCAGGATTAACAAACAAAGGGATGCGTTTACGTGTCGGTCATCAATCTTTGGCGGTTTTGGCGATTACGGCCCGTTCATGGACTATTACTCACTGTTTTGGGGTCCCGCAGTGATTTCCACGATTAACAAACCCTGGGATGCGTCTACGTGTCGGTCATCAACACTGGCAGTTTTGGCCGATTCTGGCCCGTTTCATGGACTATTACTCACTGTTTTGGGGTCCCGCAGTGATTTCCACGATTAACAAACCCTGGGATGCGTCTACGTGTCGGTCATCAACCTTGGCGGTTTTGGCGATTCTGGCCCGTTTCATGGACTATTACTCACCTGTTTTGGGGTCCGGGTGATTTCCACGATTAACAAACCACAGGATGCGTTTACGTGTCGGTCATCAACATTTGGCAGTTTTGGCGATTCTGGCCCGTTTCATGGACTATTACTCCTTTGTTTTGGGGTCCGGGTGATTTCCACGATTAACAAACCACGGGATGCGTTTACGTGTCGGTCATCAACTTGGCAGTTTTGGCGATTCTGGCCCGTTCATGGACTATTACTCACTGTTTTGGGGTCGGGTGATTTCCACGATTAACAAACCACGGGATGCGTTTACGTGTCGGTCATCAAGCTTTGGCGGTTTTGGCGATTCTGGCCCGTTCATGGACTATTACTCACTGTTTTGGGGTCGGGTGATTTCCACGATTAACAAACCACGGGATGCGTTTACGTGTCGGTCATCAACCGGCGGTTTTGGCGATTACGGCCCGTTCATGGACTATTACTCACTTTGTTTTGGGGTCCGGGTGATTTCCACGATTAACAAACCACAGGATGCGTTTACGTGTCGGTCATCAACCTTTGGCGGTTTTGGCGATCTTGGCCCGTTTCATGGACTATTACTCACTTGTTTTGGGGTCCGGGTGATTTCCACGATTAACAAACCCTGGGATGCATCTACGTGTCGGTCATCAACACTGGCAGTTTTGGCCGATTCTGGCCCGTTTCATGGACTATTACTCTCTGTTTTGGGGTCCCGGAGTGATTTCCACGATTAACAAACCCTGGGATGCATTTACGTGTCGGTCATCAACGCTGGCAGTTTTGGCCGATTCTGGCCCGTTTCATGGACTATTACTCACTGTTTTGGGGTCCCGGAGTGATTTCCACGATTAACAAACCATGGGATGCATCTACGTGTCGGTCATCAACACTTGCAGTTTTGACCAATTCTGGCTCGTTTCATGGACTATTACTCACTGTTTTGGGGTCCCGGAGTGCTTACCACGATTAACAAACCATGGGATGCGTTTACGTGTCGGTCATCAACACTGGCAGTTTTGGCCGATTCTGGCCCGTTTCATGGACTATTACTCACTGTTTTGGGGCCCGGAGTGATTTCCACGATTAACAAACCCTGGGATGCGTTTACGTGTCGGTCATCAACCTTTGGCAGTTTTGGCGATTACGGCCCGTTCATGGACTATTACTCACTGTTTTGGGGTCGGGTGATTTCCACGATTAACAAACCACAGGATGCGTCTACGTGTCGGTCATCAACCTTTGGCGGTTTTGGCGATTCTGGCCCGTTTCATGGACTATTACTCCTTTGTTTTGGGGCCCGAAGTGATTTCCACGATTAACAAACCCTGGGATGCGTTTACGTGTCGGTCATCAACACTGGCAGTTTTGGCCGATTCTGGCCCGTTTCATGGACTATTACTCACTGTTTTGGGGTCCCTGAGTGATTTCCACGATTAACAAACCCTGGGACGCGTATACGTGTCGGTCATCAACACTGGCAGTTTTGGCCGATTCTGGCCCGTTTCATGGACTATTACTCACTGTTTTGGGTATCGGGCTGATTTCCACGATTAACAAACCACAGGATGCGTTTACGTGTCGGTCATCAACCTTGGCAGTTTTGGCGATTCTGGCCCGTTCATGGACTATTACTCCTTTGTTTTGGGGTCCGGTGATTTCCACGATTAACAAACCACGGGATGCGTTTACGTGTCGGTCATCAACACTTTGGCGGTTTTGGCGATTACGGCCCGTTTCATGGACTATTACTCACTTTGTTTGGGGTCCGGGTGATTTCCACGATTAACAAACCCTGGGATGCGTTTACGTGTCGGTCATCAACACTGGGAGTTTTGGAAGATTCTTGCACGTTTCATGGACTATTACTCAGTGTTTTGGGGTCCGGGAGTGATTTCCACGATTAACAAACCACAGGATGCGTTTACGTGTCGGTCATCAAGCTTTGGCAGTTTTGGCGATTACGGCCCGTTCATGGACTATTACTCACTTTGTTTTGGGGTCGGAGTGATTTCCACGATTAACAAACCACAGGATGCGTTTACGTGTCGGTCATCAACCTTGGCGGTTTTGGCGATTACGGCCCGTTCATGGACTATTACTCACTGTTTTGGGGTCCCGGGTGATTTCCACGATTAACAAACCACGGGATGCGTTTACGTGTCGGTCATCAACAACGGCAGTTTTGGCGATTCTGGCCCGTTCATGGACTATTACTCACTGTTTTTGGGGTCCGGGTGATTTCCACGATTAACAAACCACGGGATGCGTTTACGTGTCGGTCATCAAGCTTTGGCAGTTTGGCGATTCTGGCCCGTTCATGGACTATTACTCACTGTTTTGGGGTCGGGTGATTTCCACGATTATCAAACCCCAGGATGCGTTTACGTGTCGGTCATCAACACTGGCAGTTTTGGCCGATTCTGGCCCGTTTCATGGACTATTACTCACTGTTTTGGGGTCCCGGAGTGATTTCCACGATTAACAAACCCGGGGATGCGTTTACGTCTCGGTCATCAACACTGGCAGTTTTGGCGGATTTTGGCCCGTTTCATGGACTATTACTCACTGTTTTGGGGTCCCGCAGTGATTTCCACGATTAACAAACCCTGGGATGCGTCTACGTGTCGGTCATCAACTTTGGCGGTTTTGGCGATTCTGGCCCGTTTCATGGACTATTACTCACTTTGTTTTGGGGTCCCGGGTGATTTCCACGATTAACAAACCACAGGATGCGTCTACGTGTCGGTCATCAACACTTTGGCGGTTTTGGCGATTACGGCCCGTTTCATGGACTATTACTCACTTTGTTTTGGGGTCCGGGTGATTTCCACGATTAACAAACCACAGGATGCGTCTACGTGTCGGTCATCAACAACTGGCAGTTTTGGCGATTACGGCCCGTTCATGGACTATTACTCCTTGTTTTGGGGTCCGGTGATTTCCACGATTAACAAACCACAGGATGCGTTTACGTGTCGGTCATCAACAACGGCGGTTTTGGCGATTACGGCCCGTTCATGGACTATTACTCACTGTTTTGGGGTCCGGGTGATTTCCACGATTAACAAACCACAGGATGCGTTTACGTGTCGGTCATCAACAACTGGCAGTTTGGCGATTACGGCCCGTTCATGGACTATTACTCACTGTTTTGGGGTCCGGTGATTTCCACGATTAACAAACCACGGGATGCGTCTACGTGTCAGCCGGTCATCAACCTTTGGCGGTTTTGGCCGATCTGGCCCGTTTCATGGACTATTACTCACTGTTTTGGGGTCCGGGTGATTTCCACGATTAACAAACCACGGGATGCGTTTACGTGTCGGTCATCAAGCTTTGGCAGTTTTGAGCGATTCTGGCCCGTTTCATGGACTATTACTCACTGTTTTGGGGTCGGGTGATTTCCACGATTAACAAACCACAGGATGCGTTTACGTGTCGGTCATCAAACTTTGGCAGTTTTGGCGATTCTGGCCCGTTTCATGGACTATTACTCACTTTGTTTTGGGGTCCGGGTGATTTCCACGATTAACAAACCACGGGATGCGTTTACGTGTCGGTCATCAACCTTTGGCAGTTTTGGCGATTACGGCCCGTTCATGGACTATTACTCACTTTGTTTTGGGGTCCGGGTGATTTCCACGATTAACAAACCACAGGATGCGTCTACGTGTCGGTCATCAACCTTGGCAGTTTTGGCGATTCTGGCCCGTTTCATGGACTATTACTCCTTTGTTTTGGGGTCCGGGTGATTTCCACGATTAACAAACCACAGGATGCGTTTACGTGTCGGTCATCAACCTTTGGCAGTTTTGGCGATTCTGGCCCGTTTCATGGACTATTACTCACTGTTTTGGGGTCCGGTGATTTCCACGATTAACAAACCACGGGATGCGTTTACGTGTCGGTCATCAACCTTTGGCAGTTTTGGCGATTCTGGCCCGTTCATGGACTATTACTCCTTTGTTTTGGGGTCCGGGTGATTTCCACGATTAACAAACCACAGGATGCGTTTACGTGTCGGTCATCAACCTTTGGCGGTTTTGGCGATTACGGCCCGTTTCATGGACTATTACTCACTGTTTTGGGGTCCGGGTGATTTCCACGATTAACAAACCACAGGATGCGTTTACGTGTCGGTCATCAACTGCTGGCAGTTTTGGCGATTCGGCCCGTTTCATGGACTATTACTCACTGTTTTGGGGTCGGGTGATTTCCACGATTAACAAACCACGGGATGCGTTTACGTGTCGGTCATCAACACTTTGGCGGTTTTGGCGATTACGGCCCGTTTCATGGACTATTACTCACTGTTTTGGGGTCCGGGTGATTTCCACGATTAACAAACCACGGGATGCGTTTACGTGTCGGTCATCAACCTTTGGCGGTTTTGGCGATTACGGCCCGTTCATGGACTATTACTCACTGTTTTGGGGTCGGGTGATTTCCACGATTAACAAACCACGGGATGCGTTTACGTGTCGGTCATCAACCTTGGCAGTTTGGCGATTCTGGCCCGTTCATGGACTATTACTCACATGTTTTGGGGTCGGGTGATTTCCACGATTAACAAACCACAGGATGCGTTTACGTGTCGGTCATCAACCTTTGGCAGTTTTGGCGATTACGGCCCGTTTCATGGACTATTACTCACTGTTTTGGGGTCCGGGTGATTTCCACGATTAACAAACCACGGGATGCGTTTACGTGTCGGTCATCAACACTTTGGCGGTTTTGGCGATCTTGGCCCGTTCATTGACTATTACTCACTGTTTTGGGGTCCCATAGTGATTTCCACGATTAACAAACCCTGGGATGCGTTTACGTGTCGGTCATCAACACTGGCAGTTTTGGCCGATTCTGGCCCGTTTCATGGACTATTACTCACTATTTTGGGGTCCCGGAGTGATTTCCATGATTAACAAACCCTGGGATGTGTTTACGTGTCGGTCATCAACATTGGCAGTTTTGGCCGATACTGGCCCGTTTCATGGACTATTACTCACTGTTTTGGGGTCGGGTGATTTCCACGATTAACAAACCACAGGATGCGTTTACGTGTCGGTCATCAACAACTGGCGGTTTTGGCGATTACGGCCCGTTCATGGACTATTACTCACTGTTTTGGGGTCCGGGTGATTTCCACGATTAACAAACCACAGGATGCGTTTACGTGTCGGTCATCAACAACGGCAGTTTTGGCGATTACGGCCCGTTTCATGGACTATTACTCACTGTTTTGGGGTCCGGGTGATTTCCACGATTAACAAACCACAGGGATGCGTTTACGTGTCGGTCATCAACCTTTGGCGGTTTTGGCGATTACGGCCCGTTTCATGGACTATTACTCACTGTTTTGGGGTCCGGGTGATTTCCACGATTAACAAACCACAGGATGCGTTTACGTGTCGGTCATCAACACATGGCAGTTTTGGCGATTACGGCCCGTTCATGGACTATTACTCACTTGTTTTGGGGTCCGGGTGATTTCCACGATTAACAAACCACGGGATGCGTTTACGTGTCGGTCATCAACTTTGGCGGTTTTGGCGATCTTGGCCCGTTCATGGACTATTACTCACTGTTTTGGGGTCCGGGTGATTTCCACGATTAACAAACCACAGGATGCGTTTACGTGTCGGTCATCAACCTTTGGCAGTTTTGGCGATTACGGCCCGTTTCATGGACTATTACTCCTTTGTTTTGGGGTCCGGGTGATTTCCACGATTAACAAACCACAGGATGCGTTTACGTGTCGGTCATCAACTTTGGCAGTTTTGGCGATTCTGGCCCGTTCATGGACTATTACTCACTTTGTTTTGGGGTCCCGGGTGATTTCCACGATTAACAAACCACAGGATGCGTTTACGTGTCGGTCATCAACCTTTGGCGGTTTTGGCGATTCTTTCCCGTTTCATGGACTATTACTCACTGTTTTGGGGTCCCTGTGTGATTTCCACGATTAACAAACCCTGGGATGCGTTTACGTGTCGGTCATCAACACTGGCAGTTTTGGCCGATTCTGGCCCGTTTCATGGACTATTACTCACTGTTTTGGGGTCCCGCAGTGATTTCCACGATTAACAAACCCTGGGATGCTTCTACGTGTCGGTCATCAACACTGGCAGTTTTGGCCGATTAAGGCCCATTTAATGGACTATTACTCACTGTTTTGGGGTCCCGGGTGATTTCCACGATTAACAAACCACAGGATGCGTTTACGTGTCGGTCATCAACTTTGGCAGTTTTGGCGATTCTGGCCCGTTCATGGACTATTACTCACCTGTTTTGGGGTCCGGGTGATTTCCACGATTAACAAACCACGGGATGCGTTTACGTGTCGGTCATCAACCTTTGGCAGTTTTGGCGATTCTGGCCCGTTCATGGACTATTACTCACTTTGTTTGGGGTCCGGGTGATTTCCACGATTAACAAACCACGGGATGCGTTTACGTGTCGGTCATCAACCTTGGCGGTTTTGGCGATTCTGGCCCGTTCATGGACTATTACTCACCTGTTTTGGGGTCCGGGTGATTTCCACGATTAACAAACCACAGGATGCGTTTACGTGTCGGTCATCAACCTTTGGCAGTTTTGGCGATTACGGCCCGTTCATGGACTATTACTCACTTTGTTTTGGGGTCCGGGTGATTTCCACGATTAACAAACCACGGGATGCGTTTACGTGTCGGTCATCAACACTTTGGCGGTTTTGGCGATTCTGGCCCGTTTCATGGACTATTACTCACTGTTTTGGGGTCCCGGGTGATTTCCACGATTAACAAACCACAGGATGCGTTTACGTGTCGGTCATCAACACTTTGGCAGTTTTGGCGATTCTGGCCCGTTCATGGACTATTACTCCTTTGTTTTGGGGTCGGGTGATTTCCACGATTAACAAACCCTGGGATGCGTTTACGTGTCGGTCATCAACACTGGCAGTTTTGGCCGATATTGGCCCGTTTCATGGACTATTACTCACTGTTTTGGGGTCCCGGAGTGATTTCCACGATTAACAAACCGTGGGATGCATTTACGAGTCGGTCATCAACAGGCGGTTTTGGCGATTCTGGCCCGTTCATGGACTATTACTCACTGTTTTGGGGTCCCGGGTGATTTCCACGATTAACAAACCACAGGATGCGTTTACGTGTCGGTCATCAACCTTTGGCGGTTTTGGCGATCTTGGCCCGTTCATGGACTATTACTCACTTTGTTTTGGGGTCGGGTGATTTCCACGATTAACAAACCACAGGGATGCGTTTACGTGTCGGTCATCAACCTTTGGCAGTTTGGCGATTACGGCCCGTTTCATGGACTATTACTCCTTTGTTTTGGGGTCCGGGTGATTTCCACGATTAACAAACCACAGGATGCGTTTACGTGTCGGTCATCAACCTTGGCGGTTTTGGCGATTCTGGCCCGTTTCATGGACTATTACTCCTTTGTTTTGGGGTCCGGGTGATTTCCACGATTAACAAACCACGGGATGCGTTTACGTGTCGGTCATCAACTTTGGCAGTTTTGGCGATTACGGCCCGTTTCATGGACTATTACTCACTGTTTTGGGGTCCGGGTGATTTCCACGATTAACAAACCACAGGATGCGTTTACGTGTCGGTCATCAACCTTGGCAGTTTTGGCGATTCTGGCCCGTTTCATGGACTATTACTCACTGTTTTGGGGTCCGGGTGATTTCCACGATTAACAAACCACAGGATGCGTTTACGTGTCGGTCATCAAGCTTTGGCGGTTTTGGCGATCTTGGCCCGTTCATGGACTATTACTCCTTTGTTTTGGGGTCCGGGTGATTTCCACGATTAACAAACCACGGGATGCGTTTACGTGTCGGTCATCAACCTGGCAGTTTTGGCGATTACGGCCCGTTTCATGGACTATTACTCACTGTTTTGGGGTCCGGGTGATTTCCACGATTAACAAACCACAGGATGCGTTTACGTGTCGGTCATCAACCTTTGGCAGTTTTGGCGATTCTGGCCCGTTTCATGGACTATTACTCACTTTGTTTTGGGGTCCGGGTGATTTCCACGATTAACAAACCACAGGATGCGTTTACGTGTCGGTCATCAACACTGGCAGTTTTGGCCGATTCTGGCCCGTTTCATGGACTATTACTCACTATTTTGGGGTCCCGGAGTGATTTCCATGATTAACAAACCCTGGGATGTGTTTACGTGTCGGTCATCAACATTGGCAGTTTTGGCCGATTATAACCCATTTCATGGACTATTACTCACTGTTTTGGGGTCCCGGAGTGATTTCCACGATTCACAAACCCTGGGATGCATTTACGTGTCGGTCATTAACACTGGAAGTTTTGGCGATTACGGCCCGTTTCATGGACTATTACTCACTTTGTTTTGGGGTCCGGGTGATTTCCACGATTAACAAACCACGGGATGCGTTTACGTGTCGGTCATCAACCTTTGGCAGTTTTGGCGATTACGGCCCGTTTCATGGACTATTACTCACTGTTTTGGGGTCCGGGTGATTTCCACGATTAACAAACCACGGGATGCGTTTACGTGTCGGTCATCAACACTTTGGCAGTTTTGGCGATTCTGGCCCGTTCATGGACTATTACTCACTGTTTTGGGGTCCGGGTGATTTCCACGATTAACAAACCACAGGATGCGTTTACGTGTCGGTCATCAACGCTGGCAGTTTTGGCGGATTCTGGCCCGTTTCATGGACTATTACTCGCTGTTTTGTGGTCCCGGAGTGATTACCACGATTAACAAACCCTGGGATGCATCTACGTGTCGGTGATCAACACTGGCAGCTTTGACCGATTCTGGCCCGTTTCATGGACTATTACTAACTGTTTTGGGGCCCGGAGTGATTTCCACGATTAACAAACCCTGGGATGCGTTTACGTGTCGGTCATCAACACTGGCAGTTTTGGCCGATAATGGCCCGTTTCATGGACTATTACTCACTGTTTTGGGGTCCCGGTGATTTCCACGATTAACAAACCACAGGATGCGTTTACGTGTCGGTCATCAACCTTGGCAGTTTTGGCGATTACGGCCCGTTCATGGACTATTACTCACTTTGTTTTGGGGTCCGGGTGATTTCCACGATTAACAAACCACGGGATGCGTTTACGTGTCGGTCATCAACAACTTGGCAGTTTTGGCGATCTTGGCCCGTTCATGGACTATTACTCACTGTTTTGCGGTCCCGGAGTGATTTCCACGACTAACAAACCCTGGGATGCGTTTACGTGTCGGTCATCAACACTGGCAGTTTTGGCCGATACTGGCCCGTTTCATGGACTATTACTCACTGTTTTGGGGCCCGGAGTGATTTCCACGATTAACAAACCCTGGGATGCGTTTACGTGTCGGTCATCAACACTGGCAGTTTTGGCCGATTCTGGCCCGTTTCATGGACTATTACTCATTGTTTTGGGGTCCTAGTGTGATTTTCATGATTAACAAACCCTGGGATGCGTCTACATGTCGGTCATCAACCTTTGGCAGTTTTGGCGATTCTGGCCCGTTCATGGACTATTACTCACTGTTTTGGGGTCGGGTGATTTCCACGATTAACAAACCACGGGATGCGTTTACGTGTCGGTCATCAACACTTTGGCGGTTTTGGCGATTCTGGCCCGTTCATGGACTATTACTCACTGTTTTGGGGTCCGGTGATTTCCACGATTAACAAACCACAGGATGCGTTTACGTGTCGGTCATCAACTTTGGCAGTTTGGCGATTCTGGCCCGTTCATGGACTATTACTCACTTTGTTTTGGGGTCCGGGTGATTTCCACGATTAACAAACCACAGGATGCGTTTACGTGTCGGTCATCAACCTTTGGCGGTTTTGGCGATTACGGCCCGTTCATGGACTATTACTCACTGTTTTGGGGTCCGGGTGATTTCCACGATTAACAAACCACAGGATGCGTTTACGTGTCGGTCATCAACAACTTGGCGGTTTTGGCGATTTGGCCCGTTCATGGACTATTACTCACTGTTTTGGGGTCCGGGAGTGATTTCCACGATTAACAAACCTCGGGATGCGTTTACGTGTCGGTCATCAACTTGGCGGTTTTGGCCGATTCTGGCCCGTTTCATGGACTATTACTCACTGTTTTGGGGTCCCGCAGTGATTTCCACGATTAACAAACCCTGGGATGCGTTTACGTGTCGGTCATCAACACTGGCAGTTTTGGCCGATTCTGGCCCGTTTCATGGACTATTACTCACTTTGTTTTGGGGTCCGGGTGATTTCCACGATTAACAAACCACAGGATGCGTTTACGTGTCGGTCATCAACACTTTGGCAGTTTTGGCGATTACGGCCCGTTTCATGGACTATTACTCACTGTTTTGGGGTCTCGGGTGATTTCCACGATTAACAAACCACAGGATGCGTTTACGTGTCGGTCATCAACAACTGGCAGTTTTGGCGATTACGGCCCGTTCATGGACTATTACTCACTGTTTTTGGGGTCGGGGTGATTTCCACGATTAACAAACCACAGGATGCGTTTACGTGTCGGTCATCAACCTTTGGCGGTTTTGGCGATTACGGCCCGTTCATGGACTATTACTCCTTTGTTTTGGGGTCCGGGTGATTTCCACGATTAACAAACCACAGGATGCGTTTACGTGTCGGTCATCAACCTTTGGCGGTTTTGGCGATTCTGGCCCGTTTCATGGACTATTACTCACTGTTTTGGGGTCGGGTGATTTCCACGATTAACAAACCACAGGATGCGTTTACGTGTCGGTCATCAACACTTTGGCAGTTTTGGCGATTCTGGCCCGTTCATGGACTATTACTCACTGTTTTGGGGTCCGGGTGATTTCCACGATTAACAAACCACAGGATGCGTTTACGTGTCGGTCATCAACCTTTGGCAGTTTTGGCGATTCTGGCCCGTTCATGGACTATTACTCACATGTTTTGGGGTCCGGGTGATTTCCACGATTAACAAACCACGGGATGCGTTTACGTGTCGGTCATCAACACGGCAGTTTTGGCGATCTTGGCCCGTTTCATGGACTATTACTCACCTGTTTTGGGGTCCGGGTGATTTCCACGATTAACAAACCACAGGATGCGTTTACGTGTCGGTCATCAACACTTGGCGGTTTTGGCGATCTTGGCCCGTTCATGGACTATTACTCACTGTTTTGGGGTCCGGGTGATTTCCACGATTAACAAACCACAGGATGCGTTTACGTGTCGGTCATCAAACTTTGGCAGTTTTGGCGATTACGGCCCGTTTCATGGACTATTACTCACTTTGTTTTGGGGTCCGGGTGATTTCCACGATTAACAAACAATGGGATGCGTTTACGTGTCATCAACACTGGCAGTTTTGGCCGATACTGGCCCGTTTCATGGACTATTACTCACTGTTTTGGGCCCCGGAGTGATTTCCACAATTAACAAACCCTGGGATTCGTTTACGTGTCGGTCATCAACCTTTGGCGGTTTTGGCGATTACGGCCCGTTTCATGGACTATTACTCACTGTTTTGGGGTCCGGGTGATTTCCACGATTAACAAACCACGGGATGCGTTTACGTGTCGGTCATCAACACTTTGGCGGTTTTGGCGATCTTGGCCCGTTCATGGACTATTACTCCTTTGTTTTGGGGTCGGGTGATTTCCACGATTAACAAACCACAGGATGCGTTTACGTGTCGGTCATCAACCTTTGGCAGTTTGGCGATCTTGGCCCGTTTCATGGACTATTACTCACGGTTTTGGGGCCCGGAGTGATTTCCACGATTAACAAACCCTGGGATGCGTTTACGTGTCGGTCATCAACTGGCAGTTTTGGCCGATTCTGGCCCGTTTCATGGACTATTACTCACTATTTTGGGGTCCCGGAGTGATTTCCATGATTAACAAACCCTGGGATGTGTTTACGTGTCGGTCATCAACATTGGCAGTTTTGGCCGATTCTAACCCGTTTCATGGACTATTACTCACTGTTTTGGGGTCCCGGAGTGATTTCCACGATTAACAAACCCTGGGATGCATTTACGTGTCGGTCATCCACACTGGCAGTTTTGGCCGATACTGGCCCGTTTCATGGACTATTACTCACTGTTTTGGGGTCCGGGTGATTTCCACGATTAACAAACCACAGGATGCGTTTACGTGTCGGTCATCAACTTTGGCGGTTTTGGCGATTACGGCCCGTTTCATGGACTATTACTCCTTTGTTTTGGGGTCCGGGTGATTTCCACGATTAACAAACCACAGGATGCGTTTACGTGTCGGTCATCAACAACTGGCGGTTTTGGCGATTCTGGCCCGTTTCATGGACTATTACTCACTTTGTTTTGGGGTCCGGGTGATTTCCACGATTAACAAACCACGGGATGCGTTTACGTGTCGGTCATCAACACCGGCAGTTTTGGCGATTCTGGCCCGTTCATGGACTATTACTCACTTTGTTTTGGGGTCGGGTGATTTCCACGATTAACAAACCACAGGATGCGTTTACGTGTCGGTCATCAACAACGGCGGTTTTGGCGATCTTGGCCCGTTCATGGACTATTACTCACTTTGTTTTGGGGTCCGGGTGATTTCCACGATTAACAAACCACGGGATGCGTTTACGTGTCGGTCATCAACCTTTGGCAGTTTTGGCGATTCTGGCCCGTTCATGGACTATTACTCACTGTTTTGGGGTCCGGGTGATTTCCACGATTAACAAACCACAGGATGCGTTTACGTGTCGGTCATCAACCTTTGGCAGTTTTGGCGATTACGGCCCGTTCATGGACTATTACTCACTGTTTTGGGGTCCGGGTGATTTCCACGATTAACAAACCACGGGATGCGTTTACGTGTCGGTCATCAACACTTGGCGGTTTTGGCGATCTTGGCCCGTTTCATGGACTATTACTCACTTTGTTTTGGGGTCCGGGTGATTTCCACGATTAACAAACCACAGGGATGCGTTTACGTGTCGGTCATCAACACTTTGGCGGTTTTGGCGATTCTGGCCCGTTTCATGGACTATTACTCACTGTTTTGGGGTCCGGGTGATTTCCACGATTAACAAACCACGGGATGCGTTTACGTGTCGGTCATCAACAACATTGGCAGTTTTGGCCGATTCTGGCCCGTTTCATGGACTATTACTCACTGTTTTGGGGTCCTACCGTGATTTCCATGATTAACAAACCCTGGGATGCGTTTACTTGTCGGTCATCAACACTGGCAGTTTTGGCCGCTTCTGGCCCGATTCCTGGACTATTACTCACTGTTTCGGGGTCTCGGAGTGATTTCCACGATTAACAAACCCTGTGATGCGTTTACGAGTCGGTCATCAACCTTTGGCAGTTTTGGCGATCTTGGCCCGTTCATGGACTATTACTCACTGTTTTGGGGTCCGGGTGATTTCCACGATTAACAAACCACAGGATGCGTTTACGTGTCGGTCATCAACACTTTGGCGGTTTTGGCGATTCTGGCCCGTTTCATGGACTATTACTCACTGTTTTGGGGTCCGGGTGATTTCCACGATTAACAAACCACGGGATGCGTTTACGTGTCGGTCATCAACTTTGGCGGTTTTGGCGATTCTGGCCCGTTCATGGACTATTACTCACTGTTTTGGGGTCCGGGTGATTTCCACGATTAACAAACCACGGGATGCGTTTACGTGTCGGTCATCAACTGGCGGTTTTGGCGATTACGGCCCGTTTCATGGACTATTACTCACTGTTTTGGGGTCGGGTGATTTCCACGATTAACAAACCACGGGATGCGTTTACGTGTCGGTCATCAACGGCGGCAGTTTGGCGATTACGGCCCGTTTCATGGACTATTACTCACTGTTTTGGGGTCCGGGTGATTTCCACGATTAACAAACCACAGGATGCGTTTACGTGTCGGTCATCAACAACTTTGGCAGTTTTGGCGATTACGGCCCGTTTCATGGACTATTACTCCTTGTTTTGGGGTCCGGGTGATTTCCACGATTAACAAACCACAGGATGCGTTTACGTGTAGGTCATCAACACTGGCAGTTTTGGCGATTACGGCCCGTTCATGGACTATTACTCACTTTGTTTTGGGGTCCCGGGTGATTTCCACGATTAACAAACCACAGGATGCGTTTACGTGTCGGTCATCAACCTTTGGCAGTTTTGGCGATCTTGGCCCGTTTCATGGACTATTACTCACTGTTTTGGGGTCCGGGTGATTTCCACGATTAACAAACCACAGGATGCGTTTACGTGTCGGTCATCAACACTGGCGGTTTTGGCGATCTTGGCCCGTTTAATGGACTATTACTCACTGTTTTGGGGCCCGTAGTGATTTCCACGATTAACAAACCCTGGGATGCGTTTACGTGTCGGTCATCAACTCTGGCAGTTTTGGCGATTACGGCCCGTTCATGGACTATTACTCACTTTGTTTTGGGGTCGGGTGATTTCCACGATTAACAAAGTGGGATGCGTTTACGTGTCGGTCATCAACACTTGGCAGTTTTGGCGATCTTGGCCCGTTCATGGACTATTACTCACTGTTTTGGGGTCGGGTGATTTCCACGATTAACAAACCACAGGATGCGTTTACGTGTCGGTCATCAACACTGGCGGTTTGCCCGATTCTGGCCCGTTTCATGGACTATTACTCACTGTTTTGGGGTCCCGGAGTGATTACCAGGGTTAACAAACCCTGGGATGCGTCTACGTGTCGGTCATCAACACTGGCAGTTTTGGCCGATTCTGGCCCGTTTCATGGACTATTACTCACTGTTTTGGGGTCCCGGACTGATTACCAGGGTTAATAAACCATGGGATGCGTCTACGTGTCGGTCATCAACACAGGTAGTTTTGGCCGATTCTGGCCCGTTTCATGGACAATTACTCACTGTTTTGGGGTCCCGCAGTGATTTCCACGATTAACAAACCCTGGGATGCGTCTACGTGTCGGTCATCAACACTGGCAGTTTTGACCGATTCTGGCCCGTTTCATGGACTATTACTCCTTTGTTTTGGGGTCCGGGTGATTTCCACGATTAACGAACCACAGGATGTTTACTTTGGCGATCGGTTTCATGGACTATTACTGGCAGTTTTGGCGATTTGAAGAAATATGCCCTAGAGGCAATAATAAAGTTATTATTTATTTCCTTATATCATGATAAATGTTTATTATTCATGCTAGAATTGTATTAACGGAAACATAATACATGTGTGAATACATAGACAAGCAGTGTCACTAGTATGCCTCTACTTGACTAGCTCGTTAATCAAAGATGGTTATGTTTACTAACCATGAACAAGGAGTTGTTATTATATTAACGGTATCACATCATACTATGAATGAACTGATTGACATGAACCATTCCATTAGCATAGAACCTGATCGTATAGTTAGTTGCTAGTGATTATCAACAATACTTATACATGTTCCTATGACTATGAGATTATGCAACTCCCGTTTGCGGAGGAACACTTTGGGTGCTACCAAGCGTCCTGGCGTAAGCTGGGTGATTATAAAGGTACATTACAGGTGTCTCAAAAGGTACATGTTGGGTTGGCATATTTGAGATTAGGATTTGTCACTCCGATTATGGAGAGGTATCTCTGGGCCCTCTCGGTAATGCACATCACATAAGCCTTGCAAGCATTGCAACTAATGAGTTAGTTGTGAGATGATGTATTACGGAGCGAGTAAAGAGACTTGCAGTAGCGAGATTGAACTAGGTATTGGATACCGGCGATCGAATCTCGGGCAAGTAACATATACCGATGACAAAGGGAACAACGTATGTTGTTATCGCGGTTTGACCGATAAAGATCTTCGTAGAATATGTAGGAGCCAATATGGGCATCCAGGTCCGCTATTGGTTATTGACGGAAGAGGTGTCTCGGTCATGTCTACATAGTTCTCGAACCCGTAGAATCCGCCGCAACAACGTTTCGATGGCAGTTACTATGAGTTGTTATGATGTTTCTGTGCGAAGGTTGTTGAGTCCCGGATGAGATCACAGACGTGACGAGGAGTCTCGAAATGGTCGAGACATAAAGATTCATATATTGGAAGTCTATGTTTGGACATCGGAAGTGTTCGGGTGAAATTGGGAATTTTACCAAATGCAGGGAGGTTCTGGAACCCCGGAATACTAATGGGCCAACATGGGCCTTAGTGGAAAGGAGAAGGGGGGCCCAAGTGCTGGCGCACCTTCCCCCTTCCCTAGTCCTATTAGGACTAGGAGAAGGCGCCCCCTCTCTCTCCCTTCCCACTTGGGGAAACCTAGTTGGACTAGGATTGGGGAATCCTACTCCTAGTAGGAGTAGGACACCTGGCGCACCTCCTTGGCGGCCAGCCCTCCTCCTTCCCTCCTTTATATCTGAGGCGGAGGGCACCCCATGACACACAAGTTGATCCTTGAGATCTTTCCTTAGCCGTGTGCGGTGCCCCTTTCCACCATATTACACCTCGAGAATACCGTGGCGAGCTTAGGCGAAGCCTGCGGCGGTGGAACATCATCATCGTCCTGCGCCGTCGTCTTGTGAAACTCTCCCTCAACACTCGGCTGGATCGGAGTTCGAGGGGCGTCATCGAGCTGAGCGATGTGCAGAACTTCGGAGGTGCCGTGCGTTCGGTACTTGGATCGGTTGGATCGTGAAGAAATGCGACTACTTCCTCTACGTTGCGTCAACGCTTCCGCTTCACGGTCTCACGAGTGCGTAGACAACACTCTCATCTCGTTGCTATGCCATCACCATGATCTTCGCGTGATCGTAGGAAAATTTTTGAAATTACTCGTTCCCCAGCGGTGGCATCCGAGCCTGGTTTTATGCGTAGATGTCATATGCGAGTAGAACACAAGTGAGTTGTGGGCGATACAAGTCATCGCCTACCGGCATGTCATACTTTGGTTCAGCGGTATTGTTGGAAGGCGATCCAGACCAACCTTCGCGTGCTCTTCTGGCGAGACCGGTTCCCTCGGCGTGCTTTGCACATAGATGGCTTGTGGAAGACTGTCTCTCCAACTTTAGTTGAACAAAGTGTGGCTCGCCGGTCCTTGAGAAGGTTAAAAGCGGAGTCTATTTGACAAACTATCGTTGTGGTTTTGATGCGTAGGTAAACGGTTCTTGCTCAGCCCGTAGCAGCCACGTAAAACTTGCAACAACAAAGTAGAGGGCGTCTAACTTGTTTTTGCAGGGCATGTTGTGATGTGATATGGTCAAGGCGTGATGCTATATTTTATTGTATGAGATGATCATGTTTTGTAACGAGTTATCGACAATGGCGAGAGCCATATGGTTGTCGTTTTATTGTATGCAATGCAATCGCGATGTAATGCTTTACTTTATCACTAAGCGGTAGCGATAGTCGTAGAAGCATAAGTTTGGCGAGACGACAACGATGCTACGATGGAGATCAAGGTGTCGGCGCCCGGTGGCGATGGTGATCATGGCGGTGCTTCGGAGATGGAATCACAAGCACAAGATGATGATGGCCATATCATATCACTTATATTGATTGCATGTGATGTTAATCCTTTATGCATCTTATCTTGCTTTGATTGGCGGTAGCATTATAAGATGATCTCTTACTAAATTATCAAGAAGTGTTCTCCACGAGTATGCACCGTTGCGAAAGTTCTTCGTCTTTGAGACACCACGTGATGATCGGGTGTGATAGGCTCTACGTTCAAATACAGCGGGTGCAAAACAGTTGCACCGCAGAATACTCAGGTTATACTTGACGAGCTATGCATATAAGATATGACCTCGGAACACGGAGACCGAAAGGTCGGCGTGAATCATATAGTAGATATGATCAACATATTGATGTTCACCATTGAAACTACTCCATCTCACGTGATGATCGGACATGGTTTAGTTGATATGGATCACGTGATCACTTAGAGAATTAGAGGATGTCTATCTAAGTGGGAGTTCTTAAGTAATATGATTAATTGAACTTTAATTTATCATGAACTTAGTCTGATAGTATCTTGCTTGTCTATGATGTGTAGATAGATGGCTCGGCGTTGTTGCTTCCCTATGTTTTTATATGTGTTCCTAGAGAAATTGTATTGAAAAATGTTAGTAGCAATGATGCGGATTGGATCCGTGATCGAGGTTTATCCTCATTGCTGCCTGGAAGAATTATGTCCTTGATGCACCGTTAGGTGACAGACCTAATGCGAGGCGAATCACGAGGCGTTATGAGCGTTTGGCTAGCTCAATATGATGACTACTTGATAGTTTAGTGCACCATGCTTACGGCTTAGAATCGGGACTTCAAAGGCGTTTTGAGCGTCATGGACCATATGAGATGTTCGGGAGTTGAAGTTAATATTTCAAGCAAATGCCGGAGTTGAGAGATATGAAGTCTCCAACAAGTTCTATAGCTAAAAGATGGAGGAGAATCGCTCAACTAGTGAGCATATACTCAGAATATAGGATATAACAATCACTTGAATCAAGTGGGAGTTAATCTTCCGGATAAGATAGTGATTGACAGAATTCTCTAGTCACCATCACTAAGTTACTAGAACTTCGTGATGAACTATAATATGCAAGGGATGACCAAAACAATTCCCGAGCTCTTAGTGATCTTGAAATCAGCGAAGGTAGAAATCAAAAAGAGCATCAAGTGTTGATGATTAACAAAACCACTAGTTTCAAGAAAAGGGCAAAGGAAAGAAAAGGAAACTTCAAGAAGAGCGGCAAGCAAGTTGCTGATCAAGTGAAGAAACCCAAGTCTGGACCTAAGCACGAGACTAAGTGCTTCTATTGCAATGGAACTGGTCACTTTGAAGCGGAACTACCCCAAGTATTTGGTGGATAAGAAGGATGGCAAAGTGAACAAGGTATATTTGATATACAAGTTATTGATGTGTACCTTACTAATGTTTATAGTAGCTTTTGGGTATTTGATACTGGTTAGGTTGCTAATATTTGCAACTTTCGAAGCAGGGGCTACGGATTAGCGAAGATTGGCTAAGGGCGAGGTGGCGATCTTGGCGTGGGAAATGGTTCCAAAGTCGATGTGATCGCGATCGACGCTACCTCTACATCTACCTTCGGGATTAGTGTGGAACCTAAATAATTGTTATTTGGTGTTGAGCATAAATATTATTTGATCTTGTTTAATGCGAGGCGGTTATTCATTTAAGTAAGAGAATAAATTGTTGTTCTATTTACATGAATAATACCTTTTATGGTCATGCACCCAATGAAGAATGGTTTGTTTTACTTAATCTCGATAGTAGTGATACACATATTCATAATATTGAAACCAAAAGATGCAAAGTTAATAATGATAGTGCAACTTATTTGTGTACTTGCCGTTTAGAGTCATATTGGTGTAAAGCGCATGAAGAAACTCCATCTTGATGGACTTTTGGAATCACTTGATTATGAATCATTTGGCACTTGCGAACCGTGCCTTATGGGCAAGATGACTAAAACTCCGTTCTCCGGAACAATGGAGACAAACTCTTGACTTATTGGAAATAATACATACCGATGTATGCGGTCCAATGAGTGTTGATGCTCAATGGCGGATATCGTTATTTTCTCACCTTCACAGATGATTTGAGCAGATATGGGTATATCTACTTGATGAAACACAAATCTGAAACATTTGAAAAGTTCAAAAGAATTTCAGAGTGAAGTGGAAAATCATCGTAACAAGAAAATAAAGTTTCTCTGATCTGATCGTGGAGGAGAATATTTGAGATTCTGAGTTTGGCCTACATTTGAAACAATGTGGAATAGTTTCAACTTACGCCACGGAACACCACAGCGTAATGGTGTGTTCGAACGTCGTAACCGTACTTTATTAGATATGGTGCGATCTATGATGTCTCTTACCGATTTACCGCTATCGTTTTGGGGTTATGCATTAGAGGCGGCTACATTCACTTTAAATAGGGCACCATCTAAATCCGTTGAGGCGACGCCTTATGAACTATGGTTTGGCAAGAAACCAAAGTTGTCGTTTCTTAAAGTTTGGAGTTGTGATGCTTATGTGAAAAAGTTTCAACCTGATAAGCTCGAACCCAAATCGGAGAAATGTGTCTTCATAGGATACCCAAAGGTAACTATTGGGTACACCTTCTATCACAGATCCGAAGGCAAGATTTGGTTGCTAAGATGGATCCTTTTTGGAGAAGGAGTTTCTCTCGAAAGAAGTGAGTGGGAGGAAAGTAGAAACTTGATGAGATAATTGTACCTTCTACTCCCTTATTGGAAAGTAGTTCATCACGAGAAATCAGTTCTAGTGACACCTACACCAATTAGTGAAGAAGTTAATGATGATGATCATGAAACTTGAGATCAAGTTTCTACCAAACCTCGTAGGTCTTCGAGCAAGATCCGCTTTTGAGTGGTACGGTAATCCTATTACGGAAGTCATGTTACTTGGAACATGATGAACCTCACGAACTATGAAGAAGCGATGATGAGCCCAGATTCCACAAAATGGCTTGAGGCCATGAAATCTGAGATGGGATCCATGTATGAGAACAAAGTATGGACTTTGATTGACTTGCTCGATGATCGGCAAGCCATGTTAGAATAAATGGATCTTCAAGAAGAAGGCGGACGCGATGGTAGTGTTACTATCTATAAAGCTCGACTTGTTGCAAAAGGTTTTCGACAAGTTCAAGGGATTGACTACGATGAGACCTTTCTCACTTGTGGCGATGCTTAAGTCCGTCCGAATCATGTTAGCAATTGCCACATTTTATGATTATGAAATTTGGCAAATGGATGTTAAAACTACATTCTTTAATGGATTTACGGAAGAAGAGTTGTATATGATGCAACGAGAAGGTTTTGTCGATCCTAAAAGGAGCTAACAAAGTGTGCAAGCTCAGCGATCCATCTATGGACTGGTGCAAGCATCTCGGAGTTGGAATAAGCGTTTTGATAGTGTGATCAAAGCATTTGGTTTTATCTGAGACTTTTGGAGAAGCCTGTATTTACAAGAAAGTGAGTGGGAGCACG
The DNA here is from genome assembly GCA_021605145.1 of Aegilops bicornis. NCBI lineage: Eukaryota > Viridiplantae > Streptophyta > Magnoliopsida > Poales > Poaceae > Aegilops > Aegilops bicornis. Next base: position 68,396,469 of record CM038670.1, on the reverse strand, counting down.
TAGCATTTACGATATTATATGTGGATGACATATTGTTGATCGGAAATAATGTAGAATTATTCTGCAAAGCATAAAGGGATACTTGAATAAGAGTTTTTCGATGAAAGACCTCGGTGAAGCTGCTTACATATTGAGCATCAAGATCTATAGAGATAGATCAAGGCGGCTTAATAGGACTTTCACAAAGCACATACCTTGACAAAGTTTTGAAAAAGTTCAAAATGGAGCAGTCAAAGAAAGGGTTCTTGCCGGTGTTACAAGGTGTGAAGTTGAGTAAGACTCAATGCCCGACCACGCAGAAGATAGAGAGAAAATGAAAGATGTTCCCTATGCTTCAGCCATAGGCTTCTATCATGTATGCAATGCTGTGTACGGACCTATGTGTGCCTTCTTTGTAAGTTTGGCGGCGGTACCAAAGTAATCAGGAGTGGATCCTTTGGACAGCGGTCAAAGAACATCCTTAAGTGAAGGACTAAGGATATGTTTCTCATTTATGGCGGTGACAAAGAACTGCGTAAATGGCAGTTACGTCGGCATAGCTTTGACACTTGATCCGGACGATTCTAAATCGCAAAACCGGATCGTATTTACATTAAGCGGAGGAGCTGTCGGTTGGTGCAGTTCCAAACAAAGCGTCGTGGCGGGATCTACATGTGAAGCTGAGTACATAGCTGCGGAAGCAGCTAATGAAGGAGTCGGATGAAGGAGTTCATAACCGATCTAGGTGTTGTACCTAGTGTATCGGGTCCAATGAAAATCTTTTGTGACAATCTTTGGTGCAATTGCCTTAGCAAAGGAATCCAGATTTCACAAGAGAACCAAACACATCAAAAGGCGCTTCAACTCCATCAGGATTTGGTCGGTGGGAGACATAGAGATATGCAAGATACATACGGATCTGAATGTTGCAGACCGTTGACTAAACCTCTTCCACGAGCAAAACATGATCAGCACCAAGACTCCATGGGTGTTAGAATCATTCTTTGTGTAATCTAGATTATTGACTCTAGTGCAAGTGGGAGGCTGAAGGAAATATGCCCTAGAGGCAATAATAAAGTTATTATTTATTTCCTTATATCATGATAAATGTTTATTATTCATGCTAGAATTGTATTAACAGGAAACATAATACATGTGTGAATACATAAACCTACAGAGTGTCACTAGTATGCCTCTACTTGACTAGCTCGTTAATCAAAGATGGTTATGTTTCCTAACCATGAACAAGGAGTTGTTATTTGATTAACGGGATCACATCATTAGTTGAATGATCTGATTGACATGACCCATTCCATTAGCATAGCACTTGATCGTATAGTTTGTTGCTAGTGCTTTTCTTCATGACTTATACATGTTCCTATGACTATGAGATTATGCAACTCCCGTTTGCACGAGGAACACTTTGGGTGCTACCAAAGCGTCCTGGCGTAAGCTGGGTGATTATAAAGGTACATTACAGGTGTCTCCAAAGGTACATGTTGGGTTGGCATATTTGAGATTAGGATTTTTGTCACTCCGATTGTCGGAGAGGTATCTCTGGGCCCTCTCGGTAATGCACATCACATAAGCCTTGCAAGCATTGCAACTAATGAGTTAGTTGTGAGATGATGTATTACGGAGCGAGTAAAGAGACTTGCAGATAGCGAGATTGAACTAGGTATTGGATACCGACGATCGAATCTCGGGCAAGTAACATACCGATGACAAAGGGAACAACGTATGTTGTTATGCGGTTTGACCGATAAAGATCTTCGTAGAATATGTAGGAGCCAATATGGGCATCCAGGTCCCGCTATTGGTTATTGACGGAGAGGTGTCTCGGTCATGTCTACATAGTTCTCGAACCCGTAGAGTCCATACGCTTAACGTTCGATGGCGGTTACTATGAGTTGTTATGATGTTTCTGTACGAAGGTTGTTGAGTCCGGATGAGATCACGGACGTGACGAGGAGTCTCGAAATGGTCGAGACATAAAGATTCATATATTGGAAGTCTATGTTTGGACATCGGAAGTGTTCGGGTGAAATTAGGGAATTTTACCAAATGCAGGAGGTTACGGAACCCCGGAATACTAATGGGCCAACATGGGCCTTAGTGGAAAGGAGAAGGGGGCCCAAGGGCTGGCCGCACCTTCCCCCCGTCCCTAGTCCTATTCGGACTAGGAGAAGGGGGCGCCCCCCTCTCTCTCCCTTCCCACTTGGGGAAACCTAGTTGGACTAGGATTGGGGGGGGGGGAATCCTACTCCTAGTAGGAGTAGGACACCCCTGGCGCACCTCCCTTGGCGGCCAGCCCTCCTCCTTCCCTCCTTTATATCTGAGGCAGAGGGCACCTCATGACACACAAGTTGATCCTTGAGATCTTTCCTTAGCCGTGTGCGGTGCCCCCTTCCACCATATTACACCTCGAGAATACCGTGGCGAGCTTAGGCGAAGCCTGCGCCGGTGGAACATCATCATCGTCCTGCGCGTCGTCTTGTGAAACTCTCCCCTCAACACTTTCGGCTGGATCGGAGTTCGAGGGGCGTCATCGAGCTGAGCGATGTGCGAGAACTTCGGAGGTGCCGTCACGTTCGGTACTTGGATCGGTTGGATCGTGAAGAAATGCGACTACTTCCTCTACGTTGCGTCAACGCTTCCGCTTGTACGGTCTCACAGTGCGTAGACAACACTCTCATCTCGTTGCTATGCATCACCATGATCTTGCGTGATCGTAGGAAAATTTTTGAAATTACTACGTTACCCAACATCTACGTATCGGTCATTAACACTGGCAGTTTTGGCCGATTCTGGCCCGTTTCATGGACTATTACTCACTGTTTTGGGGTCCCGGAGTGATTACCAGGATTAACAAACCCTGGGATGCGTCTACGGGTCGGTCATCAACACTGGCAGTTTTGGCCGATTCTGGCCCGTTTCATGGACTATTACTCACTGTTTTGGGGTCCCGCAGTGATTTCCACGATTAACAGACCCTGGGACGCTCTACGTGTCGGTCATCAACACTGGAAGTTTTGACCAATTCTGGCCCGTTTCATCCACTATTACTCACTGTTTTGGGGTCTCGGAGTGATTTCCACGATTAACAAAACCCTGGGATGCGTTTACGTGTCGGTCATCAACACTGGCAGTTTTGGCCGATACTGACCCATTTCATAGACTATTACTCATTGTTTTGGGGTCCCGGAGTGATTACCATGATTAACAAACCCTAGGATGCATCTACGTGTCGGTCATCAACACTGGCAGTTTTGGCCGATTCTGGCCCGTTTCATGATCTATTACTCACTGTTTTAGGGTCTCGGAGTGATTTCCACGATTAACAAACCCTGGGATGCGTTTACGAGTCGGTCATCAACACTGGCAGTTTTGGCCGATACTGGCCCGTTTCATGGACTATTACTCACTGTTTTGGGGTCCCGGAGTGATTACCACGATTAACAAACCCTGGGATGCGTCTACGTGTCGGTCATCAACACTGGCACTTTTAGCTAATCCTGTCCCGTTTCATGGACTATTAGTCACTGTTTTCGGGTCCCGGAGTGATTACACGATTAACAAGCCCTGGGATGCGTCTACGTGTCGGTCATCAACACTGGCAGTTTTGGCCGATACTGGCCCGTTTCATGGACTATTACTCACTGTTTTGGGGTCCCGGAGTGATTACCACGATTAACAAACCCTGGGATGTGTTTACGTGTCGGTCATCAACACTGGCAGTTTTGGCCGATTCTGGTCCGTTTCATGGACTATTACTCACTGTTTTGGGGTCCCTTAGTGATTACCACTATTAACAAACCCTAGGATGCGTCTACGTGTCGGTCATCAACACTGGCAGTTTTGGCCGATTCTGGCCCGTTTCATGGACTATTACTCACTGTTTTGGGGTCCCGGAGTGATTTCCACGATTAACAAACCCTGGGATGCATTTACGTGTCGGTCATCCACATTGGCAGTTTTGGCCGATTACGGCCCGTTCATGGACTATTACTCACTGTTTTGGGGTCTCGGGTGATTTCCACGATTAACAAACCACGGGATGCGTTTACGTGTCGGTCATCAACACTTACGGTTTTGGCGATTCTTGCCCGTTTCATGGACTATTACTCACTGTTTTGGGGTCCCGGAGTGATTACCACGATTAACAAACCCTGGGATGCGTCTACGTGTCGGTCATCAACACTGGCAGTTTGGCCGATACTGGCCCATTTCATGGACTATTACTCACTGTTTTGGGGTCTCGGAGTGATTTCCACGATTAACAAACCCTGGGATGCGTTTACGTGTCGGTCATCAACACTGGCAGTTTTGGCCGATTCTGGCCCATTTCATGGACTATTACTCACTGTTTTGGGGTCCCGGAGTGATTTCCACGATTAACAAACCCGGGGATGCGTTTACGTGTCGGTCATCAACACTGGAAGTTTTGGCTGATTCTGGCCCATTTCATGGACTATTACTCACTGTTTTGGGGTCCCGGAGTGATTTCCACGATTAAGAAACCCTGGGATGAGTTTACGTGTCGGTCATCAACACTGGCAGTTTTGGCCGATTCTGGCCCGTTTCATGGACTATTACTCACTGTTTTGGGGTCCCGGAGTGATTACCACGATTAACAAACCCTGGGATGCGTCTACGTGTCGGTCATCAACACTGGCAGTTTTGGCCGATTCTGGCCCGTTTCATGGACTATTACTCACTGTTTTGGGGTCTCGGAGTGATTTCCACGATTAACAAACCCTGTAATGCGTTTACGTGTCGGTCATCAACACTGGAAGTTTTGGTTGATTCTGGCCCATTTCATGGACTATTACTCACTGTTTTGGGGTCCCGGAGTGATTTCCACGATTAACAAACCACAGGATGCATTTACGTGTCGGTCATCAACACTTTGGCGGTTTTGGCGATTACGGCCCGTTTCATGGACTATTACTCACTGTTTCGGGGTCCCGGAGTGATTTCCACGATTAACAAACCCTGGGATGCGTTTACGTGTCGGTCAACACTGGCAGTTTTGGCCGATACTGGCCCGTTTCATGGACTATTACTAACTGTTTTGTGGCCCGGAGTGATTTCCACGATTAACAAACCCTGGGATGCGTCTACGTGTCGGTCATCAACACTGGCAGTTTGGCCGATTCTGGCCCGTTTCATGGACTATTACTCACTGTTTTGGGGTCCTACCGTGATTTCCATGATTAACAAACCCTGGGATGCGTTTACTTGTCGGTCATCAACACTAACAGTTTTGGCCGATTCTTGCCCGTTTCATGGACTATTACTCACTGTTTTGGGGTTCCGGAGTGATTACCACGATTAACAAACCCTGGGATGCGTCTACGCGTCGGTCATCAACACTGGCAGTTTGGCCGATACTGGCCAGTTTCATCCACTATTACTCACTGTTTTGGGGTCTCGGACTGATTTCCACGATTAACAAACCCTGGGATGCGTTTACGTGTCGGTCATCAACACTGGCAGTTTTGGCCGATTCTGGCCCATTTCATGGACTATTACTCACTGTTTTGGGGTCCCGGAGTGATTTCCACGATTAACAAACCCTGTGATGCGTTTACGTGTCGGTCATCAACACTGGAAGTTTTGGCCGATTCTGGCCCATTTCATGGACTATTACTCACTGTTTTGGGGTCCCGGAGTGATTTCCACGATTAACAAACCCTGGGATGCGTCTACGTGTCGGTCATCAACACTGGAAGTTTTGACCGATTCTGGCCCGTTTCATGGACTATTACTCACTGTTTTGGGGTCGCGGAGTGATTACACGATTTACAAACCCTGGGATGCGTCTATGTGTCGGTCATCAACACTGGCAGTTTGGCCGATTCTGGCCCGTTTCATGGACTATTACTCACTGTTTTGGGGTCCCGGAGTGATTTCCACGATTAACAAACCATGGGATGCGTTTACGTGTCATCAACACTGGCAGTTTTGGCCGATACTGGCCCGTTTCATGGACTATTACTCACTGTTTTGGGGCCCGGAGTGATTTCCACGATTAACAAACCCTGGGATGCGTTTACGTGTCGGTCATCAACACTGGCAGTTTTAGCTGATTCTGGCCCGTTTCATGGACTATTACTCACTGTTTTGGGGCCTGGAGTGATTTCCAAGATTAACAAACCCTGGGACGCGTTTACGTGTAGGTCATCAACACGGCAGTTTTGGCGATCTTGGCCCGTTTCATGGACTATTACTCACTGTTTTGGGGTCCAGGAGTGATTTCCACGATTAACAAACCCTGGGATGTGTTTACGTGTCGGTCATCAACACTGGCGGTTTTGGCCGATTCTGGCCCGTTCATGGACTATTACTCCTTTGTTTTGGGGTCCGGGTGATTTCCACGATTAACAAACCACAGGATGCGTTTACGTATCGGTCATCAACACTTTGGCACTTTTGGCGATTACGGCCCGTTTCATGGACTATTACTCTCTGTTTTGGGGTCCCGGAGTGATTACACGATTAACAAGCCCTGGGATGCGTCTACGTGTCGGTCATCAACACTGGCAGTTTTGGCCGATTCTGGCGCATTTCATGGACTATTAGTCACTGTTTTGGGGTCCCGGAGCGATTTCCACGATTAACAAACACTAGGGTGCGTTTACGTGTCGGTCATCAACACTGGCAGTTTTGGCCGATTCTGGTCCGTTTCATGGACTATTACTCACTGTTTTGGGGTCCCGTAGTGATTACCACGATTAACAAACCCTGGGATGCGTCTACGTGTCGGTCATCAACACTGGCAGTTTTAGCTGATTCTGGCCCGTTTCATGGACTATTACTCACTGTTTTGGGGTCCCGGAGTGATTTCCACGATTAACAAACCCTGGGATGCGTCTACGTGTCGGTCATCAACACTGGCAGTTTTGGCCGATTCTGGCCCGTTTCATGGACTATTACTCACTATTTTGGGGTCCCGGAGTGATTTCCATGATTAACAAACCCTGGGATGCGCTCGTGTCCGGTCATCAACTTTGGAAGTTTGGCGATTCTGGCCCGTTTCATGGACTATTACTCACTTTGTTTTGGGGTCTCGGGTGATTTCCACGATTAACAAAACCACAGGATGCGTTTACGTGTCGGTCATCAACACTGGCAGTTTGGCCGATTCTGGCCCATTTCATGGACTATTACTCACTGTTTCGGGGTCCCGGAGTGATTTCCACGATTAACAAACCATGTGATGAGTTTACGTGTCGGTCATCAACACTGGAAGTTTTGGCCGATTCTGGCCCAATTCATGGACTATTACTCACTGTTTTGGGGTCCCGGAGTGATTTCCACGATTAACAAACCCGGGGATGCGTTTACGTGTCGGTCATCAACACTGGCAGTTTTGGCCTATACTGGCCCGTTTCATGGATTTACTCACTGTTTTGGGGTCCCGGAGTGATTACCACGATTAACAAACCCTGGAATGCGTCTACGTGTCGGTCATCAACACTCGTGGTTTTGGCGGATTCTGGCCCGTTTCATGGACTATTACTCACTGTTTTGGGGTCCTACCGTGATTTCCGTGATTAACATACCCTGGGATGTGTTTACTTGTCGGTCATCAACACTGGCAGTTTTGGCCGATTATTGCCCGTTTCATGGACTATTACTCACTCTTTTGGGGTCCCGGAGTGATTACCACGATTAACAAACCCTGGGATGCGTCTACGTGTCGGTCATCAACACTGGCAGTTTTGGCCGATTCTGGCCCGTTTCATGGACTATTACTCACTATTTTGGGGTCTCGGAGTGATTACCACGATTAACAAACCCTGGGATGCGTCTACGTGTCGGTCATCAACACTGGCAGTTTTGGCCGATTCTGGCCCGTTTCATGGACTATTACTCACTGTTTTGGGGTCCCGGAGTGATTTCCACGATTAACAAACCCTGGGATGCGTTTACGTGTCGGTCATCAACACTGGCAGTTTTGGCCGATTCTGGCCCGTTTCATGGACTATTACTCACTGTTTGGGGTCCGTGGTGATTTCCACGATTAACAAACCACGGAATGCGTCTACGTGTCGGTCATCAACTTTTCGTGGTTTTGGCGGATTACGGCCCGTTTCATGGACTATTACTCACTGTTTTGGGGTCTGGGTGATTTCCACGATTAACAAACCACAGGATGCGTCTACGTGTCGGTCATCAACACTCAGTTTTGGCGATTACGGCCCGTTCATGGACTATTACTCCTTTGTTTTGGGGTCTCGGGTGATTTCCACGATTAACGAAACCAAGGATGCGTTACGTGTCGGTCATCAACACGATTTTGGCGATTCTGGCCCGTTTCATGGACTATTACTCACTTTGTTTTGGGGTCTCGGGTGATTTCCACGATTAACAAACCACGGGATGCGTATACGTGTCGGTCATCAACACTAGCGATTTTGGCCGATTTACGGCCCGTTGCATGGACTATAACTCCCTGTTTTGGGGTCCTGGAGTGATTTCCACGATTAACAAACCCTGGGATGCGTCTACGGGTCGGTCATCAACACTGGCAGTTTTGGCCGATTCTGGCCCGTTTCATGGACTATTACTCACTGTTTCGGGGTCTCGGAGTGATTTCCACGATTAACAAACCCTGGGATGCGTTTACGTGTCGGTCATCAACGCTGGCAGTTTTGGCCGATTCTGGCCCGTTTCATGGACTATTACTCACTGTTTTGGGGTCCTACCGTGATTTCCGTGATTAACATACCCTGGGATGTGTTTACTTGTCGGTCATCAACACTGGCAGTTTTGGCCGATTAGTGCCCGTTTCATCGACTATTACTCACTCTTTTGGGGTCCCGGAGTGATTTCCACGATTAACAAACCCTGGGATGCATTTACGTGTCGGTCATCCACACTGGCAGTTTTGGCCGATTACGGCCCGTTCATGGACTATTACTCACTGTTTTGGGGTCCGGAGTGATTTCCACGATTAACAAACCTGGGGCGTTTACGTGTCGGTCATCAACACTTTGGAAGTTTTGGCGATTACGGCCCGTTCATGGACTATTACTCACGTTTTGGGGTCTCGGGTGATTTCCACGATTAACAAAACCACGGGATGCGTTTACGTGTCGGTCATCAACACTTGGCAGTTTTGGCGATTTACGGCCCGTTCATGGACTAATACTCATTGTTTTGGGGTCCCGGAGTGATTTCCACGATTAACAAACCCTGTGATGCGTTTACGTGTCGGTCATCAACACTGGAAGTTTTGGCCGATTCTGGCCCGTTTCATGGACTATTACTCACTGTTTTGGGGTCCCGGAGTGATTTCCACGATTAACAAACCCGGGGATGCGTTTACGTGTCGGTCATCAACACTGGCAGTTTTGGCCTATACTGGCCCATATCATGGACTATTACTCACTGTTTTGGGGTCCCGGAGTGATTTCCACGATTTACAAACCCTGGGATGCGTCTATGTGTCAGTGATCAACACTGGCAGTTTTGACTGATTCTGACCCGTTTCATGGACTATTACTCACTGTTTTGGGGTCTCGGAGTGATTACCACGATTAACAAACCCTGGAATGCGTCTACGTGTCGGTCATCAACAATGGCAGTTTTGGCCGATTCTGGCCCGTTTCATGGACTATTACTCACTGTTTTGGGGTCCCGGAGTGATTACCACGATTAACAAACCCTGGAATGCGTCTACGTGTCGGTCATCAACACTCGTGGTTTTGGCGGATTCTGTCCCGTTTCATGGACTATTACTCACTGTTTTGGGGTCCCGGAGTGATTACCAGGATTAACAAACCCTGGGATGTGTCTACGTGTCGGTCATCAACACTTGAAGTTTTGGCGGATTCTGGCCCGTTTCATGGACTATTACTCACTGTTTTGGGGTCCCGCAGTGATTTCCACGATTAACAAACCCTGGGATGTGTCTACGTGTCGGTCATCAACACTTGAAGTTTTGGCGGATTCTGGCCCGTTTCATGGACTATTACTCACTGTTTTGGGGTCCCGCAGTGATTTCCACGATTAACAAACCCTGGGATGCTCTACGTGTCGGTCATCAACACTAGGACCAATTCTGGCCCGTTTCATCCGCTATTACTCACTGTTTTGGGGTCTCGGAGTGATTTCCACGATTAACAAAACCCTGGGATGCGTTTACGTGTCGGTCATCAACACTGGCAGTTTTGGCCGATTTCTGGCCCATTGCGTGGACTATTACTCACTGTTTTGGGGTCCCGGAGTGATTTCCACGATTAACAAACCCTGGGATGCGTTTACGTGTCGGTCATCAACACTGGCAGTTTTGGCCGATTCTGGCCCGTTTCATGGACTATTACTCACTGTTTTGGGGTCTCGGAGTGATTTCCACGATTAACAAACCCTGGGATGCGTTTACGTGTCGGTCATCAACACTGGCAGTTTTGGCCTATACTGGCCCGTTTCATGGATTTACTCACTGTTTTGGGGTCCCGGAGTGATTACCACGATTAACAAACCCTGGGATGCGTCTATGTGTCAGTGATCAACACTGGCAATTTTGACCGGTTCTGGCCCGTTTCATGGACTATTACTCATTGTTTTGGGGTCCCGGAGTGATTACCACGATTAACAAACCCTGGAATGCGTCTACGTGTCGGTCATCAACACTGGCAGTTTTGGCCGATTCTGGCCCGTTTCATGGACTATTACTCTCTGTTTTGGGGTCCCGGAGTGATTTCCACGATTTACAAACCCTGGGATGCATTTACGCGTCGGTCATCAACACTCGTGGTTTTGGCCGATTCTGGCCCATTTCATGGACTATTACTCACTGTTTTGGGGTCCCGGAGTGATTACCAGGATTAACAAACCCTGGGATGTGTCTACGTGTCGGTCATCAACACTGGCAGTTTTGGCGGATTCTGGCCCGTTTCATGGACTATTACTCACTGTTTTGGGGTCCCGCAGTGATTTCCACGATTAACAAACCCTGGGATGCATCTACGTGTCGGTCATCAACACTGGCAGTTTTGGCCGATTCTGGCCCGTTTCATGGACTATTACTCACTGTTTTGGGGTCTCGGAGTGATTTCCACGATTAACAAACCCTGGGATGCGTTTACGAGTCGGTCATCAACACTGGCAGTTTTGGCCGATACTGGCCCGTTTCATGGACTATTACTCACTGTTTTGCGGCCCGGAGTGATTTCCACGATTAACAAACCCTGGGATGCGTCTACATGTCGGTCATCAACACTGGCAGTTTTGGCCGATTCTGGCCCGTTTCATGGACTATTACTCACTGTTTTGGGGTCCCGGAGTGATTTCCACGATTAACAAACCCTGGGATGTGTTTACGTGTCGGTCATCAACACTGGCAGTTTTGGCGGATTCTGGCCCGTTTCATGGACTATTACTCACTGTTTTGGGGTCCCGCAGTGATTTCCACGATTAACAAACCCTGGGATGCGTCTACGTGTCGGTCATCAACACTGGAAGTTTTGACCGATTCTGGCCCGTTTCATGGACTATTACTCACTGTTTTGCGGTCCCGGAGTGATTTCCACGATTAACAAACCCTGGGATGCGTTTACGTGTCGGTCATCAACACTGGCAGTTTTGGCCGATTTCTGGCCCATTGCGTGGACTATTACTCACTGTTTTGGGGTCCCGGAGTGATTTCCACGATTAACAAACCCTGGGATGCGTTTACGTGTCGGTCATCAACACTCGTGGTTTTGGCCGATTCTGGCCCATTTCATGGACTATTACTCACTGTTTTGGGGTCCCGGAGTGATTACCAGGATTAACAAACCCTGGGATGTGTCTACGTGTCGGTCATCAACCTTTGGCAGTTTGGCGATTACGGCCCGTTTCATGGACTATTACTCCTGGGTCCTTGGCAGATTTTGGCACTAGATTCTTGGCCCGTTCGCGGACTATTACTCACT